>JAZFAV010000016.1:7331666-8597500 GCA_037954035.1 Rosalia funebris
GAGGACATAAAAATTCGCACCACAAACGTTTGGTCCGGAGTGGATTGGACATTGACGGCTCATAGGCCAGGAAACTGGACACGTGGTGAATAATTTATTTTAAATCACACTTATGTAGCTGAACTTTGTAAATAAATTTGAAAAGTACTTGGTATCGTAATTTTGGTAAATATGTAACCCCTTGAAACATGCAAAATATTTGAAAAAGTCTATTATACAAAAGAAATAGAATGTAATACATTTTCTCTTGCTATATTTAATCCTGTTTTTTTCAAACATTTTACAATGATAGATCAGTTTCTGGGTATATTTGGAAACATAGCTACTTAGAAAGCTTATATAAACAATATGAAATAAATTTATATAGTTCACGTCACTTGTTTTAATTATAACTTTCATTATTATAAGAACATAACCAATATGTAATAACCAATATTTTATTCATTAATTTAAGAATATAAATAATTTTATCAAAATAGTGCTAATTACTGCGAATTTTCGTTTTTATTTTGTTACATATATATATTTTATTTTATTAACACGTTTCTTTTTCTCTTACAAAAGGCATAATTTAAAACATATATCGATTCATCATAGTACACTGACACTGTGAGCACCAAAATATCTAATAGTACCAATATTTAGTTCATATTACTAAAATTTGTTTAAGACTAATAAATTTTCTTTGGAAACATTTACATTTGGAATGCTTTGTCTTAGGCGAAACTATAATATACACGAGAACTTTTGGGCAGTTTGGAGTTTGCATTCAAATGAGAAGTATTGCCTGCTGAGGATGATAGCATTGCTATCGAAATTTATATATACATATGCAATACCATACATTAAATCGGTTATATCAATGTCGGTTATAACAATAAAAACGTTATTTTTTAAATAAAATGTAGAGTGAAATATGATCTATATAACTTTTTTAGAAACCTAATGAAATAGTAATTAACTGATCATACTATATTAATTTTTTGGGCGGATATCAGTCATAAAGATTTCATAAAATATAGTGAATGCACCAATGTGTTACTGAATTTCATGTATGTACTACATTGTGTTTTGCAAGTAACTTTATAAATTAAGTAAACTATCTGTAAGTAACTGCACTTTATAGGATTTTATATTCTAAACTTGCAGTATTTTCTCATTCAATCTCCTTATCTTATAAAGTAGAAAGTGACAGCTTATACAGGGCGAGGCATAGGAACTTGACGATTTTAAGTTGTTTACCGTCGACTGCGTAACCTGATCATGTCCAGTGCGAAGGAGGGGAGAGCTCACCTAATGCCGTTTTAGTTGGTATGGAGTTGTAGACTGGACAGTATCGTACATTCAAGATAACGCAGTTTTTGTTTTAAATGGTGAATCAGTTATTGAAACTCAGTGATTCAGTGAAACTATTTCATAAACATTTCAAATGTTGTTTTTTTGGGTACATAGTTTTCGACAGAGTGGGTTTGAATTAAAGAAAAAGCCACTGGGTCCTGTTCGTGCAGTTTGCACTCCAGAGACCATTGAAAATGTGAGGGCAGCAAACCAACACAATTCACGTCCAGTGAGGAGCCAGGTAGTGCTTTATAAATTTTAAATCGAAGCCTCCGTAGAATTTTGGATGAGGATTTTCGCTTTCATCTGGATAAAATGGTGATCGTCGTGGATAAAAGGATATAGACTTTCGTGAATTTTGCAATTCTGTCAGTTGAAGGTGGGGGAGAATCTTCTACTTATGTCAGACGTGGCTCATTTTTCCGGATCAGATGTTTTGTAATTACTTTGGTGATGGGGTTACCCCAACAGCAAGGTGTATTCTCTTCAACCCTCCAATATTCAAGATTTACATTAACAAATCAGATATTAGGCGATTCCTCATCGAATGATACAGAGAGTAATAGGAAATATCGGAGGTTGATTAGAACAATATATATGGAATAACGGAGCTCATGGCACATACATTCTATTCAAAAAATAGAATGGCATGGAATTACCTTTGCTATGATGGAAAACGCTAAATAAAAATTTTTACGTTGTCTACGTTATTTAATTTCGAAAATAATCAGGTTCCTATGCCCCACCCTGTATATTACTTAAGTTGGTATTAAGAGGGGTATACATATTTTTGAAAATGCATACTTATTTTTGATACTAATTTTCATTGTTAACATAGTGTTTAGAAGTATAATGTTCATATTCTTCATTAGATAAATGTTTAAATTAAATAACGATGAAGTTCTTTTAGTATATTACACTTTGTATCATAAATTGTGTTAGGATGACTCCACTATATAAATTATATTGGGATAGTTTGAGTTGAAATTTTTATGTTTTTGTTCCCAAATGTAATGTACGACCTGAAACTTCCGAAACCCTTGCCGAGCCACGTAAATTAACATTATACTTCTTAATATTAGACTAAGACTCATTAGGACTATTGTTTTCTATCCATTAGAGGCTTTAAAAGTTCATGGTGTAAACAATTTTTTGCAAGTAAATGTAATAAATAAAAGAGAAAGAACTACTGAATAAGATTCCATATTAATAACCATCAAACTGCCTTGTTTCTCAGTGATGTATAGAACCGCGTACCAGAAGCGTTGGAATGATTGAAATAAAATAAAATGAGTAATGCTAAAAAATAAAATAATAACAAGCACATGGTTATACATTATAATTTATTCAACAATATAAAAAACTTACCCTCCTACACGGCATTATCAGCTGGATTAACACGGTTAAAAAGAACTTCTGCAGCATTAGGTACCTTTCTACAATTGTTTTGGCGAGGTAAATTTGCCGTGGTGAAAAAAAGAACGACTGTTCGACATCTAGTAATGTAATATTGGCCTAATTAAAATAATGGTTGTGATTATGTAATGGATCTGTAGACGTAGAAGCACTATACATGTTTTAATTTGGAAAAATCTGAATCTATTTTTAAAACAGCGTCAAACTTTGCTATAACACTATAATTTTTTTGTGTCTTTTAATATTATATTTTGTAAATCTGCTTAAACTCGAGGATCTTGAAATATCGCTAGACTTTCCTTGATAGTAGCTTTTTTAGGATCAAATTGTAAGATACAGGCTTTATTTTGTGGGAATATTCAAAATAATAAAATGCTGCCTGTAACCAAGTTCCCCAGCAAATAAGGACTGTGTGGTGGTTCAGGGGTGTCCAGACAATGGCTGTAAAATTCTAGAATACATTTAGGAGATTTGAGAAACACCGCTTTTGTAGATGATATTAATCCATTTACTCTTGAATATCTTCGAATTTCTTCTGCCACAAGAGTGACACATGAAGTTTACATGTAATATGTAAGAAATTGTCATATTATTTTTATGACAACAACCTACAGAAAGCATAGTTGCGGCATCCACGCATAACCACAATTTTTTCAAAAAAAAAAAAATAAGTCCTCGTTAAGAGTAAATTCAGTCCTCGGTCTTGGGCCACTTTTTTATATCTGTGCTATACGAGGTTTGTCCGGAAAATATGTATAAAAGTGGAATAAAAACAATATTTTACAATTATTCAGGTATTTTAATATGGCCCCCTTCAAAGTACTCCCCCTGAGACAAGATGCACTTCTGCCAACACCGTTTCCATTGTTGATAGGATCACTGACAGTCTTTAGTTGTGAGGCTCTTCAGTTGCCGTGTCGTTGCTGCCTTGATGGCTTCCACATCCCCCAAGTGCCGCCCCCGAAGCACCATTTTGCATTTCGGGACCAGGAACAGGCTAAATCGGGTGTTCTGTCACGGTGATCGAGCTTCGGGCCAAAAACTCACGCACAACGAGCGACGTGTGAGCGGGCGCATTGTCTTAATAAAGGATCCACGTGCCCCCTTGTGCCAAATCCGGTCGAATTCGGGCTACACGACCTCTGAGACGTCTCAAAACTTCAACATAGAAATTTCCGTTCACTGTCTGGCCGGGAGGGACAAATTCCTGGTGAACAATGCCCCGAAAAATAAAGAAAACAATCAACATTGTCTTCACATCGGACCTTGATTTTCGCGACTTTTTTGTTCTCGGGTCTCCTGCTTGTTTCCACTCCTTGCTTTGAGATTTGAGCTCCACATCGAATTCGTAAAACCAAGATTCGTCTCCAGTTATGACCCGGTTGAGAAAGTCCCCCCCCCTCCTCTGCTTCCAACCAATCCTCACAGCAAGCAACCCTCCTTGCTTTCTGTTCTGGAGTCAAGAGCTTCGGAACGATTTTCGCGCACACTTTTTTCATTTCAAGTTTTTTTGTCAGAATTTCGTGAACGATTGTTTTGAGGATTGACAGATCTTCAGTTATCATTCTGCCAATCGACGGTCTTGAAGAACACAAGCCCGAATTCGTTCAACATTTCCCTCAGAACTCGATGTGGAGGGGCGTCCTGGGCGAGGGTCATCTTACACCTCTTCTCGGCCCTCCCGGAACCTCTTTAACCACTTGTTTATGGTTGGTTCCTTCAGAGAATTCTTTCCGTAAACTTGATTCAAACACTTAAAAATCTCACGGACATTCTTGTCTAGCTTTGCGAGAAACTTTTTGCTGTTCCTCACTCAGAGAGAGCTCCATGCCGACAGCAGGTAAAAAAAGGGTCACTTTCAACAAGCAGGCGTAGACTCCTACTTACTCGTAGAACGCTCTGGCTCGAACTGAGCGTTGAGGGGATTGCATAGAGCGGAGGAACCACCGGACCGCTCCTCCACAACGCCTTGATGCGCCGGCCCGATTTTTTTTATACATATATTCCAGACAAACCTCATACACTATTTACATGTTTCCTACAGTCAATTTTATCCCAACATAACAAAGGTTTATCGTAAATTAAACATTATTTTTGTACCATATTTTAAGCAAGTGTAAAGTCCCATGTACTTATTTACTTGATCAACAAGTGGTCGTTTTTTAGCTCTACCTACATTCGATATAATAAATTAACACTTTGCAATGCAAAAATGTATAGCGCATCACTAAGCAGTTATGTAATAACTGTAAGTCGATTGATCGAGCGGAGACGCTGATCCACCGACTCACCGCCCTCACGTGTGTACACATATGTAATAAAATCGGGCAGCTCTAAAGATGTAGTAACCAAACAAAATAAAATTTAAAATAAACGTATTAACCGACGAAATTTACATGTATTAACCCAGGACTTCTGAAATGTATTAGCCAACTGTTCGTTATAAGCAGACTTTGACTATATAAAAAATAAAAAAATTACTAACAACATTTCGAATTACTTTATTTTGTATATCATCGAATTGGCAATACAATTAACAAGATATAATGTGACTAGAATACAACATACACAGCAACGAATTAAATATATCTAACAATAATCGTAATAAACTGTTGTAACACACATAATATAAGTATACACAGACTGTTCAGTGCTGGTACAGATATAAAAAAAAAATGTATATCTATAACTCGCTCGATTGCCCCATTTGGCTATTGTTCAGTCTGCAACCACATACCCATTCTTCACCTTGCAGGGAAAAATTAATTTAAATGCTGCAATTAAATACTTTTGCCAAAGTTAAATCCACTTCGTTCATTATTTCGGAGTGTTCCTGCCAATAAGATATGTTAATAAACGGATTTCTCTGCAAAACAAAGCCGAGTTACGCAATGACTAAGCATTGTGTTGCTAAATAAATCAGTTATTAAGAAATTAGTTCATTTAATCTTCATAAATATCAAGCGATTCCTACTTGCTAGATATACTAACTAATAATAAATGACTTAGTACGTGCAAAAATCTGTTTGAAAAAACATTTTATTTTAATTGATCAACCGGTACAGTTCCATCTATTTAGTTGTCAGTACTGATGGAAAATGGCAATACTTTGGCAAACGTTTATGGCTTACTGGTTCGCACCCGACCTTTCGTTTACATGATTAACGTTATTCCTTTGTGTTGGCTGTATCACCTCATCAACCTCTTCCTCCTCGTCTGTTATATACTCTATTATTTCTTCGATTTCTTCCTCGTCGTCTTCGTTTTCAAGATCTTCTTCCTACATAGAAATGATAATTGCAATACTTGAAGCTGAGGTGTCCATGATTTGGACATTACACTGCAGTGAACCAAAATGGCATTTTTTTTTAGAAAATTTTATCAAGAATCAAATTCTCGCTAGCCAATCATTTTCCACTTAAAAGATTTCAAAGACCAACAATTTTAAAATCCTCTTATAAGTCAATTTCTGTCATTCTACTACAGACAGCTGCTAACATGTTTCTCAAAAATAAAAAAAGTGACACAATGCATTTAGTATAAGTGTAATTATAAATTCTTTATAAAACCGTTTTTGTGTAATTTTTTAGTTTATGATTAAATATTCTGTCTCCTGTGTGATTGTAATTTTTCTTTTTATATCTTACAAGGTTGAAACCATCAAGATTATTCAACTTTTACACATTTAGCTGTTCAGGCTTTACAGCTAATAATTATTTAATGTTTTTGTCGAATTTAAAGTTTTAAAATTGCAAAATAGAAAAAAATAATGTAAAGCAACTTAAATTATAAATATTCCTTGCTTTGATAAATTTTTAAAGTTTTGTACACTTCAAGCCATGAGAAAAAAATAAAATAGATAAAAAGATGAAATCTTCTAATTAATTTAGGTTGCACCATAAAAAAAAAAACGACAAAAATTAAGATACATTAAGACATCTGAAGTTTACATAAAAAATACTCACATCTGATATTTCGTTTTCCGCCAACGTGGCGCTACTAGTGGTGAGATACTTGGACTGCTCCTGATCATCCCCATTTACATGTTCAATCGATTCCTGATCCCCCAAATCGTTTATCCTATCCACGTTTCTAATTTCTTCATCAATCGCTTCATTATCACTCTCTTCTTCATACTCGTATTCAATTTCCTCATCTTCCTCTTCTTCTTCTTCTTCTGCGGCACTCGGCGCCAGCCTCTCTTTCTCTTCAGCGTTCCCGGACTTAAGCTCGAAGGAGAGGTCTGCTATCGCCTCGTTTAATTTATCGAATGTTTCCTTCTCCTCTGCTACAACAATTGGTTTAAGCTCCTCGCTAGCATTTTTTACGATTTCATCGCTTTTAATGGCATCTTCGAGGGTTTGCAGGATTTTTTCTTCTGCAACTTCCGTTCTTAGGTCTCTATCGGACTCATCTGAGGATGTTATTTCGGCCGTTGTATCGACGGATTCTTGTTCATTTGCAATTTCTTTGTCGGTGAAAATACGTGTTGCCTCCTTTATGCCAAGGTCCAAATCAGACTGCTTTAATACTGGTTCAATTTCATTTTTAATGTCAGTAACAGTACTTTGAACAACTAGGGGCTCTTCAATGACACTTTCAGTCTGTTTTTCTTCTTTGATTTCCTGTGGAAGTATTAGCGCTTCTTTTTCAGACGGTAGCTCCATTTTTTCACTAGTTAACGATGCAATAACACTCTCCAACGGGTCCATCTCGAATAGAGGCTCACGGTGACTACCTAACTTTTCCTTAGGACTTGGTCGTGTATTTTTTTCTGCTTCCAATGCTTTGGTACTACTTTTACCAACCTCTAATTCCTTTTCAACTGTAGCCTGATTTTTTTCCTGGTCATGTTCAAGCGATACTTCGGGCCAAGATAAATCTTGTTGGCCAATTTTTTCCTCAAGTTTTTCTACCGTGGGCTCAATGCTCTCTGCTTCTACAACTACTTCTTCAGTTAATGGTTTGCTAATTTTAGCTTGTACATCAACAGCTTCTTGTTCAGTCTTCGGTTCAGGCTCAAGTACTTTTTCCTCGAGTACTGGTGTGATGTTTTCCTTGATTATTTCATCATCGCCAAGCAGTTGCTTCTCGTTTTCAGTTACTTCTTTTAATATAAAATCATTTCCATTGTCTCGTAATGCCAAATCATCTATTTCTCCTATGGTATCGGTAATATTTGATTCTTCAACAGCTTGATGGAGTTCGTCTAATTTAGTAACAACATTCTCATTTTCAATTTCTTTAAGTTCATTTTCAACTTCTTTTATAATAAATTCATTTCCATTGTCTTGTAATGTCAAATCATCATCTATCTTTCCTATGGTATCGGTAATAATTGATTCTTCAACAGGCTGCTGGAATTCTAAGTTAGTAATAACGTTTTCATTTTCGATTTTCTTAAGTTCATTCTCTAGTTCCTCCAATAAATTAGGCTCCTCCTGTTTTATAACCAAACCAGTAACTAGCTGGGCTTCCTCGATTATATTATTTATTTGATCTTCGAGCTGACTATCAATCTCGATTTTTTCAAATTCCTCTGAAATGTTGCTGCTACTTCGTTCATCTGGCTTCTTGCCAGAGTTAGAAGACTCGTCCATGCCATTTTCTGAAAGAATTACAACAATTTTCATTGGGATAAAGTTCCCGAATTACTTCTAGAATAAATGTTTTTTTTTTTGTTTTTCCAACAGGAAGCAGTTACACATAGTACTGTACATTTTAATATGTAGGTAGGTTTAGAAGCTCTAAAAGTGTTAATTAGTGAATATTTAGGGCACCAAATTTTAGCAGTGGGCACTGTCGTGAAGTAAATTTTCAAGTGCAAAAATCTAGGGGGCTATTTTAATAGTGTTATAACACAACTTCACACATAATGACGTACCTATTTTCTGATTGGCGTATATATTTTTGTCGTTAAAAATTATCGTCGATAACTGAAGAACCAGCCGAGATTGTAAATTGTCAATCTATACGACTTATTTAAGTCCAAAAACAGGTCATTTCTGCAGTTTGTTGTATAAATTTAACATTTTTGAATGTAAAGATGCTAATTGTAAAATTAAAAATTGTTAAGATATTAACTTCAGTAGATTTTATAAACCAGATTTTTCTAATGGACCCCTTCCCAAAATCAAAAGGTAAGGGAGTCATAACTAATAACAACTATAAGTGACTAATTAATAGAGGTCGAATTGAATAACCAAAATTTAAAACGTCGACGATAATGAATATGAAGCAGTAAAACAGTAATTTAAGTAACCTACATACCTCACATGAAAATTTTAAACCGTGAAATTTCAAACTATTTTTTTCTTTCTTAAAGAGACTATATATTTTTAAATACATGGGTTTAATATTTTGCCTCAAACTTTCAAATAACGCTAACAAAAAATTATGAAATGGACTATTTATACATTACTTACAATTAGTTATAACCAAGTCTTTAAGTTGGTATTGCTTTATGTAGTATCAGTGCTGTACATCACTTATATTTGTCATACTAATTCACCATTTTCTTCATAGTGTATACAAAGATTTTCATTACAAAGTTCGTATTTTATAATTAAAAATAGATAAACATGCAATAAAGATACTTAAACAATACATTTTTACCAAAAATATAACATATAACGAAGTGAAACTGTCATAAGATTGTATTACCAACCGAAAAATAATTCATTAATAACTAAATCACATACTGTCAGTAAGTTTTTTTTTTCATTTCAAGGCATACTTAAGTACTACCCTGCTAAAAACAAAACAAAAAGTAACAAAACAGACTTTATTTTTGATTTCATTGTTATAACATTTCTACATTTGTTGAAGACTCATAGAGAGAATGATACATTACAACTAAGGCATTTATTCTAGAAACAATTCTCCAGTCCTTTATATTGGAACATATCAGGAGTAAAGGTATTTGAAATATTTACAACTAAAATATGTACCTACCTAATACACCCTTTTTTAAAAAATTGACATTAAATTGAAAATTAATAGCCACTTCGGCTCATTGAACAGTTTCATATAGTCAATACTAGAAGTAGGTAGATAAAAAATCCTTGTCAATTAGTTATAAAATCTTGAATAATTTTAATCATACAACTAATTCGTTGTCATCTTTACCTACTTTTTTTATCAACTATTACCAAAACGAACGAACCATCAACTCTTTTATGTATTTACATGTACTTACCAGAGGAATCCAAGCTAATAACGGACAAAGTCATTTTTCCAGCAAGGACAACGGCCGGGTCTTCCTCGGAAATAGCTTTCTGCGCCTCTGTTGCTGAATCCGCTACCAACAAGTGAGACTGGGCAGGTAAAGCACCTTCAAGGAATATCTCCTACGATCGATAATAAGTTATATAGTTTGCTTATATCTAAATTCACGGAGATATACAAAGGGGAGAAAGAAATGAGGTAAATAAAATATAAAGCAAGTGAGAAAGACCAACTGAACACAAAGAATATAGAAAATCGCTCCAACAAAGAGAAAGTATGTACGGACACATCTGGGGGCTACCTGTGGTGGTTCCGCGGGTTCTGGAGCCTGTGGTGGCGACGAGGGCAGAACGGGAGTGTCAGGCCTCGACCATTTTTTGCCGCCCTCGCAGCTAGCCGTCATTTCCATGCCGAGAACTTTAACTGTCGGTTGGTCCTCCTCTTGTGAGTTTACGACATTTCCGTTAGCCACAACATCCTAAAATTGCCTCAATTGAACACGTTCTTATTGAAAGGTGTAATCGTTAATGTTACAGCAAATAATAAGGTTTAGAAAAATAACATTCAGTTTATTTCAATGTCATTTTTAACTGAGATGAAACGGCAGAACACAGCTGTTGAATAGAAGCAATAGAAGAAAAAAACATGGAATAATACGAGATAGTGTGTTATCAAAATTAACTGGTTCTTGATATTTTCTTTCTCTGATACTAAATGAGAAAGTACATTAGTTAATTGTTTTTTTTGCAGACAACAAAGTTTTCACATAAAACGTTCCTATAAAGACATCTCAATTTATTTCATTTAGTGGTATACATTTGATTAACCTGATGGACCTAGTGGCAAACAAAAAGAGATACACCACTGCTTTACCAATGGTGTACGGATATCATAACTGAATTTTCATAAAAAAAAAAAAAAAAATTAAATGTCCGAAGTAGATTATCTCTTCGTAGATCTACTAATTGAAGTGTTTACATAGTTTACTAGTTTTATAAAAAAAACTCTTTTAGTTACTGAAGTAGTGGATAATAAAAAATGTACCCAATTTAGCGTCATTTATGGTATGACAATTGTGAATTAATTTTTCAAATTATTAACAAAACATTTAAAAATTTTGAGGATTAAAACATCTACAAAAGTATAGTTTTTTAACTTGATAAGTTTAAAAAATAAAATGTTGGCTAACTATTATCTTATTTTTTTGCAGTGAAAATTTAGATAAATATATTCTATAAATATTTCTAGTCAATTAAAATAATTAAATAGTTGTTTCAAAAATAAATTTAGTTAACCATAATAATTAAAATATGCAATTTAATGTTGATTCAAAAATGAAAATTTATGGAATCACATCAAATGGAAATCACAACTTAAATTTTAGTACAGGGTCCGACAGAGATGTATGACGATTTTAAAAAATCAATAACTGTTATTTTTTAACGAAAGTAATTTTTTACTTTTTCGTTACAATATGTCACTTTATTATTATATGAAAAACACTAAAATACAATCATTAGGGGCGAAAATCGTTCCAAAAACATTAGCCTCCCTCTCTGAACTGTTATATTCATTTAATGTCATACATCTGTGCCGGACCCTGTATAATTAAAATCGTGATAATCTATTAGTAAAAAAATATATTAGTTTGTATTAAACAATTTTAAAGAATGCTGTAACTTCAGGAGCGACTTTCTTAAAAATAATAAATTTCAGTTGTATGTAATAGTCAGCTAACTACCTATGAGCTGAAAATCTAGTAAGTAAACTACCTATGAGCTGAAAAAAATAAATACTGGACTGTAAAATGTCTAAAAGATTATCCTTCAACTTCAATGTATAGTTTTAAATTCTTAATATTCAGTCATTTTCTTATTGAAATATCTGGGTACTTCTAATAGTGTCACAAAACTATGTTGTTTAATCTTTTATTTTTTTGAACTGGAGTCATAGCTTATCTTATAAGGATCTAGATATCCATGATAGCGTGACCAGAAGTGCATAGTTTATTAAACAGAATAATTTTGAAACAAATTATAAACAGATTATCAATACAAAGTTGAAAGAAACACTTCGGACAAAACTAAAGTTAGACTGTTAATTTTATGAATATTATTGCGATTATCCATCAAAGATACCTGCAGGGGAGTTTTGGTATTCTGATACTCTTTTGTCTGAAGTTTAGTAATTTTAGGTTATCCAAATGTACAGCACTGACTGAAATAAACTAAATTTTACTAAAAAACACCACTTTACGTAGTATTGGCTCAGACTACAATATAATGAAAATTTCTAATGATTTTTAAAATATTTTGGAGTAACAAAGATGATTTCTTAAAAATTAATAAATAATAATGATTATCAAAAGAACAGGTAAGTAAAAATATTCTAAATATTCTTAATAGTTTCATGTTTTTTTTATATTGAGTTTGAAACTTAAAATATTTAATAAAAACCTAACTAAAACAATTGGAATTAAATTCAAGTAAGAAAAAATACTGCTGTTTGATGAATCAAGTACCATACTTTCAATTATTTCTATCATGGCATTCTATTTTGTTAAGGTTCTAATTCATGTTATAGAGTTAAAAATGTTACTGATATTACTAACATAGGAATATTAGGGTAATTTCCATTTAATAAAATAATTGAATTAGATATAGTTGAATAGTTAAATTAGATAGTATCTAAAATACTTTGGTTTGGGTTCATTCTGAGACACTCGTCTCTTGCACGTATTCAACTCTCTTTGTTAATTTTGATCAGACACATACAAACATGCACGACGCTTACAGTAGGATCATTTGCCTCGTCTCACAAACGCATACGTCCAACTGTATTTGCGACAATCAAAAAATGATCAAAACGCCTCTAACACTAGAGTGATCTAAAAAAAAACGAGTATAAAAAACTGCCTAACACTAAAGCATTGCAGGGTGAGTGAGGTCAGCATACTCCAACAATGTTAGGGATTGCGTTTGTTAAATCAACATACACTGGTAACACGAACTGTTACCTGATCGGCAACCTCACTAGTGTTACGCCGAGACTCGATTTCTTGGTCGACCTCGTCCAGTAGTGCTGACATGGCATTAACAACTACGAATAGAGAACGTAAAAGCTACACTCTTGCAAACGGCTTGTCTGGGTGTACAAGGTGGACACAAAGTACAAATTTAAAGTGGCATGTGTATATATGAAACAGTTAAAGGGAAAAGTATACGTCGGATATAAAATAACAAAACAAATTTGTGAAAAACTTTAACAGAATTTATAGGAAAAATTGCTGGAATATGTCGAAATTAATGTTCAAGTGCACAACTGTCACATGTTAATGTTTCTTTCTGTGGTGTCCGATATTGCTTTGAGATGATATTTCGAGTTTATATATTTATAAATATGTATAAACAGAAAAAGATGATGCGCAAAATAATGCATTCCTCCGTGCAATTTTAAAGAGCTTAGACAATATAGGGCCTACTTGATATCCTTCTGGAAGGCTGTATTATAAAATATATGTTACTCCTATAATATATTTTTTTTATGAAATTTCAAGAGTAATATTCACGTAACATTATTAATATTTATATGACCTAAACATAACTTTAAAACCGTTCTATAAACTATTTGTAACAGTTTGTGAATTCTACACTGAGAGCACAATTTATTTGTTAACGATTATGTTTATGACAAATGCTGTTTTAAATATGACAAAACAAATATAAGTTTCTGTTATTGTTAGACAAATGAATAACATTTTTAACAAACCCTTATCAATGCAAATATATCAGATAGGATGTAATATTCTTCATTTATTAGGTGAAAAGAAGTGCAATTGAAAATTAAATTCATGTATCAGAGAAAAGTTTTTTTACACACCCTGTAAAAGTTTTGTAGAGTTAATCCTTATGTGTTCATGGTATAATAAAGTTAATATGTGATAGTGTAGCCTATCATATACACTGTAGTATATGAGTAACAAATACATTAGTTTTCTATGTAATTTAGAATTTTTAAGCAATATCCCTTTAAGTGAAGTAACTTTTCGTGAAGCAATAAATTGTTTTTAAATTTTTAAATGGTATTTGTTAGCCTTTATTTTTAATCTAGAACTACGAAGTTTTTGCAATTTTGTGTATTCTTGATCAAGAAAATAATTAAGGATGGCTCAAAACTGTTTTTCCTTAAACATGTTCAGTTTCACGACAAAACTACATCATATTTTTCAGTGAAAATAAGAGCCTATCCCAATCAAGTAATTCCCAATAAGTATCTTTAAAATCAGAGGAAACAAAGATTAAGGCAATAAATTAATCAAATCATATCATAAATGATAAAAAATATTTTTAGAAGAATTTCATTATATTATTATCAAGAAGATTGATATGATTCAGATTGTTTCACTTTAAAATTTAGTTTCCAATAAAATTTATATAGTATTACATAAAAATGTAATAATTTTTATTAAAAAATGATAGACATAATTTTTATTATATTATAGACATTCAAAAAGCCTGATATTGCTAAATAGAAAATAAAAAACTCTTTAGAAACCCATATAAAAAAATTAAGCCAGTACTGTCACCCTAGGGGGTTGAAAGGAGAGAAAGTCAAATTCTAGAATTAAAAATTGGTATTATAGGAAGGATATTACTTAAACATCGTGCATTATGTGTACAATGAATTTATATAATAGTGTATATATATTGACTGTAAACTTATATCTTATAATGTTTATCAAAACTTGATTCTCATATTCCAAGGATAAAATAAAATTGAATTTCAGAATTTTTATATTTTTAGAAGATCAATTTCAACAAACAACCTCAACATTTCGCATTTATAAAATCGATCTTGACCAAGAGCATTAAAGAGTACATTAAAACAAAAGTCTTAAGTGACATTTTCTGGGCTAATTCTAGAACACAGGCCTCATTTTTACAAAAATCAAGAAAGCAAAACTCGCACATTAAAATTTGATAAAATCGGTAGAGAAACTACGCATTTCTAGAGTGAATTCTTAAATGTTGAATGTGTCAAATAACATAAATCGAGATTGATTTACATCTCCTAAAAATATAAAAATTCATCGCTGTATACCTTCCAACAATTCAGTATTTTAAGCAGGCGGTGTATATTGTTCACAGAGGTTTACATACTTGTACGATGCACCTGAGGGACACGACTTACAGAGACCCAAAAATAAAATACACGTTGAACAGCTGGATCTCGTAATAAAGGCTCGCGAATTTATTAATTCTTATGAAGGTGCTCTGCTGTTCGGGGGACAAGATCCAACGGCTCGACTGGAAAAAAAAACTTTGGGGGACGAGGGACATGCAAGAGCGAAGCAAAGCTAAGCTGCCGATAGTGTGGATCAGGAGGGGCTTGAATCTGCAGCGCACCTGCAACTTGAGCGGCACTTTGGCCATTTGTTCGACGATGCGCTCCATGGCAAGCTCGGTTTCACGGAGGCGACGGCGAAGCTGATCCAGCTCTGCATCCCCTGCAGATACAACATATCAACTACACTATGAAACCCCTGCTTATTCTAAGACACCCTCCTCCCTCCTGTGCTACACCAGACAGTGAATGATATATGGTCTAAGATACATTCCTTTACCATCACAACGTTTCTTCAGAAACAGAGTAGATGGAACCGAATTGCGCGTTTATGTGTCAATGTTTAAAACACGCGATGTTCATTGTATTTTCATTTAATGCAAAAAGTATTAAATGAGTTTTAGTGAACCGATAATTAAGCATACATTACATACATAATAAAGGGTGGTCCAACCATAATGCACGATGTTAATTGTGAGTCACACTTTAACGTCGAGTTTTTTGCCCAACTTAATTTGACATTTCTTTGTTTCAGTGTTTGACAAATTCAACCATGGAGAGGTACACAATTAAGCAGCGCGTTAAGATTGTTGAAGCCTTTTACGAAAACGGGCGTTCAAATCAAAATGCATTTCGTGCAGTTCGTGACTTTTTTGGTCAGCATAATGGACCAAATGTGTCCACAATCGGGAGAATTGTGCGCAAATTTCAGCAAACCGGGTCTGTAGGAAATGTGAAAACACCTGTGCATGCTCGCCCAGTTCGTTCTGCGGAAAACATTGCTGTTGTTCGCGATAGTGTAGCAGAAGAGCCGTCAAACTCGACTCGTCGTCGTGCCCCACAATTGAACATCTCACGAACATCACTGATGCGAATTTTGAATAAAGATTTGAATTTACACGCTTACAAGGTTCAATTGACTCAAGAGCTGAAGCCTACTGACCATTTCAAGCGTCATCAATACGCCGAATGGTTGGTTGAACAGACAGAAGTGAATGGTGACTTTACAAAGAAAATCATCTTCAGCGACGAGGCACACTTTCACCTCAGTGGATTCGTTAACAAGCAGAATTGCCGCATTTGGGCAAATGAGAATCCACGAGTGATTGTTGAAAAGCCGATGCATCCACAAAGAGTGTTTGTTTGGTGCGGTTTATGGGCTGGCGGCGTCATCGGGCCGTACTTCTTTGAAAATGAGGTCGGCCAAGCAGTTACCGTGAATAGTGTTCGCTATCGCGAGATGATAATGGACTTCTTGTGGCCAGAAATTGAGGATATGGACCTGGACGATATGTGGTTCCAACAGGATGGTGCCACTTGCCACACAGCCAACGAAACAATGGCACTTTTGCGCGAGAAATTCAATGGCCGTGTTATCTCACGTCGTGGCGATGTTAATTGGCCGCCACGATCATGTGATTTGACACCGTTGGACTTCTTTATTTGAGGATATTTAAAAGAAAAAGTGTACGTCAATAAGCCAAGAACAATTCAAGAGGTAAAGGATGAGATAATTCGGCACATTAACGACATTGAACCTCAATTATGTCTCAGAGTCATTGAAAATATGGACCATCGGATAGAGGTAGGTATGCCACCGAAGCCGTGGCGAACATTTGGCCGATATTTTGTTTCACACATAGTTGTCATAGATCCTTCTATCATAATAAAAAATATTAAGATAATTCTCTGAAAACTTTTTGTTTTATTTACAATTGACATCGTGCGTTTTGGTTGGACCACCTTTTATAAGCTTCAAAAGTTATCATTAAACCTACGAAAACGCTAAAAGTTATCTACATATTATAGAGAGTTGGGCAAATGTGTCAGAAGATCTGATTTGTGACTAAACTACAAGTTGAATCAAAGAACACCCTTTAAAACATTATTAAAGCCGCTCGATCTTGTCAGTGCGACATTGCCCTATATGTGCATACACGTGGGGGTGATAAGTCAGTCAAGATCTCCGCTTGATCAATCGACTTTTGTAGTAGTTGTTAAACATCTGTTCAGTGGTGTACTGTGCATTTTGATATGATTTTTTTTGCATTGCAAAGTGCTAATCCTCAAATTGAAGCAGTTTTACAAACTATATTCATAATAATTGCAAGGGCCTAGTGGAGGCAATACAAAAATTACAAAATCCTTCCTTATTACGAAGCCGCGATGGTTACGCCTCTGGTACTCCGATGAAACGAGCGGCTCTAGATGACCCTGTTTGTCTTTACATTTTACCATTTACGATTATTTTCTTTCAATTTCCTATCAGACAAAACATGAGGTTAGAACAATTGGACGACCGAATTGGGATGGCTGTTCAAGAAATATTTCAGTATGATATTAAAAACTCCTTAAGAGCCTAAAAGTCGCCCACCAGTTTGATCAATTATTGGTATTTTCATTTTTCCACAATACTAAAGTATTGAATATTTTATACTTTTTATTTTATTTAATATTTACAATATCATAAATTGCACACATACCAGACCCTAGATCATTGTAATTGTTGGAAAAGTGTCTGAAAAAATATAAAAGGGCTCTCATTTAAAAAACTGTCGATAACAATATCTATAAAAAATAGTGTAGATGTTGGTAAACAACTGGATACATCACTGGATAGATTGAAACAGCTACGTAAACTTCTAAGGAATTTTTTTTAATCCTACATATAGTTTAGGCAAAAATTAGGTGTTCTAACACATTTACTGCAAACAGTATGCAAAGCAAAGTAAAAATTACGAAAATCATAAATAAATATTCTGCAATTTATTATAGTAAGGAAATGTATCTACTTGAATGAGAAAATAAATAGAATACGAACAGATAGATGGCAAAAGTTCTATAAAAAAAACTCCAAATTGATAATAAAAAATGTTCAAAAACAGATTTTCAGATAATATTATGTGAAAATAATTTTCGTCCAGAAAATATCCATATACGGGGTGTTAAAGAGGTAGTACGGAATACTGAAAATGGTATTAAAGATAATTTTGAGTTGACTGAACCCAAAATAGTCTTATACAATGTCAAGTTTTCGCAATATTTGCGATTTTCAATTTTTAAATTCTTAGAGGTTTCTGTAAAGTCTCATAAAAAAAGTTATAGATTTTAATTGACAAAAACGAAAACCTTGAAATTCCGATGCTTTCATTGTTTTTGCTTTGCGTTAAGAGTTATTATCAACAGATAATATATTTTTATCCTAATTTTTAAAATGATTTGAGTATTACTAGGAGGTCGATCTTTGCTTTGTATATGGATGTATCTTTTTTACAATTAAAAATGAGATTTTTTTATGAATTGGACAATTTAATTAAATTGTTTAATATTTAATAAAAACAGTCGAGCTTATAGATTATAAATAGCCTAGAGTTTACGAATCACTAGTTATAACTTAATTTTTTTCAATAACAATACGCAGAAATCTCTAAAACTGGTAAAAAATAGAAAACCGCGACATTTCCTATAAGACTACGCTTCTAATATGCCTTTCATTATTCTGTGCTACTTCTCTAACACCCCGTATATCAATAAAAAATAAATATCAGTACGTACCATTAAGAAAGAATGTAATGAGACCATTAGAATACATTCCCCTGAAATACGAGTATAGGCAAATATGAATTAATTTTAGAATTAATACTCTGTGTTAAAATGGTCATGCCATTTATTCAAGAGCACAATTAACTTTAAAATCAATTCATTATTGCTCCATTTGAGGAGAATGCATCTCATTACTTCCTTTTCAATGGTACATATCCGCCTGATTAATTAATAATTAAAAACAAAAATGAATATTTTTTTAAAGTAATATTCTTCGCATTTAAATAATGTCCATCATACAATGTTGGGATTTTTCTAATAAAATTTACTAAAGAGGATTTATCAACCAATTCAACGTCGTATAAAAAGGGATAGATAGAATGAAAAGAATGATCTAAATGAATGAAAATAAAAAAAATAAGAGGTGATGGAATGTGCGAAGATGAATGATCGTTTAGGAGGTTCCTGCCAACTAGTGATATTACTGCAAAGAAGGGTACAGTAAATATTAGTTGCGTGAAGTTTTTAGCAGGGAACTTACTTGTGTCGCGTTCTTTCCGTCCTATCACGTTCGCAGCATAAAAATTTTAATACAATATGATATATACATATAAGATGCGGTAAATGAAATGGAGAAAAATATTCTGGAGAACGGTTCGTGTTGCTTGTTTATTTCCTTTGGTGTAAACTGTTATTGAATAATCATAATGCCTTTTATAGTACTGTGATTTTGAAGAAAAACTACCAGACCTAATTAATTGACGCTTAGAAATAATGATGTATAAAAAAACTTAATGGAAAATCTTTTATAAATGAATTTTAATAATTTTAATTAATGTTTTTAATCTGACAAGGGATGACTATTATTACATATAGTTACTAAATCAATGTATGTAATAACATAAAAAAAAAAATAAAAGGCTTACGAATTTAACAAAATATAGCAAATTTCATACTTATTTGCAACATAAAAACTATATAAATAATAGAATTAAAATAATTGAACTTTCTACATTAAGAACTGGAAAAAAGCTGAAATATTGCTAGTATTTTATAACTCAATTCTCTATTGATAGTATTGAGACTCGTGTGTAGTTTGGAGAACTATTGGGCAGAAACGGTACATCTTTGTCGACTACCACCAAGAGCACTTCTTCAATACATTCATGCAGTGGTATGGCTGAATGAAGTCGATTTTGGCGATACATTAGCGGCTCTGATGGAGGCAGCACCATGGATCCGCTATGATGGCCTGAGTGCATGTGGAATCTGTCTGCTGTTCTCTTATAGAATCCGAATAGTCGTGTGTTAAAATCTTTTATATGTTCCAAATAAATATGATGCGAACCCTACTAAGGTTAAATTTCCTAATAAGGCAAAAGTGAAATAGATTCCTTATTTTAGAATATACAAGTAATAGTCAAAAAGTCATCGACCAAGATCCTTTTTTTTTTCAGGCACATAATCAAACATGAAAGTAAGTGATATGATTTTTAAAATATACAAAGAGAAGAATTTCAATATTGCCTATTAACTAGGGAAAAATATTTCTCTTATACTTAAATCAATGTTACAAATCTCCACATATAATAAGCATTATTTAAACTTACCTAGCTTGCTAGATAGGCCATCTCTGGTCAGTTTCGGGCCAGCCAGGACCCTCTCAGATTCAAACACTTCCCTGCGGAAGTGAGGATCTGGTTCCACAGGAGGATACAACGCCTCGGGTTGCTTCTTGAAGACGATCTAAAAAAAAATCCAAGCTAGAATTTTCATTCATTTCGTTAAGTCGCTTTTCCTATTACTAACGAACAAACTTTAAGATACTTCACCTTCATTACTGTGTAGGTAAAGAATATGACGATTCCTATGGTGTATATAGGCATAATTAGGCCCATGCTCCCCGTACTTTGCTTTGGAGGTGGCACAACGTGTCCCGCACCACCCAACGTAGGCCTCATGGCCGGTATTGGGCCGGGCTGAAAAAGAACAACGAATAAAATCGAGGTTGTCAAATTTGTATTTTATAGTATAGAATAATTATTATTGGTATATATAAGCACAATTTGGTGAAGATCCCACAATTGTTGATATTGGTGACGAAAAAATTTAATTGCACTATTTCTAAAGACTTGGTTACAGAAGGTCACAGAAAAAATAACGCTACTCGTTCTGCAACCAATACAACATCTCATTAATATTGGCTCCCCGGCTACTGGTTTCAAGTTTTCAACTTGATTGGCGGAACGTGCGTTGAGGGATGTACAATCTTTCTGTATTCGTGGGAAACTGATATACCCAGGCAAACACTCCCAGATTTGTGGACGTCGTATTGTTTGTAGACAGTCGTTAAATATTGACGCCCTATCTTTGACAGAACACAAATGGAGCGCAATTCAAATCATATAGTTCCAACTGAGACACCCTATATATATCTGAAGTAATATTCTTTCCTTCCATCTATCGTACTTTATTTAACTACCTAATTTTGTTAGCTTTCACCGAGTATATAGTATATATTTATAATGAATTATAGAAGAAATTTGATAATAATGGCACAGAATATTATTTTGTATCATTTAATTTATAATGACTATTAACACATCCAATGATTGTATTTATAGATATGAATTATAGGAAATAAATATTATGGGAATAATAAAACCAGTATAGTAAAACTGGTAATAACTTAATGATAAGATAATGATGTGGGCAAGCAAAAATGTAATAAGCTACTATGTGTTTTGAATGCACTTTTTATAAGTATATAGGAATATATTTAATTATTGGAAAATATTTTTAGGATTCAGGGTTTATTATTATATTATCTTCTTATATTTCTTCTATGATTATATTTCTGCGACATCAGAACAATTAATCAATACGGATAATTAAATTGGTTGCAAATATTATGTATGTATTAAATATGCAAATGAATTATCAACACTTCTTGTGTACAACATGTATATTTTTATTATATGACTGTGGTGCGAGTGTATCAAGTCTGTATGTTAAAACTGATATAGTAAATTCGAAACAATGATCTGACCAAAAAGAGTCCATCACTTGTAGCATAAACAATAATAAAACTAAACATTTACATACGTCTGTACACTAAATTTAAATTTATAGGTCCCGAAATAAATTTCACAATTTGACCACAGGATATCTAAATTTAGATCGTTATTAGTACTAGTTCAAGTAATCTAAACGAAGAATAATCAAAACGGTGTGGGAAAATATTGATGAAAGAAAAACCAGGAAAATCACAAACCACCAAAAATAGCTGCCGGAATCTACGGCAGCAAAAAAAAAAACAACTGCGAAATCGTTTTTTAAAACACATGAAATTAATAGAAAATAAACAACCAAATTTATGTTATTTAGGGAAAATAATAATATTAACTTGGCTGGCAATTTTAATACCTTGGAACTATTTATTATACATTAAACACAATTACTAAGATAAACAATCTTGTTTTGAGGACCCCAAATATACTTAAGCATTGTATTTTTTGGAATGATAAATGTTTAATAGCAGTGGAAGAATATGTTTTCTTTTTCTTAAAATTCACTGAACTCTGCCCTTTATAATCCTCTTTAATTATATTAGCGTTTATGTATATTATAAAATTTGATTATAATAAAATACATTATTATGGTAATTATTACAACGACTTAAAATTATTTTTAAATATAACCTGTTTAGATAATCGATTGAGGTTGCAAAAATTCATCGACTTTGTTGTGTCATGGTGTTCAGAGAATAAACTATCTATAAGCATAGATAAATGTAATTTGCTCTAGTACCTTACAGAAGTAACCACTAAGTTTGACTATTCTCTTGGTGGTACAATTTTAACACATATCGAAAATATTAAGGATCTTGGTGTGTACTTTGATGATAAACTGTTGTTCGCTGGGCATATCAATCATGTGGCTCTTAATGCATATAAAACAATTTGGTTTCATGATTAGAAACACATCATTTAATAACGTTGCTACCTTAAAATATACCTTACGTTAGTTCGTCAAAATTAGAATATTGTAGGGTATCCCCGATTTGTAAGTCATATTAATCAACTTTAAAATATTCAATGGTGTTTCTTAAAGTATCTGTCATTTCGTATAGATATAATTATTTTCCAGTAAGAGATTACCATTATACTCTGCTTCTACAAAGATTTGATATACCGTCATTAAACACTAGAAGGGTGCTTACTAGCCTCTCATTTTTGTTTAAACTGTTCCATAATAATATACATAGATGCACTCGCATTACTAAGTACATACATACCTATATGTTGTTTTTAATGGAATATATATTGTCTAAAATCAGTTGTAATTTGAATAATTGTACTCATAACGAGTTACTATCTTTAGGAAAACAACAAATTTTTATTGTTCTGTATGTTACTGAAGTATCCCATTGTTTATTTATGTCAGAGTTATTTAGAGGTTACCACTTTTTTTATTTATATACTGTACACATAATATGCATCTATCTATTTGTACTTTTGTTTTAGAAATTGATTTTTTCAGTTGGGCAAGAACGGCATTATTATTAATATGTATGTGACTAATGACTATGTAAGTATGTTTTTGGGGTATTTTTCCAATCAACTGCACTACATTGATAACAGACTGAGTTGAATGAGTAATTGCAGATAATTTCTCAGTCTTTATAAGTCTAATTACTCATAATTTTAACAGAAACATAACAAACGTGAAGTTGTGTTATCATTTATCACATACGAATTCGACCTACAAAATGAAACCACTATATGGCATAATTTCATCAACAAGTAAAGTTATGGCAAACCTGATGCCATTTAAAAATAAATATTGGAAGCCATCCAACAGACTATACCTAATATAAATAGATTATGAATGCCTCTATAATATGTAACATGGAATTGCAGCTGCTGCATAATTGATAATTTGCACGCAATTAATTTTAATTAGGGACGAAGTCTGCACAATTGCAATAATTAACTCACAATTGTATTAATGATACATATTGATTACTGATACACCCTGCCAATATCAAACTTGCATTAAAACAAAAATAATATTAAAGTTTAATACAGGACGTAATATATCGAAGAAAGAAAAAAAACATTTGCTGGAAAATTTATTAAAACCGGATTTGAAATAATTTTTTAATATTTTCAATTTCAATATACTGTAAACAGAATTAAAATACCCTGAATTATCATATGCACATTATTTACTTTATCTACAGTTAACGTGCATAAAAAGAACTCAAATCAGCTCAAAGTAAGTGGGTTATTTTTAAAAGTTTTAAATGACTTATACCCAAAATATTTTTTCTATTATTGGCCTCATAAAAATAGATCAGAGACATAAAATTACAATCATTTAGTAGTTCACATGAACCGCTTCCATTTGGTCTGTAATTTCAAACCGATTACACTCACACAGAAGTAATGCTTACCCTTCCTTCCACTATCCTTGGCGGGGGCCGAGATGGGGTCGAAGGTTGTGGGTGTGGTATTGCCCTCCCGCGTTCCCTGAAGGCAGGGTGTACCATTTCAGATTTCAGGTGTAATGGCCTTTCCTGTCTAATATCTGAAATTTATTTTATTTCTATAATCACAGCTATGTAGTATTAATTTATTTCTACTGTTGACTAATTTTTTCATGAGCTAAGCATAAACAGTCTACATTTTTTAAACTATTAAATGAATTAATTAAATTTTATAAATTTTTAAAAAAGGTTACATCAGTAAAAAAAACATTTTTTTATAAATATTTAATAGGATTCAAAAAATCTAGAAAAACATTTTATCATTAAGGAAACTAGAACATAGTATGATTTTTTTTTTGGTTTTACAATTGATTTCATTAAATGAACACTGCTTCAGCCGTTTGATGAACTTGTTATTTCAATTAAAGGGATCTATGGTTGCTTTTTTTGCCCTATTTTTATTTTTTTAATTTTATACATATGCTTATCTACTTCACTTATTTAGTGGTAGTCAATTTCAAATATAAACAATAATTAGAAGAAAATGTGGAATTTATAAGAGGTAGTTTATTATTATTCATTTAAGAATATGAGTTATTCCAGAACATATAATTAAATGCATGAAATATGCAACGAATTCAACCTTTGAAAATCTTCATTAAGATAAAATTAAATATAAGCGGTTGGGTTTTCCTATAAATAATTATGGTTTGAAAAAGATTACATTAAAAACTATTAGTCCAGGCAACGAAGACCAAAAAAGGCCAAATAGCGGAAATAATTCATGCAGAAGCCAATTTTGGCACAGTTGTAGGAGAAGGTGTGCTTAACAACATATTAAAAGTACTGATGGATGGGAGTGAAGCTAAGGGGGTGGGGGGCTGTAAAGATCCTGTTTTCAGTTTTTTGTTAATAACTCGAAAATTACTACCTCTAGCAAAAACATGCTTATATACTAAATTAATCTAGATAAAATTCTCTACAAAAAAGGTCCTATACACTTTTTCGCTCGGATCAATAATTAAGGAGATATATGGAAGGGGAAAAATGGCAGTTTTTAAAAATTCGGTTATTATTAAAAATCAAGTTTTAATGATAAAGGAACTATGCTCAGACCGCGTATTAACGACTTTACTGCATGTACCGTCTTTTGTGTCCATTCTGGGGGCGGGGGGATAATTACCCTCATTACACCCCCGTAGGACAATGCTTGTCTTACAATACATAACGGAAGAATTGGGTCATTGGAGGGGTTCGCTGGAGTGGTTTTTGCAAGTGGAGAGCAGCACGTTGATTTACGTGTATCACGGCAAAAGAGACATTCACGAGATCAAGATTCAGGAATGGTTCAATGACCATCCCCCTTTTTCAAAGTTGAATTCTATCATGTCGCTGTCAACGGGCATTCTGGGAAACTCCAAAGTAAACTGCCACCAAGCCCTGGATATTGGAACCAAAACCATGCAAAGTTTCATTGGCAGCAAATTTGGTGACATGAAGCAGTCTAAGAAGAATGTGGTTTTATCACTAGCCAGTATGAGCAGTACCATTAAAATCAATGGTGAGACAGTTACTGTTAACCCTCTGGACAATTTTTCAAAGAACTATTGTAGAAAAAAAGAGCGACGAAGATGTAGTAGAGCTTTTGACATATGAATTAATTCCATTCCCCATGGCTCTGTCCAACGAGGGCGGAATGCGAAAAGGAAAGAAGTTTTCTTTCTACGATGTTTTGCCACTAGAGGACAACGCAACTCTCGATCTTACCCAAAGCACCAATGTGGTAGACGGTGGTTTCCTTCTCCACCGCATGAAGTGGAAAGAGTCCTCCTGCATTTCTTCAATTTGCCATCAGTACATTGCCTATGTACAGAAACATTACGGTGAAAATTGTACGGTGGTTTTTGATGGTTACAGTGATGTCAACAGCACAAAACGAGCAGAGCAGAAGCGAAGAGGGCTCACAAAAACTTTGATTGATATAAACTTTAATGAAAGTACGACCATCACAGTTCAACAGGAGCATTTTCTTGCTAATAAAAGGAACAAAACAAGACTGATCCACTTGCTCACCGAGAAAATGACAGCAGCAGGGATTGAAACAACTGTTGCTATAGGGGATGCTGATGGCACTATTGTGAAGTACGGGTTGGATAAAGCTGCTGTACATCCAAACGTAGCAATAGTTGGGGAAGATGTGGACTTGATAGTTCTCCTCATTGGATTGGCACCACCATCTATCAACATGTACTTCATGAAGCCAGGCCGTGGGAAGGTGGAGACAAAATTGTTTTCGGTGCGACAACTTCAAGAGCTTCCATTCGCCAAGACGATCCTCCTTCTCCATAGCTTCTCCGGATGCGACACCACCTCGATGATACATGGAAAGAGCAAAGTGGGAATCTCTAAGCTTTTCACAGCAAATCCTGGCCTCACCCATGACATCTCAGCAATATTCACGGATCCCTCAACATCAACTGAGTAATCGAACAGGCTGGCGAGAAGCTTTTTCTGGCTGTATATCAAGTGCCTGCACATCAAGACAACCTGAACAAACATCGGTACTCAGAATTTCTGAAAGCGTCAACGAAGCCCAAATCAGACTTGACCACTCTTCCTTCAACCTGAGGAGCTTCAAAGTAACACTCGCTCAGAGTATATCTACAGGTAAATCCATTTACATATAGTCGTTAAATACTGGTTTATTTAAATTACAAATATCAATTTGTGCTAAATAATTACGTTGGTCCGATTACTTTCTTACAGATACAACAGTGGCTCGGCAACCCACCACACAATGGGGTTGGGCCAGGGGAAAAGATGGGATCCTCAACCCAGTTACTACGAACCACCCTGTGGCACTCGACTCCGTTATAAATATGATCTTTTGCCGATGCACGACTGGGTGTGGGGCGCGCTGTGGTTGCGGCGTGCCTCGGCTCATGTACGAACGGAGCCCCCATCGAAGACAGCATCGATGATGATGAAAATTCAGATTTTGACTAGAATTTATGTTCCAGATACATCCTTGAACACAAATTTCTTTATTTCATTTATTATTATTATTGTAATTATTTATTATTAGTGAATTATTTCAGTTTTAACAATAAACATTTCATTTTTAACAATAAAAAAAGATTTTTTTAAAAATTCTCAATGATTCCCCCTCCATATCTCCTTAAGTATTGATTCTAGCGAAAAAGTGTATAGGACCTTTTTGGTAGGGAAGGTTATGTAGATTAATTTAGTATGTTTGCATGTTTTCGCTAGAGGCAGTAGTTTTCGAGTTATTAACAAAAAACTGAAAAAAGGGACCTTTACAGCCCCCCTCTCCCCTTAGCTTCACTCCCACCCATCAGTACTTTTAGTATGTTGTTAAGGACACCTTCCCCTATAACTGTGCAGAAAATGGCTTCTACATGAATTAAGCCCGCTATTTTTCTTTCGTTACCTGGACTATATATAAAACATGGTAAAACGGCAACCATTAGACATTCTCGGTTTCAGTACAGAAGATACCCATAACTCTTAATAACTGACTTTTTTGAAGTTTTAGATTAATAGTTAGTAGGCTATTATAAATATACCTTCAGATACATTCTTGTTAAGATTAAAAAAATATAATAAGTTATTTAATACTAGTATTACTAAAAACGCATATGGTATATTATTTCTGAAACCATACCTCCAAAACCAATGTACAATCAAAAGTACACCAAATTGGGTATTTTGCTGTATTATGTTAGCAAACTAAATACTTCTACAAAATTAAATAAGTCCCACACCAAGAAAACAAAAATAAATAAAAAATTGTTTTTTATTATATACATATTTCTTTTCAAAAATAAATGCCTAATGACTAAATTTGACAAATGGGAGCTTATTATAATGTAATTTGAATTTATTCAAGCATTATTTTCTTTTTCCAGGTTCTGAAAAGTTCATTTGTAACGGAATGACAAAATAAAAAATGGGTGTATCCTCGAATGTATCATTTTTAGCAAATAAAAATAGAAACTATGCGTTTTTCTCTTTAAATAAAAATGTTGAACATGTTCCAGGTAAACACAATTTCGTAGATACATATACAAGATCAGTTATCCAATCATTACAAATCTCTCTAATAAAAAAAAAAAAAAAAAAATACGTTATACGAATTTCAACAGGTTACACAACCGATTTTCGTAGGATTCTTGTCTATTGCTTTATTGTTGCAAATACTTGAAATAGTCTTCTATTTTAATGAAGTCTGTTAAGAGACTCTGTCATATGGTAACATTTTGAGGCCACCTTCGAATTAAATCTTGCTCTCATGGGTAAAAATTTAAAATTCGAATAATTTAGCATTCTGAGACATAAAGTTTATTCAACTACTAAAAATTATGTAAAGCAGTATGTAAACACAGCCATCTATAAAAATAAATGTACCTTATTAACATAAAAAATAAATAAAATGGATGGTTTTTAGGTCATCCCATGACCATTCAATATGATCAAGTTTACTGACTTGGAGAGAATTGTTAATATTATACAACTGTTATATTTATATTATAGGATAATTATTACTAATGCTTGGCTTGTGGAGTGAAAGTACCTCGGAAAGAATCAAACGAAGCCATGTATTATGAACACATGGTTCGTGTGGCGTGGTTCCAGTCAACTCAACTGTACTATCATCACTTTATTTTGTATAAAATAGAAAATAAAGTAATATATAAAGATGATGTAAAAATTCTTATTAGAAATAATTATTAGAAAAACCAACAAAATACCAGGGATTTTATATATATAAAAAAAAAAACAAACATATGTGATATTAAGATTTAGTGAGTATTCAAATTTCAACAAATATTTACATCCGTTTTGTTAGGATTGTAAGATTCACAGACATGTACTAACAACAAAAATACCACGTTTGTAAGAGATTTATAAGCCATTAAGTTATGAGTAGTAAAATAAACTTAGCTAGGTGGTTAAGAAGCAACACACTTTCAATGCTTACTGGAAGATGGAGGGTTTACGGTGATCCTATGCGGAACACCTAACCTCCAAGGAGACACCCCAAAGTTATATTTTAAACACAGCGACCCGTTTAAGGATCTTACTTCGTCTAAGATTTGTTTAACTGTCTGCCCTAATTTGACTTGTTCTTGCAGTACAGCCGATATATCAATACCACAAGTCTCTAAGACTGCATTTTGGCATTTCGCAACAATTTCCCTACCAGTTAGGGGTGTATGTTCATCCCGTTTTATTATAGATCTGCATAATTCTGACATAATTTTAATGGTGTTAATATCTGTTTCAGATATCACGTCACAGCATCCTAGATATAGAGGAAGACAGATTACAGAACAGTTCATTACAAAAGGGACACCACTATACCTGTAGTCTTGTCGATGGAGCTGGGCTTCATGTGCTGATTTGCAGACCCTACCAACATGGGATAGAACACTTTCGGCCACAACACTGCGAAACAACCGGCCACTATCACTAATATCAACATTGTCTTCCGGGGAGTTAAATCGTTGGCCATTTTCGCGGATATGTTAGAATTCGTGTAACTACCACTTCGTAATTGTTCAGTCATTTTTTAGTCGATTCTTTACCCTACCTACATTAACCTCACCGAACTAGCAACGCCCGAGGAAAATGAGAATTTTTGGCTGCGATCCCTGAAAATACAGAAATATACCGATGACGGTACCTCGATTTCGATTCCACAACAACCTGCGTGTGGGAAGAAAATCGCAATGGCAAATATAATCAAAACAATCACCAGTGGCGTCCCAAAGAAATTTACCCTTAAGATATTTAACTGCAAAAAGGCTGATAAAGCGCAAATATTCGACCTACTTTATAAACATCCACAATTAATTGAAATAATTCATAAATAATAAAGCTTCTGTTCAGCCAAACGATCGAAGGGTTAACATTCCCATGTAGATAAGAAAGATGCAGTTAACATTATATATATATATATATATATATATATATATATATATATATATATATATATATATATATATATATATATATATATATATATATATATATATATATATATATATATATATATATATGTATATATCTGTTTTGAAGGCTATATTAAGGCCACTGCCTTAACAGCATATTCATGTAGTAGCTAAAGCTGCGTTCCACATAGCTGAGCTTAAAAAAATTGCAATATTTTGTGACTGAATACCCAAATCTTATTTATTACGTGCAATTTTACCTAGAGCATTTTAACAATGTATTTACCATATTATATACAAATGTTATATGATGTTTTTTTTCTTTTGGACACACAGAAATTAGAACATCCTTCCCCAGAAAGCCTACAGACAGGTTTTGTGTAGGGGAAGATTACACATATAAACGCGGACATGTTGCTATATGTGAATATATAAATTTGACGTGTTACTTAAGACACTCACGTAGTAATGGCAAAGAAAAAAAAAACGATATTTGTAACCCAAACATTTTGCTTCTTTTTAAATCATAACATAATTAAGTATATTCAATTTTTATCATCTGAATCTAATTTAATATTATATAACAATGATATTTTTAATCAAATCTTGTCAATTAAAATTATGCCAGGCTTATATACACAATGATTCATTCGCAGGTTACGAGTGCTAGATATAAATTAATATATCTCGATTACATTACTTGCCTGTGACAAATTATAACATTAACATAATTAAATTAAGTTATAGTAACTCTAGTGAATATACCACAAGTAGTCGTGGTGTGGGTTAAGGTATACCTTTGGAATAATTCATTTAAGTACAAAATAAACGAACAGATCTAACTTATACATACGTACTCCGTGATGCGAACGTAGTGTTGCCAATGGTAGAAAAATTTAGCTTTTAGTGAATTTTAGTACTTCAAGGCAGAGTTAATTGATTCCTTAGATATTTGAAGTGCAAAATTATGTACATACTTCATAATGGAAAAAATATATTCTTGAGCTTATGGTCACTTATAAAAATATTTGTAATATTAGTACAAAAATGTAGTTTCCAGGTTTTTGTTAAAAGTAGATCGAAGGTTTTACAAAGAAAATATAATTCTTATACACGTTACTTCCCAAAATATTTAATTTCTTGCATGAACGCCGATAGTTCCGACAATGCTTTAATTCTTCCAATTTTACCTTCAAATCACTTATCCTATTTTACACTATTAACCTACAAAACAAAGAAACACCAAAATTTTATCAAGCTCTTTATTTTCTCTTTTATAAATTATCCGTTTGAAAATGTACAAAATTATCAAGAACTTAAAATTGAAATTTTCTTATAAAAAAAAATTAACATTAATATTGATATATGAAAGACATCACTACCTAACCTAATCCAGATAAACCGTTACATTGAAAGAATTGGGGACTTGGGGAGGATCAAGCGGATTCAGGTTCTTTATTATAAGTTTCCATGATCTTTTCCATAATTTCCCAATGCTTATCTTTAGGTAAATCTTTCACGAAAACATTATACCACGCCTCATCATCGGTGTCTTCAATCAGTGGTAATTGAACTCCGTAACATTGTAGAGCGAGTGAGATGCAGGCTATAGCAATATGACGAGCATTATAATCTAAAATACTGGCATCGTGATGGAAATCCTGCAAGAAAGACGCTGCCGCCTTTGCGATGGGAACCGTTTCCCACTGTTCCTTGCCAAGCCATGACTCCATCGAACGCAAATAGTGAAGCATGTACTTGTGCGGATGAGTTGTACCCACCTCGAATTTGAGGACTCTCATGATCAGCAGTTCGGCTTGTACTATTGCATCACGCATGTTCCAGTACTCGTCCCCGATTTCAAGGGGGCTGCTCCCTCTGTGGAGAGTATTATGTGATACATTTATGATATCTCTAATCTTTAGGGGGTCATCTTTCACCTTCCCAGCCAAATAGAGGGATGAAGCTGCAATTAACTAAATATAATATTTTATTATTTACTTCATTAATTTTGCATAAAATAATCATAAAGCACCAATAGGATACGCATTCCAACAGTTATTAAAACTGAATAATTAATCATGAATTATCTCCAAATAATATAAGGAGTTCTGCTAATTATTCTTATGGAAACCAACAAACATTTACTTAATAAATTCAGTGATAGGAAAAGTAAATATTTGTTATCTCTGATTGATGACAGAAATATCACTAAAATGTAATTTCTTAAATTTGTGTTTAATGACCACATTATTTATACATATGAAACAAATTTCTCAGTCTGAGGGTAGTCTAGCCAGTTTATAATACATGAGGTTGTCTTATCAAAATACGTATATCTTTTAAATATTAATGTTCTAGGAAACATTAGTATAAAACGCTCTTGATTAAACACTGTTTTACATTTATTTTGATTAATTTGGAAATTTTTTAAAATAAAACATGTTTTTCATATTTTGTAATAGTAAATATTTTAAATATTTACAAAGCAACAAAAACTATAATTAATTTTTGTGTCAAGGATCTGTAAAATATATAATTCAATGACCTTAAGTTATTCGACACAATCCTTAAGACTGACAGTATATTATACAATTATTTTCGTAATTCAAATTATGACTGGCTGAAGTAGCTCACAAGGACAACTTCTAATTAAAATTATTAAAACATACATCACCCTTTCTTGTGCTTATATCAAATATTCAAAGTAGAAATATTAAATGTATACTTCAAACAGTACTGCCTATATGTTTTTTATATTAAAGCAACAATTAAAATATTAATTTTGAAATAATTTTATGTGAAAGAACTTGTATCCATCTGGTTCTAAACTAGTTCTAATTTAGCTAGTTCTAAAACGTGAATATGTATGATTCTCGTTGCTATAACTCAAAAAAGAAGTAATTTAAATTCAAATCACAAACCCTGAGTGTATTATGTACTATGAATCTACTTACAAAGCAATCATAATTAGGTGGTTCCACTTCTCTAAAAAACCTATGCATAACTACAGCTGCAGTTGCTACTGTTAGAGGTTGAGCATTCAATTTGATGCCACATTCAAAAATGAACCTCGCTGGCGTAAAACCTCCATTAAAGTCTAACTGTTTATAGTCGATAGGTACAATCTTCCTAGTTTTTTCTCTTTGGAGTTCCATCACATCAATAACGTCCTTCATTTTTATTTAGAATTGTATGAACTTCCTAATGATATTCTGTAAATCAACCATGTGCTTTACTTTTAGAATTTATCAATAACAGAAAGAATTTAAATTACAAACCTGTAATGTTGTTTAGTCAAATTCAGTCATCACCGGCTAAGGGTCTTAAGATTACTGCTTGTTTTTCTTGTATTACTGCCGGTGGTGCTTCACAACTTTACAGATGCCAAGCAACTGAAAACAGGAACAGGAAGCACGTACTATAGAAATCCAAAAAAAAGTGGGACACGAGTACTGCTTCACCAGCGTCACCTTACTGCTTGTTCTGCTATTGGTCGATAGTCGAATTTAAAGTTGCCTTAAACTTTTCCTTCGCTTCGTAAAACAATAACAATGTGATAAAGTTGTTTCCGAATTCCCCGTGCTTCAAATACACATACTTCACAGAACTCGAAAGTGCGAGATAGAACGGATGGAACACAAAAGATGATAAATAACCTAAATAACTAAACCACAGAATATTTGAATTAGGCCACGCCCTACGAGCAAACTTTGCTCGTAGGCCACGCCTGGTATCTTTCACAGAAGACGTGGAAGATACTAACTGTGCTCAACTAAAAATGGGATCATTTATTAAATCAAGAAATGCCAATTCTGAACACTATCTGAGACCGACGTTATCTTTATAAGGGAGACAAAAGATGTGAATTTAAAAGGGATAAACAAGGACAGTATAAATCCTCATCGTATTAAATAATCCAGCAGAGTCCTTTAGTCGTCTTCCATTTAGAGCTTAAAGTGAACAAACCCTGGTTATGTTCACCTCTTTACATCACTTGAACGTTTAAACCATGATTATACCATTAAAGTCATGAATAATTAAACATAATTAGGGTTTGTTCACTTTAAACTCTAATAAAGGACGGCTCTAGTCCAGCGTGTTCTCTTAGAGACATATTTTTACTAGATTAATTTTCCCATTTTTCCTCCATTTATTTCACAATTTCGTTTAATATTTGACGAACAGTGAGGGAGTTTTGGCGTTTGTTTCCTGATGAAGATAGTTCAAACATCACTTAAACGATCATAGAAAATAGTTCAAATACTTTTAGAGACATGTCAAACCAAAAACAAGGTGGAGAAAAATTAACCTATAAATACTTTATGGTTCGTAGCACACGTAGTTCGTAATTAGCATTATTGAAACAATTTTGAAATATGTCTGAAACTGCACAAAATAGTAATTGTTCATTTATATTTAAAAGGAGAAACATAAAAAATAAAGGAACAAGAAAAAGGCAACAATCCGATTCAGGCGTGTTTAACATAACTTTATAAACGTGATATTTTATTGATCCTAATTCTGCATTTCAGACAAAAGTGAGGACGATGAACAAATTTTAATTAAACAAAGTAAACGTAAGGTAAAATCAAATCCTAACGTTCAGAGTACAAGTGGGATTCAGAAGAACCAAAAGGTTATCAATAGCGAAAATGACTCATCAAATAGTGAAGAAGACTTTAGAGTAAATTATAAATCAAATAAATCTGCTATGCCGTCAGGCCCAGTTGATCAGGGTGCTACTGCAATAGTGGTAAGTTCACTTTAATCCATTATATACAACTGGTATATATTAATTGATGATTGTATTGTAAGTTACTGTAATAATTTTACATGAAAATTTTAATTACATATGTGTCCATATTTCTGAAGTAAATATTTTCTTGCTAGGAAATAGATACTGAAACAGATCGTGATGCACAGGCACTTTTTGAAAAGAAATTAGAAGTTAATAAGGAGCTGGAAGGGAAAGAAGACGATAAAATTTATAGAGGTCTTAATAATTATGCCCAGTACTTCAAACCCAAAGATACAGCTGCTGGAAATGCAAGCTCAGGTATTTATAATTTAAACAGTTATAAACAGAAATTTTAAATACATCTCAGTTTATATGATTGCTTTCATATACTGATACATAGATGATGGTTTTTAAGGTTTAGTGAGGAAGGGGCCAATCCGAGCACCTGCCAATTTAAGGGCAACAGTCCGGTGGGACTATCAACCGGATATTTGTAAAGACTATAAAGAGACAGGTTTCTGTGGATTTGGCGATAGCTGTAAATTTCTTCACGATAGAAGTGATTACAAGCATGGCTGGCAACTTGAGAGGGAGTGGAATGAAGGGAAATATAAAGAAGACAGCGATGATGACACTAAATACGAAATACATTCGGACGAAGAGGAACTGCCTTTTAAATGTGTAATTTGTAGGGGCAGTTTCGTTGATCCAGTAGTGTCAAAGTATGTAAGAAATAAAATTAACCAACCAGATTAATCAGTTGTTATTTCAGGTGTAAACATTATTTTTGTGAGAAATGTGCCCTGGCGCGTTTTAAAAAGACTACTAGATGTTTTGTTTGTAATACCCCAATCACTACATATAGTCCCGCCAATAATTTAATAGCTCGTTTAAAGAATATGGATCAAAGTGAAAAGAAACAGGACTCGGACGATTCCTCGGATTGATTTTTAATTAAAACAATATTTTTAATGAAAATAATTATTTATAATATTCTTATGACTATTTTATTACGTAATCAACTAGTTTATATAATGAACTTATATATTGTGGCTTGTTTATATTATTTAATATTGTCCTGAAAGTGATTAGCACTGCAAAATCCGATATATCTAAACAATTTGTAAATAAATTATTTTTGCAAATAAATGCAATATAGTTGTTATAATATTACTTTATTATTAGGAAGGACCTAATTATTTTGCCTGTAACTCCAAATTGAATTATACATTAAAACGCCTAAGAAAAACATTAATTTTAGGGACAGCCATATAAATTTTATTGCATTTCAGTTGACTATTAAATATGTACTGTACAAGTATATAATCAATGTAAATATCAAATACTGTCCTTAAAATACAATAACATTTTTATAATGCTGTACCTCTAAAACATTTTTTTGGAAGTGGGTAGCTATTTAAATTATTTCCAGGTGATGTACAGTTGAGAAAGAATGTAATAACACAGTTTCAATACACTCTGTTGAAATATAAGTTATTAAATACCTGGACATAATTACCTCTAGAATTAACGAATTAATTTTAGAGGTAATTATGTCCAGATCTCGTAAGTCAAAGTTATTGAGCCCTCTATTGACCAAGAGCATACTCAACTCAATTCATTATCTATTTTTAGGAGACTATGTTGAAAGTGCCATTACAGTTTTCTATACGAGTACACATTTTATTAGAAGAGAAAATTCCATTGGGGTCTACTTTTCTAGTAAAATATGCAAGCACAAATACAAATTGGGGAGTAGTACATGACAGAATTTCCAAAAAGCCCATTTATGTGTAGCCATTCTCATTTTTTGTATGGTAATGTCTTCCGGTATCTTTGCCATAGATGGCTATATTTCAATATCAAGAACCAGGAGTGTTACATTTTTATTAGTTTAGTTACACTATATTAAATTTAACCAAACTATTTTCTACTCAAACTATTATTGCGTGAGATAATTTCACAAAAGTTAGTTTCAAATTTATTCATGAAGAAATATGAACATACAACACACACATCCTGTATAAATACACCTGCAGGAACCTAAGTCTCTCATCAGTAGAGATTTTGTTGAAAAATAAGTATAGTTTATCATATACTATAAACATTTTTCTTATGACATTCAAGAGGGCTATTATTCATTATGTATTATTAATATTATTCTATTAGGGCTATTATTAATATTATTCAAAGAACTAAATAAATACATTTCTACACTTATGGTCGTTTAAAAGATAATTAATGGTGCGTGGCACATAACCAAAATTTGTCTTCTTTGGTGGTTTAAAAAAAAAATCTATGCGAATTGTTTGATTCCCAATTAAATTGATACTTCTTTTAGGATGAATTAGTGTTAAAAGACGAATTAATTACTTTTTAGTGGATGATATTTAGTGGAGGATTTATTACACCCTTTTAGCAAGAAAAAGTCTGTAAAGATTGTAAGCTTGATAATGTTTCAACTTAAGGATTGTTGACTATATAAGAAAGTACGTTTCAAGTACTATGGGCGGACTATTAGTCAGACTTTGGTAGTCTATAAGCTTCTAGGGTGAATTCACTTTGATTATACATTCTCTGTACTATCAAATTGAGTGATATTTGCACTAAGAAGTATAAAACAGTATTCTTATTGAGTCACCCATACAGAACGCGAATATCAATTACAACTGCTGCAAGGCTTATGGGGTTTATCAAGACTAAGATCTAAGAAACTCACGTTGTCAATTTAAAGAAGCTGTCTCTGGAAATTCGTCAGCTATGGGAAATCGTTTGGTTAATCGAATCGATATATACAGAGGCATTCGTGAATAGCATGTCCAGAAGATGTCAAGCTAGCAATTGGTAACAATGTTGATTGAACTATATATAGAAGTAAGTGCGTCGTAATACTTAGTAGATTTATTTTATAAGAAAAATTATGTTTTAGTTATTGAAGTGATCAAGTAAACAAAGATTTGTTCTTGCGAAATACGTTATATTCTACAGATAGACAAGATTACCATAAACATAACAAAAATTGGGCCTATTTACGTATATAAAATCAGTTCAATCAATGTCTGTATTACAGTTTTTAGAATTATTCAGATTTAATTCCATGAATGAAATCTGAATGATTACCATCATTCTTTAACTGTTTAAATAGTTTACATTTTATCTTGCACTACAAGAAAAAATCTACAGGATTTAAATCTATTTCACTTTTCTAATATCTGCTGGGGAAAGTTTTATTTAAATCAATATATAAAACAATTTATGTATCATATGATGACAATATATCATGAAATAATGTAATGAAACACATTCAATACATTCTTCTGAAATATATGTAACTGAATTCATTTTGAGTTAATTACGCCTTTGGTCAATAGATGGTGTGTCCATTTTGATATCAAGAACGTAATTAGTTCACTTCAAAACATAAATTATTGCCTATATTTCAGGGGAATGCTCTTGATGGTGCATTGGAAAAAGTCAAAAAAGTCATTCATTATAAATATATGTATCCATATATATAGGGTGTTGTAGTTAAAATAACGAAGATTGTATAATTTCACGGGATATTGAAAGCGATGCGAAGTTGCTGTATACAGTTAAAAATGTAAATTGTTTGAAATTAGCAAGCGTTTAAAAAACTTTAAATAATCCGTATGAATTATTTTATAGTGTTCATTTGTAAATATAATTTTTTAAACCGTGATTAATCTGTGGTTCAATCTTGAATTTGAAGAAACAGTTAAAACATCTATTACGTATTTGATTAGTATTACCATCTTTTAGATTTTAATAATATCGTATATATTAGGACTAAGTTGATCAGTTGTACAGTTGGTGTACAGCTTTTTTCTTATTCTTAATTTATTGCTTATAAGTTGATATTGTTTTTGTTAACTATATATATATATATATATATATATATATATATATATATATATATATATATATATATATATATATATATATATATATATATATATATATATATATATATATGACTATAAGTAAGTTCATTTTTGTATCAAAGTTGAGTTCTATTCTTTGTGTCATGTACATACTTTTGTTACGGGGTTAAATTGAAAAGCAGTTCATACTAACACTTCGCCCATACCTAATTTATATTTAATATAGGTATTTGGTTTACATGTATTAAGACAAATTATTATTATTATTATAAAAAAGGTAGCAAAGAGCGCTTTAAATAAGCTATAAAACGACGACAATGTATCACTGAACTGTCTTTTATTTTAATTTATAGAACACTTTTTTGTGTCATATTTAACATTTAAATTGTTTTATTTGAAACGTGAAAGTTCTCGGAAATCGTTAAATTTCGAAAATATAAGAAAAGTTTAAAAATACTTCTCGAAGATAAAATTGTACTCGAGTGTTTTTTCTTTTCTAACAATCTTCACGTTTTGAGAAAACTCCTTTGTTTTGTTCCTTGTGTGCCACTCCCTAAATCGTGTACAGTGGAACTTCGGCAATTCGGACACCCCATAAACTGGACACTCCAGTCAATCGGACACCCGTTAAAGTTCGGACACTTTCAGATTTTTACCTCTGTAATCCGGACACTGACCACAAAGCTCACTTGATGTCATATGAAGAAGAAGATATTTCGCTGACCGATCTAAGAAAAAGACTCCTACTTGAAGAAGCTACGAAAATGGATGATTTGAGAAAAAACAGTTTTAAAACCCTAAAACGGACTTTTTCGCCTGTAGAATATCTCTATCTCGAAATTGGGTGGCCGAGAAAAAATAAACCAACACATAAATGTAGAATATTTGTTTTATACGACAGTTTTACTTTTTTCAAGTTAGTCCACCACTGTACTTTCTCATGACCCATGTACATGGTAGAGTGTGTTCTATCCACCTCAAAATCAATAGGTGTCGTCTGGTAGATGTCCCTAATCAGAATTAGTCGAAACCCGATCGATCCGATACGATTTAGTTGAGTTATCGTGCTAACAAGAATAAATGCCGACGATAACGACGGCAACGATACACACACACAGCAAAATTTTTTTTAAAAACCTTCCTTTTTGGTTTTTAGGCCGAAAAACGAAAAATAAACCCAAACAAATATTTTGTTTCACTTTTTCTTTACACGATTACATTGCTTTTCCGCGTATAGTGGAGTGCGGAAAAGTAAAATGTTAAAGTTATAGATCCGAAAAGTGAACTGGCTGATGAAGAAATTACAAACTGGGCAACAGGAAGGGACGAAGTAGCTGCTGATAATGTTGGCGACGAAGAAATAATTGAAGTGGTACAATCAAACATAAATGATGAAGAAGAAGATGATGTTATTGAAATTCCGACAAAAATCAAACATTCAGAAGCAGTACAGTGTTTTTCGAAATGTGTGCAATGGGCGGAGGAAAAAAATTGAATTCCAGAACTAGCAAAAAAGCTTCACAACGAGAATATCACTCAAAAAAAAAAATAGTGACTTTTTGACTTGAAATATATTCCTTTTCGTCAGTTTCATACGTATGTACGAGTATATATACATATGTGTGTCTGTACATTTAGAATATGTCGATTTGTAAAACATTTGAGTTAATGTTGGAATAAATAAACTTGACTTCATAAATATTAATCAAGGGTATTTATCGAACTTCGGTACTCCGGACAATTCACCAATCCGGACGGATACCTAAACTATATCTGTCCGGATTACCGAAGTTCTACTGTATATGTTTTGTAATACAGAATCGAATCACGACGTTTTTTGGTTTAAAGTGAACTCAATTATTTAGTAAAACATTGGATATATGATTATTAACGATAAAATTTGATGGAGGATATTATAAATTCCACATATCTGTATCTTTTTTCATACTATTTTTATTCAGATAACCCACTATATCTACTGATACGTGCCAAATGCTTGTGACAAACAAAAATATCGGTAATCTTCCTTACACCAACTGGTTCCTTTGAAGGAACAAGTAGACCGTACCACATCATCAACATCGGCGTACCTTTTTTAAATTCGTTAAATAAAACAAGACGGTCGTCATTCGTGACGAATATTATAAAGTGAAAGGGGATACCCATACCCACTACAGAAAGATATAGCCCTCGCCCAAGAACACTGCGCTATCTCTTTCTGTCGCCAGCGGAGTAACGTTTAAGACAAAGAGACAATTTTGCGTTACAGCGCTAACTGTTTATTGTTACAACAATTGTTGTCGAGGTTCTTGTCGGTCTAGCCGGATAGTTGTAGGACAAGTATGTTATTTAAGTGTATTTTTGTGTTGTTCGCGAACGTTTTAGTTTACAGTTTTGCTACGGGTAAGTAACAATTTTAAATATTCTAACAGGAGTAGCAGTAAGTACATAAGCGACGTCCGGAGATGTTTTCCATTAGATAAAACTCGAAAAACCTGATGTATCTAACGTTCTAAAAATTAAATATGCAACATACAATGAAACGTATTCATTTCTTATACACGGAAATTCTTATAATATAATCTTCACGAAACGTCTTAGGATTCATTCTTGACCTTTCCAACAAACCGATAAATATACCGGGTGACCTAATTTTAATTGTAATGGAAATGTGGTTGCTGTTTTTTGAACTTTCAAAGAAGAAAGCTGGTATTAGGGTATTTTGTAATATTAATTACGGGTTCAAAAGTAATTTTAACCTTTCAACTCTATAAGTTTTATACCGGCCGAATAATATTTTGAAATATTGAGGTATCAAAAGCGGTCATATAGGAAAGACGTACGTCTTAGTCTATGTTACACTTTTGAAATAATTCGTTCAAACTTTATCGCGCTAAATGCCATCTTCAATAACTTGTAAATGTGTTAATAAATGTGTCCAATAAACTCTGGAGATGAAGTAAAAGGGCCTCGTTCAATGGCCAAGCTTACGCACCTTCTCGTACTATCCAAAAGAATTTTGCTATATTTCAAGACTTATGGTTGCACATTCTTGAACAATTATTTGTTAAAAAATTTCCAAGCAAGTTTATTTGCACACTTGCAAGCATATACAAACTCATCAGCCGGTCAAAAAAAGCTCTCGAAGAAGAGCTATAAAGTTTTGTGAGGTGTGTGCCATCTTACCGAGATTCCTCATCGTCTAGTTGTTGAACAAATTCAGTAAACATGTTGTATCAGTACTTCTCTGTAGTGAAAAAGTTGTGCAGTACGAGAAACTGCCATCCATACGTCAATTTTGTGAAGATTCAACAAAAATTGCTGCTACGAATGAAGCCGATGAAGCCCACTATGACAATTGGGGGTGGTGGTTGGTTCAATTTCCGCCTTTTTCATTAAATATTGTATTCCATGTTCTTGCAAAACCGTCAGTTTATTTTTAATTTAATTGTTACTTTACCCAATTTTCCTGAGTTATAGAGAATCTCCAGAGTGAGATCCATATTTCAAAAAAGGCGACAAAGATTAACTAATAAATTAATTTGCAATTAATTTATTGGTTTAACTAATAAAGCAATTTTGCTAAATCGTTAGAAATTATTTTATACAACATAAAACCGTTTATTTTGGCGGATCGCATTAGAGATGGATTAATAGTCGATACGCTACCGATCTCCGTTTATGTGGCAACGACATTGCCACCACATATTACATAGGCCCGTTATGGGTTTGTTTTCATCGCATCCCGGTTTTCACTGTTTACGTGAACCGTGAGGATGCAGAAACTGCTGAGACATGTTCTGTTCTCAAGTCTCAATTTTTATTTCTACATTTCTTTTCCTGTTCGAGTATTGATTAATGTTCGTTATTGTATTATGAGTTTATTTTATAGACTTTAAGCATTCTCGTAAACTATTGGTGTGTAACCTTGTAATAATCGGTGTGTAATAGTGTCCTGAGTTCGACTATGTTGCGGCTTGCCGAAATAGATGCTATATTTATAACAGTGTCTCTAATATGATATGTGAACAACATGGGTTTATGAAGATCCACAATTACTAATCTTGTATGTAAATCCCAATACATAACTGATAAATTAGATGCAAAAAAGACAAGTTGATGTATGTAATATATATTGACTTCTCCAAGGCGTTTGAATAGCTTGATCACGGTATTTTATTACATAAATTAGACACATTTCGATCATTTGACTACATCGTTAATCTGCTAAGACACCCCTTAAAACATAGAATCCAACCAATTCGCATAGCATCGCGGTTATAAGTCGACAACATTCGCACAAGTCAGGGGTGCCACGAGGTCCAATCTTGGGTCCAGTGTCATTCATCATGTTTAACGACGACACCGTGCCTTGGAATCTGGTCAAATGTTTGTTGTACGCTGATGACTTAAAATTATTCCGTAAAATTACATCCGAAACAGATTGCATACAACTTCAAGGAGTCTTGAGTAGTGTACATTTTTGGGGTGTTGAGAATGGGGGAGTGCATTCTTTCTAAACGTGTCTAAGCGTAATCTCATGGCATTTACAAGAAAAGTTACATCTGTAATTTATGACTACAAACTTGATGATCATAAATACCAGTATATAAGAAGGATTTAGCGGTTATATTTGTCAACAAATTAACATTTTTAAAGCATATGGAATATATTGCTTCATCTGAGTATAAAAATCTTCGGCTGATATTATTTGGATTGCTTTACTTATCATTTGTTAGGTCAAAACTAGAATATGCAGTAACAATTTGGAATCCCATATATTTATTTATTATGTTCTGTGGGTTTGGGCCTCATCAGCCACTGATCGCATGGGTAGTCCCTTGGCGATCCCCTCCTGTCCGGGTCATTTTCCAAAAATGCTATCCCATAAAAGGAGCAATTTGTGCACGCCCCTCGCCTTAAGCCTCGCTTCTTCTAGGATAACAGGGGTCCCTAATATAAGGCACCTCCTCTCCTCCAGTGCAGGGCAGGTGTAAAGAAGATGAATCGAGGTTTCCTCGTCTTCTCTGCAGTATCTGCATGCCGGGCTGTCAGTCAGTCCCAGCTTATGCTTATATGCATTCAGGCTACTATGGTGGCCCGTTATGATTCCTACCAGGATTCTGGATTTTTGCCTGTTCAATTTAATGAATTCTTGGGCCCATTTCTCAATCTCTGAGTATTCGATGAAGAGTTTGGTTATTCGACAACCCGTTACTCTTTCCCATCTTTCTCTATGCTGGTCTCTTGCCCAGTCATTGATGCGGTCTTTGATCAGATTCCGACTTATTCCCACTGCAGGTTCTGGTCCATAGAGATTTTCCCTGGTTCCTAGTTTGGCAAGGTCATCTGCAATTAGATTTCCCTTAATGCCATTATGCCCAGGTATCCATAAGAGTTCCACCGGTCCCTTCCCTGCCAAGTGGTTCAATGCTTCATAGCAATTATAGACCAACTTCGACTTTGTCGTTGCTGAATTCAGGGCTATCAACGCCGCCCTGCTGTCCGAGAAGATACATACTCTCTCCTGGGTCCGATTTTGTTCAGCCCCCAGAACACCGTATGTAATTGCAACTAGCTCGGCCTGGAGTGCGGTAGTGTATTTACCCAAGGGGAAGGTTTTACCTGTCCCATCACGTCGCCTATACACCCCCGCACCCGCTCTGTTCTCACTCTTGGCTCCATCCGTGTACCAGATGTCTCCATTGAGCGGTAATCCAGCTCGACCCTCTATCCAGTCGGTCTTACTGGTGAGGGTGATCTTATATTTCTTGTCAAACAGGAAGTGGACACCCATGCTGTCAGAGGGCATCCATAGGAGCCCCTCCTCAGGGGAGGATCCTTATATATGGGAGAATCCCATATATAATACATATACTAATTATTTGGAAAAAATACCACGACACGCCATTTCATTATGTATGCACGCAATGCATATACTAGATGGAAAATATCCTGAAAGAGGTTTTCCAAATAATATGTTATTAGAACGTTTTAAATTATCAGACCCTGAAAGACATAGATATACACAATTTGTAATTCTCTTTAAATTCAGTATAAATTAAGTATAATCATCACGCTATATTTCTAAACTACCAACAGCTAGAATCAATATTATGAAAACCTCTCCAGTATATGAAATAATCTCTAACTAAAGGGTGGTCCAACCAAAACGCACGATGTTAATTGTAAATAAAACATAATAATAAAGTTTTCAGAGAATTATCTTAATATTTTTTATTGTGATAAAAGGATCTATGACAATTATGTGTGAAACAAAATGCTCGCCACGGCTTCGGTGGGATACCTCTATCCGATGGTCCATATTTTTAATGACTTTGAGACATAATTGAGGTTCAATGTCGTTAATGTGCCGAATTATCTCATCCTTTAGTTCTTGAATTGTTCTAGGCTTATTGACGTTTACTTTTTCTTTTAAATATCCCCAAAGAGAGAAGTCCAACGGTGTCAAATCACATGATAGTGGCGGCCAATCAACATCGCCATGACGTGAGATAACACGGCCATTGAATTTCTCGCGAAAAAGTGCCATTGTTTCGTTGGCTGTGTGGCAAGTGGCACCATCCTGTTGAAACCACATATCGTCCAGGTCCATATCCTCAATTTCTGGCCACAATTGTTGGGCACGAAGACGAGTCGAGGTTGACGGCTCTTCTGCTACACTATCGCGAACAACAGCAATGTTTTCCGCAGAACGAACTGGGCGAGCATGCACAAGTGTTCTCACATTTCCTACAGACCCGGTTTGCTGAAATTTGCGCACAATTCTCCCGATTATGGACACAGTTGGTCGATTATGCTGACCAAAAAAGTCATGAAGTGCACGAAATGCATTTTGATTTAAACGCCCATTTTCGTAAAAGGCTTCAACAATTTTAACGCGCTGCTCAATTGTGTACCTCTCCATGGTTGAATTTGTCAAATACTGAAACAAAGAAGTGTCAAATTAAGTTGGGCAAAAAACTTGACGTTAAGGTGTGACTCACAATTAACATCGTGCATTATGGTTGGACCACCCTTTACTATAAAATAGAAATGCGACTCATATATTTTTCATAACATTAACAATATCAAAGGAGAATTTAATTTAGTGATTAATTTCAATTTATATCGTTTTTTCTTGTTTTGTTTTAATTGCTATATTTTTGGTTATACTGTGCATGGTTGTATTTTAATTGATTATTGAGTTTATTTTTTATGTCTGTACGATCAATTTCATTTAAAAACCTGCTTTGTGTCCTATAAATGGCTTTTATCTGTTGAATATGCAAAAATATGCGAATTATCAGTGCTTCATATTTGCGAATTGACATACCGCGAAGGATGAAACGACAATTCAGAACAAAATGTTGAGTTCATTAGATCGTCATTCTTTATATTATTAAAAAATCACTGGCAGTACGGAAGACATCTGTGGTGGTCTGTCAGAAAAGGGCTTGATATGATTGTACACTGCCGTGCTTCGCAAATTTTAATAATCAAACAATTATTGACATAAGTGCACGATAATTCTACAATAGAATTTGATATTCAAAAATATTTTTGAATATTTTACACTGCGAGAAAGATGTGTTTATTGTACCTAATACTAGGGTTTCATTTATCGAAGGGTTGGTTTAAATAGGCGCAAATAAATATTATTTTAACTTCTAGAACAGTCATGTGGAATATTTGACGACTTTTCTATGGAATATGAATACATATTTAGTCAAAATAGAAGTGACTAAGTTGGAGTTTACATATACAAATGTTTCGGGCTTTTATGACACTTAAATGCTTCCCAAACAATATAATTAGAATACAAATTTGGTAATTGAATATGTCTACCCATGTTATGAGAAATGTGTTTCTTTTTGTAATGAAAAAGTATACATAAATATGCATAGATAAATTTATTTGTTTATAGTTAATAATCTTTTCTCTTAGTGTAAAACTCAAAACGCATTGTCAGTCCCGATACTTTGTTATATATAGACTTTTTTGTATGTACTAGAAAACACGCTATTTAGTAGCACAAATAAGATTATCGATAAACTAAAAACTATGGATACTCCACACGTACAGATTTCTAAATAACTACTCAACGGATACTATATAGACACATTTATTCATCTCCACATACTAGTACGATGAAGGTGACCCAGTTATGATGATGAAGCTATTTCCATTTCTTAAAGATGTTTGCGATACAAATGTTTAGATACTACGACAGTGCCTTACATAAATAGGCACTTTAAATGGAAATTACATAGATCGGAATATTTACAGCGAGAGAAAATAAATAATGTGAGGTCATTGGTAGCTGAGGGTATTATTAATATGGTTAACGGTAAAATTTGTTACCACATAATTGATATCCATTGCTAAATGCATAGTATGTTTAAATTTTGATGTTTTATGAGGGTTATACGTAACTATAAAATATTTTTTTTACAAATTCATTGATGAAAAAAAGATTTGCAATCCGATTTAGCTTTCAAATTATAAATAAAAGTAGGAATTATCACTTTTATGATACATACCTTGGTTCTTAAACAACAGCTTGGGCGTTTGGGGAATTATAAAAAGTAATTTATGTTTTTCAAGCCCCTTGTAACCAGTGACGCCCATAAACATTGAAAAAGTTGATAAAAACTCGAGTTAACAAATAAAGTTCATCTAAATTTGGCCACCCTGTACACACGAGGAAAAAGTACGCGCAAGGAAAAAGTTTTTAGTCAAAATAGAATATTATTAATGGTTTCCTGGAAGTATAAGAATATTTTCTTAGATGGGTTACTTGTCTCATCGCGTGTTGAAGTCTCCACGTGTTTTCTATATGTTATTACAATTTCTGTGAGATTAACAATATTATACAAAATAAAACTCAAACACAACATTGTGGAATATTTCCCTTATAGAATAAATGCGTTTTGGAAAACTGAAGTATATAGCTTGTTATTAAATATATGTATTTAATATTAAAGTAGGACATTTCCTAAATTTTCTTAAAAAAGGTATAATTTATCGACTCTATTTACCAAGTCATGTTTGTGGTTTCTTCGAGAGAACTGCGTATCATTCTCTAAACGACGAAGTTGAGTTAATATTTCTTTCTTAACTAACGTTTGATGAATTTACTACCCCTAATATATTTTTAATAATGTTGTACCCAGGATATCAGTAGGTGATTATTTAAATAGAAAAATCATTTACTTACAATTAGTCATTCTACTTTTGGTTACTCAACCTTAGCTTCGATGACAGAATAAAGGTCAATTCTCTATATCATAATACAGTGTGGACATTAAATTGCATAAAATTTGTAACTTAAATTTGGAGGATTTTAATAAAAATTCCTGAATCAGGTCGATCGATTTTGATTGCCTACACCTAGAGGATATTTTTTTAAATGTAAGGGTATATCTAGTGACGCATTATTTGGAATTTCACATCGAGAGGAATACAACGTACATTTCGTTATACAATTTTTTTGTCTTAATTAAAATTATTGTCTATGAAAAGAATAAAAACTTATATTTTATATCAATGATCATTTCATCGTAAAAGAGGTTCAAAATGGATACCGTTTTTTTTTTATTGACAGATGATAAACCCTATTCCTTAAATTTTGGGGTAATTCCAGAGTAATCTGTCTAATTTAATGTCTTATTGTATGCGGAACCTCAATGCTGTCAGGTTTTGTTTCAAAAATCTAATTTCTCAAGTATCCACACAAGAAGTAATCAAGTGGGATAAGGTCCGGTCATCGCCCAATCCACCTATTTGGAAATATCTCGTCCAAATATTAACGCACGGTAGTTAATTAGATAGCATGCAAATTTCTTTAAACTAGTTTAAAGTTTAAGCGAATCTTCAAAACAAAACAACTAAAATAAGAAAATGAAAACAAAAAATGTGTAATATTCCTCATACTAAAGAACATCGAGGAGAAAGAAAGAACCTTTTACATATTTTTATGATGACTATATTAAAATTAAGTTTTATATTTTTCAAGGTAATAATAATAAGGTAATTAGTTTATTTTTTTAAAGTAATGACTTGAAAAATATGAAGACACGTTGTGTTGTATTCCTCTCGATGTAACCTCTCATACATTTGAAAAAAAGAGTTGAGGGTGGTCACCACCCCTAGCGTGAAGATAAATAAAAGTCATTACCCCTTAAATATGGGCATGTTTTTTTTATAAAAATTTGTTTCCTAAAAAAAAAACAAAAAAAAACATAAAACTAAAAGTTTTGAGTAGACGATATTATTTTTAACAGTTGTCAGAAATATCTTTTAACATAATGACATCCATTGTTTTGTACATATATAGATGGCACATATTTAGAAAATAACATTTACTGAAAGGACGTGTGTTTAAACTATTTGTCATTGAATTACTAATAATGGCAACTTATATTTAACTTTAAGATTTTTATTGCTATAGAGTAGCGTAATTTGTAAAAGTCAACGAATGAATATGCATTCATAGGTTTTTAATAAATTACATCTCTAGTTGTGGATCGATGTTGCCAAATACATGGAAATTACCAGAATGGGTTATATTTTATGATATGGTAATAATAGTTTTTGACAACGATTTTTATAAATTTTTATGTAAATACATAAAAATCACCAATTTCATATAAGTAAAACGTAAAATATACTGTGACAATCTTTTCTCGACTTCTGCTCTATAACTATTCTGCTTCAAACTACTTCTTCATAGTTAGCAATGGAGAGCAATGATGATAAAACTACTTGTTTCTGGTGAAATCGTGAATTATTCCTTTTTTCCTATTATTACTTCGTACTTTAATGCATTATAAACATGAGGACTCTAACCTCTTACCTCAAGTGCTATTGTAGAATTACGAGTAAAGCCCCGTGAGCTAATGAACATTCTTAACAGTTATTTGAACTTTATAGTTAATTTGGTGCATAGTGATTAGTAAAAGTTACTTTGAAAAATGTATTATGGGTCATGTAAACGCAATTTTCTTTCTAAACTAATACCGTATAGTTAACAACATTTAAAAATCAGCTAAATTCCTTATAATGTAACTGATACTTTAGAAGTACTTGAAAATTCAAAAATATAAATAAATAACCATGTGGTGTTTCCTTATCGATCACTTAGAAGTGGCACCATACGGTTATTGGTACTACTGTATAACACTTCATTGTTATAACAACTTTAAAGTAACTTGACATAGGGACGACACATACCATTTAATATACTTCAAAAGTTGGAAATAATAAAATGGTTCCAATAGGTAGCGGGAAAAATTATTATATTATATATATATATATATATATATATATATTGCATGCAGTGGTGCATGTTTTCCTGTGATTATATTTCATTTTCAGAATTTTCAATGGGATACATAATAACAACATTTATTTTATTTGTAATAAAATAAGGCATTTTGGAAAGATCGTTGACTGGATGTTCAGCAGGTTGGGTTGGATGTTCAAGCATTATTATTATGACACATGAATGAATTATAATTTTATGACACTGCGAATTTTAATAGGGCAATTTTTACTTCTCCTTTGTTTGTTGGTTTTCCATTGATAACTTGATCAAACTGTTTCTAACATCTTACAAAATTAACGTACATAAAAGTACCCCATTACTTGTAATACTTTATTTTTTAAGTATCGCCGAATTTCTTTTGTAACAAGGACGTGGAATATATAACAATATACCGGGTGTTCTATTGAAAATTATGAAGTTGATGGTACGAAGAAAATTCTAAAACAGAAAAGCATGCACCACTTGCAGTGTAAGCCTCCCAAATTTCACTTTCACCGTACTAAGTGTTGTGTAAACGCGAGCTATCGACTATCTAAAATATCACGTGCGACCCTGTATATATTTTTTGTTGTCATAATCCTTTGTGTAGTTTAAAAAAGTGTCAATTTATAAAAAGGATATAATATATAAAAATACAGTAAAAATACAGTAATATAAAAATACAGTAAATATACTTTTTGCGCCGAAGGAAACAGTAATTGCTTTTTTATGTGAATATAATTATGAAGGACAATTTGAAAGCGGTTTGTGGCATACGATTATAAATACAACGAATCCTATATTTTGATAGTGAATTCCAAAGGCATTCCCTATTGGTATTACTCATAAAATTACTCATTATCCATATTTTTCATCATTATTAATACTAACGTGTATATACTCCTAATTAATAATATAATATATATTTAGTTAACAATCGATACGTGATCCTCATTTGCATAGATAAAAGATGCAGTTGTTCGAATAATTGATTAGTAATTATTGCTGACTAATTGTTTCATTTAATACACAATTAGTCACACTCTAGACATTCATTGACTAATACCAGAAGTACGAGTATACCATCCCTTAAAATCGCGATTAGAAAGGATATCTCTAACAGACAATACAGGGTGTTACTTCCTTGTTTTATTTTTTTCTATTTTTGTTAGACAATTAGAATAATTTCTTCGCATGTGCTGTGTGTGAATAAATTATTGTAACGGTACATTTAACAGTACCCATGAATCAACGTTATTAACTTTTGAAATAATTTACAGTGCAAGGTCTTAATTTTTGAGGGTCATGTTATCTTTAAGCTATTCGAATTGTTACGACGACATTGAGTCTGAGAATAAAATCAAAACGTATAGTTGGAAATATAACTTAATATTTTTTTCAAACCCTCGAAATACTGTTATTAATTTTTGAAATAACGTACAAGGTGGTAAGTAAAAATAAAAAAATATTGTGGCAGTGCAAGCATGGGTTAAAAACGGTTATTTTTTCTTTTTAGTACTCTTTTATAGTACTTTATTAAATTCTTCTACTGCAAAACACGAAGAAAGGTACAGTTTCATGTAAATAATCAAGCAGGTGATTTTCAATATTTAAATATATTTTATATGATCATTCTTGGTTCACAAAAAAAAATATTAACTATTACTCATTATTACTAGTATTATTAAATAATTCTAATTGTTTTTATAATATCGTAATTCTAACAGAAACTTGGCAGATTTTAATAAACTTTCAGATTCAGAATTATAATATTCATTATAACTATCGTATTTTAATAGAAACGATGCGATTGATTTATATTAAAACAATCTTCCACTTTTCTTCTCCGAAAGTCTCAACTCCTGGAGGGCCAGATTACATATAGAGACGAGTACAAATACACTCTTGCTCATAGAGGGGCGCCAAATTTTCCCCTTTGAAAGTCGTACCATGACATAATACTGTGAATTATGTTTACTGTAATCAAGTTATAAACATTTCCGATATAAGTATTATTTCTTGATGTAATTAGTCAATATGACATGATTATATGTGTTATAAAAATACACGTTTCAATATATATTTTTCGACTTATCTTCCTCCCTTCTTTTTTTTTAGTTATAATATTAATTATGACATCATTGCCTTAACTTGTGTATTTTCCTTAATTAAATTACTTTTCTTTTTATTGTATACATTAAATTGTATTTTTTGCATTATTTTTACTCTAAAACATAAGGTACTGTCTTTTTTCTTGATACTATGTTGTTACTTTTAACGCTGGAGATAAAACAACAACAATAAAAATTACTAAAACCATATAACAATATTTATGAAATTGTCTATAGTATATTTATAATTCTACTGAATTATTATTGTTAATACATAGTGCTTTTTATCTGGATTTAATTTCAATCATAACATAATTAATGTTATATGACAAAATAAGCTACATTAAAACAGAAATATTGTTTTCAATTATCGTATGTTTCATCAGCATCTGTTATTGTCGTATTTCTACACAGAAATAAAACATATGAAGTCTAATAGGTACATATGTTGGATGTGATAAAAGGAATAAAAAAGAAAAATATTGATTGTTGATGAAACATTATGTTCTTTCTGAATATCACTCAAACCTATAGAAAGATATGTGGTCAAGTTATGATGTCATCGATATATTATTATATCATCGAAATTTTTTTAATGGAAAGCCCCATTTTGTATTGCGTCGTTTGAAAGAACTCTTGTTTTACGTGCAGTAAAGCAAACATCAGAAATTTTCATAAGAGTAACTTAAAGTCCGGGTGATTTAAAATATACGTTAGTACCAATTTTATCGAATTGATACATTACTTTTTGCGCTCTGTGTATTATAAATTCGTTTCAATGTATACAGAGTAAACAAGTTGTACATATCATAAACTAAGAACAGAAAGACTTCGTCGCAGAACTGACCTTTATAAAATATCTAATGAACTTTGAAAGCTTGTTAAATACTGTACAGAATTGTAAAACCAACTGAAAGCGAAAGTACTCTTGAAATCTATCATTATATTAAAAATGACAAGAATTATCTAAAATATTTACACATATTTTCCACAATATTCTCCTGGTAGGTAAAACCTCATATTTCTTATTACCTGTAACTTAAAATAATATTCCCATTCGTGAATGGAAAGTATTCAAAAGTATTTTCTACAGTACTAAAGAAAAGTACTGATATTCTTTTAAATCAAGACTTATTTGTGCCTGTATTCTAATAATTTGAACTTAGTAATATATTAATTTCTAACGTTTTTTTTTTGTAGGTCCTACACATGATAAGGTGGTGGTATGTTATTGGGGATCATGGTCGGTCTACAGGCCCAGCAGGGGTTCGTTCACCATAGAACATTTGGATCCAAATCTTTGCACCCATTTAATCTATTCGTTTGCCGGTCTAAATACAAAAGAAGATTCTATACGAGCTCTAGGTAAGTATCAATTTTTTAAACTTTAATACAATCTACTTATAAAACATCGAAAACAAATGCAACTGTAAAATGAGTGTAGAAAATAGATGAAAAATGAAATTGCTGTGTGACAATGCGCAATTGTCGTAATGAAACACCTACTCGTTCTTGATGTTTGGTCTCATACCTATGACCCTTTTTCATTTTTCGTCGAAGTTTTTCAAGAACCTCTCGGTAAAAGTGTCGATTAACAGTTTGGCCTTGATGCACGAACTCTTTATAAACGATTCCCTCGGCTATCGAAAAAACAAATTAGCATGCATTTGATCTTCGAACTGCTTATTCTTGCTTCTTTGAGTTTTGGAGAGACTGAAGTGTGCCATTTCATGCTGCGGTATTTGGTATCCGGGTCGTACACGAACATCCAACACTCGTCACCAGTAAAGACACGTTCCAGAAAATGGGGATAATTTTCAATTGATTCCAAAAAGTGAAGGCACCTTTTCCTCCTGCGGAAGGTTTTTTGGAACCATTTTTGCGCAGTTTTTGCTCATCCTCAATTCATTGGTCAAAATTTGATGAACGGTGGCGTGAGTCAAATTGAATTCTTCTCCGATCATTGTGCCTGTCAACTGATGATCTGAAGGCACAAGATTGCGAATTCTGCCGACATTTTTATCGGTTCTTGAAGATGAAGGCCTTCTGCTGCGAGGTTCATCTTCAATCGATGCATTTCTTCATGAAAATGCCTTAAATCACGAAAAACATGGGCCCTTGATGAAACCCTACCTGCTGAAGTTTTACAAAAATTTTCGTTACACTGTGCGCAAGTCTAAAGCAAAACCTTATAACACACCGTTACTCGAAATTGGTGTCACTCATTTTTAGAGCGTATTAAAAAAAATATCATGTGCAGCCCAGTACACGTGATAGAAGTGACTACTTCTTTAGAATAGAGAATGAGAGAGATTAAGAGTGAGAGATTGAAAGAGAGAGAGAGAGAGAAAGAGAGAGAGAGAGAGAGAGAGAAAGGGAGAGGGATAATTTCAAAAGAAATATAACAATATAAAATTTGTGTAAAAAATATTCGGTTTATTCATTATCTACACTATCATCGGCTGGTGGTTCAATTGGTAATATTGATATGATTGGTTTGTGATAACTAAAATATGAAATATATGTTCGTGATTCGATATTTTCTAGATAACGTGTAAAAATTGCATCTATTGTTGTTCCGGATTTTGTTGTTGATTCTTTGGGATTGTTATGTATAAGCAGATCAAATGTTTCTCGAAGAAAGTTAATCAACGTCAAAGAATCATTGGATCCGAAATTTACCCCGAGAATCAAAGGGATTTTGTCCTCGCCTCTTCCAAGTGCATTTGCACCTGTGTGGCTGTAAACCAGTAGGGAGCGGTGAATGAAATATATTATATCTTCTAGATTTTAACAAGTTAAACGGTTCAAGGATATTATCAAATAATCACAGAACACAGATGTAAATAACGTAAATAATTACAAAACACAGTGATAAATATTGGGTACACACGCGTGCTGCTTCAGCTGTTAATATATAGCGTCTGAACGCGTACATCTATAACGCGCGCATGCGCGACAATAGGGAGACGCGGATAGCCTAAACTGATATATATATATATATATATATATATATATATATATATATATATATATATATATATATATATATATATATATATATATATATATATATATATATATATGATGTATAGCTCTCTTTCTCCTTCTCTCTACGTTATATATTTTTTCTCTCTCGTGTAACGAAATCTGGAAACGTTACATTTTTTCCAATTCACTCTCCATTCTCGTCAAATATCAGAACGCCGCCAAAGAAGTATTCACTTCAAAAACTGTTTCACGAAAAACGCCACGGACAACCACATGACTCCAGCGAGTTCATCTGCCGCCCCTCCAAGTCCCGCGTCCTAAGTGTTGCCAGATCGAACCCTACGTGGCCAATCTCATTATTTAATTTACATACCTCGTATATAAGAATATAAGTATTTATTGGTGAAATTTACGCGCAATTAACAGAAAAATATGTACAGATCCTTGGCAGGACCTAACGGAGGATTATGGTAAGGGCGGGTACCAGCGAATAGTATCATTGAAAGACAGATATCCGCACCTGAAAGTGAGCATAGCCATAGGAGGTTGGAACGAGGGTTCCAGCAATTATTCTCAACTAGCAGCTGACCCGGCCAGGAGGTCCAGATTTGTGGCAAGCACTCTCGACTTCGTAAAGTATATTAAAACAAATTAAATTCTCTGTATTCTTATCTTCTGATATCTATTAACATGTCACATACGACGAGAGTACAGGAAGTTGCTTGCTCGCATTAACCTTATTTTTATTCAGGAAATACCGATTTGACGGTCTGGATTTGGACTGGGAATTTCCAGGGAAGAGAGGGGGAACGCCGGATGATAAGCTTAATTTCCAGTTTTTAGTAAAGGTAAGTTCTGGATGTGGTTTAGATTAGAAGTTTCGATATGACGTAGTACAAAAAAACAATTTCTAGACAATACCAAGATATGTATTGTACTACGGTGTACCAAAAAAACAAGAGAATTATTTTCTGTAGATAAGTGGGTTGACAGTGCTGCCTTCTCTCGCTAGATACGCTTACTAGAACTTTCCCTGCGCAGTTCGCCAAGTATCGTTTTATGTGAAACCATCGCAGCGGACACTGATTTTCCGACCTTCCGCCTCACAGTGATCCAGGATCCCCGAAAAGCTGGCCAAAAGTCCAAAAATCGATTTCGTGAAGCTTACAAAGGTATAATACTTTGATAAATGAGGAATTTTATGCACCTGTCCAAACATGCCGCAGTTCATACCTCCGAGCAGGGCGCCTCACCAAAGACGACAGTAGTGGACCACCGGGAACTCTAAAAATGAGTGAAGGTGACTGTGATCGTCTGAAAATTTTTTACTTAATTTTATCCAAAAGTATGAACCTAAACGAAGTTAAGTCATTTTTTAAATGTTGAGTTTACATACCTGGTGATTGTTTTTCGCTACTGGGTTACTCCGGACCCCGTGACTATACAAAAGTATGAAGGGGAATGCTGGGAGGCGTAATTTATTGTTTATACTTAAAAAACATCTGAATGAACACATTCGTTCAAAGGAGAATGTCGGAGAAGGCCGGAGTATATATTAAAAGTTTGCATGAATATAATTATCGCAACGCAAATGAAAAAACAATCACCAGGTATGTAATCTCAACATTTAAAACATGACTTACCTTCTCTTGGGTTCACAATTTTGGATAAAATCAAGTAAAAAAATTTCCAAAGATCACATAGTCACTTTCACTTATTTTTACAGTTCCCAATGGTCCATTACTGTCGTGTTTGGTGAGGCGCCTTGCTCAGATGTGTGAACTACAGCATGTTTGGACAGGTGCATAAAATTCCTCATTTATCAAAGTAATATACCATACCTTAGCGAAGCTTAGAAAGCGAAATCGATTTTTGGATATTTAACCAGCTATTCGAGGATACTAGACCACTGTGCGTCGAACGCAGTATGAATCCAAACACATTCGGGCGCAATGCATCTGGGAGATCCCATAATCAAATCTTACACAATTTAGATTTTAATGAGGTGGAAATTTAATTAAACGCTTATTTTAATTAATACAATAATAAATATTTCACACTAGTTTTTAATCACTATAATTAAACTTACAGGAACTCATTTAACATCGTAAAACAATAAATTTGGAAGATTTTTACAGAGCAACCAGCTATTGACAAGTTTTTTTCTGTTTTAAGGTACAGAAATTTTGTCAAAATAATATTTTGAGGCAATTTCGCGATTTCAAAACGATTTAGTACTGCCTGTATCTAAAAGACGTTTTAGGGGTGGGTTTGAAACTTGAACACATGACAGCTTTCTTTTATTGGTCGAAATATAATATTCTACTGTTTCGTCGATCGATTCAGGTCCTCCTAACAATTTTTCGGATTGTTCTTCGCCAGGATATGAATATTCATATGTCTGTTGTTCGTCATAAGAATGTTCAGGATTATCAATTGTTTGGTTGTCTAATTTGGCGTTAAATAATTCTTCCGAAATAAATTTAGACTTTTGACCATTATTTTGGAAAAAATTATTTTGGGTTTGTCGTCTTAATTGGGGTATCGCATTTCTAGTCGATACACTCAGTGGCGTTGGTTTATTTTATTGATTGTTATTATCACTTGATGGTTTCCAGATATTTTGTGATGGTCTGCCAAAAACTTGGGAATTAGTCAAAAATCTTTGAAGTGGTGGATATATTTATTGGACCGCGTGGAAAGTTAGAACTCGTTGGTTGTTGCTGATACAGTATTGGTCTAGAAGGACCACTTATTTGTGAAAATGAGGGGTTATAAAAATTTTGTGAGTGATTAATAACAGGTTTTTTTAACTAAAACATTGGAATTTGGAATAGATTTTTGAAAATATTTAACGTTATCTTCCTCAGAAATAAATTATAAAGCTTGTGCAAAAGTTGTGGGTCTCACTGCACGAATTATAGGTCCTAAAGGTTCTCTTAATCCTGCCAAAAATGTTTTTAAAGCTTGTTTTGTGAAAAAACTACGTTTATATTGCCGCTATGCAATATCGCAATGAAGGTCAATATAATTACAAATTGTATTTAGCAAATGAATAACTTTAAATTGATGCGGTGTTTCATTTGGTTTTTGTCTGAAATTTACTAAATCTTGATTCAAGCAATTTTCGTCTCTTTGATCGCCAACATTTTGAAGCAAAGCAATTTTTATATCATCCCAATTTGATGTGCCGTTTATTGCGACAACCTCTTCTGCTCTTCCCTCTAATTTACTTAAAATACATTCATTAAAAGTGTATTTTGGAAATTATTAGTATAATAATGATTTAGTATTGATTCCGAAACACTAATAAACTTGAATACTTGATCGTTCGGCATATTTAAACTATTTTCTAAAAAATTACTTTCACTAGAATTACTTTTCGTTTTGATTTTTAATTGACTGAAAAACAATCTATACAATGAAACTAAGGTGTTCTCTAAATCCTGATTGTTTTCGCTTAAGGAGTCAATGGATAAAGAGGAGTCTGACATGAACAAAAAGATAACTTACAAACATTGATGTCTGTGTGTTCTCGACGGCGGTTGCTGTCCATAGGATTTCCTCGATTTGGTCCTTGCAGTTGGCACTCAGTATATTGTCCTTCTTTTTTGTGTACGTCGTCGCCGATTTTTGGTTTTTAAAAAAAGAACAAAATTTTACAATTGAATTTTTGTTTAATTAAAATAATTATTGTAAATATGTCTTTACAACGTGAATGTTACATCAGAACTAACTATATGAATAAAGAGTAAAGGTTTAAAGACGTCGTTCTCAGCATTTCTCTATGAATTGAGATAAAAACTGTTAGCGTAGTTGTAAGGTGGCTGACATAGTTTGCTTCAATATCAATCAAACAAACTCCATTAAAAGATAATCAGTTATTTAACGTCAAATCGAAAACGAATTTAAGCAAGCAATTAATCAAGAAAGCATTTTTTTAAAGAAACAAAGGATTGTATTAATTTAACCACAAACAATATTTTGAAGCACCTGCATATATATTTTTGATAATAATGTTATCATCTTCAGCAGGAAACACTGTTCTTTATTCGAATGCTAACTCGGAGCTATATTTCCAAAAAGAAATAAGAATGGAATAAGAAACAGTTCCTACTAGGATAACGTTGCTATCATAATATGTATTAGAAATATATTAGGTGTTTGTGAATGAAAGAAATAAATACAGCGCGCGTCTAAAGAAGCGTCAATATTTGAAAACGTTATATCTCCAACTGTTTTATGTTTTGTGTATTTTAAACTTTACTTTTCATTTTAGGAATTGAAGGCTGCTTTTAAAAAATACAACCTCCTCTTGACGGCTGCCTTCGGAGCAGGTAAAGACACTATCGACGGGGGCTATGACGTCCAAGGACTGTCCACCTATTTAGACTACATTCACATGATGTGTTATGATTACCATGGTACCTGGGACAGAAAGACAGGCGCCAACGCGCCGTTAAGAAGTAGCGATGTACTCAACGTCGTAAGTTACTTTTCTATAAACTTATTTCAAAGGAGATGCATTACAAAATATCAGCTAGTAAAACATTTGCATTTTGTAGGAATATTCAATAAATTACATGCTGAAATTAGGGGCCCCTCCAAGTAAACTAGTAATGGGATTGCCACTGTATGGCAGGACTTTCATTCTAGAGGAACCCCTTCCGAAGAGAAGAAGGATAATGTTGGGTACTATCGCCAAAGAAGTTGGATTTCAAGGGCCTTACACCCGCGAAAACGGATTCATGGGATATAATGAGGTAGAGTTTATTTCATATTTATTCGTAGGTGCTATTTAGTGACCAACTAGACTACCAGACCTGACGCCATTGTATTTTTCTTTGGGGTTATCCCAAGAACAAACTATGTGTAACAAAGCCACATAACGCTCATGATCTCAAATAATGAACACTCATCATCATTAGGTCATCAGTCCTAAGACTGGTTGGACGCTAACCTCCAGCTTCTCCTATCTTGTGCTAACCTACCCATTTCGCTAATTGTGCTATAACCCACATCCCTTACTATTTGCGAGCAGTAGTCTAATCTAGGCCTACCTCTGCCTTTCTTCACTACTATTTCTGCCTCCAAAATATCGCGGACTATTCCCCCATGTCTCAGCAAGTGGCCTACCATTATATCTCTTCTCTTCTTTAAGTTTTTCTTCTTTCTACAATACTTCTTCGTTTCTAACCCTATCAGTCCATGGTATTTTCATCATTCTTCGGTAACACCACATCTCAAAAAATGAACACTAATAAACAGAAAATAACAAGTTTTACCTCCAGTAGACGGAGGGACTTTGTCTATAATGAAGTACCTACACCAAATTTTCCTCAACACGGTTGCGAAAGTTTTATAATATGTCCTCCTATATTTGGTCAACATGTCTGTTTCTTAGTGTAGTTGGATTAGGGAGTTTTCGGTCCATATATTTTTCTAGAAGCTGGCGTAGTGTGGGGGGGGGGTCCTTCCCCACACTACGCCTATAGGACCTAGCGTTTATAGGATAATGCTTTGTAAACTACTGAGCCAGATGCATAATACTTTATAGAGTTAATTACACGATAAAACTTTTATTATTGTTATTATTAAAGCTTAAAAAATGCTTATTTTTGAGAAATACGTTATAAATATTGTTTATAAACAATAAATATTTAACAAAATAACACATTTATTTTCACACCACCTTTGAGGCAGAATGTAAGGTGCGTTTTCTTTTTATACATGGTTTTCCCGATAGGTCTGGTCTATGTTGTGCCGATGTAATTAGTTGCACAATCTCCTAGTGGATGGTATCAGAAGCTACTCGATCTACCTATGAATACCATCACCAATAGACATGTGTCTCAAGGTTCCTTTTTTAATTTTAATCTTCGTCCTCTTCTTCTGGTCGCCCAAATCCAATTTCTGGTCCATTATCTTCATCCTCGTTTTCCGCCACCTCAAGGTCCTCGGAAACAAATTCACCTTCTCTATTATAATCATTTGATGTTGATGAAGCGTTGAGGCATGTTTGTCCGTGACACTGGCTACAAACTGTGGAGTATTGCAATCCTACTTTCCTACATCCACAGTTTACGCCACAACCTTTCTTTCAATTACAGAAAATTCTATTTAAGAGTTCATCGGGTGATGGTGGCAGTAATGTTGTTATCGGCTTCAGAATCTCCTTTTGTAAAATTCACCCCCATTGTTCAGGTTGGAATTCCTTCTTTAATCAAGTTTGGATCTGGTAGAAGATCCGATAGATGTTGGCGGGCTGCCGCATTTGTAGGTGGAAAAGATGATAATTGCACCTGTCTCTTGAGTCTTGTAGATTTCATGAACTGTGTGTACCTACAATTGCCAATGCAATGTTCTGATTTTGGTCATTATACATTGCTAAAAGAACACGTATTCCACTTTTAAATAATGTATGTGGAGGGCAGTTTTCCAGTTGAAATGATTGAGCTGATTGATATAAAAACTATGGCGTTTCTCGAAGATTTTTATAATTTGCAGTTTTCCTTTCTTAAACAGCTCAGCTCGGATCCACTAAAGGCCTTAAATAAAATACGTTTACGAAAATAAAATACGTTCTTTAGAACGAGGATATTTGTCGAAGCTTTTAGACGAATATATTAGTGTCTCCCCATTTCCCTCAATCAAAATGAAAATTTCTTTTTGATTGAGTTCAGCTATTAAAAGAACCAGTAGATCAATATTTTCTCCAACAATGCCGGCGGTCCCTTGCTGTTCCGATTCTGCAATCGCTGTTTCGATGATGAGGACATCAGCATCATCCCTGGCTGGTTTTATAGTGATGTTAGCAGTTTGCAACTGCTCAATAAGCATTTCAATGTTTTTTTTATTGCATCGGTTTGATAAAAAAAATATACTTAACTTTGTAAAGTGTATTATGCATCTGGCTCAGCAGTTTACTGACGTTGTCCTATACGCGGATACGCCCTTCCCAAATGCAAACCAAACCAAACTTGTAGAGAATTTTATATAATGCAAGTTTTACTACGCAGAGGGTAATATTCAAACTACAGAAACAAGGAGATTATACTCCAAACCCATCTGAAAATGCCTTATATAATAAGGACTAAATAAATTAGGTCGAAACAGCTATTCTCCTGGCTATATGCCAAACGCCGAGCGCTGAATTACATGACAAAATTTGCCGTATCTTGTTTAACAGAGTTAGCACTAAAATACAGTGATTCAGATTGTCCCAAAACCACAAGGAATATGCAAAGTGCCCATCTATCTCAGGATATCGTTAACTGCAGACCGGTTTCGACCTTATATTGGGTCTCGTCAGTGCAGTGTAAACGAATATACCTTTGTCAGATGAAGCTCACGTCTAGTAGACGTTGCTACGTTCCACCGCAGTAGAACGTACCAAGCGCCATCTCTTGGTAGTTTCGAGAACAATCTAAATCGGAGTAAAAACTTGAGATCATCAGTACAATGCAAAGTTTTTGGCGTCTGGCGTTAATGACATACGACGCATAGGAAAATAAATATTTGCAAAAAATCGACTTTCATGACCTTTGATACCTTGAGTAGCGAACACGATATCTTGTGAGACTTTTTACTTCATCTTTAGAACATCAAAACAAAGGTCTATGCAAATTTTCAGCTTTCTAACTTTCATTCCTAGGTTTGGCCTTTATTTCGTCTTATTTGACTGGGCTAAATTTACCAAAGACATTCTCATAGATCTCAAATAGTTTTGTTGTTTTTTTTTTTTAGATTTGTATGGAACTAAAAAATACCACGGCCAACTGGAAGACGTACTGGGACGACGAATCCCTCACGCCGTTTGCAGTAAGCGACAATCGCTTAATTGCGTACGATAACGAACAGTCGATCGCTGAAAAGGTCCATTTCGCGATGGAAAAGGGACTGGCGGGCGCCATGGTGTGGTCCGTCGACACCGATGACTTCCACGGCGATTGCTCGGAGGATGATGAGGAATTCATCAACTTCCCGTTGATGAAATGCATCAATAAGTCTATTATTCAGTCGCTCAAAGATCTCGAAAACAGTATCGTGGCAAAGGAGAAGGATCAGCCTGGTAGGGGAAGTGTAATGTCGATAAGCAGTTTAGCGGTATTTGCAATTTTTGTAATTGTTCTTAATGTTTTGTAAATATATACATGTTATTGTTACCTAAAGATTTTTATTAAACCGATAAGAAATTAGCAACAATTTTATTACTGGAGTAGTTTGGAATCTGTGGTGTGAAGATAACACTAACTTAGTTTTCCACAAAACACTACACTGGACGCGCGTTTCGCCAACAAAGTTGGCGAAACGCGCGTCGAGTGTAGTGTATAGTGTTTTGGGGAAAATTAAGTCAGTGAACAATTTTATTAAACCAAGAATCAATTAGTAACATTTTTAGAATTATTTTCAAGGCTTTCGAAGCTAAGATTTCTGCGACATACCTTCTAAAGAAGCAACAAAAAGACTTGTTGCGTCATTTCTATTACAAAAAAAAACTGATACTTAACCTTTACAGGGAGGCACAGCCTAAAATGTTTGATGATAGGGAATATTAGGTTTAATCGATTTTTTCAAAAATCAAAAGATATGTCAAATTAAAAACGGTTATATAGATATTTGAAGCAAATTCCAAATGACGTGTTAATTGCACACTGTTTCCATTTAAAAATAATTTCAAAATGGTGCCGTAATACCATCTTTGATGATTATAGAGGGTCTTTCAATAAGGACGCTCGAAATTTGCTAGGTTATAGCGGCCATATTGTTAAAGTAACACCTGTCAAATTGTGAATTGTTCAGTAGTGTATAACAAATCACTGTGGACAGTTATAACGTTCAACAACGTATGCAAATCATCAAATTTTCTATTCAAAATCAGTGCTGCGTTCGAGAAACGTTCAGCGTATTACGTGATTCGACGTTTGGTGGCCAAATTCGAGTCAACCGGTTTAATAAATAATCAGCCAACACCCGTACGTAACCGAAACGCAAGGTCTACTGGAATCATCGCCATTGTGCGTGAGAGGGTACGGAAAAACCCCGAGGCAGTCAATTTCTCGTCGTTCACAAGAACTTGGCCTTTCTGTGAAGGCCACTTAAGGTAAACGATTATAGACAACGCTGTGTGTTGGCTGATTGGGCTCTGGAGCAGTAGGAAGTTGACCCAAATTTCGCCAAAAATATCATTTATAGCGACGAGGTCCATTTTTGAATGAATGAATATGCGAACAAGCAAAATTGTCGGATTTGGGACAATACCAATCCACACGAGATGCATCAGCACCAAATGCACCCCGAGAAAGTCACTGGTGCGGATTTTGGTCTGGATGATCGGTCCGTACTTCTTCCAAAATGAAATTGACATCGCCATAACCGTCATCGGCGAGCACTATGGATCGATGATAAACTTATTGTGACCTAAACTGGATGATATGGATACCGACGACATGTGGTTGCAACAGGATGACGCTACGTGCCAAACAGCGCATGCCACGATGGACATTCTGCACGAGCGATTTAAGAGCATGATTATCTCGCGCAGCGTCGACGTGAACTGGCCACCGAGATTTAACGCCTTTAGACGTCTTCCTTTGGGGTTATCTTAAATTGCAGGTCTATGCGAATAACTCGGAAAGAATTGATGCCCTGAAAGTCAACATAACCAACTCCATCCAGCAAATTCAGCCAGATTTATGCGATAGTCATCGAAAATTAGACCTTCTGAATACGTGCCACCAAGCAAAGCTACGGCGGACATTTGAATGACGTTATATTCTATACTTAATGCCATAAATAAAAAAAAATTAGTGGATATCTCACACACAACTTTTTACATTTAAAAATCGAGCGTCCTTATTGAAATACCCTTTATTACTATTTATTAACTGAAACATTATTTTTATAATTTAATGTATATATGCAAGTTTTTGTTCTTTTAAATATTTCGGTTCCAAAGTTGGGAAAGGTTTTCAGACGCGCAGTGTATTTCGACAAAGTTGTGTTTACACATTTTACAAAATTATATTTACATCTAAAAATTAATTTTACAAAATTTTGAATCAGAAATAGAGCAAAATGTGTATTAGTCAGATTTTTTTACCACTTTGAGTTTTTGAAATATTTCAAAAATTGGTTGAAAAAGTTAAAATTAGAGCAACAATTTAAAGAAATGACATGATCCATGCAGACAGCTGATCTTTTTAGTTATATTTTAGAAGGAATATAAATGTAACTGAGAATTATTTGCATTTGATTTTTCTTTTGAATTGTGCAAACAAGTGTTAAGGGGCGTTAAGATATAATAAATAATTGTGCACTTGAAATCTAAAGGGTTTAAGTGGCCGAAGGCCCAATATTCTTTTCATTTCTCTTCAATTATAAAAATGGAAAACCGTTTTTACAGTGTATTATATATTGCACCTTTGTAAATCTTTTACCACAAAGGGGTACCTTAAAATACTATATATAAAAAAAAACACATGTTTTTATTTTATTTTTAATATATCGATACCCCAGTTCAATAGAGTAACAACTCAAAAAAAAAAAGCTTTTGTGCGTTAGTCACACCATCTGAAAGACAATGTTGTATTTTATATGGCTCAATAGAGCAACAACTATTAGTTTCATTATTGCACAAATATTTTTTAGTTCTATACAGTAACAAACGTAGTTTGTTACTGTAGAATGTGTAGATATTGAATTAAAATTTTATTAGTGTTGTCTTAAATTGTCACTGTCTATATTATGGTAACAACTTAGTTGTTACACTATTGATGTAAATTTAGTGAGTCAACAGGGATACATCAGTATTGTTTGTTACTTTCGTTTGTGGGCAATGAGTCAATTTAATTATAGTAATTCTTTAAAAGAACATGTTTGTGAGACACAAGCACAATTTTTGATGCGATTAGCAACAGAAAGTGGCCTTGGATCGAGTAATAATACACCGGTAAGCTTCATATTTAGTATGTACATTTATTGTGTCTTAAATATTGAAAAAATAAAATCTATAACACATTCTTGGTTGTGGGGCATACCCAAAATGAAGGAGAAAGTATGCACGCGGCAATTGGGAGAGAAAGAAAAAGAGTGTTAAAGAGCGGTCCCATATACGTCCCAGCTCAGTGGGCAACTGTTATTCAAGAAGCAAAAAAAGTAGGAACCCCATACAAAGTCTGAAATTTGTACCAAAGATATCTTTGATTTTAAAGCACTATCTACACAATTGATTTTGAGATGTGGTGTTACCGAAGAATGATGAAAATACTGTAGACTGATAGGGTTAGAAACGAAGAAGTATTAGAGAAAGTAGGCGAGAAAAGAAGTATGTGGAAAAACATAAAGAAGAGAAGAGATAGAATGGTAGGCCACTTGCTGAGACATGGGGGAATAGTCCGCGAAATTTTGGAGGCAGAAATAGGAGTGAAGAAAGGCAGAGGTAGGCCTAGATTAGACTACTGCTCACAAATAGTAAGGGATGTAGGTTGTAGCACAATTAGCGAAATGCGTAGGTTAGCACAAGGAGAAGCTGGAGGTTAGCGTCCAACCAGTCTTAGGTTGGACGCTAACCATGCTAATTTACATGCCTAACCTATGTCTAATGCATGATTGGATCATCATGCTAATGATGATCTACACAATTAGGTAAAAATTATACCAATAATCAGGACAACGAAAAGGTTATTTGGAATGATATTAAAGTCGTTAGAGCGGAGAAAGAGAAACCTTACATTATTTTCTACAAAATGAAGAGGAAAGTTTTAAGTCAATTGATATTAGAGCTAAGTTTAGGAAGATCAAGTCTAATCTTTTAAAAGATAAATTAATATCTACTGCCAAAAAGCAACATTCAATAGAATTGTGTCGAGAAAATGCTAAACAAGTACACTGGCCATTTTGAGAACCTACAGGACCAAAATAGAGAAACAGATTGCGAAAGCGAATGTGAATAAAATTATTTATAAATGTCTTTTTCATATATTTTCAATGCTTATGTTCTCTTTCTATTAAATACATAATTTCAGATTATTTATTTAATTAATCTCGATACATAACTGTGATAAAAAACTTGTTTCTATTTATCATTACATGATCCAGTAGCAGTTTGAAATATTTTTATTTCAATAACAACTCTTATCAAATTTTCAAAAATTATGAATTTCCACTAAAAGAACAATTCGGGTTTAGGCGAAATAGGGGAACTCGCGAAACTATTCTGGCGCTAAGAGTAATGTTAGAGAAAACAATAGAAAAAGGAAAGAACGCTTATATAGGATTTGTAGATTTAGAAAAAGCTTTTGATAACGTCAGATGGGAAAAAATGTTCGAGATACTAAAGAGCGCGGGAATGAAGTATAGAGATAGGAGAGTAGTACACAATCTATACAAAGAGCAAACTGCTGTTATAGAAGTAGAAGGGGAAAAAAAGGAAGTAGGTATTAGGAAAGGAGTAAGACAAGGATGTACACTATCACCACTAATTTTTAATCTGTACATCGAAGAGGCGATTAATGTGGTAAAAGATAGAGTGGATTTCGGGATTAAAGTACAAGGACAGAAACTAAAAATGCTGAGATTCGCGGATGATATAGCAGTATTAGCATCTAGTAAGGAGGAATTAGAATCAGCATTGAACGAAATGGAGGCAGTGTTGACAGAGGAATACGGAATGAGGGTGAATAAAAACAAAACTAAAGTGTTAGTGTGCAGAGGGCGCGAGAGCAGAGCAAAAACGAAAGTACAAATTAATAATGAAAGATTGGAGGAAGTTAAAGACTTCACTTATTTAGGAAGTAAAATAAATTGGGATGGAAGAAGCGATAAAGACATAAAACAAAGAATAGCGCAGGGTCGAGTAGCTTTTAACAAAAAGAAAGCACTTTTATGCTCGGGGGTAATAAACTTAGAAACAAGGAAGAGATTTTTGAAAACATATGTATGGAGCACGGCACTTTACGGCTGCGAAACCTGGACGGTAGGGGAAGCAAGTAGAAAGAAATTAGAAGCTTTTGAGATGTGGTGTTACCGAAGAATGATGAAAATACCATGGACTGATAGGGTTAGAAACGAAGAAGTATTGGAGAAAGTCGGCGAGAAAAGAAGTATGTGGAAAAACATAAGGATGAGAAGAGATAGAATGGTAGGCCACTTGCCGAGACATGGGGGAATAGTCCGCGATATTTTGGAGGCAGAAATAGTAGCGAAGAAAGGGAGAGGTAGGCCTAGATTAGACTACTGCTCACAAATAGTAAGGGATGTAGGTTGTAGCACAATTAGCGAAATGCGTAGGTTAGCACAAGGAGAAGCTGGAGGTTAGCGTCCAACCAGTCTTAGGTTGGACGCTAACCATGCTAATTTACATGCCTAACCTATGTCTAATGCATGATTGGATCATCATGCTAATGATGATCTACACAATTAGGTAAAAATTATACCAATAATCAGGACAACGAAAAGGTTATTTGGAATGATATTAAAGTCGTTAGAGCGGAGAAAGAGAAACCTTACATTATTTTCTACAAAATGAAGAGGAAAGTTTTAAGTCAATTGATATTAGAGCTAAGTTTAGGAAGATCAAGTCTAATCTTTTAAAAGATAAATTAATATCTACTGCCAAAAAGCAACATTCAATAGAATTGTGTCGAGAAAATGCTAAACAAGTACACTGGCCATTTTGAGAACCTACAGGACCAAAATAGAGAAACAGATTGCGAAAGCGAATGTGAATAAAATTATTTATAAATGTCTTTTTCATATATTTTCAATGCTTATGTTCTCTTTCTATTAAATACATAATTTCAGATTATTTATTTAATTAATCTCGATACATAACTGTGATAAAAAGCTTGTTTCTATTTATCATTACATGATCCAGTAGCAGTTTGAAATATTTTTATTTCAATAACAACTCTTATCAAATTTTCAAAAATTATGAATTTCCACTAAAAGAACAATTCGGGTTTAGGCGAAATAGGGGAACTCGCGAAACTATTCTGGCGCTAAGAGTAATGTTAGAGAAAACAATAGAAAAAGGAAAGAACGCTTATATAGGATTTGTAGATTTAGAAAAAGCTTTTGATAACGTCAGATGGGAAAAAATGTTCGAGATACTAAAGAGCGCGGGAATGAAGTATAGAGATAGGAGAGTAGTACACAATCTATACAAAGAGCAAACTGCTGTTATAGAAGTAGAAGGGGAAAAAAAGGAAGTAGGTATTAGGAAAGGAGAAAGACAAGGATGTAAACTATCACCACTAATTTTTAATCTGTACATCGAAGAGGCGATTAATGTGGTAAAAGATAGAGTGGATTTCGGGATTAAAGTACAAGGACAGAAACTAAAAATGCTGAGATTCGCGGATGATATAGCAGTATTAGCATCTAGTAAGGAGGAATTAGAATCAGCATTGAACGAAATGGAGGCAGTGTTGACAGAGGAATACGGAATGAGGGTGAATAAAAACAAAACTAAAGTGTTAGTGTGCAGAGGGCGCGAGAGCAGAGCAAAAACGAAAGTACAAATTAATAATGAAAGATTGGAGGAAGTTAAAGACTTCACTTATTTAGGAAGTAAAATAAATTGGGATGGAAGAAGCGATAAAGACATAAAACAAAGAATAGCGCAGGGTCGAGTAGCTTTTAACAAAAAGAAAGCACTTTTATGCTCGGGGGTAATAAACTTAGAAACAAGGAAGAGATTTTTGAAAACATATGTATGGAGCACGGCACTTTACGGCTGCGAAACCTGGACGGTAGGGGAAGCAAGTAGAAAGAAATTAGAAGCTTTTGAGATGTGGTGTTACCGAAGAATGATGAAAATACCATAGACTGATAGGGTTAGAAACGAAGAAGTATTGGAGAAAGTCGGCGAGAAAAGAAGTATGTGGAAAAACATAAGGATGAGAAGAGATAGAATGGTAGGCCACTTGCTGAGACATGGGGGAATAGTCCGCGATATTTTGGAGGCAGAAATAGGAGTGAAGAAAGGCAGAGGTAGGCCTAGATTAGACTACTGCTCGCAAATAGTAAGGGATGTAGGTTGTAGCACAATTAGCGAAATGCGTAGGTTAGCACAAGATAGGAGAAGCTGGAGTTAGCGTCCAACCAGTCTTAGAACTGATGACCTAATGATAATGATGAATTTCCGATAAAAATTATCGATAAAGAAATTTGGCCTAATGATATCTGTATAGTGACGAATTACTACCACAATTTTTACAGAGAAATATTAGAAAACATAGATTTGTTAAAGAAGTTAATTTTTAAGAACTCTTTAATCGCATTTATCTCAAAACCAACAATTTTCAGTTGTTACACTGTTGAACTGGGGTATCGATATGTGGTTATTTTTTATGGGAAAAATCGCTCTCTGCATTCTTACCTTTACATCGATAATATATAAAGATTCTTCTCGTTGACTAACACAGTTATTCTTCCACATCGACGTAATTGAAAATACTCAAGATATTTTTAGATAATATATATATATATATTTGACTAAATTCGACCCTCGTGTACGCGACAGGTACACGATGAAACATTAATATATTGCTAAAAATTGTCTTATTATATACATAACACATACACCAGACCGTATTACATTTCTACGTAATAATGTTTTTGTTGAGACATACTCCAGTCCAGATAATTGGTGATATCTACTTGCGAACTGAAATGAGCTCAATATACTTTCCGACTGCCGGCAAATATCCCCAATCATCCTGTCCAGCATATGTAATAAAATCTGGCAGAGGATTTTATAATACACACATGTATATGCAATAAAATTGTAATACTAGAGAAAACTTAATTTAGATAGAGGAAAGACACCTAAATGTTCCACGTAATAATCGCCGCCCAACGGAAATGCAGCAAGGACGACATTCTTATAACTTTTTGGTTTCAATTCGAGCAACGATTATTACGTAGAACATCGAATCACAATAAACATTATGAACCTTTTGAAGGTTATAACATATAATGGTATAGAGTACATCACAAATACGGGGTACATATGATTTCGTTTAGACCAGCCGTGGCTGTGGGGCTTTTTTTAAATGATTATAATTAGTAATTTTTCAACAATCGACGATTAAAACATACATAACAGACGTGTGAATACATACAGTTTGATTTAACGTTACAAACATTACAAAATTATAAAAAAAAAGTCTAACGGATAAAATGGTGGTTTATTGTTCTAATAAAAATTTCCAAAAAAACAATACATCAATTTACAATAATTACCATATAGGAATAAAATGAATTTTATATACTTATTCTACGTTCTACTAACTTTAAAAATAAATAACATTTATATACAGTTTATGAACATGATGCAGAATAAATGATAAAATAGTTTCCCGCGATAAGATATTTATTCATATATTAGTGCAATATATACTCCGCTACCAAATTAAAGGTTGCAAAAACTATAGACTGTACTGCTTCGATTCTGTGTATTCAATACGTCTCTTTATATAAATACGATGCTTTACATATACTTTTTAAGCATCCTGTGGTTGTACTAAATATTGTTTCCACATACCTGCTTTGCCCTAACTCTGTTTCCAACTATACATATAGAGTTTTTACAGCGACATTCTCGCCAACATTTTCATACGTGTGCGTTTGTGATAGACGTGAAGTAAATTCCCGCTAACATAAATTACAGAAATTAGTAGAACGAGACGAGTCAGCGTCATGTTCTGGGTGCAATTGAAGTTGAGAAAATTCCAAACATGCTTGAACTAACTTTTTAGTTTGCAAAATTAACAAAACAGAAACTTTTGTCCAAGCACGTTGAAAAATATATATGTATGTAAAAAATGTCCAACGTCCATAAGACACTGCAGTATGGTTGAGTGATATAAAAAGTATTATACCATTTATTTTGATTGAGTTAAAATTTTTAGTTGCAAAATGAAAATTGCTGGGATTGAAAAATGTTGGCAAGACTTGTTTATGAATAACAAATTAAAAGGACTAAGTTTAACAATACGTTAAAAAAATATAATACTTATTTTGCAAACATGGGTAAGACTACTAAAACGTATTTGCTTGTTTTCACCAAGTTTCTGTGATAAATAAACTTTGTCTTACATTTCATGACAATGGCGTTATATTTCAGCGATTAGTTATCAGATTTTCGTCCGCATTCGAACACACTGTATAGTTTTATTGCAATTTAATCCACTGCGTAAATTTTAAGAAGCAAATTGGTAATGTTTCACTAAACCCATATTTTTCAGTCTATGATATGATATACATAAATTTTTTTGAAAAAGACATTTGAAAATCAAATTTTGTCCAATTTTAATTTTTTTGAAAATATTTGTTTTTTTTTTTATTTTTTTATGAATAATTTAAAAAATCGTCTAGTAGCCAATTTTACTTTATTAAATGCTTAGTAACCAAATTTAGCATGCGTCAATACAATTCTATTACAAATATCAGTCAAAAACAATTAGAAAACAAAATTTATCTCAAATTCTCTCACAATTTTTAAGTATATCTTTACTTGAAATTTTATAGAGAACTCGCAGAGATGCTGAAGGTGAATAGAACTCATATTTGCTACATAAAATTGTTTTGTTTTGAAATTACCCCTTTCGCCCCCTGAACTACGGCACTGGTTTATTTTGGATAAAACGTTAAAAAAAACGTGCTATGATGAGCGCCTACATTAAGTAATCTTCTACTAACATAGAAGTCTGTCCATAATATGTTAGGTATCATGAAATGAGACGGTGTCCTGGGGAAAAAAAAAGAGGGGGACTTGTTAAACCTAGTCCGCATTTTAAAAATGTATTCTGGAGGCACGTATAATTAAGTAAGGCTAATACATCGGATTAATTTCCAGTCAACGTGGCTGATCGTTAACTGGAAAGGATTAAAATTTATTTAGTTATTTTTTTTGGAATACACCAATCCTATGATCGTCATTTTCAGTTTTATTGTCACGCTCTGATTTACATTAATAAAATTAAGTGTTCTGCTTTGTCCAGAATTGTCGTTTTGCGTTAGTAACAGGAAATTTCGAATGTAATACGGAGAGATTGGCAGAACTTTTATTATTATTTTTTTTGTTTTGGCACATAGAGTTAGGAAAAGCCACCAATTACAACTGGAAAACCATCATCTTTTTTTTTTTAATTGAATAGCATACCGAAACTAGAAAGTACTAATAAGGCGGGATGGAGTAAAATCAGAATTAATGTATGGAAAATTATGGAATGACTTGAGTATAGGACAAGTTTCAGTCAACTACAGACAATTCGCATAAAGTTATAACTGGTATACCCTTGGAAAGCTAGATAGATATATACCACTAGAGTTAATTGAACATTTAGTCAGGTTTACCTAGGGGATATTGCTTATAGTTTGATAAAATTATGACTATTAATATCGTTAGTTATTATTCTTACAAGGAAAATACAAGCACAAAGTGTGCCAAAATACCACAAATCGAATGTGAAGCAAATTATACTCGACATAATATTTTTAATATTGAGATCAAGAACAATATCAGTACTGTAAAACTACAGATAGTAAAGAAAATTACAACTGGAAATTGAAAATAGTCTTTTATATTTCACTCAAATCTTGAGACAGGAAAATGTCCATAAATATTTCAAAATGGCCTCGAGACTATTAGAGCTACAGAGACCAAAAGTTAGAGAGACCAAACTAAAGACCAAGGAGCTACAGGGTGATGTGGACAACCGCATCACACGGACCGTTACAATTTATGGACATAAGAAGAGGAATTATATCATATTTTAATAAATCTCGATTTTAGGACTATTTATAGACTATATTTTTCGCACCGGCTTTGGTATTATCTCTATTCTACTAGACAAACGCCCGAACATTAATCCCGAATGTGCAGTATAATTCCTTATTACCACAAATAGTTACGTTGATAAAACGAAACTCATGAAGACATGAACTATTTGATGATAAAACCTAACAAAAAGGAGAAGTGGAGGGAGGAGCGGCGGGAGAAACAGAGGGCGATGAGGGGCGGGAGAGATGCAAGAGGAAGGGGGGGGGGATGAGAGGGAGCGGCACGAGGAGGGGGGGGGAGGATGACCATTATAGAAATTTCATCAAATCTAGCCTAATGAAACTTTCAGCTGGTAAACTATACCCTTTTTATACTATTATCGAATACTATTTTTGTTATAGGAATAATCTCTCTTGATACAATTATCCACACTTATAAACTGGAACACTTACCGCCCACTCAAAAAAATAACTCGGACTTCTCTCTCGCCGGACTCACAGTTACTATCACAAAAGGACAAACTTGGAACCGAATAACTCCCGCGGCATGAACTTAGGTAGAAACCAGCAAACTATCGTGCAAGTAAATCGTATGGCTTTACACCTATCGTACATTCATAAGATAATAGATTTGAAAGAACAACAACAATAGGAAAGGCCACGGTCTCATTTGCAGCGCCTAATCGTTATACGTTGAAGCGCGTCTCCGAGCCGTCGGCCAGCATCAGCGTCACCGTTCTGTTGTTGATCCATATCAACCTGGCCAGTCTCATGGGGTTCAGGCGGGACACGTCCGCGATGGGCGCCGTGCTGTACGATTTGATGTTTTTCGTCTGAGACTGGCCCAGACCAAACATTCCTAAGAGAAATATATACGTATTATATTATTATATCTACATCCCACAATGAATAGATTATTATAAAAAAATTATTAATTTATATTTTTTGAATTCATTCAAGTTTCCTAACGAAAATATTTTTAATACTTTCACAAATTGATTTCTCTCCAATCATGTCACTTACCTGTGCTAGTTTGCCAAAAACTTAGTTTGTTCTCCCCGCAGGCATAGCTGACTAAAAATTTGCCGTCGGGACTAAATGCTAAAGCCGTAACGGCATTCGAATGGGCGGGTATAGTGGTACATTTTCCTTGGCGAAGTTCGTATATTGTTAACGTTCCTGAATGGGAGCCGACTAAAAAAAATATATTGTTTATTTCATAATGCAACGTATTTAATATAAGTACTATTAAATATATTAAATACCCAGGAAATGGGCTAGGATAATTGAAGAAAATATAAACTAGAGAATGTCGAAGTATCTTTACACAAGTAACAATTCAAATAAGTTGCAGTGACACATTTCAGTGTAGTACCCTGTACAAAATTTTAAACGAAAACGGTTTTTTTATCTAATATTTTTATCACACAGATAATTCAACGTTCACAGAATGTAGGGCATAATAGGTAGGTGATAGATTTAAAATCGATGTTTAGTTTAGGTATTTAATGTTTTGGCATCGATGAAACAGATATTAAATATCGACACCGACATCAATGATTACTGTTTGATGTTGGAAAGTACTTTTGTTGAGGTTAGTTTAACAGATAGATATTACAATAAAAACGACTGTAGTGATAGGAATGACATTATTTGAGAAAATATATAGAAAACAGAATTTTAATTATATAAAATATAATAATTTTCATGTTGCTTTTAGGCAATCATTTTCGATGTTCGTTCAAAAACAGTGCAGGATACTTTTTCACTCACAAAAAAGAACAAGTATTCGTGTTAAATAATATTTTCATATTAAAGAAATGCCTAATATTCAGGATGTATTATCTAATTTGTAGTTTTGTATTATATTAATGTCATCTTGTTTACTTTTCCGCACTCCACTATATGCGGAAAAGTAATGTAATCTGTAAAGAAAAAGTGAAAAAACAAACTTTGGGTTTTTTCGTTTTTCGCCCTAAAATCTAAAAAAAAATGGTTTTTAAAATATGTTTGCTGTGTGTGTGTGTGTGTCGTCGTCGGCATTTATTCTTGTTAGCACGATAACTCAACTAAATCGTATCGGATTGATCGGGTTTCGACTGATTGTGATTAGGGACGTCTACCAGACGACATCTATTGATTTTGAGGTGGATAGAACACACCCCACCCTGTCCATGGGCCATGAAAAAGCACGATGGTGGACTATTTGAAAAAAGTAAAACTGTCGCATAAAACACATATTCTGCATTTATGTGTTGGTTTATTTTTTCTCGGCCACTCAATTTCGAGATAGAGATGTTCTATATGCGGAAAAGTCCGTTTTAAGGTTTTAAAACTGTTTATTTATACCTATTTCATATTAAAAATATGTAAAACATTGTAAATAGAAATTATTATAAACAATGTATTATTATTATTATTAACATCGATGTCACTGATAACATCGATGTTTCTCTTCGATGTCTCAGCATTACAACATAACAGGATAGCAGAGTAACAGACAAGAAAACTAGAAAGTAGGAGACATAACTCGAGTGGTGGGGGTGGCACGAAAAGCGTCCGCACTATGATCACGTGGTGTGCTTCATCATGGCGGCCTTTGCGTAGAATCGAGCGAGGTTATTTTTGATTGTTGTGTTTTGAGCGTTTCCAGTTTCTCTGTTGAATATGTCAAAAGTGTCGAGATACTGCTGCGTTGAGAATTGTTCCTGCAAAAGCCCTGATCGTGACTCAATGGAACCCAACATTTTGATAGTGTGAGAGAAACCGCGATAGACGAAGATAAACGGCATGCGCAGATCCCGCGCGCTTCTACGCGAGCCTGCCATATTGCCGACGTTTTTCGTGTCACCCCCACCACTGATTTTTCGAGGAGCTATGTCTCCTTCCTCTCTAGTCTACTTGGTAACAGAGAATCATCGACAAATAAGATTTTAAATTCAAATGTCATATTGCTTGCACACGCGCACAACGTCTAAAGCATTCGTATCGGGAGGCTCGAATAAATTTTAACGGGTGAGCCAAATAAATTTAAAATACTGAAACTGTACAAGGCTTTTATAAAGATTAACAAATCATGTGACCTTAAAATTTGGGTAACCAATATTATGCCATTGGTATTATTTGAAGGATTCTCCAGATTCAGGGTAATCCAAGATGCAGGGTAATAAAATGTAATATTAGAATTACCAAAATGGCTGTCATGTAAAAATTGGAATAACAATTAAACCAAGTGTAGTTAGCTCTAAGAAACATGACTTCTAGTGTTTAATGAATTAAACATCATCAAACGAAAAGAAAAATATTTCCTTCAAATTAAAGTCATTGTTAATAGGACTGTAACATGAAAAGCCATTAACAACGGTCGAAGGTAATCACTTTTAGATTATCAAAACAAATAGAAACAGTAGAGAATATATATTTTTTCAACAAGGATTTGTATTTCAAAAAAAAAATCCGCCAAAGGTAGGATTCGACATTTGTCCCGGATCGGAACCGAACGACTTCGTCGAACGAATGTCGTTCGGTTCCGATCCGGGACAAATGTCGAATCCTACCTTTGGCGCGTTTTATTTTTTGAAACCTTATCTGATCGTGCAGAAACACGAGAAAGGGGTCGAGGATCGCTTCTGGGTATAACTCAATGCCTGGCGGGGCTTTAGCCCGAGGAGTAGTTGTTTCCTAGAGCGATTATGTAATAGCTTTACTATTTGGGAACTACTTTGATAACCGCTTGGCGGTTTGGTGGTTCCTTTCTCAATTTCCGACTTATATGTTACTGAAGGATTTGTATGAAATCGGTAACAAAATTGTCATCTCTATGCCTCGGATAGTAATGAGTTATCAGAATTATTACTATTAAGTTTACTGGAATCGTATTTCATAAAAAATTATTTTGAAAATATTAATATTAAATTAAACGTCAATTACCCTTTCAAATAATAATAAAAAAAAAATCTAACAAGGATACTTATATTTTTTTAAAACAAAAATGTTCGAATATAGTGAAACATTTTGCTTCTTATGTCTGACATCATTACTCTTAAATTTTACAAAATGTTGGCAAACTTATTAATAACAGTTCCTGGAATTCGTTTGCATTAAATTTAATTTGCTGGAAAAATGGTTTTTCCCACTGCTTGGTATAGGACCTCCAATTAAAAAATACAAAATATAGAAAATCTTCATTACTAATGAACTTTTGTGGAACAATTTTTTCCAAGGTCAAATCACTGGCTATTTATTGTTGATGTTTGAATAATAAGATAATTTTATGCTTAATATTGTATCTATTATTAGAAAATATAGAATATATAAAGGAAACTTAATATTCGTTTATTCTTTTCAATTCTCATAAATATCCAAAGATATTTATGACTCTTTAAAAAATTTTATAATTTTTTTTAGAGTTTACGTGAATGAATTATTTACTGGAGTAGGTCAGAACCTTTGGTGTGAAGATAACACTGACTTAGTTTTCCACAAAACACCAAAACATTATACACTACACTCGATACGCGTTTCGCCAACAAAGGTGGCATCATCTGGAGATGATTACAGCTCTAATGAAGTTTTAATTATCTCCAGATGATGCCAATTTTGTTGGCGAAACACGCGTCAAGTGTAGCGTATAGTGTTTTGTGGAAAACTAAGTTAGTGTTAATGAATCATTTAGGGAAAAAATTACTGTTTATATGATATATTTTAAAGTATAAAATTTTCTGAAGTTGTTTCATAAAAAAAGTATTTGAGATTAATATGAAGAAATAATCATGAAATAATTTTATAATTTTGTATTGTTCCAAAACTCTTTATGAATATTTATTTTTTTAATTTTCATTAATGTGCCTTTATTTTTATGGGGGTGAGGTTTGGCTTACTGCTATTTTTTACCAGTCAGGTTTATGGGATAACAATTTCTGCAGATTTAGAAATTTGTAGTAAAACATAAAAATCAACGTTGGTTAATCTTTCCTATTTTCATAAACATCAAACAAAAATATACCAATTTTTGATTCATCAAGACCACCACTTACCCGCTATCCTCCTCGTCGCTGGACAATGTGACACCTGATTAAACCTACATACCGCAGGGAACACCTCCTGCAACCCCTTATTCTTTAACTGACTAGGATCCAGACAATGAAGGATAATATCCATCAACTGAAAACCACAATCATAATAAACGCGACACTCTTAATGGGCACCGAATTACCTCGACGAGGAGTTCTGCCATTTCGTTCTGCATCTTCTCTATCAACAGCTCTACACCCCGCAGGATTTCTGGCTTGGCTTTATGCAATACGTTGTTGTTCATGTTGATGTTCAAGGTTTGCGCATTCTGCTGCATAGCATTGTATCGCGCCACCTCTTTGGCCATGGTTGTTATAAATGCCGCCGGTCTGGAGATCGAAACGATAAGAAATACATGCATAAAATGTATTCACGGTGCTTTGGAAGGCAAAACGTTTTAGAAAAATGCTGGGATGTTGATTTTTTTCTATGAATTTTTTGGTCGCCAATTCTACAGGGTGATTAACTTTTAAGGCGGGTCAGCCCTATAAAATTAGTATTTTCCTATTAGATTTGAGTTATTTCTTTTAAGTGTAAAGCAAATAATTATTCTTGATTATAAGTACCATGCTTTTACAAAAGCTAAAACCTACTGAGTAATTTTTTGTACGGGAAATATTTAAGAAAACATATTTGCGACTTACAAAAAAATCACTGCATTAAGCACCTGTTGTCCTATTGTAACAACCGTTTTCTGTTTACATCATTGTCAAGTCTGGGAAGACCTCAAAATAATTTCTTGTTTTCAATAAGTTGTTTGATTTTAGTTACATTTTCTTTTGAATCATTGATTATTTTGAAAGCCTTTAATGATACAATATATACGGAATATTCACTTAATTTTCATTGTATTTTCAAGTTCTCAATAAAAATTAATTAAAACCAATTTTAATATTACTTTATTCTTTTTTTCAATATCGAATATTGAAAAAAGCTCATTTTAAATTTTACTGGAACAATAACAACACCATTAATAATTCAATTGCTCCAAAATTTTACCAACAAAATAATAAAAATCAACGTCTCCGAGCACCTCATCAAAAATATGAATTTTTTATTCAAGATAACGTAATTATTCCTGATTTTATGCACTACGTATAAAGATCCATATCCTACCTTGCAGTTGCTATCAAAGTCAATGCATGTCTAGCGGTTCGACAAGAATCTGCTTGCGGCGTAAGCGGGAGACCGTACGTCATGCTGGGAACCAATTTGTCTGCTTCCGAGCACAGCTCTAGGAGTCCTAGGGCAAGGATATTCCCATAAAAACTTTATTTATACCCTCAAGTTCGTTATCAACTTTAAATCTATTAGAGAAAGTTACTCAACAGTTTTAATCATTCATTTTAAATGAATGTTACTATTTTAATATCCTCTAAGAATAATAACAAATTACTAAATCTTTTACGATGAAAATACGGCGGAATAAAATGAAATTTTCTTATTTTTACCCCATAAATTGAAGATATAAAAAACAATTCTTTGTTTGTGGTTACTTATGTCTTATTTCGCCTACCTAAAAGTACTTTGCTAATATCCAGGAAAGGGGCCCATACGGTGAAGCCTCTGCCGATCAGGTCGATTGCAGCCCTTCTCAGTGGAATGTGCGCGGGTAACTTTGGAGTAGGGGGTGCTAATAATAAATGGGATAGAGCCATTGAAGTCAGTCTTGCTAAATTATTGTTTCCAGGCCCTAAAAATTACCGCATACAGAATCGGGGTTTCTAGAACAACCAGAAACTTTATTTATAAGGTCTAAAATTGTCGAATTTAAAAAATTTAGCCTCGAAAATTAGTAAAAACCACTTATTATATTAAATAAAAAATGCATACAAAAAGAAAAGTTTTCAAAAACTTACCAAAACCTTCCACGACGGAGCTCTTTCGTCTATCCTCGCTGGACCTCCTCTTGTTATTATCAGAACTAGTGATATCCTGCCCGAACTCGGCCCCTATAACTCCCAACAATATAACAGCAGTTGACTGTTTCCTCTTCAGTTCCGGTAGACTCGACGGTTTCCTAATCTGTTCTTCTTCTTCCTCTTCAAATTCTTCATCCTATAAGTACGTATTTTATGGCAACTACAGGATTTTTATTTAAAATTACTTACTATGGGATCGGGCGACTGAGCATTCTGTCCCATGTTGCCATTGTTTACCACGGGTGGACTATTTGCTTGCTGATTTATAGACTCCGATTGAGTGTATAAAGGTAAGTATTGGGACCAAGCTTCGACCAACTGTTTCCTTCCCTTGGGGCCCATTCTGTAACACATTACGATGTAACAAGTTATAAGAGGAAAGCAGGAAACGCTCCTGCTAACAGAGCCATACTAAGGCACATCCACTGTCTATATAAATTATTTGATATAAATTCTACTATTCTTCATGATTTGCCAGTTTATATTCATGCACATATTCTGCGTTAAGCTGAAATATATATATAGAACTAACGATTTAAAATGGAAATTTAAGAACATTTTATAGTATATAAATTATAGCTTATTCATTTTATTTCAATTATAGATATCAAAACAAGGTATACATATATTAGAATACAATATATTCTAGAACAACAGACTGATTGTAGGTAATACAGAAATTGAAGTCAGAAAATAATACCTGATAGCACACCTGAATGCTTTGTTACTATTCGCAACAAGTGTGAAGATTATAGATTTTCTTGCAGAAACTCCTATCTTTATAAGTAATTTTTAATGAGAATATTAAAAGAAAAAAGAACAAAATGCTTCCCTTTCACAGTTTAATCCCATTTCTAATTTCACTTTTAATTTTAGAATTTGATGTGGATATAAAACTTTTGAATCAAATTTCAAATTATATGACAAAATGCTGTTTGCATAAAAGGTAACATAACCTAACTTTCAATTCGCCATTTTACAATATAATGTAAAGAAAACCTTTGAAACCAATTCCACAATAAAAAGCTGTTTATTAAAATTAAGTTAATGTTATGAACATAACAAATAAGAATACACCTAAGAACATGGTCGGTTTAGTATTAATGAAGCCAATAAAAAAAAAAATAATGAATTTATAACTTTTTGAACGTTTATCTCTCAGATATTACACATACCCGTGTACATAAAAAAATAGCCGTGTTTATTGGTACTTTGAATCAAAATATATACCTTGACAATTCGGCAAGCAACAAAGTTTGGGCAGCCTCCCTAACCTCAACACAGTGATGTTGCCACCTCTTGGCCATCATCTCGACTTGAGGCCTCTTGAAATTTTTAGAACCTTTTTCAATAACCTAAAGAAAATAATTTTATCAATTCTAATGGACCATCCTGTAATACCCATACTTACTTTATCTGGTAGCAGTACACAATGCAGGGTGGCCAACAGAGACCAGCCCTGCTTGATTTGGGCCTGTTGTTGTGTATACATCTCCTCGTGTTCCTCGTCTGTCTTGCTCCAGTTCACTCTGGTGGATTGCCTGAAATACAAAATCGATAAAAGAGATGTTAACACTTAAAACGTAAATATAATCATGGTGTCAACGTATACCTATGTAATTTTCTATTCCTCTCTTGTTCGGGAACGAATGTGGCGTTGCTCATCGACATGAGGGTGTGGCTGAGGGCGATGATGGCTAACAAGTGGTTGGTAGTAAGCGTAGTGCTCAATTCCCAGTGCGTCTGCGAAGTGAATATCCTCGTGATTTGCTCCTGCCTGACAAGTTCCGGCGGTAAACTATTGGTGAGGGATAAATCCATGGGCAATGGTTCGTCGTCTACCGGTATCGTGTTGTGCCACGTGGGAAGGAACAGTGACATGTGATTGGCTTTGGATAGAACGCCATACGAGATCGGAACCTAAAATATAAAATAATTTCAAAACAACAGATATGGTCTAGCGTACAAAATATTTAAAAAGCAAATAACCACACACTAAAATTACTTTATTAGATATTTTGTTATAATAATCTTGTTATTGAGAACAAGAATAATTTGAATATACTATTTGGAAACATTTCAATAAAACATTAGAGAATTTTTTTTTCGTTGCATCAGAATGATTTAATTATTTGATTTCCTTTATTAGTATTCAATTAAATTGCAATTGCAACTAAAATTATATTCGGTACAGTCGGATAACCAATTAAATTTTAATTCTTGTAAAATAAAAGTCCTCTTAATTATGTATTTTTATTCACTTACCATTGGCCGGAGTAAACCTAATTTGACCTGACAGACCCTGTCGAGGTCGTTGTCTAACCCCCAGGAGTGCAATAAAGACAGCAACAGTTGTGCTATCTCCATTCCGTGACTAGCATCGAGGGGATATAAGGAATTAGGTTTAAATGGTTTCGCTCCTGTTTCATTTCCATCTGAAACAAAATGTTAGAAGGTAAACTGAAATATATAGGATGTTCACTAATATGAATATTAATTTTTAAGATACATCTTAAGAAAATATATTCATTGAAATCAATTTACTTTAAAGGTTTGTTTGCATATCCTATAAAATTTATTTTGAAAATACACAAAATTGTAATAATACCGCTGATTCAAGTTATGAAAGTGTAGTACTGTGGAAAGTATTCTACTGTGTAGTACTGTAAGGATATCTAGTGCTAAGAATAATCTCTAAAGTACAAATAACTGATATTTGATGGTGGATAGTAAAAACGATTTATTTGTTGTTTACATGTTTGTAAGACCAGTTTTACTCTCTGCACCTTATTTTCTTTTGCACCGAAATATACACTATCTATTAAAATGAAATCTCTAAATTTGTAGAGATCCGGTATATTCAAAGTACACGTCACGATGTCACAGATACAATTTAGTGTAAAGCACTATTTAGAATTACTTATGGCTTGTTTATCAGAAGATATAGGTTAATTTAAGGTCAATTTAATTAATATATTTTAATATTTTTTTGGCTTTGGTCAGATATTTTAAATTTACAGGATCTAAAACCTCTTTTAATATGACAAATTAACAAAAGATATTCTTTGCAATGTTTGTCTCCCTTATATAGTTATATCTTTGTATATAATAGTTAATTTACCACACCTTCTATAAAATTATTTGTTATATAATGAACATATATGCGAGAATTGCAACTTATTTTGTTCGATGTTTCATATCATTTTGTTTCGAATGTTTCTAATTTAAAACAATATTCCTAGTTAAGCCATTTAAAACCTCATTAAGATGGGAATATAATTTACTAATCAATAAAGAACTCATAAATAAATTATGGTAAATTTCAATTCAGAAATGAAAATTCAAGGAGTTTTACAACCAGCATCTGTTAATAAATATGTTTTGGGGTGTGCGCATTCCAAGACAGAATAAACAGGAAGCTGAATCTCTACTACGTCTACCAAATGAGAAGGTAAAAACAGGTGATGAAATAAAAAGAGGAGGAGTCACGCCCAGCAATTGAACTTGTTGTTTTCCCAAGGTATTCAGTCACAATAAAGGTTAATGTCAACTTTATTTATATTAAGGAAGTCTTTATCGGTAATTACGATTGGGATATTGAAAAATAGTTGCTAAAGATTTGGTCAAATACCATGCTGTGGTTGTGTCGATTTATTATGGTGTTGGATTAAAAATACTGACAAATGAATACATATAGAAAAATTATAGAAAGAAATATCTTGACGGAATTCATTAAAAAATCGTTTGCCCACTATTTGTCATAATATATTTTTTTAAATGTGCTTCAAATTGTAGCATTAGATAAGAAGCGCACTGTTATATGCGCAGGAAATATAGCGGGGAAAAATGACAAGTGGAATTAAACTGTGAATGTTTTTATACAAAAGAAAACAACCTGAAGACTATTTCGTTTTATCACGAGAAAAAATTAAGAGCTACTTTTTATCAAAGCAACATTGTTAAAGGAAAAATATATGACTATATGGCACCTAAGAGAATCAAACAAAATAGTTCAATGTTAGAAACTTTTATAGATGGGAAATATAAGACAAAATTCCTAGAACATAGTTCTGTTTCCATCAGAGCTATGTATTTTTATCTATGGATCTTTCTATTCTAAATTTTGATCTAGATCCATTTTTTACTTTCAATTGTGTCCACAATAAATTTGAAACATCAATAATTAAGGACATTGTTTTTCTTCATGAACATCTGGATGATTCTAATGTTATTTACTATTTTAGTACTAGATATTTCTTCAAATTATAGTTATTTTAATAATCAACTTGTCTTTTTTAAAAGTGAAAAACTTCATCAAGTAAAGATGCGAGTTACCCTTATAAAGATGTATTGTATAGGATACAATCTGCTAAAGATGGCAAAACGATGGCTTATTTGGTAGTAGACTTATGTTTTGTTTTCTTGTTTTATTTTTTTATAACACAAGACCAAAATAATTCTGAAAATTGCGTTATTTTTGAGACACATTGTATATAATTCTTAGAGTTATGAAAAAAGATTATTTTACATTTTACAAAACGACTCTTAGTACACTTCAATAAAATTGAGAGTAAGTAAACGTTGAAATTACTGAACATGAATTTTAGTAGTTTAGTGGCGGAAAAAAAAAATGTATCATTGGGTCAGACAAGCTTTAAGTAAATACTTTAAACAAAATAATTTTGATTTATCTAATCACTATGTGCTGAGGAGGGACTCCTATGGATGCGCTCTGACAGTACGGGTGTCCATTTCTGGATTGCCGCTCAATGGAGACATCTGGTATACGGATGGAGCCAAGAGTGGGAACAGAGCTGGTGTGGGGGTGTATAGGCGACGCGACGGGATAGGTAAAACCTTCCCCTTGGGCAAATACACTACCGCACTCCAGGCCCAGCTAGTTGGAATTACATACCGTATTCTGGGGGCCGACCAAAATCGAACCCAGGAGAAGGTATGTATCTGCTCGGATAGTAGGGCGGCGTTGGCAGCCCTGAATTCAGCAACGACAAAGTCGAAGCTGGTCTATAATTGCTATGAAGCATTGAACCACTTGGCAGGGAAGGGACCGGTGGAACTCTTATGGATACCTGGGCAAAATGGCATTAAGGGAAATCTAATTGGAGATGACCTTGCCAGACTAAGGACAAGGGAAAACCTCTATGGACCAGAACCTGCAGTAGGAATAAGTCGGAATCTAATCAGAGACCGCATCAATGGCTGGGCAAGAGACCAGCACAATAAAAGATGGAGAGAAGTAACGGGTTGTCGAATAACTCTTCATCCAATACTCAGAGATTGAGAAATGGGCCCAAGAATTCATTAAATTGAACAGGCACAAAGCCAGACCCTTGTGGGAATCATAACGGGCCACCATAGTAGCCTGAATGCATATAAGCACAAGCTGAGGCTGACTGACAGCCCGGCCTGCAGATACTGTAAAGAAGACGAGGAAACCTCGATTCATCTTCTTTACACCTGCCCCGCACTGGAGGAGAAGAGGTATCTTATATTAGGGACCCCTGTTATCCTAGAGGAGGCAAGGCTTAAGGCGGGGGACGTGCCTAAATTGCTCCTTTTATGGGATAGCATTTTTGGATAATGACCCGGATAAGAGGGGATCGCCAAGGGACTACCCATGCGATCCGTGGCTGATGAGGCCCAAACCTACATAATATAATAATAATAATCACTATGTACCACCGAACAAGAATGTAATGGGAAATTTATGACGTGTCTTCCTTAAATATAGGCAATAATTAAATTATTTTAGAGTTAATTATGCTTTTGATAAATAGAGCACAAGCCACCCTATAGCATTATAGTCTATATTTTAGGGAAACTTATTAAAGTATCTCATCACACATTATATTATTTCTTGAGGGTACCTGTGTAAGATTAATTCAACTCTTTCTCTCAAAATGTTGATAGAACTATATTTTTTAATCAGTATTCTCATAAATCCCGGCTATTTTATTTTTTTTTATTTCACAATTTTTGCACTATCTTCATAAACTAAAATGAAAAAAGTCCCTTAAAATAACTTATTAAACACTTCCTAGGACAATTTCTTTACCATCGTTGTGTTTTGTTGGTTAATGAAATATAATTATCTATAAAAGACACTCTATATCTATTAACCTTGTAAATGTAATTATAAATAATACATATGATCATAAAATTATATGAGACAAAAATTGACATGTAAGAAATTTTTTAATTTTTCTGTAGGTATATATATCGGTGTATTATATAGGTGTATTTTCTGTAGGTATATTTATCGCTATTTTTCTCAATATACATATTTTAATTTCCATTTCCTGAATGTAATATAAGAATGTGAAAGAACCCAAGACATCGACAGCTTCTATAAGAAATAAAGCAAAAAATCATCGATCCGATATGTTGCTACAATTTACATTGTAAATTTGGCATTTATGTAAATCTCATATAAGGCAAATTAGCTTCTTAAGGTGAACAAGTAATAATGGGCGTACTTAACAATGAAGATGTATAAATACTGATTCTGTAATGTTTAAATTCAGTGCATTCAGCAACTTATTCAATACAAGTAAAAATGAAATCACTGGTAAGTATGAAATTTTACTTTCTTTACATTAATATTTGCTTTAAGTTTAAAAAATGTTTCTCAGCGTTTTAATTTTCCAAAAGAATTAAATCATTAACAAATTTTATTTATAAGAATAATCCTGTCTTAGTTTTTAAAGTTGATGCTAAATCTTTATGTCATCTATGATCGGTGCAATATAGACTTCTAAAAGAATTAAGACAAGTAAACACCATAAATCAAAAGTGGAACACACCATTTTTCACTATTGAAAGAAATTCGATAATTTAAATTTACATAATGATGCTTTAGGTTGCCTTGTCTTGCCTTTTGGCCATTGCCACTGCCAGACCAAGTGTATCAATATCGAATAGAGCACATTTAATCCCTCAAGCCGCGTACAGCTATACCACATATACCGCAGGTTCTCCTCTACCCTATTCAGCATTAGCGACACCTCTAGTCCTCTCCATTCGGCACCTGCTCCGGTTATCCCTGCAGCACCCGTTATTGCAGTAGAAAAAACTCAATATCACTCGCAAGATGAATTAGGGCAAGCCTCTTACGGACATTCGGAACCGTTGCAAACCCACAATGCAGTGCAAGATGCCGCAGGGAACAAATTGGGATCTTACAGGTAATTTCTTCCCCATAGTTTTTTCATTTGTATTGGTAAATATACGTTAACAGATATTATTTTGTTAAGAATGAATATTTTTCTTTTATATCCGTATTCGTATCCATATAATCTATTTTTTTTTTTAATATATAACTGAGAAATTTGCTATTTAAAAATATTTCAGACACTCGGTATACAGTGTCTCAGAAATAACATCATATATTCTTTAATTTAAATTATTAATTTATATCACTAAAAATTAGTGGGTAAAAAAAGTGCATACTGCTAGAATGTTACTAAATATGTCCAAAAATCCCTTACTGTTAGAAAATTATTTTCTTACAGTATTACAATTTAAAATGAGAAAAAACACCCTAATGTTTTATACTGGGCGCTATTTTTAAAGGGAAACACTTCTGTATCTCTATATAGTGGGCTTATTTGCATGTTCTTCAGAAATTTTTTATATTCGCATATAAGCTACTGAAAGATGAAGAGGAATTATTTTAACATCACTTACAAATGGGAATGATGAAAATATTTCTCCTCTGCGTTTCAGCAGCTAATATGCCAATTTAAAAAACGTTCTAAAGAACCTATATCATAAATTCATTATTAAAAAAGCTACAGAGGTTTTCATTAAAAAAAATCACCTTGTATACATATCACCTTGTATGTTTATACAGTATATTGTATATAGGATGACATTATATGAAACATTTGTATATTTCTTACATTTAAAGATAGTATCTATGTAGAGCAAGGTATAAATCTAAATATATCCTTCTGTGGCTCTCTTCCCCTCAAAAAAACATACAATTATTCAACTGTATTCATCTATATTTCTTGAACAATCTTAATTAACCCCTTGGTGGTGTTTTTTTAGCTATATTGCACCTGATGGCCAAATCATCTCAACCAGTTACGTTGCGGATGCTCTAGGGTACCGCGTAGCCTCTAACGCAGTACCCGTAGGCCCCGGCATCGTCCCAGTTGCCCCATCTGAGACCCCAGAAGTACTAGCGGCTCGTGCCGCTCATTTAAAGGCCCACGAGCTAGTTAAATCACGCCCGCGTCGTTCTGTAGCTATTGCGGCACCGATAGCTTACACCGGCTTGGACCTGGCATATTCCACACCCATCTTACATTCGGCGGCCCTTCCAGTGACACATACCGTACCCCTTGCTCCAATTACCAGCCACGGCGCGTCATATATTATTTAAAACCGACTGATAAGCGCAACGATTTTGGGCAAGGATGTTTGAAAGAAACTTCGTGCTTGAAACGATGGTCATTAACTCTGGGAGTTAATCATAACTATGTGCATATGTAATTTAGTAGGTTAATTATAAATAATAAATGCAAAAATTCATTCAGTTTTTCACTGTGTTCCCGAATGGTAAGCTTCATGTTAACGACAAGGGAAGGTTATGTGCTGTAATGCGATAGCGTGTCAAATCAAGTTGGTGTGTCCTGTAAGTGTGCAACGTGATGTTTTGTGGGCGTGATCTAACAAATATCATAACCTTACCTTTACAGGTATCACCGCTCTGCTTCAGCACACTTTCGGCCTTTGCTAAAGCAGTTTCTGCTCCCTCCTTCATTTTCGCAAGAATGCCTTTTCGAAAAAAACGTACAGAAAATCACAGTTAGTACAGGTTAATGGGTTAAAGTTGTCGACAAACCGTTAAACATTAAGGAATTTCTTTATGCAAAATTACCATTAGTAGAAAAGTAATGTTAATCTTAAAACTTATGAAATATATAGTGGCAGGAAGATACGATTAGTTAAAAAAAAAAGACACATAATTAATAATTTTAAGAGTAATAACATTATAATTATGTAAAACTGAAAATAATAACTTAAATGTAATTAAAACACTTGGGAGTATATTTATTTTGAGGTTACAGATTTTTACTGTAAATTCCCAAAAAATAAAATAACGAAAAAATTCCTATTTAATAATAAAACTAATACTTACATTGAAAGTAAAAAAAGAAAACATAAAAAGAAGAGAAACAGCTTGTAAAATAAGTATAGGACAACAATATGGACAACAATCCAGTTTTTTTTTCCATTATATAAAACAGGTTAGGTTAGGTTAGGTTACTACCCTGTTAGGTTACTACCTGGAGTTTTGCCTTGGTTAAAATGGAAAGAACTTAATTTAAGACAAAATATGTTGTCAACATTATCTAATATACATAGATGCTACATTCACGAAGAAAAAAATTCCATGAAACGATATCATATTAAAAATGATAAAATTCTTAGAACTAGTATCTTTACACCTATAATAAAACGTTGTTTCATTTCTAATCTTCCTGGAGCTGGTCAACTTTATCTTAAGCAGAACACCCTGTATATTTCTACTCAGTGGTTGAATTATGAAAGAATTGACATACAGTAAGACCTTGATAATCCGGCAGACCCGATGGTCCGGCACCTCCGTGTAAATATGTGTGTAATTCATTCGGAAGCGTTCGAGAACAAGTCGGAAACAATCTAGACAGCTGGCGTCAGTCTACTGACGCCATGTCTTCGCTACCCGAGGCATTGTTGTGTGGCACATTACTGAAGCGGTCATTTTATTCTGTACCGTCTGTACGTGAACTTGTGTTTTAATTTGAATTTGTGCGTTTTGTAAAAAAGTTGTTTACTCTGTTTCAACATGTCTTCAAAACCTGTTTCTAGTGCACCTAAAGCAGCAATACGTGACAATGACAATTAAACAAAAATTAGACAGCATACGGAGATTGGAAATAGGTGAGAGCCGAAACAATATTATGACTGAGTATGGCATTGCATCATCCACTGTATATGATATTAAAAAACAAAAACAGAACCTGGAAAATTTTCTTTCTGAATCTGGATCTAATAAAACTCTAGACATTAGACAAACTTTATAGCAACCTAAGTTAGACACACTGGATAGTGTATTGTTTAAATGGTTTAGTGCTAAGAGGTCAGAAGGAAAGTCAGTAACTGGGCCAATGATTATTGAAAAATCCAAATTCTTTCATAAAGAGTTAGATTTGTCTGCAGATACAATGTTGTCATTTTCAAAAGAATGGCTTCAGAATTTCAAAACTCGTCATGGCAAACGAAAACTAGATATAAGTGGTGAAATAAAATCAGCTGACGAGGCTGCTGCTAATGAGTACAAAATAACATTTCAACAGCTCATTGATGATAATCTGCATCCCAAGTTTACAATGCCGATGAGACAGGTCTACTACGGCGATGTTTGCCAAACTCAACATTAGCAGGAGCCGAGGAGAAAAGTCCAAAGGGGTTTAAAAAAAATAAAGACCGATTAACAGTTTTAGTGTGTGGAAATGCTTTAGGAGATCATCATTTACCTTTATTAGTTATCGGTAAATATAAAAAGCCTAGGCCTCTCAAAAATGTAATAAACCTGCCTGTCATTTATTCTGCTCAATCGAATGCTTGGATGATATCAGAGTTGTTTAAAAATTGGTTTTTCCATCACTTTGTTCCTGCCGTAAAAGACAACTTTGAAAAACTTGGACTTCCCAAAGATTCAAAAGCTGTTCTTGTTCTCGACAATTGTGGAGCTCACCCTAACGAATCTGAGTTTAAGCAGGCAATATATTTTGTACTTATCTACCTCCCAATGTAACACCATTAATTCAGCCAATGGATCAAGGCGTGATACAAAATTTCAAATGTAAATATAGAGGCATTTTTATTCAACGTTTACTAAGCTCTGACTGCAATGTAAAAGACTTTAAACGCCAATTCAACATTAAGAATACAATTTCTGCCGCTGCAGTCGCTTGGAGTGGCGTAAAAAATACAACGTTGAACAAGCATGGCATAAGTTGTGGAAAAACCTTTTTCCTAAAAATCAGTTCCTTGAGCATGGAAGTGACATTTTAACTGAACATTCAGAAGTTGTTAATTCAATAACAAGTGATTCTAGCCATCCAATAAGTCATCTTTCCAAAGAAGTAGTCATTGAAGGGATGGAGGTTGACAAGGATTCACCAATCGAAGAAGAGCTGACTGATGATGTGATCATACAAAGTGTGTTAAACCCCAAACAGCCACAAGAGACTGATAGTGATGAAGAAGAATTGGGTGCACATCATGTAACTTGGGCTGAAGCTTCAGCGGCCCTAAACACATTTATAGAATATGCCGAAAGCAGTAGGTCGTACAACATTTCAGAAGTAATGAATCTGCACATTGTAAGGAATAATTTTTGTCAAAAGAGGGTCAACACTGTAAAGCAGGTTGACTTAGTTACAATGTTTAGAAGAGGACAGAGCAAGATGCAATCTACATCGTCATCTGACAATACTGGCCCACCACTTCATCAGCCTTCTGCACTAACCCTATAGATATTGATTCTGATTGAACTTTATAAGACTGTATCTCTGTTGTAATACATACATGTTTTTAAAAAAACCCTTGATAATCTGGATGTTTTGATAATCCGGCATAACCAAATCCCCGAGCATGCCGGATTATCAACGCCTTACTGTATATATAAATATTTTCCGGAAGTTACAAAATAAAATGAGATAATAAATTATCATGTATTTAAGAAAATCAATAAGGTCATATAACGAACAACAATTATTTTTTGATATATGACATTTTATTGACAGATTTAAATTTTGCAATTTTGAAATTATTTCATTTTCAATAATGGCAAAAGAAAAATCAAAGGGGGTTAAATAAGGTAATCCAGATGGCCCTAAAAGGTCTACTTTCTTCTGACTTATTTGTTCAGTTCCTGACTGCCTTTTGGGTTGAAAATAAGAGATGTATTCAACATATGAGTAAAACAATGTTAATTAAAAATTTTTGAAAAAAAAAACTGAATTACGTTTTCGGCAGTTACTCTTTAAATTTGATAAATTTCAAACTTGGTTGAAACACCTTGTATTATTTTTTTATTGCAAATAAACTAATTTATCAGTGACACCACGTTTAATTTGAAATAAAATTTGTATTGATGTATTTCAATTTACAGAAATAAACTAGCAAGATTTAATGTTATAAATAGTAATGTTAATGTACTTGATTAAAAAATTATATTATTTATTACTATATGGCATAATATATCAGTTTATAGTAAATATGCAAAATGAAGTTCCCTAGAGATAAAAAATTAAATTTAGAGTTCAATTTGACAACATTCCAAAATAAGTAAATAAATTTATGCAGTTGTATTCAGTATCAATTATTATTTCATGTCTATTTCCCCCTATGTCTATTTTAAATTCTGGGAAATGGGTTGGAACCTTCGAAGCAAAAACAAAAACCGGAAACTAATTTTCAGCGAAGACCGAAAGATTATACATTACTCAGCGCGCATTTCCCCAACCAAAGTTGGTATCATCAGAATTCCACTTGAGAAATGTTTAATCTCTCGGTGCTCGTGGAAAATCTGTTTTTCTATTTTAAAAATAAAAGAAAAATTATATCATAACTATGTTGGTGTACAATAAATTCTACAAATGTTCCGTTAATCAAAAGAATGGTAAAACTGAGAAGTGATCCTGGAAATTTTGTTATCAAAATGAAAAACCTGTACTGTTTTAAAATATACAGGGCGTCAATAGCATGTGAATGGGAGAAAACAATGAAATTAAATTGTTAAGCAATGAGTGTACTTTTTTCAACACAATTTTCTTCAAATTCAATTAAAAGAATCCTAAGCAATTTTGGTAAAAGATAGAGTGGATATCGGGATTAAAGTACAGGGACAGAAATTAAAAATGCTGAAATTCGCAGATGATATAGCAGTATTAGCATCTAGTAAAGAGGAATTAGAATCAGCGTTGAACGAAATGGAGGCAGTGTTGACAGAGGGATACGGAATGAGGGTGAATAAAAACAAAACTAAAGTGTTAGTGTGCAGAGGGCGCGAAAGCAGAGCAAAAACGAAAGTACAAATTTATAATGAAAGATTGGAGGAAGCTATAGACTTCACTTATTTAGGAAGTAAAATAAATTGGGATGCAAGAAGCGATAAAGATATAAAACAAAGAATAGCGCAGGGTCGAGTAGCTTTTAACAAAAAGAAAGCACTTTTATGCTCGGGGGTAATAACTTGGAAACAAGGAAGAGATTTTTGAAAACGTATGTATGGAGCACGGCACTATACGTTTGCGAAGCCTGGACGGTAGGGGAAGCAAATAGGAAGAAGAGAAAGAAGAAGCTTTTGAGATGTGGTGTTACCGAAGAATGATGACAATGCCGTGGACTGATAGGATTAGAAACGAAGAAGTATTGGAGAAAGTCGGCGAGAAAAGAAGTACGTGGAAAAACATAAAGAAGAGAAGAGATAGAATGGTAGGCCACTTGCTGAGACATGGGGGAATAGTCCGCGATATTTTGGAAGCAGAAATAGGAGTGAAGAAAGGCAAAGGTAGGCCTAGATTAGACTACTGCTCGCAAATAGTAAGGGATGTGGGTTGTAGCACAATTAGCGAAATGCGTAGGTTAACACAAGATAGGAGAAGCTGGAGGTTAGCGTCCAACCAGTCTTAGGACTGATGACCTCATGATGATGATGATGAAGCAATTTTGAAAAGTGATGCAAGTTATAGTATGCGGACAAGAAATTTGACTGAAACAATTTGTTTTGTAATTTTTCCTGTTTATTGTGGTAGAAAACAGTTTTAATAGTTCATCGTCGTTTTTTTGGTAAACAGTAGAGTTTAACACCGATACTGTAATATACTTTCTTGTTTGTTTAGGTCCAAACTATCAACTGTTAATGTAATGGCAGTTATACTTCTTACACACTGCATGTAGAATAATCTAAATTTCAAATTTAATTAAGTTTAATAATATACCATCCTGATACAGTAACATTAATTTTTTATAAAAACAGTGAAATAACTCTCATATTGATTGCCGAATTTTTTTTCTTGTATAAAAAAAAAACGGGAATATTTTCCAATAAATTAAGTTATATCATTTTAAGTTTGCTATCCTATTAATAATAAATAATTCCGCAACAATAAAACTTCCAATATCTACAACGTCTGGATCCGATGATATATTCCAATAATGTATAGTTAATAATTAATCATATTTCCTTAATGTTCAGGTATACTTTTTTCATAAACAAAGATGAATGCTCATAAATCCGATAATGCAACCAGCGTATCAAAAAAAAATCTATAACTATCTTCTATTTAAGCCTCTCTACTACTTATAACTATTCATCTATCCAGCACTATTCCTCAAAACCTTCTATGCAGGAAACTTAAAAAAAAAAAAGAAAACAAAAGCGAGCACTTCTCTAAAAGAAACAACCTCAAACTGTTTTACCGTGCTTATCTTTTTCCTTAATTATCATTTCCATATTTTCAGCCTTATTTTTCATCTTCCCAAAGAAGTCTTGCAGGAAAAAGTTAGTACACAATTAGTAAACGGATAAGATTATATGAACACTACAAAGAAGCATACCATATTTATTATTTTTTTCTATCCGTTGTATGCTTCTTTGCAGTCACAAGTGAGTATCTACAAAGATTGACACTTACCAACAATTTTTTTATGAGCGTCCGGACTAGCACTTTGTGTGAGGGCTGCAACTTTGGAGTATTCAAACTGCGATATTAACCCTGCAGCCTCGAGACTGCCCGGCGACATCATGTTGTATTCCTCCGTCAGGAGCTCCACTATCAGGGACTCGATATCAAAGAACAAGATGTGACTCTCCGGATCTAAAACAACGAATCAAATTGGGGATAGGCAAAATTACCTATTCGGAAACTCTCTAAAGATGAAGTAAACTTTGTGTGGGTAATATTCTTAATTTTACAAAATAGTTAAAAACATCATGAGGTACAAAGAAAAAAATATTAACACATCATATTTATTTAAACACAAAATACAAAGAGATTAAGACTGATTGAAGGTGATGTCACATGGTGGTGAAAGTACACTTAAGTTATTAAAACTTATTTCTTTTCTAAAGGGTGGTCCAACCATAATGCACGATGTTAATTGTGAGTCACACCTTAACGTCAAGTTTTTTGCCCAACTTAATTTGACATTTCTTTGTTTCAGTGTTTGACAAATTCAACCATTGAGAGGTATACAATTGAGCAGCGCGTTAATATTGTTGAAGCCTTTTACGAAAATGGGCGTTCAAATCAAAATGCATTTCGTGCACTTCGTGACTTTTTTGGTCAGCATAATCGACCAAACGTGTCCACAATCGGGAGAATTGTGCACAAATTTCAGCAAACCGGGTCTGTAGGAAATGTGAAAACACCTGTGCATGCTCGCCCAGTTCGTTCTGCGGAAAACATTGCTGTTGTTCGCGATAGTGTAGCAGAAGAGCCGTCAACCTCGACTCGTCGTCGTGCCTAACAATTGAACATCTCACGAACATCACTGATGCGAATTTTGAATAAAGATTTGAATTTACACGCTTACAAGGTTCAATTGACTCAAGAGCTGAAGCCTACTGACCATTTCAAGCGTCGTCAATACGCCGAATGGTTGGTTGAATAGACAGAAGTGAATGGTGACTTTACAAAGAAAATCATCTTCAGCGACGAGGCACACTTTCACCTCAGTAGATTCGTTAACAAGCAGAACTGCCGCATTTGGACAAATGAGAATCCACGAGTGATTGTTGAAAAGCCGATGCATCCACAAAGAGGGACTGTTTGGTGCGGTTTATGGGCTGGCGGCGTCATCGGGCCGTACTTCTTCGAAAACGGTAACTGCTTGGCCGACCTCAGCCAAGCAGTTACCGTGAATAGTATTCGCTATCGCGAGATGATAACGGACTTCTTGTGGCCAGAAATTGAGGATATGGACCTGGACGATATGTGGTTCCAACAGGATGGTGCCACTTGCCACACAGCCAACGAAACAATGGCACTTTTGAGAAATTCAATGGCCGTGTTATCTCACGTCGTGGCGATGTTAATTGGCCGCCACGATCATGTGATTTGACACCGTTGTACTTCTTTCTTTGGGGATATTTAAAAGAAAAAGTGTACGTCAATAAGCCAAGAACAATTCAAGAGCTAAAGGATGAGATAATTCGGCACATTAATGACATTAAACCTCAATTATGTCTCAGAGTCGTTGAAAATATGGACCATCGGATAGAGGTATGCCACCGAAGCCGTGGCGAGCATTTGGCCGATATTTTATTTCACACATAATTGTCATAGATCCTTCTATCATAATAAAGAATATTAAGATAATTCTCTGAAAACTTTTTGTTTTATTTACAATTAACATCGTGCGTTTTGGTTGGACCACCTTTTATTATACTTTTGTATAACAGCCGTTGGCAGCGTTGCTACTCTGATACAAAGGTTTACAAATGCGTTGTAAACATTTTACTTAAAAGAGATACATTAAGAGATTGTAACAAAAGAAGTCCATGCTAATAAAAAAAAAATCTATGGCAGGTTTGTGTAATTTCTCCAAATTCTCCATGCAAATTTCTTTATATAGTATAAATATAGTAACATGTGTTTTACCTAGGGACATTTGGAAGTTTAAAGTTTATTGAATCATAGTGACTTTTGTCACTTTAGTTGGAAACACTGGCTGTGCCAGTTCAGTGGTTTTCAATTGGGAATGTCAATGGCTTGTATGTATTTTATTTGATTTCTCATTAGACTTCGTTTTTAAAAATAAATCCATGTTTTTCAAAGCTAAAGATCAGTTGACTGTTAATTGTGTGAAAATTTAATAAAGAAAATCGAATTCTATAAGTATGCTGTACTCATGTACAGCATACATATAAAATACAATGTTTAAGGTTGGGAAATGGTTTTTCTTTAGAAGAATACCGAAAGATATTGAACAAATATTCCGGAACGTTTTGTATAATAACTGTATGGTGATGATGTATGCAAGAAAGTTGTTTTAAACAAGACAAGTGCAGCAGTTCATAATGCTTGGCAAATGATACTGGTATGTTAATAATCTTTAAATAAAAATTGGGTACAGTTTTGTACGTTTAATTAACTTTGTAACATACATTTAAAATATGATTGATAAATTCCACTGCTATCAAGTCTCCACAGTAAAAGAAGAATAATGAATAACACCAAATGAATATAAAATGTGTTTTAGCTGTTTTCTAATTTTTTAAATATTTTATTATTTGAATTTAGGTTATTTAACTGTCAATTTAGATCATTGTTGCCAACTATACAACTTTGTTATAACTAACCAACTATATAATGTTAGTAGGCACCACAAAACATGTGAACAGCTCATAAAACTCAATAATTTGCTTAGAAACATTCTAGATAAATACAATTTTTAGGTAGTAGAACATTCAATCAATCTGGATCTCTCTTTATAAAATTCTAATCTAAATACATGAGAAGGATTTTCCTACAAAGGAAGAAGGGATAATTTTCTTAGAAATATTACGTAATAAAAAAATCATTAGGTAGTGGCAAGTTCAATCAAACTGGATCTCTCTGTATAACATTCTAATCTCATTATACAGGAAGGATTTACCTAAAGGACAAGAAAATTTTAAACAGTTAAGATAAATAATAGGTTTTTCTGAAAGTTTGAAATGGTTACCACGGAAGAAATAATAATTTGCTTAGAGAAACATTCCGGATCTAAAAATAAAGGGGGAAAATTTGGAAATATAACATCGAGAAAGAATGTAATGAGACATTGAATATATCCTCCAGAAACATAGGCAATGGCGTTATTCATGTTTATTTTAATTATGTTTGTGGTCAGTAGGGATGCATTATCATTTTGAGGTGAAGGCACCGAAAGGTCTCATTACTTTCTTTCTGAATAGTACCATTATAATACTATTATTACAGCAGGAAAGACCAAATCAATATATACCTCATTGCAGAATTTAATGACTTAAAATTAAAATTTAACTGTAAAATGAGACAAGAAAGAATCTATCTTAAATAAACATGACATGAATTTTAACGATAAAAAAACTGTATGTAACCAACCTTTCGGATTGGTCCTGAAACCTTGTATGGATAACGAGCAGTTATTCGCCCTTTGCATATGAGGATCGTCATTGTTAGTGTGAGCGCCCAGCATCTGCAATTGATGTAAACCTCGTTGCGTGGCATGCCGAATTGCGGACAAGTTTCTATGTCGCAAACCTCTGAAAATAACTCGATTAGTAAACACAACGACATGTTTTAAATACAATCAACCTGATGAAATGCACTGCTGGATTCGCCAGGCCTACTTCAGTTGTTGCATTATTCGCTTCATTCTCCTCGCACGCGTATAGCACCTCTTCGGCGGGAATACCTGAGGGTTTTCTTACGATTTATATACATATGGTATTGAGTTAGGTCATAAAAATTACCTTGCAGCACTCTGTCCAAATGGCCGGTCTCCATCTGCCAAACGTAAACGGTACCATCCGAGCAGCCGATGATCATGAAGTCGTCATTGGGCCGCCATTTTATCGTCGTCACGGGAAACAGGTGCCTGGAGGCTAGGCAAACGCACTTTCGCTCCGCCACACTCAGGAGTGTCACCGAATGATCTGAAGCTACTGAACACACGCATTTTTGTATCCTCGCCTGAAAATGAAACGTATTTCATTTTGTATCCCCAATTTTTTAAACAAAGTATATTCATATTTTTTACTAGTATAAAAAAACTATTTTCTAATTCGACATTTCCTATATGAACCCTTATATTATCTCTTTTTTCTAAATTTAGTGAATAATAACTAAACTTAACCCAAAACTCCGACAATTTTTTTTTTTTATAAATATTTACCTCAAATGCAAAGGGACAGATAATTCCGATTATGATAAAATTTTGTGTCTTGTTTTGAAATTTTTTAACACAATAGAAAAATAATTTCCAGATATTAGTTTAGTATTTCAAGGTGCGACTCCTTGAAATACTAAACTAATATTTTAAATTGAACCCTGTATATTTTATAAGATATTTAGCCACTTTTGAATGGGAAAGTATCAATGATAAATAATTTCAAACTGTAGTTATACAAAAATATATACAGTGTGAGTTGGCAAGTTTTTGGGGTGGGAATATTATGAAGGGTGAATTATCTGAGAGTGCTTTTCACATCACTGTGTGCAGGAATTTTTATATCATTGCTGATTACTTTTTGTTTCTTTGATCTACCTTCGTCCATCTAGTAGGTCACAGCCTGACAACTAATGGTGGGACAACCAGTATATTACAACAAAAAATTGGCGATGTAAACAGAGGCATATTCTTAATTGTAATGAATTTAAACTACAAAAAATGTTATATGAACATAAAAGATTGATATAAAGAAAAAAGAACTGCATCTATGAATCATTGAAATATGAAATTAAATTCCTTTTCCGTTCATAAAACAAACACCATAGGCTTATGCGACTGGTCTGCTAAAAAATACATTTTCCTAATAAAAAAAAAATTTTCACTAGGAAGAAGTTTTCCAAGTGATCAAAAAATAAACACCAGTTTTGTCCAATTTGGTTCCATTACCACATTTCATTTAATAAGTTCAAAACTGTATAAACGGTCTTATAAGGAATGTTGTATATACTAACGCTGCAGTTGTTGGGAGGTACGAGCAACTGTGTAATTTCCCCGGCATGAACGCAAAATCTATGGAGCAGCGTTCCAGCATATAGATCCCACAAACAAACTGCGAAATCTACGCCACCAGAGACAAGGTGGTTCCTGTCGTATCTAGAATGTTCCCGGTGCGGATACAATAGACAGTTTACCCTCCCACCATGTCCAGATAATATTTGATGGGGTGGCCATCCTAGAATGTCACGATATAATGTCATGTTTTAAAATATAGTAAGTGTGATTATAAAATGTACATAGTATTTTCTCATTACAAGTGATCCATATCTAAGTAATCATAATCTATAGTACCTACAAATGTAAGCAAATCGATTTAATTTTATTTATTAACTTAATATAAAGAATATTTAAAATATAAAAATAAAATTTGAAATGTATAAAAAAGGAAAATGAGTAAATCTTTACCAACATTTATATTACCATCAAAAATTATAGTAAAGACTGTTGAGACATTTTCAAAGATTTCTTATAGAAATGTAATAGATATTGTAAATCGTTAAATAATCTATAGGTTAATTTAGGAATTTTGTTTGTAAAACTAGTGGGGGATATGGGATAATAGTTTCATAATTATATTTAATCTGAAATATCTACTTCTACTATCTACTACTGCGATCTCAGGCATGTATCTAGAAAAACAATCGAATCTCGCGTTTCGGGGATCTAGACCAAACTTATGTTTTTTTAAATAGAACACCGTAGATTTTTGAAATCTATGTGCTTTTCCGATTACAACAATATATACACGTTATATCTTTGCTCCAGTAGTTTGTACAGTATTGCCCTTTGAAATATCGAATATCAAACAAAACTAGGTACTTAAAATAATTACAGATTCTATGTGGACTGATGAAGCCAGTTTTTCAACATAATATGGTATTTTTAATAGAAGAAATACTCATCACTGGTCATCAGAAAATCCACACCCGTTTATACCAGTTCATCGACAAGGTCGTACTTCAATCAATGTTTGGTGTGGTATTTTTCAAAACTCAATTATTGGACCAGTATTTTTTGAAGGCGGTTTAACTGGACAAACATATTTAGATCTTTTAAGAGGAGAGATCTCTGATTTAATAATCCAATTAAAAGAGCCGAATATTGTTTGGCAACAAGATGGTGCTCCAGCACATAAATCAAATATTGTCAAGCGACATTTAGAGAATACTTTTATAGAGTAGATAGGTTCAAATGGAACTACTTTATGGCCGGCCAGAAGTCCTGACCTAGCCCCACTGGATTTCTTTCTGTGGGGCACTTTGAAAGATCGGGTATATACGGAAAGACCAAATAACGTAGAAGAACTTAGAGAAAAAATATATCGGGAGATCAGAGACATGAATGAGACTGGTATCTTGAGTTACAAACGAAATTTGTTAAGGAGGTATGCTTTCTGTATTGCACAAATAGAGGTATTTATAGAACACCTTGTATAATTTATAATTATAGTTTTTAACTAAATGTTACGTTCCATACAGAAATACGCTTTTTAATATAACTATGATAACATCAAAAATAAAATCTAATTTAAGCTATCAAACTCTGTTTGTAACAATTTTCGTAATTATTGTTTAAAATTTTCCATGACGATCTTGATTTTGTTTGATATTCGATATTTCAAAGAACGATATTGTACAAACTACTAGAGCAAAGATATAACATGTATATATTATTATAATCGGAAAAGCACGTAGATTTCAAAAATCGAAAAATAAATAGGGTGTTCTGTTTAAAGAAACACAAGTTTGCTCAGTGGCGGCTCGTGGTGAAATGAAACGGGTGTTCTGCACAGGGCCAATCCTAGGGTATTGGCCGCACGCGTGCAAATTTCAAACGTATTCAAACCGTAGGCGCCGTAGGGGTCGCAAAAAAATTGCGCCGAAGGCGGAAATTTTGAAAATTTTCAAGGTCACGCGTTTTCCTGATACTTCAGAATTTTTATGTAAAATCCGTTTATACAAAAATATAGACTTTCACAAGAAACATTTTTGGAATTTAATACCTTTTTGAAGAACATTCATGTTTGCCGTCATATTCTTTGGTTAAGAGAAAAGGCTTGTAAGGTAAATTTTCTACTAGAGGGCCTATAACACTTAAAATATTTTCCGAAAGAGTTTCAGCGTCACATTTTGTAGGTTTTAGGTATGTCCAAAAACGTTCAATCGGTTCACCATCGAGAATATATCTTAAAACTACCACTGAGTTTTTGCAGATACATCAGTTGTTTCGTCTGCCATAACTGCCAAAAATGAAGGTTTGTTAATTTCTTTAATTATTTCTTCATGACATACTTTTAATATACAGTCTAAAAGATCATTTTGTATTTCTTTAGAGATTCCTTTAAATACTGAAGCATTTTGTAGATGCTCGCTTAAAGTTACATCAAGCTCAGCAGAAAAATTTATCAAACCACGAAATATCCCCGGGTTTTGAGAGGTTTCAGCTCCGTCATGTCCTCGCAGCGTCAGTTCAAAGGCCCCACAAAACTTTATGCAGTTTATAATTTTTGACAAAACGTATCTCTTTTTTGTCACATTATCATTATGCTTTTGCACATTTATCCAATAAGCTGAATCTAGCTGCGCTTTAATATTAGTTGTTCCTAATAAAGCTAATTCCATTGTATTATGTAGATGGCTTTTGGAGTTGTGCTTTTTTATTTTTTCAGTTAAGTGCACCAAATCTGTCACCCCTACCTCCGTCCATGCTTTATCATCGCCAAAAAGTAAACAAGGAAAACAAAATAACGCATTTTTTTTGTTGCACCCACAAATCCAATTGTTCTTCGAATAAATGTCTCTCTTAAATTGACGTTTATATGCTTTTCCGCGGCTAACACCTGCAGTCTCAATAACAATATCGGGCAAAGGCCTACCATTGTTTTTTAAATCAATTTTTTCTTCATAAGAGTATTTAAAAAATCGCTTCACATGAACTAAATTATAAACTAAATCCATTGTCACTATCACAGCATATATATATTAATAATTAGTACAATGAATCACTACACAAATTCACAAAACAGTATTTAAAATTTCAAATTAACACGAAATACGAAATATGTACGATTTACGCCCGTCCGAGGAGTAAACATTCACTGATGTTGCCTTTGCTGGAAAAAATACAGCTCACTGACCGTGTGAATTCGCGCATTTACGAGCGCCAAGTGTGGATTGTCGCGGAAGTTGAGGGGGAGGACGGGTGTGCCAAGCCGTGCTGAGAACTACCTCGTGTGGTCCAGTTCAATGTACCGCGACACGCTCGCGTAGAGACCCAGATAATTCATCTGGTCTACTACTCAATAGAGGACGGCGGGCAGAATACGACTTTAACGCAATAATTTGGTTAGCTGCACCAACTAACCAAATTATTTTATTAATAAATTTTAGTAATTATTATGTCGCGAAAATATACGAATATCTAATTTTTTTGGCAGTTCTGCAGCTCTGCAGCACCTATACACCAGCCGCCCCTGAGTTTGCTCTATATCTCCGAAACGCGAGATTCGATTGTTTTTCTAGATACATGTCTGAGATCGCAGTAAAATTTCTTACAACTTTCATATTTACCATTTCTTTCTATTTCAAAAAATAAAATAGTTAAGGGGGGTAGAATGTTATGTGAATAACTCTGTGCATATTTCATTAGATATTTAAGAAATATAAAAAGTTAATTTACATTTAAAACAAGTTTTCGTTCTAATTTTTATTGTTTCTTAATTTTCATGGCAAAGTGCAGAATATACAAATAGTTATAATATGAATTACACAGCAGTTTGAATTTTCAATTGTAATTAATTATCATCATATATTACATGTTACAAATAGATTTCAATATTAATTTAGATAATTATAAAACTTTTGAGATTGGAATAGATACTATCAAGAAAAAAATGTAACGTAACTTTTTATAAGTATCCGCGAAATATAGCCAATAATGAATTAATTAGGTTCCTGATCTACATAATGCCAACTATATTGAGACCAATGACCTAATCATTAAATCATTAAATTAAATAATTATTGCCTATACTTCAGAAGAACATATCAAATGTGTCTCATTATATTTTTTCTCAATGGTACAATGTAATTATTCATTCTGAATATTTTCCTAACCATCATGGTGATGTTATTTTTAGATTATTCTAGATAAATTTAAAGAATATGTATCTTTGTTAAATTGTATGAAATGTAACATTGAGTTGTACAGTATACAACCCACAGCATAACTTACTTACATTATTTACTGCAAAGTAAATATTTAGCCATATCTTTTTAATTAATACATGAAATTATTATGTGGAGATAGGCATTAATTTAAAGAGTTAAAAACGAAAAGAATTAAAGACAGATCACATGGAAATGAATCACAAAAGCGAAAAAATACTACCATCTGTAGTAGTAAATATGTTTACCCTTATACTGCTGGTGATTCCCATGTAACAGTTGAAGCATTACCGTCTGTGTCGCAGGAACTATGATAATAGACCCGTCTTCCCTACCAACAACTAACCTACTTTGTAAAGGCAAATAAATACTGGCCGTCAACTTTATTGCTGAAAAAAACGAAATGGTAAAAAAAACGCACAAAAATCATGACTTTATTATGTAATTCTATAATAAGAATTATGGATAAGAATGTGACGCACGCTTACATTGTCCTTCTTGTTTCTCTAATTGATCTAAAATTCCCACGGGACTCGGATTGACGCTGGCCCACGCCTCCGTAAGACTAGTAGTGACTGTCGCCGTCATAATGACAGGCTGAGGTGGCTTCTGGCACTGGATCTCCTGCAGTTGAGCCGCGGACAGATCGGGAATGTTCCAGACGTGGACGTAGCCTTCTGAATCGCCTCTTAATAGATATCTGTATTGCTTATTGTGCCTGTAGGTTGTGACGATTCTCATCGCAGGTGGGCAAGAGAGAGGCTGAAAAGTACGCGGATAGGCGAACATTCTCGTTTAGATATATTCTTCGCGAGCTGTATTACCTACCTTATTTTCGGGTTGATTCAAGAGGCAGTATAGAAATGGGCTATCGCTTTCTATACTGCGAGTATGAAAATCTTTGTGATCGGGTGTACTGCTACAAGTATTTAGACGTTTAATTCGATTATCGCAATAAATTGTAATGCAAAGGTGATTCCAAAATATCATTCATTAGCTACTATACTTACAAAGCATATAAGAAATTGTGATTTTCATTTATATTATATTTATCTTACAATTATAGCGATGAATAAAGTTCAAAGTGGCATTTGGAATCACCTTTAATTATTTTCCAACCCATAATAAAAATTGATCGATCTACTAGAACACATTTATAGAAATTTTATTAAAAACCATATACTTGGTTGGTATCATATTTTGAGCACAATAAGCAGTGTTTACAATATACTGTGGAAAAGAAGTCTTGGAACACCTAAAAAATCTCGCAAAATATTTTTTTCTTGCAAAAACGCTTGAAGGGATCTTACCATTAATACTCTTAAAAAGGTATTTCAAATTTTATCGAGTGGTGTAAAAGACGTTTTGAGAAAAATGCAAATAAAGTTTGAATTGGGCAATTAATTTATTTAATATGTTACTTAAAGGTGTTGAAACAAATTTTATTAAGTTATGTCAAGTTAGCTTTTGGCAAAATTGATGCTTGTGATTTTATGTTATCTGAAGCCAAAAAATCTTAGTAATAATATCTTTCAGGAAAAGATCACTTTGAAATTTTTATTGCTATGAAATAAAAATTTCAAAGCGATTCAATTTAAAATACCTTTTGAGCCCTTTGAGCGTTTTTGCAAGAAAAAATATTTTGCGAGATTTTTCAGACGTTCTAGGCTTCTTTTCGACAGTGTATCATGTATGGTTAGGTTCAGTAGGATCAATCGATTTTTATAGAAATTAGTTACCCTTAAGTATATGTACATATTGTCCGTAGTAGAAATTTTTAATTTAATAAAATAAAAACAAAGCATGATATATGAAAAAAAGATTGTATAGCACTGGCACATGGCAAAAAAATTCTACTAGGGATTTTCATAGACCAAAGACATATTAAATCGTGTAGATAGTTAGAAAGATTGTATAGAAAATATTAAATTCGTTGAAAGCAAACAACATGCGCAAGGCAACCCAAACCAAAAAGGCATTAAATCAAATTTGTGCAGTGTTCAATCATCTTACATGTACTAAATAAGCAGATTTTACTTTAACTTTGTATTAAATATATTTTTTTTTAGGGAAATATAGAAAAATTCATAATATTCTACACTGAGAGAACAAATTTTATTAACACGATTCCATAACAAGCATTTTCGTTTTACACAGTAAATAATTAAAAAAATAACAGTAAAATAGCAACAATTTTAAAGCAAGCTAACACAAAATTGGTAATAAAAAGGGTGTATAAAAAATCGTTTTGTAACGGTAACTCTCGATAGATTTATACATCTACCAATATGATGGGAATCAAAACAATCCTCAAAAATATATGCATATTACATTATTAATATCAATAAAACGTTTTATCGATTTTAGGTTATGTGAAAATTTTTATAGGTGTATAATTTCCCCACAAAAAATATATTACTTTTGTATTTTAAGTCACTAATGAAATTATTAATTATTTATCCTTAGATCAAACACTAAAATAAGAAGTCAACTTGGTTGTCATTATTTAGTATACAATGTAAGAAAATAAAAAATAAGCAGGTGCTTTATTAGTATTTACCTCTAACCCATAAGAAATGGTAGCAAGGAAAATATAATAAATTGAAACTTCTCTATTACCGCAGACTATAAGCAAAAAAATTGGGAGGAAAAACATTACTGTGAGAAGTAACCAATAAATTATATAACGCACTGCAGATTGTATTTATAGTACTTTTCACGAAAAAAAAAAATTAAAAATTTTTTATTCAGGGATTTTATTTCATTATAAAATCTTTCTGAATGAATAAAGAATGATGGGAATGTAATAAAAAATACTTAAATAGTAAAGATATTTATAGAGCAGTATTAAAATATTCCAGTATAGAAGTTGGTAATATACAGTGTTACCCAACATATCTAAATCATTTTGTAAGTAGTTCAATAGTATGCCAACAAAATTTTGGCTTTTTAAATAGTGCTAAATCCTATATATTTCAGAGTATGTAATAAACTATTGAAGAGAAAAAAAAAATTACTATCAAATCATACAAAAATTCACGATAAGGTGTCTATACGAAAACAAAAATGCAATTTTCATAAAAACTAGGCACTGAGTTCTTCAAACAGTTTACATTTACAAAGGAGTACCTTCAGATGTGACTTATTAAAATAGCACAAGTCCAATTAAAAAATAAAGCTTTGTTAGTTATTTTTTAATTTAAAAACAAAAAACTTATTAAACTCATTAAATTTAACGATATTGAAGAAGTGCAGTTAAAATAAAATCTACCCAGCAGCTCCAATTTGGGCCACACTGTACATATTTTCTATAAGTTGAGAATCTTATTTCCATTTATATTCCTCTTTATTTTAAAAAGGCGTCTTAAAATAAGGTTTATATATTTTGAGGTGATTTTTCCTCTGGAAATATGAAAATTTCCTATCGACATAGGTTTAGGGCTAAAATCGGACTTAAGGGTGAGTTCTTACCCATTACTTCCCTTGTAGTAGAAGTAATCTTGTGGCAAATTTTTGGTATTGAAGACGTATTTTGTAAAATAATATTTTTTAGATATTTTTCTTAAAAAAAACTATTCTTGTTGGAAAACAGTGGAAGAAACTTTATACAGGAACAATGAATAAATGGAAAAGGTTTTACAACTTCTAGCCATACATGAAAACCATGAAGTACCAAATCTTATTTTTGTATTTCCAATGGAAAATAATTGATAACGATGCATTTCCAGACCCTTGAAGATAGATTTTCTTATGTAAACCTTATTTTCAGACACCCTGCATTCTGCTCTACATAGGAATATACCAAATTACCTACTGTACCTGCTGGTTTTAACAATTTCAGCAAGTTTTAGCTTGTAACAAATTTCTGATAATTAATATAAGCTAAATAAAATTCAATTATATGAAGCTTAGTCATATTAAGAAAGACCACTTGTAAAGCTTGTTAATGTGGCAGCTGCTGTATACACTGTCATGGAATAACCTTTTTAAATTACTAAATACTGACATGTTTTCGTCCAGTATTTTAGATAACATGCACGGACATGACAAAAAAAACTAATAGATAATCGTTCACAATTTCTTGTGCATTTAATTTACAGAGAGGGTTGCGGTTAAACAAAGATAGTGCACACAGCTGTATCCACAGCCCGTCAATTATTACAAAAGAAATTTAACTGCGTAAAAGAGAAGTTTTATGGCGGCAAGCAAAAGGAAAACCCACATAAATGAACTGACTTTCTAACCTATTAATATTCTTGCCACGTAGTTTACTGTTGTCCAGGTGAAAATAAAAAAAAAATAAATTATTAATATCACTAGCTAATAGCTGGTGCGTTAAATGAAAAAAAAAGTAACTGAAAAACTGCATTTAACAATTAACGATAAGAAAATGAATTCAGAATGAGATCGAAATTAATGAATTCTATGACATGTTTATTATATTTCGTTATAAACGAATATGTAGATTAAGTCGTAATTATGGGTGTTATAGACATTTTTTTTATACTTAAAAAATACAATAGCTATTCTAATTGAATATGGAAATTATTATTAAACAATCATAATACAAGCGCTGTTAGTTAAATTTTAAATTGTATAATATTTTTTTGAGTTCCCTTCATTCTAGAATTAAAACTGATTCTGGAAATAATAAGAAGACAGAAATAGAGAAATTTTTTTTTCTTATAACTTGTATAACATTATAGAATTTTTCAGTTAAAAAAAATGTTCATTGATTTTCATGCATCTGTCGTATTTTAATAATACATCAAAATAAAATTATTTTATGTATACCAGCTCACATATGTTCTATCTCATAGTCTATGTCTGTCACATTTTTTATTCAATATTTCTAGACTGCATTCAAGTATAAGAAAATTTTTGAAACATAATAACACATTTCAAATGTTACAATGTAAATGCAAAGTAACATTCATACTTTGTTTTAAAAAATTGGTCTAAATTAAGTCTACATTTGTCTTAATATTTGCTAAGTAAAGCTTAAAAATACCTCATTGTATTTAAATTTGTCAACTTCTTGTCCAAATTGTGCATATCTTAAGCAAAAATAAACAATATGCATGACTCTATAGACATTATTTTAAATTATTATGAAGGACAAAACATTTATACCATAATTTTTATATTTGATAACAAAAAAGTCGTTATAAAGAAAAAAAGGAATACTATAATCTCCCGGTTTATTTTCTTCCCCTTTTGCTTTTAAATAGCACATATACATGTTATAAAAGAGGAGAATTCCGTTAGGAAAAATATGAAATGTCAGAATTAACTTGAACCTAATAAAAAAAAAAAATAAGTGCAATTATGGTAAGAACTTGATAAATTTAAAGAAAGACTAAAGAAAGTATCTTTCTTTTTTTTTTGAAAAATAAGCCGGCAAAAAAATTCTTTTTCGTTAGTTTTGGTACAGTATTTCCCAAGAAAATTAGCGAAAATTAGGGAAATATGTAAAATATTTCTGAATGCACTGCATGAATTGCCTTCAGTATGAAATTACATTGAATTAATGTAAAATAAACTGAGAAACGTATTTCCAAAAATTAATAACTCAAAATAAGCACAAAGGTCTAGAATGGTGTCTATTATACATGCAATTATTAATAATAATTTAGATTCAAGAGCTCCATTCACTTAACAAGTTCCGGTCACTTGTTAACACCCTGATGTTATATAGGGACATCAAAAATGACCGAACATTACTTGACCAGCAAAATAATAAAGTCTATTTTGGATAATAAAGGAATTACAATACAGCAGAGTTACAAAACAACGAAATACTTGAAGCTTATTATTAATTATTAGCTTTCCTCAGTACTTTTCCGTATCTCTGTTTTCGTTAAATTTTTCTTTTGTTGTTTAATCAAACCTTGCCTTTTCACAAGTTATTTTTACCTATTAACTGAATGACATAAGTTGTTCACTCAATGTGTAAGGGAACATGAATTACCGACAAGACTGGACTACTCAAACTAGAATACTAGGAAGACAACAAAAATCAAATGCAACACCATCAGACAGACTTATATCGGGTGATTCTTTTAAAGGGAAACACTTTTGCATCTCTGTTACGATATAGGTCCTTTAGAACTTTTTTATATTGGCACTTAAGGTACTGAGACTTTCAAATTTTAAATAGGACATCATGTATCTTTTTGTGGAATTTTACAGAATGATTAATTGTAATCAATTTTTCAAATGGAGTCATATTTCTGAAATTAAACACAAGTATGAGTTATGAGTATTTTTTTAAATAATTATATTTTTAATCTAAAGCTTTTAAACTTTTATTTTAGCTAAATTATCATGGAAAACTAAATTAGCCATCTGTGTTCAGTCATTTATGATGGCAGAGTATATTTAACGACATGATTTCCTTGTAATCATGTCATACAAATAAGTTTTATAAATCGCCGAATCGTTTCTGAGCCATTAAGAAACTACACGCCCTGTATGAATACATCTTATGTATCAAGTGCAATATCTTAAAAATAAATCCACCGTTCCAAAAATAATAACACCTGTTAACTATATACCCATTTCTAACGTGTGTTCAAAGCACCCTGTTTCCCAAGGTGTCTATATTTATACCCAACGTACCAAAATAATTTGTGTCGTGTGTTGCGTGCTTTTTAGTAGCCTACACCTTTTTCGAAACTTTTATTTTTTAAAACACAATAGGAATATTAAAAAAAGCCTTACTTAGCGGGTAGCTTATAAAGGTAACCTTTTCCGGCATCTGACCACATTATGATTCTGTCTACTGCTAGAAAGTCGCCCGACATCCACCTCTCACCTCTGGGTGCCAGATAGGAACACAAAACGCTAAAATCCCCTAAAATAAAAAGTCATGTACTGCCTCTGAAGACAAATTTAATAATCTGCAACTAAGCTTTTAACGACGATCTTAGAATAACTTAACAGTCAATACCTTTTTTTTGTTTTTAGGTCAAAATTTATAGTTAGTCTCTTAGTTAATTTAAAAAAAGTTTCTTTCCCTGGGAAAATTCTTACAAACATTCCAGTTTCCCGTTTTTCTTTGCATAAGTAGAGAAATGAAAGGAAAACTATAACGGAAATATGAAACATAAAACACATTTTGCTTAACATGTTATATTTTTAAAGTAATCTACCATGATTTTTATGTAAATTTATGTGGCTAAGAATATCATCAGAAATGTTTCTTGAAGATGAAGATTTTAAGATTTAATGGAAACTCGGTCTGTTAATTTCTACGCAAAAACATTATTTAACAAAATAAAAACCAAACATTTAGCAATGCCTGACTGGTATTTGCTAAATAAAAAAAACAGAAATAAAAGTCTATGAGAAATATTCTTATAACAAAAATGAAGAGAAATTTCTTGAAAGTAATTATTTGTATTTGTACCATAGTGGTCTGTTTTTGGACTCCTACTCTATATAACCTACATTTAGCTGTATTACGAATTTTTGAAAGTGGTTTAAATGTGTTTAACGATAAACTTTAAAAAACTTTCTTATATTTATTTATTATTTAGTGGTATTAAGATTTATAAAGATTTTTATATACGAGATAATTGTAAAAAATTTAATTCTGCTAGTAATAAATGAAATTAACAATACGTTAGGACTTTATAAAGTATAAAATGCAGTGGCGGCTGGTCAGGGGTGGCAGGGTGGGCAGTGCCCACCCAGCTGTTTCCTAGAAGAAGAGGAACACACAGTTCCAAAGTTCGTTATTTATTGTTTATAGAAATTAGTGAAGATATTATTATGTAATATGCAATTAATTAAATACATTATATATTCCATAACAAGAATAATATAATGATAAGTTCTGATTATATATACTAATACTAACAGCGCAACCGCGGTGGAAAATTGCAGTGCAAGTTAAGTGCAGCAATTCACTCTTCTAACCGTGGAACTAATAGTTATCGTGGTTATGCCTAATGTGGTGGGTGCCGGGCCGGTCGCAGCCACGCCTTTTGCCTTTCTGGCTTTGTACATACGAGACAGAGCAAGCCCTCGCACAAATGAGAAATTTTATTTATTACTTTAATAAATAAATATCTACAAGTAAATAAGTGTCTACCAAGATTAGTTTTAAAATTAATATTGATATTATTGACATACTACAATATTGAAAGGTATACTTTCAACATCCCTTGAAAGTTTAAATTATTTCACAATAATATAGAAACATGGGAATCTGAAATATAAAATTAAATAAACAGTAAACACATGAATAGAATTAATTAATTAATAGAATTACGAATGATTTGAAGACATAAAAACAAAATTATATACGTGTAAACTACATGAAACAATTTGAAACACGGACACAGCTTACTCGAGTCTCGAGTAAGTTGTGACACGGGTGGGCTAGACCACCCTGCTGAAGAATCCTTCGGCAAAGCGGGGAAGGAATCGAGAATCTCCGATCAGTCTGATCTCCGTATTTCCGATTTCAGTTTTCAGAGACGTTGTAGAACGCTGTTTATCTCAGCGAGGTCTGTACTCTGTCTCTGTAGGCACTGTATTTGTTATATTATTAAGTAAAATTATTTTGGTTATTAATGTATTAGAAAATGCGTAAATATAAAAATTGTGTAGCATTCATAAGAGTCTGTACTAGTTCTATCCAATTTTAGTGCTATGCATTTTCAACTTGAAAGCTGAAAGAATTTTAAATCTTAACATATACTTGTACAGTGACTAACATAGAGTGATGAGTCAAAGTTTTTTTTTTACTATATTTTACTTCATTATTTTGCACTATATAACCTACTAATAGTTAGTTGTTGCCCACCCATGACAAATCACCACGAGCCGCCACTGATAAAATGGTAGTCAATAAAATGTATTTTCCTCAATTCTAGAAATATGGTAATTCTTGCAACAAATTTAATCTTGTCAATGGAAATGGTGAAAGATCTCAATACACTATATCATTCCAATTACAAAAATATTTGCTAGCCTTGTCAATTTGGTAACAAAGATAAACCTGAAATCATCTAATATAAAATCACTGACACGGTCAATATATAATTTCTAGAGGACTGAAAGCACAGAGTGTCTTTCAAAAACAAAACACATGCACATTTTCCTCACCAAAAAAAAAAAACTCAGAGTCAATTAGTGAATTAAAATTGTTTCTTTTTCATAGCTTTAATGATTTTTTCTTGATATATTAACCCAAGTTATAACATCACTATTTTTTTTTGCAAATGGTATGCACAACTTCTGTTGGTACCAAATAACACACATTTTAAAGATGAATTTAACAGTGTATTTTACCTATGCATCTTTAATAATGATTAACAAATTTGTTAAAAAATGGTAGTTAGATGCCCTAACAAGACTTCAACTTGTGGAATAATGTATAAATTAGAGCATTTTATTGATTAACAACTATTATTCATCATTCTACCTTACAGTTTATGGAAATAGCAGGTATAGTAAAAAGGATAAAACAAATATCATCTCCAATAATAAAAGATTGGACACCAAATTACCAAATACTTACCTAACAGCTTCAAATATAGCAAAAATTCCTCTATATCACAAAAAAAAAAAACAGACAATTTCGATCAACTAATCCACCTGCCTGTATTTTTTTTCTTTTAAGCGAATAAGAAAGGAAGCATGAATTTTATATATAATTTTTGAGCCACACTGTATCGCTTAAGGTAATCAGAGTAGGAGAAAAATCATCTATATCACAAAAAGGCGACAATTTCCATTGCTCTACCTATGTCTGCATTATTTTTTAAGTTTATTCTTTGAGCCACACATTTACATAATTTTTGAGCCACACTGTATTGCCTAAGGTAATTCGAACAGGGAAAATTTTTGTGACTATAGATTTATTATCAAAAATAGACTTGGTTTATAATTATAAATTGTGGGTACTGAGGATAAAGTATGTATTTCAACATAAATCTTTTATATCAATAAAATTAACAAAAAAAAAAAAACATGAAAAAATTAAACACAGAAAAGTGTTTTGCGTGTGAATGTTTGTAAACAAATCCACAATATGTCATATTTACGCAAGTCTTGTTCTTATTAATTTTACGAATTACCAGTCAATGTCAAAAATTAATAACCAAATTTGGAATAGATTATAATTATAATCTAAGATAATAATATAAGAACAATAAAAGATTTGGTTAGATAAGGAAACTAAGCTAGATTGCTTTTTATAGTATGTTCCAGTAATAATACAAAATAAACAATTCAAAATTAATATGATTTACTATTTTTATCGACAAAGGACATATAACTAAAACCAAAATTTACCCAAGTTCGCAAATAAGGTTTTTTTTAATCTACTGTTTTGCATTTTTTTAATGACGAACGCCACTGGTAATGAGTAAGGTAGTAAATTAAATTCGATTTCAACCACTTTTTAATAATTTCTTTAGATTTCAGATGGTAAAAATGTCTTAACCATATAAGAAAAATCTATTGTCTACTCTTACAGTTACTCTAAGGTCACGTAATGTAATAATTAAAAAAAAGGTACTAATTTGTGAATTATACGCAAAATTTTAAATAAAAAAATGGGAATTTAATTCTGCATCAATCAAATTAATTTAGAAAAAATTATTAGCATCCTCTGGAATTAGCCACGTATAGAATTTGCGCTAATTGTTAAAAAACTTACCTGCGTCATATATTTGCCAATACTTTGTACAAACCACTAAAACCGTTCTTTGGTTGTAGGAGCAACAGTGCAAACAGACAGCATTCAAAGTTCTTATTTGCTTGCTCTCATTCTCATATATGGGCTCTGAATGTTTATTTTCATGGCCCAACAGTGTCCATACTTTAACCATGCCCGTAGTGGTTAGCGCTAACACTACATCATCTTTACGCTTTGTAGGCCTTAAAACCTAAAAGGAATTATGTATAGATTATATAGAGAACCTACAATATTGACAGATGACAAATATCATTCGTCAAATTTGTATACAAAATGAAATGTTCCATAAGTTGGTGATTGCTATATTGTGAATAAAGCGTCAATTATTCCCCTGTATTTAGTAGTGTTACTTTTTAATGATAGATAAGGCGTGCGCGTGTTCATTCGGTTCCGGTCTCTTATGCATAATTTTCTTCAAACAGTCGTCAATTTAAAAAAAGTACGAACAGGTCTCACCAATAATCCTTCTATTCCTGATTCTAGGGTTTAAAAGAAAACGGGTATGGAAAGTGTATTGTAGAGACTGAAGAGACTAAAGAGAATGCCAAGTTAACATACAAACTGATAACCTAGAGCCGCGTGTGAGTTCGGTTCCGGTTTCGCTGGTACAGTTTTCAATTTTATGCAAAATCTTCACCAAAAACAGTTTTAAAAGTTTAAAAACAATGCAAACTTAATCAACAAGATCATATAAACAGAGGTGCATGGTCATTGACAATCATTTTTGTTTTGGTCCGAATTAATTGAAAATTTAACAACATTTGTGGAGTGCCTTTCTGTCAATTAGTAGTAACGTCGCGGCCTATGCAACCAGCATTACGCCGAGTTCTAAAAAAACTCATTGTCAAAATTTCCCTTTAACTTTTAACTTTATGTATAGTTGACATACAGAAGAAATTAATATCAAAACAGTATCTCTTCCCTATTTTTTTTTTTTTTTTATTGGAATTCAATACACATTCAGGCAAAGCGTAAATCATGTATGAGGAAGAGCAAAATTATTATTTTTCCACATACGACTTTCAAAAAGTTTATTACTTTATTTACACTTTAAATAAATATATTAAATAAGATTACATATTGAATTTCATGTTTTATTGAATATACTCACATGTAGAGCACATATCCAATCTGGATTCTGTTTCGAGGAGAGCACAAACAGAACTTCTAGGCTGAAAGGATCCATTACCACAATTTCTGGATAATATCCATTACAAAACAACCTAACATCCTCACAATTACACATATGGTATGCCTGTAAACACGAAAACGTGTATAAAAATGTGTATAAAAAGATTTAATAATATTGTCATTACTATTTAAAATTATTTGTTTAAGAAACCAAATATAGTGGCACTTCTTTTATTCAAACTTCCTTTATCCCAAGTGATCAAGTTAAAAAAAATTCTCCTTACAATATGCTTATGGCTAATGCTTGGAAATAATTTCGCAATATAGACAATTTTGAATTTCAGAAGTGTGACAGAATAGTAATCTAAATAGATTACTAAGATAAGTATTTGTATTTATTTTCTTCCTTTAATACTGTAATACACACAGTAAACATTGTGTATAAGGGCAATTAATTCATATTATCTTGTAAATATCATACCATTGCTAACAAAATTCCTAAAATATGTAACATCATCTTTTGATAATTGTGCTTAAATATTATACAACACAGTTTATTTTATTAGCAAGTGTGAAGAAAGTGATATACAGTACGAAAGTTAGTTTATAAAGTTAAAGTAGAAAGAAAGTTAGTTAGTTAGTTAGTTGGACTTGTAAATAGTTGAGTTGTAAATAAGTGTTCGAGAAATAAAATAACTTTCTAGTAAATTCGTTACAGTATATATTTTACCCCATACTGTATATACTTTTTTGACAGTACTCGCATTTATTATCATTTTTATAATCTGATTTTTTTTATTGTATCCACAAATCAAGGGCAGATATTATCTGTTTGATACTGACATTCTTATACTTTCCTGTTCACTATTGATAAGCTATATATGGAAATGAAATATAACTAACAATTAATTCTTAAATCTAATTTAATTTACTGTATAAAATTGGTTCCTGCTTATATAATACCCAATTAAAAGATTATTGTTTGCCAGTTTAAATGGTTTATTTCAAAACACAAACGGAAATAAATAAAGAATGAATGCTAGCAAATAAATCTATTAATTTTTATTGTTCTCAAATACATTTCAACCGTGTTTAGTAGAATTGTTATACCAGAAATACAGTTTATTGTAAGTTCATGAATATTTTCTATTGAAAACAAAAACTGTTAATATGTTATTTTATAGCAAAGACCTTGAGGTAAAATGTAAAAAAAATACCTTAACCACAGGAAATACTGAATAATCAGTAACTATACATTTATGTGAAAAACAACATTCGCAGTTTCTCTTTATCAAATATTCTCAAAAAATTGTCAATATATAAAAATAAACAAATATTCTTATAGTAATAAGTAGAAATTAACATTTTAATTTGAATTAAAAGTAATCATACATAATTCACCAATAGTAAATAAATGTAATTGTAGTAGTATTTTGATAGTTTATAGGATTTTTAGAATATTTCATTAAAATGTTTCTTTTTAAGTGAAATTAGGCATGAAAGGGTTGCAGTTTATTTTTATCATTATATTCTCATTTAGCTATTTTAACAGTAAACTTTTGTTAGTAGTGTTAAACAACTAACCACTTAAATTAATAAGTGCTAAATACCTGCACTTAACACTGAATAATACATAAGCACAATAAATATGATGCAATTTTCAAAACATCTCAGACATCTTGTGTACAATATGTATAATTATAATTATAAAATGTAAACACATATCTTTGTATTTTTATTAGCTTGGTAATACTAAACACTTTTATCATTTCAGTTGACAAACATTTTTATAGAATCTACAGGATTTTTACAGATATTTCTTTTATTGCTTTTATCTGTCTTTCCTTTCTAAAAGTGGATTCACTACTCAATCAATTAATACAGAAATATATCAAGCTTTTTACAAAGTTTAAACACAATTATCAAGTAATTGCATCAATTAGTCATTTATTGTAATCAGTTAATTCTAGCTTTATTTACTATATAAAAAACCTAGACGTATATACATAATCGTTATCTTAATTGTCTCATGCAAATTTATTACCTTGACATCTAATCATTTACCAAAGTTTAATTTTTAAATAACGTTTACACACCTCCATCAAATATATGTATATATAAAGTACTATAATATAAAAGAGATTCATTCGGTACCTGAATATTTGTGTGAACCTGTGTTAACTTAACTGCCTCCCTACATTTTCCATCAATCAAATCCCAAGTACACATTTCACCTGCCTCAGAACTAGATACTATATAATTATTATCTTGTATAATAGAAGCTTTTGATAAACACAATATAGGAGCTGTATGCCCTACTAACAAACACCTTGGGGTCATTTGCAAAGTTTCAGGATCGACTTGCCTATAAATATATCTCTTAAATATAACTTAAATATATTATATAATTGTTACTCCTAGAATATGTAAACAAGAGAAAAATAAACCTTACCAGAGGCAGATCTGTCCATCATAGCACCCTGTAGCTAAGGTCTTTTGATCTTTGGAAAGATAAATGCACGATATACAGTGTGTTGGGGCATACTTGCCCCATAGCACCACGGGTACCACTAAGCTGGTGCCAGGCATTATATTATCCTATAATGAATGTTATGTTTTACTTTTATTGTAAATGTTTTTAATGATAATGTATTACTGGTTCAATTAAATAAATTAATGTCAATTAACATTTTGCTTATAAAAGTGTCATATGACTTAATAAAATATTTGGGATGCAAACCGATCTGCAAATATCTAAGTTAATTTAATAGAGAGCAATGAATTATGCCTTTAATGATGTATAGTGGTTTGAACTGGTACAATAACATAAATATAAAAAAATGACGTTTCTGAATGTGATAATTAACCACACTTTTACAAAGCAGAAACGATTTCAAGAATATAACAATATAATAAAATTATTTGCGGTAACTTGCCTGTTGTATTCGGGCCTACAGAGGACGGATTATCAAGACAATACTATTTTTTACGATAATTGGATGCCTGAATCGCCATTTTCATCAGCAATCAGCTGTTTGACATATAGAATTTTCTGCGCATGCTAATCCGCAATATTTAACCTGTCAATTTAATTCTTGTATAACCGTGTTTGCCAACTGCCTCGATCTAATATTCTTTATATATTTTTTACATACTTTTTTAAGTACATGAGTTTCCGAACACATCTACACGATCTACCCTCAAGAACAAAATTTTAAACTTCCACCACAGAGGATTTTACTTTCACCTTTCACTAGGATTCGGAGTCTTCTGACATTCATATATATCTGACATATATTCTGACAAGTCATTATTTTTAAAAATTGTTCTAAATGTTTAGAGAATAGACTTATTTTAGAAAAATAATTCATTTTTTTGTGTTCTGTGTTGTATTGCACAGGTTGCATTGAACCATCCTCTACTTACAGCTTAAAGTAAATAAATTCTGATTGTTTATACTGTGTCGATTATTGTATGTCTTGTCTTGGGTATGAATTTATATAAGCTTTTCTTAAATAAGGACGTCTGTGATTTTAGAGTAGACCCAGAAGTGGCTACTTAATAAAACTTTCTAATATAAATGTAGTTATAGATTTAATTTGAACTAACCACAAATAGAATCCAACCGGTCAATGACAATCGAAAAGCGCTATAATATAATGGCAGTAGGATTACGGAATCAGTCGGTAATTTAGGAATTTTGTACTTGGTAAGTAAAGATATTTGTTGTAATTTGGCATGTATAGTAAATAAGTAGAGGTTAATAGAATTTTTACATAAAAATAAGTGAACCTAACGAATTTTATTGACAACAGTTTGTAACAGACAGTAAATTAAATTAAAGTGATTTCTTTATCATTATTTGAAAATTATAAGCATTGACCCTAAAGCAGTTGACAAAAAAAAATAACCAAACATGAAGTGTCATTATGAAGTTCTAGATGTTCCCAGGGACGCAGATGAGGCTGAAATTAAAACAGCTTATAGAAAATTGGCCCTGAAATGGCATCCTGATAAAAATTTAGATAATAGTGACTATGCTAAAGAACAGTTCCAAATTGTACAGCAAGCGTATGAAGTATTAAGTGACCGTCAGGAACGAGCGTGGTATGACAAACATAGGGAGCAAATTATCCGGGGGTCAAATTCAGAGTTCCAGGATAATAGTCTCGATGTTTTCCAATATTTCACAACTGCCTGTTTTAAAGGATATGGGGATGATGATGATGGCTTTTATGCAGTATACAGCAAAGTTTTTGAAAATATTGCGAAAGAAGACATGGAATTCATGGATGAAAAGGAAGAGTTTTGTGAAATACCTAATTTTGGGAATTCTCAAACTGATCATGAAAATGTTGCCAAATTTTATGCTTATTGGTTGAATTACTCAACTAAAAAAAGTTATGTATGGCTAGGCCCATATGATATAGGAGAAATTAGAGATCGTAGATTTATAAAATTAATGGAAAAAGACAATAAGAAAGTTAGACAAAAGGCAAAAAAGGAAAGAAACGAGGAAGTGAGAAACCTTGTTGCATTTGTAAGAAAGCGGGATAAGAGGGTACAAGCACAGAAGAAGTTTCAGGAACAAAAGTCGCTAGAGAATAAAAAGAAAAGAGAACTATTAAGTAGGCAGAAAAGGTTAGAAAGGCAACAAGAATTAAATGAATCTGGAACACAACCAGAATGGGCAAAATTTGATAATGTAAAATCAGAGTTAGAAGAAATAGAAAGAAATCTAGCTGAGCAATTTGGGGAGGAGTTTTCTAATTCAGAATATGAAGATGAAGATGATTTTAACAATCTATATTGTGTAGCATGCAATAAGATGTTTAAAACACCTAAAGCTTTTACAAACCATGAGCTTAGTAAGAAACATAGAGAAAACACGGAAATTTTAAAACAAACCATGCTAGACGAGGACGAGTTGGAAAATGAATCTAGTACATCTGATAACTTGGAAGATTACAACGATCTTGACGAAGATGATGATAACATTGAAACAGTTTTAGAAGCTGAACTAGATGATAGCAATATACAAAGCGACTCGGAATCATTAGAGGAATTAGGAAAAACTAAACAAAAGAAAAAGAAAAAACCTCGGAATGTTTTGTCAGCAGACATAGAACATAAACAGAATGGAAGTAATTTAGAGGAAATTATTTCAAAAGGACCCGACCCTGAAGATAACTTTGATTTTAGTGCAAGTAAAAAACCGAAGAAGAATAAGAAGGCCAATAGTAAAAAATCAGAAGAGCCAGCCAGTAACATTGAAGAGAATTCAAATGGCGATGTCGCAAGTGCTCATAAAAATGGAAAGACTATGAAAAGTAAGAAGGATAAAAAATTCAAAAAGGAAAATGACACCGAAACAGTAGACCTGGACCATAGTTGTGTAACTTGTAAATCTAGCTTCCCCTCCAAGAACAAGTTGTTTGACCATTTAAAAAAGACGGGGCATGGCGTTTATATACCGTCCAATATAAAAAATAAGAGCAAAAGGAAGACCATCAAGGAAAAGTAGATAGATGTAAATAGAATTATATAGGTAGTTAATTATATAATTTATTTATTTATTTTTTGGAATATATGCAGTTGGGTTTAAATTTGTTTTTTTTTTTTTTTTTTTCACCAATCAATCGACTCAATATTGATTATTTCATTTTTGTATATACAACATTTGGTTAAATAAGTTTTGAAAAACTTATTTAAATTGTTGAAAACTTGGCCATGTAATTATCCATTCGGACGAAGAAATTAAACTTGTTTTGTTTTTATTATAAGTTTAATGACAGTAATTTCAGTATCATAGATAGAAACTATACATGGTACCCAGAGTGAGTGGAGGAGGTAATTGCCTCGAGACATTGCAACTATTAAATTATGATAAACCCAGAATATGCATATGTATAAAAACAATAAATAAATTTTTGTTATGTTCTCTTCTCAAAATGACCCTCTATTCAAAATCAAAAATTAATCCTATATTTCAGGCAAATGTATCGAAACTATTTCTTATTGTGTGGTACATATCTTGTTCTAATATTGATATATTTATTTTGTCAACTGTTTTATTTTTTGGAATATATATACTTTTAATAGTCTTTTTTAGATGTTGGTATTGTAATTTCTATATTGTTGCACTATTTTGTTGTAATGTTTTATTTGATTAGAATATACAATTTTTTGTTGTTTTACTTTAATTATACAAACCGTCTAAATTTTGCCCTCGTCCCTCCGGAAATTTTTCTGCGGACGCCCATGAAACTACAATAACGTTTAGTTATAATAATAGTAAAAATAAAAATTGTTTAAAAAAAAAATTACAAATTATTTATTAATGAGGGAAACAGAAAACAAATAATTCCTTATCTTTTATTAAAACATGTATAAAAGCTACAAAAAATGCATAAATATATCAAAATACACATGAGATACAATGTAAAGCATTTCTAAATATAAGTACGTTTAACATTAAAAATATTTGGTACACATATTCGACAGGTAGAGAAGAATCTATATTGAGAATAATTTGTTTCAGATGCAGTTTTTGAAAAACTGTCTGTCTACAGGTAGATTTTTAAACATGAGGTAAGTCCATTGGTTTAGAGAGCATCGTACAAAAATATCACAAACGTGGGGTAATAACCTATGGTATTTATGCCTGCGAATAAATGGCATTATTCTTGATAACAAATATCACTAATCATAAATAATTAAAAATAGAACTTTCAAAACCTTCACATGGTCATTATCCTAATTTTGTGCCCCATTTTCATCACGGAATGATGTTTTGGTTCCTTTAACCGAAGTAAATGTTCAGATATGTACTTTGTACTATAAGTTTTAATTGTATCAGAACGTATAGTTGAACTACAAATTCTAATACATTATCTAAGTTTATGTTACGTGATGATAATACGTAAAATGGTCCCTATTAACGAGAGTTACGGAATGAAAATAATGCCATTTATTTTCTTTAGAATAATTTATATAAGGATAATACATTGTCAATACTTAGGTCAAGACTTTGAATATGCCGAAATAAATATTTAACAAAATATATTTATAAAAAACATTTTTAAATGCATTCTTGATCAGTAAATATTGAAAGAATACTAATCAGTACAATATAAATTTCAAATTGAAATGCAAAACGTTGCTTTAATTTTTTGTTCTACGATATACAGCTCTAATAAACAATCCAATTAGTTTGCAATATGTTTAATTAAGGCACAATTTCCAGTAAAAAAATCAACTATCCCTCGGCGGACAGGAACAAGGCCCCCATCCTCGAGGTTCTCCAAAAGCACTTCCACAAAAATTTAGAGGGCAAAGTGTTGGAAATATCGTCAGGGACTGGTCAGCATGCCGCATACTTTGCCTCGCATTTCCCACATTTGATTTTTCAACCTTCTGAGTACGATACATCTTTATTCGACAGTATTAAAGCTTATGCCGATTCTACACCTAGGAGGAACGTACAGAACCCAATCAGGATCGACGTTTTGGACGACTGGAAAACACTTAGCATCCCTAAGGATTTTGACTATGCAATATGCGTCAATATGATACATGTGACCCCGTTCTCGTGCTCTATAGGATTGTTTAAAAACGTCGGATGTATTTTGAAACCCGGAGGTCTACTAATTACCTATGGGGCTTACGCGAACAACGGCGTTCTCGAACCGCAGTCTAATAGGGACTTTGACAGGAATATCAGAGCTAGAGATCCGCAATGTGGAGTTAGAGACATCCAGGATTTAATTACTGTAGCTGAATCGTACAGGGTTAAACTTCAACACGTTTATGATTTGCCCTCGAATAATAAGTGTTTGGTTTGGCAAAAACTAGTAGAATAAATATAAAAAGTTACAAGTTTTTGCTAGTCCAACCTTGGCTATACGAATTTGAGCGAAACAACTGGCTTAAAGTTAAATTTTGTTTATTTATTATCTTGAATATTGAACGAGTTTCATAACAACAGTATTAATTTGAAATTTTACTTCATTCCGGTTAAATAAATCTGTGATTTTTGAATCTCAAACAGGCACGTTATTCATCTTATTTATACCTTTTTATTTTGGACTTGGAGGTGCTGGTCCAATTTATTTAAATCAAACTCCAATCTAACTTAGACTTAGATGTTTGTCCTTGAAATTTAATTGTCTAGAATAAGGAAAACCTAAAACCCAAACGGATTTTCCAAAGATGATATTTACTGCGCACAAAAATTGTATGAACCATTAAAGTATTATTTAAATGCAGAATTTTCATTTTTAAAACCTTACAAAAATACAAGATTACCCCACTCATCAATTTAACCTTGCAAAATAATTAATTGAATACATACTTACATCAAGTTAAGTTAAACAAATAAGAGTCTGCCCCTCGTAGATCTTATCTTGTACCTTATCGCTACTGGTCGATTTTTCCGCCGGTACAGATAAGCAGGCGCACAGAAATGTCAAGAGAGTGGCCGTTACTGCCACCCATAGGCCAGCGCCTATGGAACAGTCTGCCATACAAAAAGCCGATGCATCTCTTCCGCATAATTTTTGAACTCTCTCGCTACCCCATGCCATCGGATGCAGCATCACGCCAATTATATAACATATGCCTGCAAACAGGAACCCATTATAGCTATGATTTAAGCGGCAGTAAACATTATTTTATCTGTGAAGATCTTAAATTTGTTTATTTGTAAAAAACGCAAGGCATTTTTTTACCTGCTAGAGCTTGGGCAGCACCGGCTATAGTAAACACGCTCTTCTTAAAAATGCTTTGGAAGCAACAGCTAAAAAGGCCCATGCAGACTGTAAGAGACATGATGGCTAACCCTGAAATAAAAATAATTATGAAAAAAAAAACAACTTACACAAGAAATATATCTGACAAATGAATTACCTAGACCTAAAAATACCGTGGCAGCTTTCCATGCAGAGGGAAATACGTGGGGTTCAGCAGCTAAGCCTGCGACGGACAACAGGGTGCATACGGGATGATTAAAGCCCATAGGTCTACTACATTTCGCATATACTCCAACGCTCGGCTTGTAAGTGACGGTTTGATTGCCAAAGGCTACTGTTTCTGGCGACGCTACGAGCCACGAGGGGCTCAAAAACGCACTCAGCATTAGCAGCGTAGAGAAGAGACTCAGGAGCATCCATATTAGGCTTCTGGCCGTCACGATCAAGTACCACATGTTACGTTTATGTTACCACATTGAAAGAGTATTTGCTAGAGTTGGTCTAAAACCAATATCTACAATAAATAAGATTAACTTCGTTTAATAACCAATATTATTAAGTTACTTCATATCAAGTAAAGTATATCACCTAAACAAAAATCTTTGCTGAAATTATATTAATTTTTTTCTGACTATTAAATTTAAATACGAAAAATATCTTTAAAACATGTGTCTTAATAGTAAAACATTTGTTAATACTTCCTCTTTCCACTTGTTAATGTTCCTGTTTATTAAACCATTTAGAGATTAACTATGAGATCTTAGTTTATACTTAGAACTGTTATTACTCTAACCACTAATGCAAATCCAAGGGAATTATGCACGATTTAATTAAGCATGCAAACAAGAATATTTCACAGAAAACCTAGAGTTTTTTTTTTACTTTAAATTAGGTTAAGCAATCCTTTTTACTAAATTAGCAAATTATTAACTTAATCCTTTTTGTTAGACATTGCCTTATTGCAGTTTTATTCAATAAATAGTTTTCTCCTTCTCTTCGATATTTTTGTATTTGTAGTTTCTATATTTAAAACATACAGGGCTATACTTATTTAGACATTAAACTACTTAGTTAGGACCTAAGTAATAAGCTACATAAAGAATATCACTTTTATTGAGAACTCTCATTTTGACAGTCCTACAATTTAGGATTTTATGTCAGGCATACTCTATTTTAATAGGGGGTGCATTTATATTTAATACAGATTTGTATGCAGTTTTATTTCATTAAAAACCAATCAATCTAACTGAGATAAAAATGTTGCGAATGGCAAGTCAGCATACTCTAAAGCATGAAGCAAGGAAATCTAAGTCGAAAATAATTAGTCGGCAATTGGCAAAGCCGATGTTTATTGTATGTTTTGAATTCAAATTTCAAAGTTATTGCTTGGAAAATGAATGTAAATTGATACCCATTGTTGAGGTTCAAGAGGAACTTAAGGTAATCGAGACCAGTTTATTATAAAAACTATATAGGTACAATTAATGAGATTTTAGGATAAAAAAATTGATAAAGGGATCCCCCTTCTGATAGCGGTCTACAAACCTGGAACCCAAGACGAGTTGGACAAACTTTACTTTAAGAACCACCCTCTTGTGAATGGTGTGCTAGGAGCTCTAAAAAAATGTTTCGAGAATATTGCAAAAATAAGAGTTTTAAAGTACGTTTTTTAATCCTATCATACTATTATACCATTTAATGGCACAAAAATACCTTTCCTTATTAAATGTCTCTCTCTAGATTGGAGTTTTGCCATATGACATCGGAACAAATCGAGTTCTTGGCAGATATTTTGGCTAATAATACTACAATAACAGAAGTCAGTGTTAATGGAAATCCGAACAAACAACAAAACTTTGATCTGTTACTCAAAAACACAAAACTGCTGATTCTCTCACTGAAATGCTGTTCGATCAACTCCATCGGAATGCAAAAAATATCAGCTGAATTAAGCAAGCCCTTTGAAAGTACATTACTCCATTTAAATTTAGCAAGTAATTTACTGTTCGATGAAGGCATAGACCACGTCGTGTCTTTCTTGAGGATAAACAGAACATTGGTGTCGCTGAATTTGGCAGACAATAAAATTTACGACGAAGGATGTTTAAAATTAATGCAACCCCTACAGAAGTTTGCCCTTGAGCTACCGGAACTTATAATCAGAAGACAAATACGATTTGTTCTTATCAAAAATGAAGTGAGTTATTACCCGTGATATATCCGAAACTCGCAAATCTGTTTTTAGTTAGAACGCTCAGTTTCTGCAACAACAGCCAGTGATACAGCGGAAATAACTAAAGTGAGTAATTCAGTGCAAAATGTAAAACGATCAACTTCTGCAAAATTAAGTAAAAGCAGTTCTGTGAAAGGCTCCAAACGTTCATCAAAAGGTAACCAATCTATCATATAAATATAAACTCAATATAACAGAATCGCACCGAATAAAAATTAATATATAGGAGAGTACATATTTGTACTTATGTTGTGTATTTAATATTTTCAGAAAAAGCTTCAATATATTCACAAGACTCACTTGGTAAAAAGAAATTTCCAAAAAGTGGACAAAGCGAATTTGATATAGGTATTCATCCATTTGTGCAAGACAGTTATGAGGAGGATGTAGAAATTTACTGTAAAGGAAATGACTCATTGATTAATTTAGGCTTTGCTTGTTAGTAAAACAACTTGTACTAATACTATGCCATATACATATATACAGAATTTATAATGTTTATAAGACTAGTAATACATTTTAAATTATAATTTTTGAGGTTTCCTTTTAGTGGAATGAAACCAAAAATTCTTTACTTTAATTCACATATATTTCACAATTTTGTATATACATATAAAAGCTAGCATAAACATGAACTATTGATATATTCGATGAAATAACTCACCGATCATATTTTGCAGACAATAGAATCACAAAAGAAGGATTAACTGCTATTATTCAAATGCTGCACTATCAAAGGAACACGTATCCTAATGATAAAGGCATATCACGTATTTCCTTGGAAGGAAATGACCTTACTAATGACTGTGAACAGGAACTTCTCGAGTTTGATGACTTAATAAACAGAAGGTCTAAAAAATCCTCAAATATTAGTAACAGGAGATCAAGTATTAAATCTACGCGAATCTCTCTGTCATAAATCTAATACGGATGTTTATTGTTAAATTTATCAAATATGAATAAACGTAATTGTTTTAAATTTTAGCGCCGAATTCTTTAATCTGTTTATCACTATCACTCAAGGATTTCAAATAGGCTAGTTAACCTGTCGTACATTTCTTTTACTGTTATTTATAATCAGAGTATTAAATATTTCGACTTTACCTGGTAAGTATACACAAATTTTAACATATAAATTCTCCCATTATTCAAATGAACTCCAACCAACCACACCCCTCACATAGCATTCATCATCACATCATAAAACGCAATCAGCTGATTCATTCTAAAAAAATCATAGGGGCGCTAGCGACAAAGACCGCAGGGCCGTACTTCCTGTTATTGTTATTTCACCATTTATTTAGTCCAATAGATTATCGTTATTAGTGGAATTATGTCTTCCGCCAATGATTATTCAGTTATAAATAGCTAATACACTAAATTTCATTTTAGTTTTGACAAAATGACCTCGAGTAATCTGCACAAAGTTTTTGTTTATGGAACTTTGAAAAGGGGCGAACCGAATCACCAGTGGTTTTCTAAAGATCAAGCAGGTTATTATAAATATTTATACAATGCTAAAACTACTGAGAAATACCCATTAATTATTGGGACCAAGTACAACATTCCGTTTCTTCTATACAGTCCAGGTAAGTACTGGCTCTATCGGTTTTACTGTACTCATATTCTTGAATTACGGACTTATCAGGAAATGGCACATTCGTCGAAGGAGAAGTATATGAGATAGACGACAAGGTGTTAGCTAATTTAGATGTCTTAGAAGACCATCCCAACTATTATATTAGAGATCTGTACGATGTTAGACCATTAAGTGGAGACACTAAAATGTCCAAGGTCTGGATTTATGTCATAAAAAATTTTAAAAGCGATTTATTGGATCAACCGTTTTATGAAAGTTACAATAACTTTGGAAGCCATGGAAGAAAATACGTAGAAAGGTACTTACGTGGTGATACAGATGATCATAAAATACAGATATTGAAATGATATGTGTATTGCAATCAATTTACTTACTTTTCATAATAGGTATATATATTTTTAATATTAGCTATATAATATATTTCCTTAATTCACTGTTAGGCTATTAAATTCACATTGAAATTACACTATGTATATTTTCACATTTTGGGTCATAACCATAACATACCATTTGAGATTATAGTTCCTATAGCTTATTTATTTTTATTTTAAGCGAGGACTCCAGTCTGGACGATTTATAAGAGGAATAAACGATGTTTTGAAAAATTGGAAATATTATTTTTGTATATAGTGTCATCTGAAAATACTGGTTTCAAATGTTATTGTACATATTTAGGTGCTCTGTGGTGAGAGTACAAAAGTGAAAAAATGTGTTATAATATTTTTAAACTGAGCCAAACATTTATGGTAGTTTCGTTGGTATATTCCTCAATATTGTTCCAATATTTTCCATTAATGGCAAATGATACTAAGAAATGGTTTATGTACTTTGTTCTTTAGTGTGCACAGGGCAAGGAGATTAGAAAGAAGGAGAATAAATTTCCATGCATGTACCATTGTTCGCTTCAAGAAGACTAGAGAATAAGGAGACATAGCTCATCAAAAAATCAGTGGTGGGGGTGGCACGAAAAACGTCGGCAATATGGCAGGCTCGCGTAGAAGCGCCCGGGATCTGCGCATGCCGTTTACTCTCATTTATCGCGGTTTCTCTCTTACACTATCAAAATGTTGGGTTCCATTGAGCCACGATCAGGGCTTTTGCAGGAACAATTCTCAACGCAGCAGTATCTCGACGCTTTTGACATATTCAACAGAAAAACTGGAAACGCTCAAAACGCAACAAACAAAAATAACCTCGCTCGATTCTACGCAATGACCGCCATGATGAAGCACACCACGTGATCACAATGCGGACGCTTTTCGTGCTACCCCCACCACTCGAGTTATGTCTCCTGTTCTCTAGTCTTCTTGGTTCGCTTGATAGAGAATACGGCGGTATACCAGGCGACGCTTCGACCGTGCTCGAAATACCATTCGGGCCATTCTGCGCATGTCGTGAGCGTGTGGTTAGAATTACAAATTCTCCCACTTCCGCCGTTTGAATCAACTTCATGCGCAAAACACCTCGATTGGTTTCCCGCGCACGTTCGAGTACGCCCACAGCGCCGCATGGTTTACCGCCGTATTTAATCTCAGCTGAAAGCAGGAGCTTCTTACTCTCACACTCCTTCTCTCTAATCTGCTTGGCACAAGGCAAAAATCTATCATGTCAGAACTGTCAATTTATTCATATTTCTCACATTTTATTAAGTCTCAAAATTATTTGAAGTCGTAATATAACGTAATAAAAACGTATAATATACAGTTATAACACCAATATGTATTAACAGATATATTTAGAGAAAATGGAGTTTAAGTTTGGGATCTGAAAAACAATGAACACACCTGATGAGTAAACTTATGTTCGGAGTAACATTAGATCTTTTGGTCATAGTGAATGGAAAGATACTAACCTTTTTTAAATTTCAGATAGTTTTTAGTTTACAGAAATAATTGATTTCTTGTATGTATCGATAGCAGAAAAAAAAATTTAGGAGTCGACAGTCATAAGGTTAATTTGAAGAAGTTATAAGAAAAATTATTACATTATAGTGAAATCAAAATAAAAATTCAGTTTTTTACTTAGTTGTTGAGGAAACAAGTTATTTCAGCCTTCCAGTGAAATCATAGTACATATTTTATTTTGCATGTTGTGAATGTAACATGTCAATTTAGATGACTTAAGTATGTCCAGTTTGCATAAAGTCTTTGTTTATGGTACATTAAAAAGAGGTGAGCCAAATCATGAGTGGTTTTCAAAAAGCAGAGAAGGGTATTACAAATTCCTATATCCTGGTAAAACTGTTGAGAAATTTCCATTAATTATTGGAACAAAATATAACATTCCATTTGTACTGTATAATCCAGGTATATGAAATATGTATATAATTACAATCTATTTTAGTGCTATTTGTTAGTAGGAAATGGATTGCAAGTTAAAGGAGAAGTATATGAAACCGATGATACCGTGTTATCAAATTTGGATTCTTTAGAAAATCACCCGAACTATTATATTAGAGATTTATATAATATCACACCATTAATTGGTGAACATATGTCAGGAAGTGAAACAGTTAAAGCTTGGATGTACGTCATAAAGAACTTCAAAAAGGATTTATTAGACCAAACTTTTTATGAAAGTTATAGCAATTCAGGTAGCCATGGGAAAAAATATGTGCCTTCTCAACATCGTGACAAAAATTACAATCTGAGAGCTGAAACATTTGCACCTTATTCTGATTTTAATTAAAATAAATTTAATAACATCAACTAAAGCTTAACAGCAAAATATTAAGATTCAGTTCTATGTTAACTCAAAAACTGTTAGTGTTGATATAAAAGTTTTATTTTGAATGAATTTGATTATATTGTATGAATGAAAGTTGTTTAGAACTTTGAGGTGCTTAAAAATGTTTTATGTAACATACCATTTCAACTTACCTTTTGTATTACTTAAATTTAAGATGTATTTAATTATGTCAAGTTCAATAAGGTGAGAAACTGTTGTGCTTCAGTTATCAGTAGGTAGGTGGCGTAGTTCCACATTGCAGTTATGTTTTGTACAACTGATGTGTTCAATGGATGTTACGTTGATAGTACATAACTTCAAGAAACAATAAAAAATTAAAATATTTTTATTTCATAAAAAATTATAATGTTCTTTGAAAAAAATTTCATTCATGGCCTAAACAATATTTATTTTATTTTCGAATATAAACCGGGTCAGGATAACTGAGGATAAATTTAACACGTAATTACAAAATATGCACAACCTGAACGGGAGAAGATATAACACATTTTATTTATTACTTAACAGCATATTTTCAGATATGAGATAATATGGATACCTGATTTACATTATCAAAACGAATCAACAGCTTTATATCTTGTAAGAATTGCTACAAAAAATCAATATTTAAATATTAAAATTACTTCGGGGTTTGGAGGGGACACATCTTACTAGATAATCTCGAATCAATTAAGCCAGACACCTTCTGATAGCGCAAATCAGTGTTACAGTTTCTCCACGGACACCTCTTAATACAAACACCTCCCTAAAAAAAACACTAGCTATCATTACTAAGAGTATTGTAGCGGTTCCCAAGAGTGAGCTTTGGGCCTTGTGTGGAATTATATTTAGATTGCTCTGTTTGTCGGTGAGAGCTAGAACGATTATGTTGGACTACCTCAAAAGATCCTTCGTTACGATTCCTATAAATAATAATAATATTGAAATAATAAACTACACTTTCTGCGGTTTAATTATTATTTAAAGATTTACTATATAATTTTTTCATGAATTTGTATTTGCAAAAATAACACTCACATCTATATACTTGTGAAACACATATACTATAAAACATTTTTTGGCAATCAACTTATTAATGTTCAATTTACTTTTATTGATGAAAATGATGTTTTATATGAGAAAATTTTACTTACTTTTTGTATTCGCTTGTTTTCGAAAGCGTAGGAAAATATTCTTCATTGTGTATGTCTGGTGCAGCTTTCGACTTGAGACGACTAGGCTGAACAGGCGCTTGTCCTGTGTTACGTAAACTCGGCGGTACATAAGCTCCTCGGACCACATTCGGAGGTGGTTCGACTTTCTTTTCTACCTTAATTTCTTGCTCCTGCACCTCGTTGGGATCGATCCTCTTCCACGGGCCTACTTTTTTCTCCGTCTCTTGACCTGATTCATCCTCTTGCTGTTGTTCAATATTGGTTTCCTTTGTGCCAGTACTGCCTTCTGCATTAGAACCAATAGTTAGATTGCCTATTTTAAGACCTGAATAGTCTTTTTTCTCTTCTTCAAAATCCTTCCATTCATCTTGTTCCTGTAAAAACTTTATGCAATATGGCTACTTACTACTCTAACCTCTCTAATGGATATTTTTTACACGTCACTTTATTTCATTTCTAATTTAACTTACATGTGTTGGAGCACCACTGCTATCTTCACCTTCCGGAGCACGTTCTTTTTTTGTTTTTTCAGTCTTTTTCGCACTGTCTTCTAATTTCTTTGCAACTTCCTCTGTTGTCGCGAATTTTTTTGTACTTTTTGACTTCTTACGATCCTTCTTTGCAAAAAAGTCATCTAGATCAGCCATTTTATTAAAAGAGGGAAAAACTTATACACGAGGTATTAATTTGGCAATTTTAATTGTGGGAAACCACACTTCCAATCTGCACAACAAACAGGACCAAAATGATTGACATGCAGCTAAGCTTTATGATCTGTGCTTTCAGCAGAGTAATTCTGCTTTATCGGCTGTGTCACTTATGACAGAAGTAGAGTTTGTGTTCGTGTTTTAAGCAATTTTGAGATCAGTACTAGAACAATTTTAATAGGCCTTTTTAATGTAATAGACAAATAAAATAAGATTTTTGAGATATGTTAATTGTAATTTTTAGAATCAGGATTAAATAAAAGAAAAAATAGAATATGTAGCTTTGATTACAGTAATCTCTATTTTAACTGGCTCTGTCTCCATTGACGACGTAACATTGATCACAATTATCCTTTATTTTTTCATCAAAAGATATAACTTAAAAATGTACTGGTAAAAGTCATAAAATAAAATAATAATACATTAATAATATATTGAATTTCCAAATACTTTATGTATGCCAAGTAAGTATGCGAATTATAAAAAATATGTAAACGATTTCAGGTTTTATAATTATCTATTATATTTTACCACAAAAAAGAATGCAATCATATATAATGTATGTTCAGCTCAGAGCTGGGTAGTATCCAGATACTTTTGTATCTGGATACTGTATTCGGATACTTTTTGAGTATCCGAAGGCCGTATTCGATTACTTTTCGAAATGTTGTATTCATTATCCTTATCCGCAAAATAAAATTAATATATCCGGTATTCGAATACATTTTTTTTATCCGGATACAGAAACTTACCACTTTAAACCTATTACAAGGAGAAAGCAACATATATTTTGGATACTTGTTACCCAGTTTCGTCTCGTTAGTAAATAAATATGAAAAATTAGGTGTTCAATCAAAACTTGAGTATGGAGGAGAACACCACAGCTTAACCAGTCGCTTCAAAAAAAATTTATATCTAGATTTGAAAGATCCTATTATAGCACCAGTTCTTCTGCCACAATTTAAACTGAGATGGTATAATGTGATAAAAAATTCGCAAAAATCTGTAGACAATATAAAAAAATGTATAATATTAGAAGCAAAAAACTTCTTAAATCCGAATCTTCCGATGGGTTCGACGACAATAAAGAAAAGGTAATAAGTAGATGAGTTTTTCGACTTTGACGAGGGTTTATCTAGAAGATAAAAAAACACACATATCCATCCTAAATGAGTATCCCATTAAAAAAAAAACTTTCTATGGAATATAATACTTATTTACCTTCGTCGGCGCCAGTGAAAAGGCTTTTTTCGATTCGAAAAGGATTTTCATCGACGCACCAAGGCGTAATGCGTTGAATGATGAGTATTTCGAAGTGATTGTCCTTTCCAAATCAAATTCTAAAAACACTTGATTGATGTTTTCCAATTTTTAAATATATATATATATATATATATATATATATATATATATATATATATATATATATATATATATATATATATATATATATATATATATATATATATATATATATATTTTTTTTTTTTGTTATCCTTGTTTTCTATGTAAGATAATGAAGGTTAGGTTAACATATGAGAGTTTTAAAAAAAATATTGACACGATGCCTACGTTTTGAAAGGGTCAACATGTTTAGTAAATGTAAAACTTAAAGAAGGACTCTTTCAGACACAGGTGTTTGTACTAATTTTATATTTTTTATTATAGCGCATAGTAACTGTAATTCAGTATTTGTTATTATTGTTACGAGTTATATTAATAACCCACTATTAATTATCATATGGAAGTATCCGGTATCCGTCAAAAAGTATTGGTATACATGTAATCGAATACTTTCTCCGACGAAAGAATCCGGAACTTTACATCTTTTATCCGGATACAATTGAAGTATCCGTATCCAGGATTCAAATACATTTTACCTGTATCGAACCTAGCTCTGGTTCAGTTATAATAAACACGAAATATATGTTATAATAAACACGAAAAATTGCTAGTGCCATCTAACGGAAACAAATTGAATCAAACGATGTTCATCAAAAACCGTAATGGCGTTTATTGATCTTTTAATCGTTATAAATATATGTATTTGGCACAGAAATAATGAATTTCTACCAAGAAGGAATTATCATAATCTTAGTTTTAATCTGTATATTGTTAAAACTTTTAAAATAGCAAATTATTCTTAAAACAATACATTTATTTTTTGTCAAATAAATTCTACACTCTAAAAGATAATGAAAAACTTCAAGAGAGTGAAGAGTTTAAGAACAAAACATTAAATTACATTTTGTTCTCAATTTTGGTCAGGGTTGTAACAACAAAATTGAAGGGCTTAAAACGGTCAGGACACAAAAAAGGCCTTTGTGGATTATCTCCGAAATTAATAATGTTGTTCCATGATACTGTTAAAGGTATTAAGTATATATGCTGAATTTGAATTAATGGTCCTTAAAACTGTCTTAAGAACATTTAAAAAGAAACTTAAAAAAATTTAACTCGATAACGGTGTATCTTAAACGTATGTTACGTTTAGGATGGATGTTTGTATGAACTTTTTCTCTTAAATTCATATAAGGACTTAGCTCTTAAACTTTATCTATGTACTTAATTAACACTGTATATTTTTATAATATTTGGTCAAAAGGGTCAAAAGGTTGACTATGTCATTATATTAGCGATTCTGTCGTTACCATTGTCGTATGTTAGCCTTGTTCCAAACATGTGCGTAAGGATTAATGTAAAGTTTCGTAGTGTCATCTAACGGAGGCGAATTGAAACATACACGATTATTGTTTGATGGGGGGAATTCAGTATGTATATTTTAGATGGAGGCAACTTCGACTTAGGTCATGGTATGCGGATTTAAAGATAATAGTATATTATCATGTAGAGGTCGTTCGTATCTCGCTTGGAAATATTTAAAGACAAAAAAATAGTAAGGAACAGAGAATGTAATTTTTATTTTTTTTATAATATTTTTGATTGTACGGTTTTTAAAACTTTGTAACAAGTTTAAGAATTAGTGGAGGAAACAACATTTTCGAAACGTAATTTATCTAAATAACTGGTCCCTTCTTATCTATCAAACCTTATCATTATCAAAATTGATGATAAACAGATAGGAATGATTATACCAATACGTATTTTATCACTTTCTTTTCCGTCGGTTTTAGATAGTGTTGTCAAAATAAATTAAAAATGAATGTGAGCCTTATTATATTTACCCTATTCTTTTGTTCAGTTTTTGCTCAAGAAAATATACTGTGTACAGAGTCATATTGTAAGGTAAGATTGATATATACGAATTATATATATACTAATATAGAAGAACTTTAATATACGTAAATTCCCTTTATAAAATGATGAAATAGGAGATACTAATTGTGAACTATGATTTTTGTTTATTGTGATTGCGTATGTTTGTGTAAACGTCGATTTATTTAAACTCGTGTTTGTATTAATTACTTATTTACAGAAAGTAGAATGCGATGTACTACCAGATAAATGTAAAATACAAAATGCGACACATAACGGAATATTCTTTCCTTCTCCAACATATTGCAACTGCTGTGAATACTGTTTAGAAAATTTAAGTAAGTATTTTTATAAGAAACGAAATTGTTCTAATGTACCATCAAGAAAAAATTTTCCACTCACTCTTCGATAGGTTCTCCTGCAATTATGCAGTACTATCTCAGCTCTCAACTTTTGAGTTCATTATGCTTTTGTTTAGTAGAAAGCGAAATTATTTTGAGATCAAGATAATAAATCAAAAAATTACCTTACTATTGCTTCTATATTTCTAGGGAATGTATCGAAAGTGCTTCATTAAATACTTTCTTGATGATACTTCGATGAATTCGTTCATGTACATAGTGAACAATTTAAAAATATGAGTATATTCAGATCCTCTAGTGGATAATAAGTTTCTACCGTGGCCCGATGAATAGTCTGACGTGTAGAATTGGTATTTTAAAAGTCTTTTGTAGTATAAAGGTATAAAATTTATACATATTATATTTTTTAGAAAGTTTATAATTAATACGTAATATATTAATAAACAGAAAACAATTATTTTGTTTTAAAAAATGTAATACCCCTGTGCCCCTTCTTACGAGCCGTCATCTATATATATATATATATATATATATATATATATATATATATATATATATATATATATATATATATATATATATATCTTTGAAGTAAGTAAAATATCGATGATGTTATCGCCGTTCGAGAGATTTTGTTAAATGGAAGTCTCTATCTTTATTTTTACGTAGTCGGATAATCAATTTCGTTGTAATTACAACAATATCATGTTTAATCTTGATATAATTTTATCTGAACTCCACAGGAAATAGAAAGACACAAATATGTAAGGCAAGAAATTGCATCAGATAAAAATTATTAAGTAGTTGATTATCGAATAAAATGATCCAAATCCGACAAGAATTATGAACGACATCGGGTTTTCTTGACTAAACTTAAGGGACAACTGAATCAAGAAAGACATAATTTCTAAACCCATCTATCAACAAAAGGCGCTAGAGCATTTTATAAATATACCCGATCACGTTTAGCAAGTCGTGTATCGTTGCCTCTTCTCCGTAAAATTAATGGATGCATCGCTCGGGACAATGATACAGTTACTGAAATATTTGCTGATTACTATATTTGAAGTATATACTACCAAGCCTGGAACTAACTGAATACTACTTGTATTAAGTTATAGTTTTAGGTTAGACCTCTAAATCGATTCCTTTATCTATTTTAGCCATTAAAACTCACAAGAACTTTTGCTTAATTTGCACCAGGTTCTGTTGGCGTTCACCCTTTACTTTTATCCAAGTGTGCAGATAGTTTATGTCACTTCTTATTAGTTATAATTCTTATAAACTTCTGAAAGATTGAAGCCTTAGAATAGATTCTATTAATTTCTAGAAGATTATAATCGTATAGATTTATATAAAATTCTTCTTCACAAGAAGTTTGTAGAATTTGTTGCGTAATCGAGGAATCAGCACCAAATTGTTAGCATTCAAGGAACTTATCGATAGCATTGTTCCTGGGAAGAGGAACATATATGGAAAGATTACATGTTACTCGTTACATTTACACGTTTCGCTAACTAAATTGTTATCATCAGCAGGTCAATAGGAAACAGTTTTGTAGCAACTTGATTGGCGAAAGGCCCATCGAGTACCGTGTAAATCTTTCGGTATTCGTGGACAACTGATCTCCTATGTTTTAATAGCATTATTGATTAACCTCGTATAATATTGTGAGATATTTATCTAACGATTATATATTTAAGATGAAGGAGAAGAATGCAGTACTGGAAACCCATCATCTCCGGCTCACACTAGTATTTGTGGACCACAATTGTATTGTCAACTTCGACCTGGCAGTGATTTTGATGGATTCTGCAGGAGAAGTAAGTAAACTATTTCCTCGATCAGAGTAAGTGAGGGATATTATTATTAAAATAGAACTAACAAGGATGATATTCTAAAGGCGCAATGAAAAGAGTCTTTGAGGATAAATAGGCTATAGTCATGCTGAAAGTGAAAAAAATGATTCGTTTGTGGTCTAAGAACTTTTTAATGTGGTTGAAATGCTCTCTAAATGTTCACAATTTTCTCAAAATACTCTTCTTATTATACGTGTTTTATTACATTCCTAAAAATTGCTCTATTGTTGTTAAATTCTATACTGGATCTAGCCTTATTCAGAGGATACTTAAAAAACTTTTTCGAAAATTGTCAAAATATAAATATGTTGATTCATTTCATTTTGAGTTTAATTCTGTTTCATAAGCGCACTTTCCTTAAAATGACGCCTTAGTTAACTGGAATGAAAAATACTTTTTTATACCAGAACAAAGCAGTATTTTTCGTACAAATATTACTTTTTAATTTAATTGAACAAATTGCGTCAATTATAACGACTATTGATATTTTGTTTGTAATAATATTAATATTAAATTATTATAAACATAAATATTCACACAATTTTCGATATTTGGACTATTTGGAGGCCATAATTATTCTTGAAACATTCTAAAGAGTTATTGTAAATTCCAAATTCTACAATTCACGTATGGTTTTACGTCTTATTGTTTTGCTATTATTAATTTATTTTCTAGTTTTCTTTCTGGAGAGTTTTCTTTCTTAGAGATTTTTCCAGGCGTTCTCCAACGTCACTGGTACTTTTCTAGTCACCACGTCCCTTGAGCGGAAAATCTCCGAAAACGATGGCCAGTATACTGATTAAGCATCGGTAATTTGGAGAACACAGCAATTTTTTTTGTAATTATTCCAAAAGTGTTATTATTACATATTACATACATGTATCCGAATGTGGAAAAACTCATTTTCTATGTTAAAAAAGTGTCCCGAAAGGCACCTGAAATATACAAATTATTTCATAAAAAACTTCCAAACAGAAGTTGCTGTTGTCTTCAGAATTTGTTATAACGCGTTGAAACTGACGGATCTATGAGTTATGAAATGAGTTGTATTACATTACTAGTGGTGTAATTTAACTTCTAAATTTTCTCGAAATCCACAAAATAGATACAGTATATACTTGTCAAAAACATCCTATTCTTGAGACACACATTTCACTCTCTCTCTCTCTCTCTCTCTCTCTCTCTCTCTCTCTCGTCACCCATCCCAATTTATAAAATATCAAAAAAGTTTTTATCTCCGTAGTCTTTCGGAGTTTCGTATAGAGTTTCTTATAGTCATTCCAATACAACTGAAACAATGTTTTTAAATCTGTATATAAATCTATTTTTTATATATACGATCTTCTTGATCAATACTTGTCATTCATTGATGATTGTATAAGTTATGTGATGAGATTCATTACCCAACTAGTGGTATAATGAACCCATTACTTATTACATACTTATTTTGACCTTAAGAACATTACTATTAAATAAATGGAAAATTGTGTTTGAACTACAAACAATATAATTACCTTTTTATTATAAATATAAATGGCGAAATGTCATTCATTATAAATTGTAATTAATTCGCCTTTTAAACTTTCTATTTCATAGTTGCAGTAAAGGTAATCAAAATATACTATTACATTTGAAATATTAGATATTTTTAATTTTATACATTATTAAGTAATAATTATTTTTTTAGTGAATACAGAATGTACACAGAAACAAGATGATTACGACAATAGACGAAGAAACGGTACACTTGGATCTATGGAAGTTAGACAGGAATGTGATGACGACGGATTGTTCGTTTCCTATAACTGTATACCAGGGCAATCGTAAGTGAGATATCTTGATGATAGCAACTATTTAAAACTTTATTGTACTAAATTCCAAATACACACACCGTCAAAAGTCTTGGACCCCCCAATGATTTGCATTAGTAAATAATTTTTTTTTAAATATCGTATGTGTCTTTCAAAGCATGCTTTTCCTAAATGTATTTTTTTGTAATACAGGAATAATTTTAAAAAATTTAGTCAATTAAAAAACAATGAGAAAAAAATTTGCAATTACAAAAAGTAACAAAACATATTTCTTAACAATGTAAACTACAACTTAATAGTCAGTATAGCCTGCTCTTCTTCTCAGTAATATATTGACACGCCTGTGCATTGAAACAATCAAACGGTTTATAATTTCTTGAGGAATATTGTTAAATTCCTCTATTGCTGCTGCAGCTAGCTCTTCCGCATTTTGGGGTGGGTTCATGCGTCTGTGAATTGCTCTAGAAACAAAATCCCATATGTTCTCAATGGGATTCATATCTGCGGACTTAGCTGGCCAATCTAATGGGATAATATCTCCCTGTTCTAGTACCTCTTAAACCATTCTTGCACGATGTTGCCTGGCGTTGTCGTCCATGAAGATGAAGTTGTCACCTAATTCGTCGCGTAAGGGATAAATAATGGGCCTGATAATACTTTCAATATAAACTTGACTTGTCATATTCTGATTTATGGGAATTAACGGCGTACGGCGATTGAACATTATTCCTACCCAAAACATTATTGTCCCACCATTGTAGGGAGCAACCTCACGGGAAAAATTTAGTCTCTCTTGACGACCCGGGTCTCTCCAGACTCTTTGCCTATTGTCATCACTCACCAGTTCAATTGTGATTTCATCTGTGAATAAGACCCATCGTTACTGCTGCAAAAGCCAATCACTACGTTCCCGTGCCCACTGAAAGCGGGCAGCTCGATGTCATGGAAGTAGAGTGGGTACCCTTAAAGGCCTTCTTGCACGTAAATTTGCACGACGGAGTCTTCTTCGAACTGCGGAGGTCGATATAACAAGTCGAAACGTACCTTGAAAACGAACCCTGAGGGCTAGAGCTGAAGCATTTCGGTGTCTACGGGCATATTGAACCAAATACCGATCCTGCTGTTCATATGACACTCGAGGCCGACCACTACGTGATCTTCTTTCCACTGTCCCTAATTCTTGATACCTATGCACTATTCGCACAACAAAAGATCTAGGAATGACTAACATCTCGGATATTTGATGATTGGAATCTCCAGCATCATGCAAAGCAATAATTCTTGCCCTACTAAATGTAGAAACCTCACGTCCTGGCATTATAACGAAAGAAAAGTATCAAAGTCGCTTTGCTGAATATGCAATAAAACTGACGAATATTAAAAAAAAATATATATAACTAATCAACAATATTTTATCTAGTAATTTATTTGATTTTGTTTTACAGCTAAATAACTCACCTTTGTTTCCCAGCAACGAAAATAAAATAAACATAGTCGAAATCTGTAATATGCGGGGAGTCCAAGACTTTTGACGGCGTGTGTGTGTGTGTATAAATTCTGGTCTGAAAATAGCAAAAAGATTATTTATGAAAAACTGTAGGGATTTCTTTCTTCGGATGTACTTTCATTAAATGAGTATACAGTGTGTGCCAAAAGGAATAAAATAAGTAGTTTTTTTCTTTTTTTATAACTGTTACTTTTCCGCAGTCCACTATACGCGGAAAAGTAATGTAATCGTGTAAAGAAAAAGTGAAAAAACAAAACTTTTTTTGCGTTTATTTTTCGTTTTTCCGCCTAAAAACAAAAAAAAATGGTTTTTAAAAAATGTTTGCTGTGTGTGTGTCATTGTCGTTGTCGTCGGCATTTATTCTTGTTAGCACGATAACTCAACTAAATCGTGTCGGATTGATCGGGTTTTGACTGATTCTGATTGGGGACGTCTCCCAGACGACACCTATTGACCTTGAGGTGGGTAGAACACACTCTACCATGTATATGGGTCATGATAAAGTACAGCGGTGGACTATTTGAGAAATTTTTTTGTTAGCACGATCACTCAATTAAATCGTGTCGGATCGATCGGGTCTCGACTGATTATAATTAGGGACGTCTACCAGACGACATCTATTGATTTTGAGATGGATAGGGCACACCCCACCCTGTCCATGGGTCATGAGAAAGCACGATGGTGCACTATTTGAACAAAGTAAAACTGTCGCATAGAACACATATTCTGCATTTATGTGTTGGTTTATTTTTTTCTTGGCGATTAAATTTCGAGATAGAGATGTTCTACGTACGGAAAAATCCATTTTAAGGTTTTAAAACTGTTTATTTTATATATGTTTTGTTGTATACGATACATTTATAAAATTCTCAAAATACTCGACAGAACTGTGATCTGTCATATTTTTTCACATTTTCCCATTAAAAGAAAAATAAGTAATTCGAAGTTGCCGTGTTCCATGATCGATTCCCTTATGTATTAACTTATACACCAAGATAATTCTGGACAAGATGTGTCTCAAATATAAGGACAACATTTGCAAATCACTGTTGGTAATTCAATTCAAAAAACACGTGCTGAAAAACTGACGACTAGAAAAACAGCTCTTTAATTCAGTGCAGGGGATTTCAATCAAAGGAATCTGATGGCTATTCGGTAAATCTTTCTCCATTTATTCATATATATGGGAAAGTGTGGAGGTAATTTTGTGCCATGTGAAAATTTGTGAACTGTTTTCTTCATCATCACCTAAATTGATTTTATGTTCATGATCTAATCTGATTATATGATATGATTTGATATTATCCTGACTGATCTTGCGTATACAGAGTTAGGCATAAATACGGAATGGGCGTCTCGGTCGTCTGATTTGACCCTCTCTGACTTTCTTATGAGGGTCACATAAAAGGTCCACATGTACAAGGGACGACAAAAAGATTGATGAAAAGAGTTCGAAGTGTTCGTGAATTTAAGACAAGGTTATCATTTGAGAAACAAAATTGAGTGCCGTAGTAGAACTCATATGACAAAAAAAAAGGATCAAGATTACCAACATATGTAAAATAAATATCAACAAAACTTTTATTTGACATATTTTTTTGAAAAACAAATAATTAAAAAGTTACAGGCATTATTCCATACTTACGTTGGACCCTGTATTTATTATTAAATCATTTGAAAATGTCCTATTTATTGCAAATTATATTACTGCATTAATTTTAACCAAAATCCCTCATTTTTTTTAAACACAAGGCGAGTTTCTATTATTTATTCATTTGATTTACAGGCGAATTTGAAATTATGTATTCAAAACGCTATTCTAAGATGATACTGACGAATTTATTTTATGAATTTCAATTCTATTAAATAAAACAACTGTTTTTTACACTTACTGTTTATTGCTTTCCTTAAAAGTTTAGCATAAAGAATATGAATTTTGTTCGTTATATTTGGGATACACGTTGTATGTACAATATTGATATTTTTTATTTTGACTTGAACCATATGTTAGTATGTGCCCATTTCTTTTTATAATCAGGTGTTACTGTCTCGGTAAAAACGGCACCCGGATATTTGGAGAGGCTGATTTCACAGGGCTCCCCTCCTTTAAAATGCAATGTCGTAAGGATTATCTATAGTATATTTGTGAAATTAATCTACGTGATCAAAATAACCCTTATTTTAGGTTGCTCCAGAGACTACGAAGAAGCCTCGGAAATTATAGGCAAGGAACTCATCCCCAGTGAATATTTACGATGCTCCGCCAATGGAGATTATGACAACGTGCAGTGTATCGGAGATCAATGCATGTGTGTAGATATTTCGGACGGAGCACCGACTTATCCTAACGATCAACTGGTTAATTTAACCCTTATATCTAACACAACACTAAAATGCTGTAAGTTTTTATTAATTTCGATAACATAACAGCAAAGTTTCACTTATAAGGAAATTACCTTAGGTAATCGCTCTGGATTTGGACACGACGATGTTCGAAGATTGCGTAGTATACTGATAGAGGGGCATATTTTTAACTGCAATTTAAACCATTTAAGGGGTGAAATGGGGTGTCAAAGTTCACACCACAAACTAGATAAACTACTTACATATTTTTTATTTGACGACATAGACTAGTGTTTCCAAAAGCAAAGTTGTTTGAACTAACACTATGAAAAAAATTTCTCTGCGTTGCCAGATACGCCAGTATATACCAAAACAATTGTTTCTCAGTAGAAATATCGTTTTTTATGATAATTTAATAGATCCATTCTATTCATAGAAATTCTAAATAAAAAATCGAATTTTCAACGGAATTGATTTCCATAATTTTAATTCTATAACATTAAACAATAAATTTTAATATTTTTTGTTGATCTGGGTTTGATGAGTTATTTACGCTGATTTAATATCTACCTTCCGTTTTTGCCCCTCACGTAAAGTTTTTGATCAACTGAATATTCAGAATTAATTAAGAACTAAAGGAAAAATTATATTTTAATAAACATTAAAAAAACATAGTAAAAAGCAACAACATAAATTGTTTTCAGCCCATAATTTCTTTTTTTCTTTGAAACCTCCTCCCTTTTTAACAAAAAATCTCGTTTTGTAGTTTTTCTTGTGTAATCAATCATTGGATGCTTTCTTTTCAACATCCAGCAGTAATCTGTCATCATCGCCACCTCCCATCGACCCTGGTACCTCTTTTCCATCTCCTTTATATCTTGATGGAACCTTTCACCTTCCTCCTCACTAACAACACCAAGATTTTCTGGAAAGTAGTCCAGATGAGCATGCAGAAAATTAAATTTTATGCTCATATTACAACCAAGTTGCTTAAACTTATCCAGCATTTTGTTGACAATTTTCTCATATTGCAGATCTTTATAATTTCCTAAAAAAAATTGTGTTATATTTTTAAAGCATTTCCAAGATTATTTTTCAATTTCTGTCATTGTTTCTTCAATTTATTGGTCCTGCATTAATTTTCTTCTTTGTGGTCCTACGAAAATGCTTTCCTTTAATTTTGCTTCAGAAAGAGCTGTAAATTTGCCACAAAAGTACTTAAAACAATTCCCATTTTTATCTATAGCTTGTACATACTGCTTCATTAATCCTAATTTAATATAAAGTGGCGGCAAAATAATTTTTTGGGGATCACCCGAATTTGCATAAGAAACGTTTTTTTAACCAGGTGTTAAGTTTATAACAAAATATATTTGCTGTATTTTTACAACTTCTAGGAATTTTTAAAAGAAAATAAAAACATGACGCGATGTCACGAGTAAACGTACACACATTAAAAACGTACTACAGCGACTATGTAAATATCCGAATAGTATAAAACCAGAATATCCTCACCAGCCAACTTTATTTCGGCAAATCCCCCACACTTGTGTGTACATTTCAAACAGACTAAACACAATGGCGCCGCAAAGATTGAGACAAAATTTAATTTCATAGAGCCTCAGTTTCAAAAACTACAATTTATTGTACAACGTGCTTTCACAAATACTGATGCGTGATGGAAACAAGAAAACAGTGTTTCTGTAGTTCACGGTATGTAACTAAAGTGTACTAAGCCAAACAGGCAAGAAAAGTCCGATCACAAAATCTTTGCTGGCCTGTGTAATTGGTAACAATAAACTACAATAAAGAGAATAACTGAATTTACATCATTGTCACTCTTAACTTTGGATTGGCAGGCAACATAATGGCTTTGTAGCTATACGAGTATTCCTTGATTATTTTTAAATCATTAAATCAAAGGACATTTTTTAATAAATTTTGAAATCACACTTCAGTTATTTCCGCAGCGTTATTCTTTTTTTGCGAAATGAAGAAAACACTTCCTCTCACATTTCAAACACAGGCTTGTATAAATTTCGATAAGGGCTTGTATTTTTGACCTCACTGACCTGTTTTAATCTCAGATTCGATATTAAAACTGCCAAATATTGCTAAAGTTTAAGTTGTTATATCATGCGGGGGCAGACAAACTAAACTCGGTTTATTTTTAGGAATTCGGGATGCACACGTTACTATACGACCTCACACGATATTACCACGTGAACAAGCGGTGAATTAACTTTCCCATTATAAACTGTTGATAACCTACCGTGAACTACTCACTGTATGTCATGTTCAATACGTTACTATGAATGTTGCTGTTACAACAATTACAACTTTTTATATTTTGTGAGGTGCTTTAGCTACTTTAGTTTATTTTAGGGCAATTTGTAACACTTATTTAATGGATATACTATAAATACGAGTAAATTATATGTTTAAGATATATGTTTTCAATTTCTTGTAGATCGTGGTGAAGAGACGGGAGTATACTATAAAAAATGTGAGGGAGAGTACATCGAAGCATTAAATGAAGTTAAATACTATAAAGAGCAAGGTTTCGAAATGGTATTTGCTTACACATTTCCAACATGTGACATAGATGGTACTTATAAGGCAGTCCAAGAAAATTCCACCCAGTAAGCACATGGTTAACTATACCGTATGTCCCAAATCTGATGGAACTATACATGTGGAAGTTGTTTTGGGACAACTGGTATAGTACATGATATAACGAAATGTTATAGAGATGTCAGATCAATTTTATATATTTAAGTCGAATATTTTTTAGCAAACTATGTGTTGATAAAGAAGGTGTAGTTCTAACGGCAGTGGACAAAATAGCGAATGCAACTTTGGCAGACTCCATGGATTGTAGTAAGTGAAATTGGCCCATGAATAAAACAAGTATGGAGCCGCATAAAAAAATATAAAATAGAAAATAAATCAGTAAATTAAGTGCAAATATGGAAAAAACTAGTAGTGTGCGTTCAAATGCAAATTATTTTATGAAAAAATAATTATTTACGGAAATAGAATACGAAACGCGTTCAAAATAATAACTAGTATTCAACTTTGAATTATTTAATTTGTTTTAACTGACGTATATATGTCAATTTAATATTAAAATTAATAATTAAAGTGTACACTATCGGTTAATGGATACATCGACAGTATTATAATTATTTTAATGCTATTTCAATCGAGAGTAGGTTGAAACATTTTTTTGAGGGTGATTTTGACAGGGGAATTGCATTTTGCTGCAACTTTCACGAAAGTAAAATACGCCATTAAGACAAAGGTACCAGTGGGGTGCGATGGAATTTAACTATGGGGAAGCAACACAGGAAATAATACTCCTATTTGCAATATAGGTCAAAGTAACCAATATAGAGAAAATCAAACAGGGGAAAAGTCTACCTACACTCCTATGAATTTTGTTCAATTGCAGTGAAGTTCAATTCTTCTATGAATGTTTGTAAATGTTTCTATTCAATCGTTATAAGATATAGAAAAGTCTTTAACGCAGTCCCTCTCTGAAGAGAACACTGCTAAGTAAGATGATCTTACTTGAATCGTAGAGCATAATTAAAGTGTTCATGCGTCTTGAAACAGAAAAACGAAAGCTAAAGCATTAATGAAATGGCCAGTTAGGCGTCCAGACTTGGATCTTCTTAATTATTTTCTAGATACTTAAAAGCAAGATCCATGTGAAGAAGTTAGAAAATTGAGAATAATTAAATGCACAAAACTGGAAAACAATAACGAGTATGTTATCCCTTTCCAGAAAAAACACAGTATTTCTAGTTTCAAAATTCGCACAATTGAAATCGAAGATTAAACTGAATTTGCGCAATATAAAACATTAAATATTCTCTCTGTAATGTTATTCATGAAATAACAATAATAGCAGCCGTATTATTTAAATTTAGGATTAGAAGTGGGGACTAATTTTACTACGTTAGGGAACGTTATATAAAATATAAATAAAAAAACTTCATTTAAATTTTATTTGATTCTCGTCCCAATAAACTATAATTTATTGACAACATAAATTTATGTTAATTCATTTTACACAATCATCTGTTGTATCACAAATTGTTAGTTAATTACAAGTATTAGTTTTGAGTTGCTAAAACAAGTGTACAGAATATCGTTTGGATGACAATTATTTGTGTAAACTGTATTTCTCAAGAAAAATTTAGGTCTGCACCCACCATTTTCTACATTACATACACATTAACACCGTACGCTAGTTAATTACATAGTAATAATGAAATTGTTTAATATATTTTGTTTAAAATTAGTGAGCCACTTTTCATTAAAAAAAAAAATAACAACAATATACAGGGTGTTCGCGAGATTGAAGGTACTAGTGACAAAAATATGTCGATTGAGCTAAATATGCATTGTACAAATGTTAATGGTTTCAGAGATACGGGGTATTTAATATTATAACTTCATTTTGAAAAGTCTGCACAGTATGACTATGAAATTTGACAGCTTTACGTTTTTTGGTATGACAAATAAGTATGTGCAACTAATTTCAAACCCTATCGCTTTGGTAAATTGGGTCAATTTGTTTTCTTTAGAATTATGAACAAATTGAAAATATGGGAAAGAGCCGTTCTTTACATAAAAAAAGTAAAAATAGTAAAGAAAAGTAAAGAACAAGGTACCCCTTATTTCTTTGGGAAATCGGGTAAATTTTTATTCTTTTAAAATTATGAACAAATTTAAAAAATGAAAGCAAAAAAGAAAATAAAACCTTCTTTACATAAAAAGTGATTCTTGTTTAATTTTGATATCTCTATCCGTTTTCATAAATCATGAATAAATATCAAAGATATTTGTTCATAAAGTTTTTTATAAATTTTGTTTTTATGTATTTCTTCTCCTTAAATTAAACTATAAAGTGGCCCAAGGATTATAATATGGAGCTTTATTTGTAGTTTAATGATTATTAAAAATTGAATACAAACATTTTATAGATTGGGGAAGTAATAACGTTTTTTTATTATACATTGTTTATAAAGGGCAAGTAACAAATGAAACAGGAAAAATAGGAATTAAAAAACTACTAATAATTATTAATAACCTCAAGAATTGCTTAAGATGAGCACCACCTTACTTATTACACTCACTAGCACGTCCAACTAATGCTTATTGTAGCCTCCAAAGAATTTGAATTTTATTTTTTACTTCTTGGGTGTGGCGTAAAATTCTTTGCCGAAGTTCATCATCGGTTGTCACAGGAAGAGTTTCTGCATATTACCAGTTGAGTTTTCTCCTAGATCTTATTGTTTGACCACTATGAATTATTTTGCGTTGCCTTACTTAAGAAATATAATTCCCGGGACTAATTTTCAAGAATTGTTGAAGAATTTATAACTATAATATTAGAAATGCTGCAAAATAAACACATTTTCATTTAAATTTCCAAACTTAATTATTATTTTATTAATAACACATTATGTTATCGACGATGTGAGTATGGCACGTAGCATGATAAGTTTTGACAAAATTATTTCAAAAGGCCGATATAAATTAAGACGGACCTTTTCCCTTTCATGAGCCCTTTTGACCAAAACGGTTCGAAGTAATTTCTATTTTATTTTTGAATTATCTTATGCTGATTGATTCAGAAATTATGACGGCATTTGAGTCTCTAATAAGGTAGCAGAGGCGTCTATAATAGCTCAGGATATTTTTGAAAACAAAATCGTTATTATTATTATTAATATTATTCTTATTTCAGAATGTGTAAGAGCTCTCGCTGTCATATCCTCTAGAGAGAAACCCACATGTGATGTAAATGGGAATTACTCTCCTATTCAATGTAGAAGAGGAGTCTGTCGATGTGTCGACCACGATGGTAATCAAGTCTGTGCTAGTCAGCCTTGTGAAGTAAGCGAAAGAGATAAAGACTCATTTAAGTGTCCTTAAGACAAATGAATGTTAATGATGATGTCATGCTCTCCCTTTTTTAATTATGAAGTCTAACAATTTATTTATTACATTATAGTGTTTTGTAAATAAAAATATTAGCAATAAAAATAAAAATTATTATATTTTATTATATTAAAACATTAACTGAAAGTATTCGTGATATTCATAACTAATGGTAAGCGATGTTAGAACCTCTGCGATGACCAGACTTAAACACTTATGTATTTTTGTTCACTTGTATTTAATATTCTCCAGATGACTGATTTGCGATCAGATTTAATTATGTAATTTATTCTCATAAAAATACAAGTGCGATAAATCAGGTGATCTAGCGAGTCAGTCAATTGAACCTCAATCACAGATTCATATACGAGAAAACTGGTTTCCTGGTATACTAATTTTTTAGAATGTAATATGATATCTCTTTTAAATATAACACGCATTTTGTATTCCAAATGGCAACCATTGGGTCCAAATTGATAATGATTTAGGGGCAAAATTCAAGCAACATTAATGATTTATTTTTTTTTAAAGGAGTATATATATCCTGAAATGTCCACGGGTTTCTGTAAGTTTTCTTTGTAAAATATTTTGATTCATATGCAAAGTAATTTTACAAAAATAATTTTTTTTCTTTAAAAATTTAAATTTAAATTTTTTATCAACTTTCCACTTTCCAAGTTTTGTAATCTTTCAAGACGTGAAGATAAAACATGAAATTAAAAATGTTGGAAACTGAAAAAAAGATAAAGTTGGAACTAACTAAAAATCAGTTCTTCAGATTATTCAAAAGTACATTGGAGAAATTAATAGATCAATGTCAATAAGATTCGATTAATATAGGGCTTAATTATTTATTTATTAGGTTATTCTACAGGTCCTAAGATCCAATTACAGAATTGGAAGCAAAATAAATACAAACTAGGCGCATTTCATTAAGGGGCTACATTCACCTAAAATGTTCAAAATTCTCGATAATATTTTTTGTATATTATTATAGTATGAAGGCTTAAGAATATATTCTGAAAGTTTCAAATCGATATCTTTAAAATTTACAGAGATATAAAGCTTTCGGGGTAGAGGGCGGTTAATGCTGCTACGTGCCCCCTCAATGAGCGCCCTCGTCGTGTGCGGAATAATGATTGGCTTAAATAATCAGCGACAAACTTGAGGAATCATTATTTCATGCATTTTTTCCTACTATATTGTAATAATGTACACGCACAAAATTTCTCGCGCTAAGAAAAATGAAACAAGCACGAGAATTCATCATCCTGAAAAAAAGGCAACGGCCTTTGAATCCGAAATGGTGGCCGTCATATCTTGAGAACCGATCGAAAGATTCATTTTAAATTTGGCACAGTGACACTGTAATATAGTGTTAACAGAATGACGCATTTTTGAGAAATAAACAAAATTGTTTAAAACTCAGTTATTCTCTTACAAAAATCTTTTAACTGCTTCCAGTCAACTTCATCTACTCGTAACGTTGTGTAAACCAGGGGAAAATTAAAATGTTCTTCGAGAAGAATATCAAGAGCTTCTGTAATATATCCATTTACTGTCGGACAAGATAAGACCAATTAAAGAAATATTAAACATTTAATATTCCTTCAATTACTGTAGATGGAATATTATTAGAATGATGGCCGAAATATTTCGGTAAATTAGTCTCATAATATTAGAATCTGTGATTTGTAAAGAAAATTTAGGGCATAAAGTAGAGGTATAATAATCATAAGACATTAGAATATGAAAGAGATGAAAGCTGTTGAGTTACTCACTATATTTTATCTCTATAGACTTTAATGAATGAACGAACACTATGTTTAATTGTTTGCAAGTTATCGAAAGGAAGAAATAATAATATAAAGAAAACCCAACAACATTGAAAAATAACTCACTATTTTAGGAAGCAGTAACAAGTTCCTTGTCATTACATTGTATAATGAAATAGTAATTTGGTTGTCATTTGGTTGGTAGGGTTTGGAAGTTTTACAGAAAACTAGCTTTTTGTTGTATTATACAGTCAACAATGCTAAGAACGATACAAATTCTAGTCCATATGAACCGCAAATTATTCACAAACCAAATATGGAAGAAAGTATCTACGTCTATACACATTTATTCACATAAATGCAATAACATATTATATAAGATCTCGCTTTTTGTAACAACACGGAAAATATTACGTAACGTTTATCTGGCACAAAACTCTAGTCTGTCTAGCGTCCATTTACACCCAGCGGATGTTTCCTGGCCTGTCGTTGAACTTTTAATTGAAACTGAAATTATTCATGAGTTACAGTAATATGTGTGATGAAAACTTTTGATTTGATAAATATTAATTAAATAATAGGTTATGTGAAATAAAAATGAATGTTAAGAATAAAAAATAGAAACTGACCTTTTTCTTTTAATAAGAACACGAATATATTAAGAATTGCAGTGATTCTTAATCCAATTTATATAGGGTGATGAACGAGTTTCGCAATGTATTCTCAAAAATTTTATTTATTTAAGATTTTATGTAAAAAGAAAGCACTTTTATGTTCGGGGGTAATAAACTTAGACACAAGGAAGAGATTTTTGAAAACGTATGTATGGACCACGGCACTATACGATTGCGAAACCTGGACGGTAGGGGAAGCAAGGAGAAAGATATTAGAAGCTTTTGAGATGTGGTGTTACCGAAGAATGATGAAAATACCGTGGACTGATAGGGTTAGAAACGAAGAAGTATTAGAGAAAGTCGGCGAGAGAAAAAGTATGTGGAAAAACATAAAGAAGAGAAGACATAGAATGGTAGGCCACTTGTTGAGATATGGGGGAATAGTCCACGATATTTTGCAGGCAGAAATAGTGAAGTGAAGTGAAGAAAGGCAGAGGTAGGCCTAGAGTAGATTACTGCTCGCAAATAGAAAGGGATGTAGGTTGTAGCACAATTAGCGAAATGCGTAGTAGCGTAGGTTAGCACAAGATAGGAGAAGCTGGAGGTTAGCGTCCAACCTCCTCATGATAATGATGAAGATTTTGTGTTTGATATGAACCCTTATCATAGTGTTTTTAAAATGTAACCTCTCATTTTTAACAAAAATTAGTTCCTTGAAGTTTTACGAGAACAGTGCCTCATTTTTATTTTTTGCCTAACAAGTTATAAAGTAGAGGGTGTTTAAGAAAATACGAATAAAGTATATACAACAATGTCAATTATTTTTCATGCAAATTTTAAAGCTGTTCAAAATATCCTCGGTTAAGTATTCGAGATAAGGACTTAATTAAGATAGTTTCTGTTTCTATTCGAATTTGTTGCTTCAGATTTTTTAAATTATTTGGGCTATTAAGAGGATCAAATTAGGAAAACGTTTCTGTTACTTTTGTCTGAGTAAAAAGTGTTTTATATTATATTAATATAAATATTTCAATCACATACTGATTTTACTTATATTTTTAATTTTGAAAATAAAACTAATGTGTGGAATGAAACAAATTTTCTGTCAAAACGTCTGCCAGAGATCTGATACCAGATATCTCTGTCACGTAATTTGTCAATTTGAAAATTGGAAAAAAAAATAAAAAATAAAAATTTATTCATTAAGTGATAATTTAAAAAAAAAATAGAACTCGAAACGTATTTCTTTCTCTTATAAAAAATGAAATTTAGTACTTTTGAGGAAATTACAAGCACGATTGAATAAACAGAAGTTCTAAATCATACCTTTTGCCAAGTTTTGAGAAATGTCTCTCTTTAATAATGAATCTATTTAAAACAAAGCTGTATCTTCTAGTTTTCTAAAACATATTTATTCTACTATTCAAGTACTTCATAGTATCGTACTTAATTTATATTTTCCATAATAATATAGGCTTCAAAAAAGGAATAACACAGATAACAACCGGAGACTTCAACACTCGATAAGACAAGTAACTTACATGAAGAATCTAACAAATGTTACAATGACGCCACATATATCAGTTTTTGGCTAAGGTGGTGTATGATTTCAGAATACAGAAGAACATAGTAATGAAAGTAACTAAGGGAGGTTCAGGGGCTGCTCAAATTTTGCTCAAAGGAGAGTTGGCAAACTTCTTGATCTACGTAAGTTTCTTGACTATTATGTCGCAATTTTTCATAACACATTTATTTTGAACACATTAAATAACGTATTACCTTTGTAGCGAATTTAAGTTATCTGCCTTATAGAGAGTGTTAGCTATTTATAGTATTTTTATAGTAAGATAGGGGAAAAATATTATGATGTCATTTTAGTTTTTCTTTGTGAAAATGCAAAAACAAAAAATATGGATACAATTGAAACAAATTAGTAAATTATTTGAAGCAATTTATATTTACTAAACGGCTGTTTTCGTGTGTGTGTCACAACATTTTTAGGTCGATGTACAAAATGCTTTTCGTTCGAATTTCGACATTTTGACAAAATCAATATAGTAAATCGACCCTTGTGAACAACGTGGTAACTTTTGTTTTTTGATCCGAAGCTTCCAGAGGCATTCTCCGGAGGTGCCTTAGATATGAGTGAGTGGGCGGCGCAGTATTATTACGATTTGCTTACTCATTTTATTATTAAAGAACTGGGTTTATTGGGAATTGTAAATCTATAAAGACGAACAAGGGCAAATATTCCTAGCCACATAGTATATGTACATAGATATAAATAATGTTATGAAAGTGTATTACCATTAAAATAATTCAATTTTATTTTGTTTTTAAAGTTTAGAACAGTAAAGATGACGTAGTGCTTTTCTATTAATTGTTTTTAAACTACTACAATTAATTAAGAAGTTATCCAACAGCTAACTTTAGAAATGTTGGGTATTTCTACCCAGTCTTTATGAAAAATATCTTATATTATATGGATAATTCATAATAAGTTATGAATTAGATATAGCTTTTGCGAAATTTTAATAACAAATATATTTAATATAAAGCTGTCGCTTCTAGTTGTATAAAACGTAAATATTCTATAATTGAAATATTTCATAGTATCGTGCTTGATTTGCATTTTCCATAATAATATAGGCTTCAAAAAAGGAATAACACAGATAACAACCGGAGACTTCAACACTCGATGAGACAAGTAACTCAAATGAAGAACCTAATAAGTGTTATAATGACGCCGCATCTATCAGTTTTTGACTAATGTGGTGTATTATATTAGAACACAGAAGAACATAGTAATGAGACTAACCAATGGAGGTTCAGGGTCTGCGCAAATTGGGGGAAAGGTACCACTTTACAGGCGCTTCATTTTGTCCTAATTTTGTGCGAATTTTTCTTAATGTAACCGTATATGATCGCTCACTTTCATAAAATAGTTGTACACAAACTATTCGTTGGTGCACTGTTAATCGCGGCATGTTGACGTCGTATGGTTTCTAGATGTTAGTCGTTAAATATTGACACCCTATCTTTGACAGAATACAAATGGCGCACAATTCAAATCTTCTATTTCCAACTGAGAACGCATTATGCAATAACTCAAAAACCTAATTATCGTAGGAGGTCATTACTATAGACCTAATGGCTTTGCCTCATTCCTTAAGAAAAAAGCACCCATTTTCTAACTGAGAGGCAGCTTATGTTTTATTATCTAATGTATGTATACGATATCATATATCTATGACGTACAATTAGCTTAATTAGAATTATACAAAAATATACAATAAACCAAATTTGAGAGTAAGGGATTTATGAAATCAATTGTCAATATTGTAGTCAAAAGTACATTGGGCGGACAAAAGGAACAATTGGTACTAGGGTCAATAAGCACATATTTAACGCAGGTTTACTTAAATATGAAAGATTAGAAAATTCCGTTGCCGAAGATACTTTCGAAAACGATCATAGAATAGATTCTAGTAAATTAACGTACAACAAAAACGTACTGTTGAACGCCTTTGAAAGCATTAAGAGCTACACCTACACTCTGCTGTTCTTATTCATATTTCCAATAACATAGATTGAAAGACTATATAGATAACACTATAGATAGTGGCGGCTCGTGATGAAATGAAACGGGTGTTCTGCACAGGGTCGATCCTAGGGTATTGTCCGCCCGCGTGCAAATTTCAAACGTATCCAAACTACTGGCGCCGTAGGGGCTGCAGGCGAAAATTTTGAAAATTTTCAAGGTCACGCGTTTTCCAGATACTTCAGAATTTTTATGTAAAATCCGTTTATACAAAAATATAGACTTTCACAAGAAAAATTTTTGCAGATGAGTTTTTGCAGATACATCAGTTGTTTCGTCTGCCATAACTGCCAAAAATGAAGGTTTGTTAATTTATTTAATTATTTCTTCATGACATACTTTTAATATACAGTCTAAAAGATCATTTTGTATTTCTTTAGAGGTTCCTTTAAATACTGAAGCATTTTGTAGATGCTCGCGTAAAGTTACATCAAGCTCAGTAGAAAAATTTATCGAACTACGAAACATCCCCCGGGTTTTGAGAGGTTTCAGCTTCGTCATGTCCTCGCAGCGCCAGTACAAAGGCCCCACAAAACTTTATGCTGTTTATAATTTTTGATAAAACGTATCTCTTTTTTGTCACATTATCATTATGCTTTTGCACATTTATGCAATAAGCTGAATCTAGCTGCTCTTTAATATTAGTTGTTCCTAATAAAGCTAATTCCATTGTATTATGTAGATGGCTTTTGGAGTTGTCGTGCAATTTTATTTTTTCAGTTAAGTGCACCAAATCTGTCACCCCTACCTCCGTCCATGCTTTATCACCGCCAAAAAGTAAACAAGGAAAACAAAATAACGCATTTTTTTTGTTGCACCCACATATCCAATTGTTCTTCGAATAAATGTCTCTATTAAATTGACGTTTATATGCTTTTCCGCGGCTAACACCTGCAGTCTCAAAAGCAATATCGGGCAATGGCCTACCATTGTTTTTTAAATCAATTTTTCTTCATAAGAGTATTTAAAAAATCACTTCACATGAACTAAATTATAAACTAAATCCATTGTCACTATCACAGTATATAAATATTAATAATTAGTACAATAAATCACTACACAAATTCACAAAACAGTATTTAAAATCTCAAATTAACACGAAATACGAAATAGGTACGATTTACGCCCGCCTACTGTACGAGGAGTAGGAAGGAGTAAACATTCACTGATGTTGCCTTAGCTGGAAAAAATACAGCTCACTGACCGTGTAAATTCGCGCATTTACGAGCGCCAAGTGTGGATTGTCGCGGGAGTTGAGGGGGAGGACGGTGTGCCGAACCGTGCTGAGAACTACCTCGTGTGGCCCAGTTCAATGTACCGCGACGCGCTCGCGTAGAGACGCAGATAATTCATCTGGTCTACTACTCAATAGAGGACGGCGGGCAGAATGCGACTTTAACGCAATAATTTGGTTAGCTGCACCAACTAACCAAATTATTTTATTAATAAATTTTAGTAATTATTATGTCGCAAAAATATACAAATATCTAATTTTTTTGGCAGTTCTGCAGCTCTGCATCACCTATACACCAGCCGCCCCTGACTATAGATAACAGTAGATTGAAAGTTGAAACGGTTATCGAGCGACATATAGTCTTTCAAAAACTCTGGAAAACTGGTATCCCGTTTTTTTTATTTTTTTTTCGTCAGTGTATTACAAAAAAATACCGCGTTACGGTCTTATGTCATATATACTGTATATGCAATTTTTTAGGGGTTAAAACCACATTATTACTTTTTTATTTTCCTATTTTACATATGATTTTCAACCTTTGTTCATTAGTTTTCACTGTAATCCTTTCGTTGCCAATCGTTGAGTAATGTGATGTAAACTGCAAGTACTTAAAATTAAATATTTATTCAACCTGATTTTCCCTATTACAAATATAGTGCTGTGAGGTCATCTTTCTAGCAATTTCCTGTAATACTGAAGACAATAAAAACTAAAAGCATCTCCATATGCCTTGAAAACCATTCGACTAAAACATTTGTTATAAACGCGATAAGTTGGCCAATCTTTTCCATATTTATCTTTATAATAAATAACTGTAATAATGCAATGGAACCAGTTTGGTTTGCCCAATATACACGCGATTGTGTTTACGATCAGCTATAAACAATATCTCGTTGGGTGTTGTTATATAACGTGAGTTAAATTACATGTATCCAATTTTGTTTACAGATTGCAAAATAGTTTGCTTGGTATTATCTGATGGGCTACGATTATCTGCAGAGATAGTATAAGAGCGACATATTGTGGGCGGGAAAAAATGTATTTTAAGTATTTTTCCGTGCGTTTGTACATTATATATTACGTAATAATTAACATAGCAATTAACTGGTCTAGTTTGGAGGGTCGGTATAGAGTAGTGAGGCATTTTCAATATATGTCAGGACCGTACTTAATTACCGTTAACTTTGGGTAACAAAAGTATCAGTATCAAGTGCACATAAAATTCAAAAGATTCTTTACATATTACAAAGGCGTTCGCATGTTGTTTTCCAAAAACATCAGTTGTTGTATAGCCCATCCAGATTCGCGTTCTTGAAAATCAACAGTCTTTGAGGTTATTTCATCCTTCAATTCACTGTAAATTTCTTGCAGGCCCGTGGATATATTTATAATTTTATTCTCGGTATTGAACGATTTTATTTCAGACAACTCTTCTTTCCCGCTATAACGTAATGTCCAAAGAGCTCAAAATTAATTTTCAAACTGTGGTGTTGTTGAATATATCGGAGAAGAATACTCAAAACTTTTGGTTTAACTTCATGTAGAAAATCAGAGGGATCAATGTGATTTTACTTTTTCACACTCCAATATACGCGGAAAAGTAATGTAAACGTGTAGAAAGAATTTTTTTCTAGGGTTTATTTTTCGATTTTCGACCTAAAAACAAAAAAAAATGGTTTTTAAACCATTTCGTGTGTGTCATTGTCGTTGTGGTCGACATTTATTCTTGTTAGCACGATAACTGCCACAAGGGCCAATATTGGGGCCTCTCATTATATATTATATATAAATGGCTACCTCAAATAAAATATTAGCATATTGTTCATTATCCTAATAATATTTATCTCGTCTTCTCGTGTTCGAAAGCACAGGACAAAACCTACAAAATAAAATGTTCCCCAGATTGGATGTATTAAAATAATATCTTCAATACCTGTTAGGTATAGGGTGTCGAGAAAGTTAAATACAGGATAAAAACCTTAAAAATATTTAACTTTCTCGACACCCTTATAGGTTTATATTATGAACTAAATAAACCGTCTATTGAAAATAAAATTTTTGTTACAGACCTGTTATCTGTGTAGGTGTACATTTAAAAACTCTGTGCATTCCAATCGTTCGCAATAACCGAAACAATTGTCTTAAAATTATTAATGACGTCGTTATACTGGAACTCATTAAATAAACTCTAATGATCTTAAAATGTATTTGTTTTATCTCTCCACTATACATACAATCTATACTCGTCTGTCGCTAAGGTGGACAATAAGTATTTGTTACGAGCATAAATGACATGTAGAGAACAATTCCAATGAATCATACTCAATGTAAAAGTTAGATTACGATTATATGAGCAGTATAAAAATAATCCTAAGTCTAGATTTATCACTAAACTAAATTAAAAATGCTCTTAATTAATTAATCCCCACTACTATGAAACCCTTAACAACAATTCCTATTTGCAAAAAGTATGCATTTACAAATAGGATATCTAGTTACCGTGTTTATAGCGATAAATAAACAGTTTTAAATCCTTAAAACGGACTTTTCCGCACGTAGAACATCTCTATCTCGAAATTGACCGAGATAGAGTGGCCGAGAAAAAATAAACCAACACATAAATGCAGAATATGTGTTTTATGCGACAGTTTTACTTTTTTAAATTTTTCTCAAAGAGTCCACCATCGTGCTTTCTCATGGCCCATGGACAGGGTGGGGTGTATTCTATCCACCTAAAAATCAATAGATGTCGTCTGGCAGACGTTCCTAATCAGAATCAGTCGAAGCTCGATCGATCCAACGTGATTTAATTGAGTGATCGTGCTAACAAAAATAATTTCTCAAATAGTCTACCATTCTGCTTTCTCATGACCCATGAACATGGTAGAGTGTGTTCTATCTACATCAAAATCAATAGATATCGTCTGAGAGACGTCCCCGATCAGAATCAGTCAAAACTCGATCAATATGACACGATTTAGTTGAGTTATCGTGTAAAAAATTTCTCAAGTAGTCCACCATCGTGCTTTCTCATGACCCATGGACAGGGTAGGGTGTGTCCTATCCACCTCAAAATCAATAGATGTTGTCTGGGAGACGTCCCTGATCAAAATCAGTCAAAATCCGATCGATATGACACGATTTAGTTGAGTTATCGTGCTAACAAGAATACATTCCGACGACAACAACAACGACGACAACGACAGCGACAGCGACACACACACACACACACACACACATACACACAAAATGGTTCAAAACCAATTTTTCTTTGGTTTTTAGGTCGAAAGACGAAACATAAACCTTAGAAAAAAATTTTTTTTACATGATTATATTACTTTTCCCCGTATAGTGGAGTGCGGAAAAGTAAGAACTAATGAGATTACGGTAGTTATGTTAATGTTGTCCATTAAATTCAGTATTTTACGGAGCTTGTTATATGTCATTCTTATTGTAGATTTATGTTTTAGAAAACCAGATGCTGTTTTTCTAGAACCAGTTATTTCATTTAAAAACTACCCACCCCTATTATTTACTTTAGCTAAGAAATAGGATTACCCACACATACGGTTAGCCTATATGTGTGGGTAATCCTATTACTAAAGACACATTTCACAACGTTCGACAATAATTCATGAATAGATTGTACTTTTGCTTAGTTAACAATAGTGGGAATTTTGGGTACGTAACCAAGTAAGGTGTAAAATAGTTTCGCGAAAAGTAAATTTATGCCATTCACTTATTTTGTATCTACAGGCCCTCTAAAGCAGCGTTTCCTAAACTTTATTTTCCGTGACCTGGTTATTTTTATACTTTTCCTTTGTGATCCACTAAATTTTTTATCGCCTATACTAGCCTATTAGGTGAAATAAAACACATTTATAAACGTCCATACAATTTTCGTATATTATAATAAAAAAGGATTTGCTTGTACAAAAATGTAAACCAAACTAAAGGCAATACATTACCTACCTAAGATTAATGAGAAGTTGCTGAATGATGTTGTTTCTTGTTAACTAGAAATTTTAGGTTTAGAGAAAAAGATGATAACTTTATTCTTAAATCCGGTTCGACTTCCAATCAATTTCTATATTTATTTATTAGGAAAACTAGCCTGCTTCAAACTATATATAGGTCGTGACAAAATGCATTAAAATTTTTATCCCTTTTTCTGCTAAAGCTGGATATTCCTGACGACAAGACAACCAAAAATCCATAAATGGTATTCTCTCGAAAATGTCTTTGAGTGTAGTATCACACGACAGTTCGATTATAAAATCAATATCTGTATTCTGTAATTCTGTCTCGGATTCTACGTTCACTCTACTATGTAACTGCCTGCTCCAATACGACGGGACCACAAATTGAGTTTTTTAATTGCAGTTTCCACCTTCTCTTGCACTTTAAATACAGTTACTATTCATTTCATCGCTATTTACCAAATAAAAAACCCTCTTATCTTGCCGATATTCGGAACAGTCTACCTGAGCCTAGCTATAAAAACAATCCACGGTATGTTTTGAGATTTTTTATTTGGCAAATAGCGATGAAATAAACTATACATTGCTACCTTGTAATGTCAGATTTAAAGTATTCAAAAAATCAAAAATATCACAAAGGTAGGCTACCCTAATTAACCAATTGGCGTCTTGAAAACTGCCTTTGAATTAAAATATTACATCCCGTAGGGGTATGTTGGTCTAAGAACCTTAATACTTCTTCCTTCATTTCAATAAGTATTTTTAAAACATTTCCTCCTGATAGCCATCGCACCGCGCAGTGTAAAAGAAGATGTTCATAGTCACTCCCCATTTCTTTACATAACGTAGAAAATATTCTTGAGTTCAGTGGACGAGATTTTATAAAGCTTATAAATTTTACATACTCTTGCATAGTTGCAGTTAAAAGTAATGACATTTTTTTACGACCAATACTTCTCTGTGGATGCTACAATGCACCCATACAAAGTCTGGTGCTACGGCTTTGATTCTGGGAAAAAGTCCAGTACGAGCACCAGCCATTGCATGTGCTCCATCGCTACTTAAGCCCACACATTTGTTCCATTCAAATTTTCCACTTTCATTGATATAATTATCAATTAACTTAAATACTTCTTCAGCTGTTGTTCTTGCTGTCAGAGGTTTACGAAAGAGAAATTCCTCGTGAGTCGTATTGTCAAAATCGTATCTGACAAAACACATTAGGTTGGCATTGTCCGATATATCTGTACTTTCATCTACTTGCAAGGAAAAAAACTACACTCTCTCAAGTAACTTACAATAGTTTCTTCGATGTTATTTCCCATCTCCACGATTCTACGCTTAACTGTGTTATTTGACAGCGCCAGTATATTTATTTGGTTCTCCTGTTTTTTGTACATATTCGAGATGCAAATATTTTCATTGCTGGAACTATTAGTTTCTGGGAAAAGCGTAGTTGTTGCTCTGCAGAGTGTAGTTTCGTATCTGAATAAAAATGTCGTGCCCCGAAAGCTTACAGGTTTTCCATGGTTCCGTCATCGAACCACCTAGCTGCCCTAATAACTGAGAACAATAACAGTCTTTCAGCTATTAGGCCGTCACTCGGTGCTATCGAAGAAAAATTCGGTCACTACAATGAATTTGGAAAATTCCTAGATTGACAGGGTCGCATGTGGTTACATAAATGAATGGTCGGTCAAAGAGATATTACACGAATAGCTACAGATATAATCGAATATTAGTTAATACTAAAATGTTAAGAGATATTAAGGTTATAAGGCAAAATTACAAGCTATATAGATTATGAATTATAAATACAGAGTTGAGAGCGCAATTACGTCATCGTTAGGACGTAACACTAGCGTCCTTCGTTTCAATTAATTTATTTAATCCCGATATAGTCCTGATTTAACATATTTACTCATTTTGTTTAAAAAACAAAAACTGAAAAACGAAACACTCCATGTGTTAGGGCGACCTGGCATTCTAATTTCACGACCCGGTACGGGGTCGCGATTCGCCGTTTGGGAAACGCTGCTCTAGAGCATCTACAGACCGCACTAAAACAACTTGTTAGGTGACACATACCTGCTCTTATGATTCTTAGGGAACTCGAATAAGTCGATCTTGTCGAATTGAAGAATATTCCTCAAGAAACAATTCATCACTTCATCAGTAGCACGTCCAGACGAACGGAATGGGATAAGGGCTAGAGAACCATCTACATATCATAAACTAATATAAAAAAAATGTGCAAAACCTTCGAGATTCTGTTACGATATACCCATCCGATTCGACTGCAATTTCCTCTTTGTGGTTTTACTGTAATTAGATATACAAAGTCATTTTGTCATACTTCTTTTTTGAACCTGGGATTTTGGATCTATATCTTTGCTAAATATAAATATTAAATAATCTAACAGGTACATTTTCAAGCGAAATTTTAAACATACAGGGTGAATTAATTAATTAGTTAATTAGGCATCATACTGTGAGTTCACACCATCAAAAAGTCAATAACAAATAGACTAGGCACTAATCACTTGACTTAACGAAAATTCCGTAAGAAAAAGTCTCATTGCAACAAAACGAGAACAATAAGATGTCATAATACCTTTCACAGGTGTCGCAAGTTACTTAATAATAAAGAATAGAACAAATATGTAACGAAATTTCAATGCTAAGGTTAGTGTGTTTTGAATACAGACGTGTTGTAACGGACGCTTTCACTAATTTGCAGGAAATCTTGAGTACAGAATTAGTATCAATTCTCAACACTTCATGCACTTCTAATTGTGGTATAATGTCTCAATGTTACAGAGTGGCTCATTATATTGTTAAGCGACTGTTTCATGAGGTGTGTAGAAATAAAGAATCAAATGTGAAATATATATAATAATTTACAATTTAAATTGCACATAAAAATATTTTGGTATGCGCAGAGATACTGAAGAAAGTTAAATCAACGTTAAAAGGTCGTGAATTATAAGTATGTGCCTAAAATTTGAAATTAAATTAATCAAATCAACGTTTTTCGGAAAAGCTTTTCGGACATGCAAATTTTTATTTTCAAAATAGTACCTGCAATGGTTGTTTTAAACTTCTTACCCCCAGCCTTGTAAGCCCGAATAACCCTAACATTGAGAATTAAAATAGGCATATTTTAATTCTCAATGTTAGGTGCAATAAACATTTTCTGTGCTCAATTAAATGAAGAAAACATAAAATTCAGTTAATAAATAACGAAAATATTCAACAAAATAGATCCATATTTTTAATTTTGTTATTACAAAATTGAACAATTCACAAATGTTAGCAGCTCTTGTTCAAAATGACCATCACTCTGAACTTGACACCGGTGAGTGAATAATTCAGTTGATCCTGGACAGCATTTAGAGAAGAACTAATTGTAACCGGCGAAATATAACGAATCACATTCCTTATTATAATTTTCTTTAATGCGTCCTGGCCAATTCATGTAAGGCTTACTTTTCAGCTAACCGCATAATTAAAAATTTAGAGGACTTGTGTCGCGAGATTTTTGAGGCCATTCTACTGCTCCTCGCCTTCTACTACGTCTATCCATTTGTTTGTAAAGGATTCGTTTAAAAGTCCTCTAATATTTCCAACCTAATGCGTAGGAGCACCGTTTTGCTGTAACCAAATGCATGTATGAACCAAATAGGGTTCATCATCATGTGGGAACAAAACGATTCAAGTCGGCAACAATCTGAATTGTCAAAAATCAAATACACATATCCGTTTACATTTATGTCAAAGAAACATAATCCAAAAATCTTTAATTATTCTCGCACAACCATTTATTTTTCTTGGTATTTGTGAATGGGTCTCTTATATTCAATAAGGATTTATGTAATTCCAGAATATTGTCGTTTACCTGTGTACCCTATCATCAAGAGACAATGTAAGTTCGTCAGAGAAAATTACATTGTGTAAAAAATTTTCGTTATCTATCATACCGTCGACGTCTATGGTCATTGGACACTATTTTTCTGTGGAACATTTTCTTCATATTCTATACCGTGGGTTGGTATCTGTAAGAAACTGTTTTACTTTTAATATATTCCTATTGTCTGTTACGCGTTCCTTCAATGTGTTTGGTAGCTCGTTTGTATTGGGGGAGTTTTTATATCCCCTACATAGTAACAATATTAACCCAGATTAATACTTCAGACACCAGGGTTGTTCTATTCCTTGTAGTAGATGGGAATGTAAGCCTAGTATGTTCTAATATCAGAAGTGTCCAGGAATGGGTGGAGATTGGAAGACTTAATCACCCAGTGGAAAACCCAGGGATGCAGGCAGGCTAAACTGCTGCCGGATTTGACACTTAGTAGCGACTATATGGCAAAGCTCTTGAGGGGTGATAGGGACAATGTCTAGGAAGCCACGGGGTTCATAGCAAGATTGGATTGAGTGCAACGCGGAATACAGATGGTGTGGAGGAGAGCTGGAGACCTCTGAACATATGCTATGGCAGTGACTGACTCTGTTACCTCTTCTCTTCGAGATACCTCGCAGGTGAACTGCCATTGTTCTACTATTATGATCAATGGGTTTAATTTGGACTGTATTCTGTTCCATTCACCTTACCATGTATCAATGAGCTGGTTTCTAATAAATGCCATTATGCCACTTGGAAGGATATTTATACTTTACGATCATCTGGCTCATCGTTTGTTGTACTATATATTATGCCCGTTATACTTATATGAGTGGGTATTCAACACAGAATATATTTTTTACTCAATTCTCATAGCATCCTATTTAAATTGAGGATATTTTGAACCAGTGAGTTAAAGATAAACCTATTTTTATGGTTTGCACAGCGCTTAGGGAATCTGACTATATCAAAATTGATGTATTATCGATAGATGTTCAGCAAAGTTCTGGGCCCTGTATATCGCATAGAGTTCTGCAGTGAAAATACTTACTCAGTGGTATAGACCCCATGTTTGTGTTTCATCTAGACTTGTAAATGAACTAGCTCCTTCTTCTTCCATTTTGTACTCATCAGGATAAAGCATTACGGAGTTGGGATTCTGATCTCTAATTTCAAGGAGTCTTGAGCGATATGACAATGGGTTTGTACTACACTTCCTGAGTTTGGCGTTATCAGTTATTTTGACTTGACACTATTTCGATGATACCAGTCTCCTGTTAACATCATGAGGTAGGAACATCTCAACAGCATATATTTTACATGGATAACATCCTTGTGATAACTAAGATTTCAAGTTCGCTGTTATTCTAACAAATTCGACATATTGAAAATAACGCAATTTGCCAAATTATCGTCAAATAAAAAACTAATCATAGTGACTGACAAGTCTCATTTCAAATTTATTTGTTAAACACAAACATCTAGCAAACGTTCTTATTATTAGATCTGCATAGATCCAGTGGAAAATATTCCTGTTGTACATTTCCGTTATTTATTAATCAAATTTCGATTTCTTGTTGAATTCCGCACAAGAAATGTCTTAAAAATAGAATGCATTGGGTGTCTTCATATTTGACATCTTAATGTTGGACTTGTTGAGATTTAGGGAGTTGGTGATGATGACCTGAAAATGGTCTCTATATGGGTTGATTTGAAAATAAAAAACAAAATTTAGGAGTAGTTCTTCTAAAAAACGTTCATTCTAATTTGATAAATTGCATAATATGACCGTTTGGCCTTCTATTTTATATAATAAGCGTAATATGTATAGAATTCTTAACTAATTGTTATATAACATCTGAAATTAGAATCAAATAGATTACCATCCCGCCAAATGCATTTTATTTATTAAATTAAGGATGTTTTCTCTACTTAACACTAAGAATTTGGCAATTATGTATATTGGGCACATCATGGCCTTGCATGTAGCAGACTATTCTAATATTTAAATAAAATATTAGATACTAATATGTATTGCATTGTATTTTATAATAAAACATAAATAAAAAAATCTTATAAATGAATATGGCAATAATTTAGAACGGTTTGCATAATGAAAATAAAACATACTTAAATAAACAGTTTTAAAATCTTAAAACGGACTTTTCCGCACGTAGAACATCTCTATCTCGAAATCGAGTCGCCGAAAAAGAACGAACCAACACATAAATGCAGAATATGTGTTTTATGCGACAGTTTTACTTTTTTCAAATAGTCCACCATCGTGTTTTCTCATAACCCATGAATAGCGTGGGGTGTGCCCTATCCATCTCAAAATTAATAGATGTCGTCTGGTAGACGTCCCTAATCAGAATCAGTCGAAACCTGATCGATCCGACACGATTTAATTGAGTGATCATGCTAACAAAAAAAATTTCTCAAATAGTCCACCATCGTGCTTTCTCATGACCCATGGACAGGGTGGGGTGTGTCCTATCCACCTCCAAATCAATGGGTATCATCTGGAAGACGTCGCCGATCAGAATCAGTCAAGACTCGATCGATTCGACACGATTTAGTTGAGTTATCGTGCCAACAAAAAAAATCTCAAATAGTCCACCCTCGTGCTTTCTCATGACCCATGGACAGGATGGGGTGTGTCCAATCCACCTCAAAATCAATAGGTGTCGTTTGAGAGACGTCCCCGATCAGAATCAGTGAAAATCTGATCGATCTGACACGATTTATTTGAGTTATCATGCTAGCAAGAATAAATGCCGACGACAACGACGACAACAATGACACACACACACACACACACACACAAAATGGTTTAAAAACCATTTTTTTTTAGTTTTTAGGCCAAAATACGAAAAATGAACCTTAGAAAAAAAATTTTTTTTACACGATTACATTTCTTTTCCGCGTATAGTGGAGTGCCGAAAAGTAAAAATATATATAAAAAAATTATATTCTAAAATATATCATATAAGACATAATCCATGAAAATGATAAAATAAAATATAAATATCAATAACAACGACATTTAAAAAGAGATATAATATTGAAAGTATAAATATCTTACAAAATACAAAGTACAAAACATATTTAACAAAATAAGAATATCAGGATCAGAACCATATATGTAATATATAATAAGAAAGTAATGAGAGAAATGTAGAAAATACTAAATTTTGAAATTAATTATACTTTTAGTCAATAGACTGTTGTTCAAATTGAGACTAAGAACATGCTTAACTTGAAGAATTGATTTTCTGATCTATTTTTTATACATCTGGAGTTTATTATAATTCAATAGGAAGAGGGCCAACTGCCCCTCTTGCTCTCCCTCCGGGCACCCATTGATACAACTTTCTGTCTACAAATTTATGAAAAATACGTCTTGAGCTAATAATTCCCACTTGGAAAATTGTGTTATTAATATTTATGATAAATACATTTTAGATATCTATAATAGTAGGTACCTTTTATTGCTTTTATTTATTCAAGTTGTTACTTTTTGAAACTAGTCCGAAGAAACTGCAACATTTGTGGCAGAAAATGTAAAATATGTGTAAACTGAGAGTCAAGAAATAACAATAACGTATTTCAAAGTAGGCTGACTTAGGTATTTGTTAAAACAAATTTAAATAAATATATGCAAGTCATCTAAGCACACAAAAAATAGGTATATTTCCCAACCCAGCAAATCACACTCACACGCAACTTTCCCTTTAAAATTGTGAAACCACCCGACCATTTTTCGCGAATATCGTAAAAAAGAATGTGAGAATAACTTGGTCAAATCGCCGAGATGTGCGACTCGTTTCAAAAAACTTTCATACAATTCCTATGTCTCGTATATTAGAAGAGATGTCAGGCAGATCTCGTACGACGCAAGATCTAGGGATTACATAAATTCAGGCGTAGACGAGAACCGCTGAAATGTTGCAAAAGCTTTAAAACCCCCGCCAGACTGCATTTAAAAGTTTATAAAGTTAACCCAGTACCTATTTACAAGATTAGTAGAATTCTGATATGTTTCAATTTGTATTTGTTCTGTGAAACCGGTAAATTGCAGATTTCGCGTTGGAATAAGTAAGAAGTAAGTAACTAAGCAGTGCAATCGATCGATGATTGAAATTGATTGCATCAAATATGCCGCTTATTAGCCGGTTGTAGTGATATATACGGTGTCTCCGAAGTACGCTTTAATCTACCATTCTCGTGAATTAGAGAAAACAGTTTGCTACATAAAATAGGGAATATAGAGGCTTTAAATACTTGTGGAATTGAGCGTAAATCTTAAATAAGAGTTCTAAAGCAGGGTTTGCTAAGCTGGATAATTGATTATACTGTTTAGTTGTCTTAAAAAAATACAAATTAATAGTCATATTATTGCTTTTAATTGATTTATGTAAAACTTTGCTAAGGCACCAAAAGGAAAAATTATATAAACTAAATAATAACATGTAATGATAATTTCTTGTTCATGAATCTTATCGCGCTGTTACGTTTTATTTTTTTAATTATATTTATAGAAAAGAGATTCTCGGATGATTTGACGTATTTATATGAAACCAAGATAATAATACTATTTTTTATTATTAAATAAATGTTCACAGTATTTAGTGCATGTACAAGAAATAATATTAAGCAAAAAATTAACTTCGGAGTTAACAATTTTTTGACAATAACAAATGTAAATAGTATAAATGATCTTAATGGTAATCTTAAGAATATTTCAAATATGCACACATATGAGCATCAGAGTAAGTTATATATTCTAGGCTAGTAATATAAATTTTTAAGGGAGGATATATTTAGGTTCATAACAGTATAAATTGAAGACTTAAAAAGAACATGCGGTAATGTTGTCTTCAACTCTGTATTGCATATAGAACAAATCTGAATTGAAACTTTTAAATTATCAAATTTCATTTAAATTAAATTAAATTTAAAAATTAAATAACAATAAACTACAAGAGCAGACAAGTGATATGATAATTTTATAATTTATAAATTATTATATACATAAAAATTCTCAATGGGAATGACTAGGTTGTTTATAAAAAGTTGTAATATATGATAATAAGATAAAATATTGGGATCAGATATTTATAAGTGGGCTTATGGTATTTAATTTAAAGTGTACATAGGGTAAGAAGGGATAAAATTAAATAAGCGATTCCCAGAGCACAGAGAAATAATATAAGAAAGAATCAACGTGCGAAATACATTTACAATATGTGTATTTTTGAGAAAAAATGCTTACATGTTAAGATTGTCAGAAATGAATTCCCATTATTAAATATACTTTACTATAGGTTGTCCACTGTGATCCATAAGTAACGACCAGTTAAGTAAATTTTACATTCTAATATGAATTATTTAATCAACTCCTTTATATTGACATTCCTAAAACATTATTTCTTTCAAGTCTTAATGCAATATGGGTGTAATATTTTGTTTAAAATAGTCCTTAACACCCCATTCAGTAATATGCGATTTATTTTTGCATTTATTATTAAGTATATTAAGTTTGAATATCTTAAAATTGGTAGAGTTAAGGAATTCTAAACTGTCTTTGCCAATTTAGCAAATATGTGTCAAATTTGACTAATTTAAATTTCAACGAAACATTTTTTTGGTTTCCTACGTCTATGCCTATGAAGGAATTGGGAGAATTGAAATGTTAATACAATTAGGATCTTGTGGCAAAGAAATAACATAAAATCTTAGATATTTAACGTAGATATCTTTATCATTGCAATGGAACAATAATTTGGCGATAATAAATCTCTTAAAAGCTAGGAAATACTATTTAGACGACAAAAATAAATATATTGGTAGATACGAAACAGCTTAAAACTTCCACACCAAGAGTTAAAAACAATGAGTAATATTAACTGGATATAATTTGTTTGGTTCAAGAACTAAATATAATGATGATCTTGATTGCTGATTGGAATTTTATGAAATCATGGTAAATATATAATGTAATACTGATCTGTTACTTATAAAAAATATTTTGCTGATGAAGTAACATTGCTCTTAAATGAAAGAACCAGTAAACATAATTTTAGAGACTGGAGTAGAAAAAATGCATATTAGATTATTAAATTGCACACTAAGAACTCGAAAAGTATTCTACGATTATAGTTTTCCCATCAAAATGTATTTATCATTTAATCCTGAAAAATAATATTTTCATATATAAAAAAAACTTAAAAAAACATGTTGTGGATAGTAAAAACATATAGCAAATTGATGTATAAACTTATAAAATGACTAAGATATGAGGAGATTAATATCAAACTTATCTATATCCATGCAATTTCTATCAAAATCAGGTCCAACAAACAAAAATATACTTTGGAATTTGGTTATTCTCTTATATGCAGTCAAAAAGTCGATCTAGTCAGTAGTTTTATTAAAATATACTGCATTAATTGTTATCTCCTAGATAACAATTAATGCATAAGAACTGTCCTAGTATTTATAATGGCGACTTTAAGTATCATAAAATGGCACTAATTTTGCTCCTTCAGGTACGTCCATTAGAATGGAAATTAATTGAAAACAATAATGGATGTATTAAAAATAATAATATTTCCAAAAAGAGAGGAAACATAATTGGAATCTAAAATAGATGTGTCAAAAGTTCTTCGAACCAATATTTTGACACAATAACTGTTACAAATATCTTACCGTCTTTCTTCACCACTTATTTCATAACCAATGCGTAAATCATTTACTCTTTGAGATAATTATTTTAAGAGGTTAATGAAAGGTTTCATTCTTTATAGAATTCCTGTCTTAAATTCTTATGACATTTCCTTTTTGATATTGTTCAACATAGTCTAGTCTAGACGCAATTAACGCTAACCTTACTTCCTGATTGTTCGAAGGTTAGATTAGTTGAGAATTAATATATTTGGAGTTGAATGTTTTGTTCATTCTCACAGAAAACTTATTGTATACCTACCTCATTAATTAATTCTTCCATAAGTAAATCTTGTTTACTCTTATATTTTATACTACGTAGGATGAAGATTATAGTACTGAAATTGTTAATTAATTAGCTGTAAGCAGTAGCGAAGCGTCGATTCAAGCTGAGGGTAGGCTGTCCTGAATTAGGCGAGGGAGGGGGGCTGCTCATTTTCAATGCTATATATATATATATATATATATATATATATATATATATATATATACAAGGTGATTCCGCTAATCCGTTCATTAAAAGTTTATGAACTTCCCATTGGAATTCATTTTTTTAAATTTGGAATCAGGGGTTAGCGAGGACGATCTATTCATCTAAAGTATTTTTGATTTTCTGACACTTCCGATTATACCGGAAGTAGCTATCAACTTCCTTATTTTAAATAGAACACCCAGTATATTATCACATTTTTGAATTACCCTGCTGATTTTAAGTGAACTTTCTTAACAATTCCCTATACCTATCTTCAGCAGTTTTTGAGATATTTTAATTTTTTTGAAAAAATTAGGTTTTGTAGTATCCCATTGGAATGCTCGTCACTTATTCAAAACAAAAGTTACAGTAGCAAATTTTGGGCTGTAATTAGGCGGACTATTAAGCTTTTAGGTGATATGTAGTTTGATATTTTATTATTTACAGGGTGTCCAAAAAATTTAGTTCATTCTGACAAATTTCAACTGCTCAAAAGTCAATTTTCTTAAATGAAACACCCTGTATTTTATTGCTTTCTGTGATGAAGAATTAAGTCATATTTCAATATGTATTAGGATTCCCTATACCTATCTGCTACCGTTTTCTTGCTATCGAGGTCTACCATCTAAAATATGTAGGGTATTCTGCGCCTTACAGCCCTAATGGACTGGACTTAATTACTGGAGTTTTAACTTGCACTTACGTTATGCGCCACATCTGAATTTTAACCTTCTATGTATTAAGGGGACAGTGATCCCCGAAAATTGAAAGAAAATTAAATTTTGTTTATTTATTTGTTTATTTTGTTTATAAAATCCATCATCTTTGTACATTTTAAAATAAATCTCACACCTTTATCTAATCTCGAGGTATTTGTTATTTTTTAATATAAATTTAAGCTACCGATGGTTGATTTGGTCGTGTATCGAAGAAATTAAGTTTGGGAATTAAAAATTAATGCTTGTGATAAGAAAATAAAACAGTTTTATTATTATTTTTGGTTAAAATTTAATATTATTCTGAGCTATAGGAAGGATTATCAAGGTCTTCATTTTCTTCGTAGTGGTTTTATAGCTTCTGTTTTGTTACAACTATGAGGATTTTGTAATATTTAGCTACTTTTCTAGGTGAATGAGGTAAATTCATTACAGCAAAAAAGGGCGCATTGCTTCCATCCCTTCTCCCGACCACTCTACTGGCCTAATCAAGCCTTATATTACACTCGTAAATTTTATTCCTTTCTCTTCAATCTTCTTTTCTACCGTAGGAGAATTCGTCATAGTTTTTCTGAACGGACAATTTAGACAAGAAACTGTGACTTTCACTATCAAACCAAATCTCCTTTTAGTAAGAGACTCAAGAAGTCACCTAGATTATTTATATTTAGTAAATCATATTTTTGAAATTATCGTACCATCAAGCATACCAAATTTAGCACCAGACGAGGATAACGATGAGAATATCCAAGAACTTCAAGAACTCGATGCTGTAGGTGTCCTTTCTCTGTCCTCTACATCAGGAAGTTGAACTCCTGCAGGATATTCAGGCGTTGCACTCCTCTTTTGTTCTTTTTGTATGAACAAATGTACGAGAATACATTTTCTAATGACGAGGCATGATTTTAACATTCAACTTGATAAGTTTCAATGATTAGGATACCATCTTTACCAACAAAAATAATAAATTGATCATGAAAGACATAGGAGCGACTGGCAAACGACTTTTCTGTGGGTCGCCGTTTGGTCGTTCAAAAAACTGCTCTCCTGAAAAGTTAGGTTATGCCACTTTAAGAACACGAAATTCCTAAATTACTCGGATTTAATAGCTGAAAATTTTAAGGCCTACTCCATACGTAAGTGATGAAATTTTGTGTGTTGATTTTACAGCTCAATAAAATGGTCAAATTAAAAAAATATATATATAAAAACTGTCATCAAGGTATTAGTACACCTGATAAATAACTGGTTAAATAATGGATAACGTGTCGTTCAGTGTCCCCTTAACCTATTTATTTATTTTATTAAAATCTATTCTCAATCAGACATATCTTCTCTTTGTCATCTCATTTATAAAATACTGCTTTGTCACTATAATCAAAATTTGTATTAAAAAAAATTACATCTCTAAATATCTGTCTTAAAATTCTTTCAGTGGTATACTTCATACGTACAGGGTATATTTAACTAGGTGAACCTATTCGGTTCATGTTGAGCAATAACCATTATTAATAAAGTAAACAGTAAGATATAATTTCTTACAGTTAACGCTCTAATATCTACAATGTTTTCTATATCTGGTTTCAAAAATGTAACGCTTTTTGATTCAAGGTGGTTTTGCCAATTTAACTTTTCAATTTGTCCCTTCTATCTATCTGCGTAACTATGTACATGTGTGCAATCACGTTTGATAATAATAATACGTCCTGATTTGTAAATCAGCATTCCGGAAACTGGACAGATTTTTAAACCTACAAAAATTAATATTGTATCCAAGGCTGAGTAAACTGATAGGCCTTGATCATTTCTAAGATAATTTAATTATTAGTTAATTTTCGATTTCACATTATTATAGCGTGTAAAGAGAAGGAAGAAACTTTTTCTGCTGCCTGTTTTAAAGAATTTATTTACAGAATTATTGTGCTGCGAAAAAGGTTTGTTCTTTGAACATTTCAGCCATGAAATTAGTTGGTTATAATTATTTGGGCGATTCGATTTTGACAAAGTGGCGTACCAAGTTTTGGGATAAAGGTTCTAGTTGTATATAAGGTATATTTCAGTTAGTCGACGTATTCTAGAGTTGTAGTATGTCATTTCTAGATATTTTACCAGCTTTTACAATAACTGCCTCGATCAACTTGAATTAATTTAATAATAGGAATACAAACAGTTTGTTACACATTAGGTCTTTAAGATACACCCACAATATAAAGTTCAATGGTATAAAGTCTGGGGAACTGGCCAACCAATAAACTTGACCCTACTTCGAATACATTTATTTACATACAAATAACAATTTTAAATAATCTGTAATGATATGTTTATGGGGCGGATTGTCATTATGTTTCCAAATGATTGATTACATTTTATTGGAAAAAAAACTTGCCTGAATTTTTGCCACCAGTGGCAATTGCGATCTAAGGAACTACTCTATGAAACTCAATCCTTAGATTTTAATATTATCAGGATATGATGATGAATAAGAACAGAGATGAAGGTATGTGAAATTCACAATAATAAATTGTCAAATAATCTATAATATGTTTACCGAGTGGAGCCTCATTACGTTTCTTAATGAATGCTTGCATTTTATTGGAAAAAACTTACCTGACTTCTTGCCACGAGTGGCAAGTGTGACCTAAGGACCTACTGTATGAAATTTAATCCTTAAATTTTGGTATTATCAGGATATGATGATGAAGAATAACAGAGATGGATGTATGTGAAATTTACAAGAATAAATATCTTGATATCTTTGCAAACATGGCAGGAAACTTGGTTTAGACTGAAAATAAATTGAATATAGTGATAGATATTAAAGACAATTTAGATAAACCTCCAAATAATGAGAATAATATTAGTAAAATGTCCAAGAAAAGCTTTTATTAAATGGAACAGTCAAACAAGATAACGGTAGATATTGAAATAGAAAAGTTGTATTTTTTCTATAGCAGTGCAAAAAATGTAAATTTACATACTGCCTATAGTGAGTAAAGTGACACTTTATCGCTTCATTGTGTAAAAGAATCGCCAATGCGCAAAATCGGTTAATTTCGGCACTATTCTGTACTTAAATTGAAATGAATGAAAAGATAATATTTTATGTCATTTTTTGGTACAATACATTTTCGAGTTACAGTTCCAGGTCGCTTTCATTTATTTGTCCCTAAAACATGCTCCTGCAATGCCAAGTACTAACACCACATCAATTATTCATATTACAGAAAGTATAGGTACTTCTCCAAAAGAAATTTAAAAAAAATATTCCTCTCTAAAAAAGTTTGCCCTAAATATTGCCCTAAAATTAAAAGCAAATATTAAAGTGTATCCCTAACATAAAAATGTACATATGTATTTCGTTGGGTAATCCACAACTGTATTAAAAAGTAATAAGAACTGAATCGCCTTGTTTACAAATAGGATGTAATTAGTTTCGCCTGAAACAGCTTGAAACAAATAAATGTTAATAATGTTCATACAATGAGTATAGTTTTTTATTATAAACTTTAATTATGCTCATTATTTAAATAACAAAATAATTATTATTTCATGTTTTATCACATTAGTGCGTTATGATATTGAAAACAGACGCAGGACGGTATTACTATATTGTTCAGCAGTTACGTAAGGCTCGTAAAATAATATTATTTCATGCAAGAATTACATAATATAATAATATACCTTCCTCATGATCCTTAAATAATTTATTTCGGTTGTTTGGTGGAAAAATGTTCAAGAATTCAATAATTCTTCTTCGTGCAGTAGATATATACTCAAGACCATTGGCATTGGTCTAACCTATTCCTATCCTTTTCCTTCAAGTGTATTATTTCGAAAAATGTTACAAAATATTTTTTTATAAAACATCTAACGTTATTATTAGGTACAAATCTTCTACAAAGTATTTTTATTTTCTTGTTGAGGTTTAGAAATAAAAAAAGTCATATGAAGCGAAAATCTGGACGACAAAGATCCATATGTCCACATTTAACTCCATATATCCACAGTACTGAGAAATCTGTTAGAATTTTTTGCCACTATATTTACACAAGAATCATGACTTCAGTTTCAACACTTTCAACTAAGAATTTTTAGTTGAATCATCGTTTTGAAAATGACATAAAGTGTTGAAACTGCAGTCATGATTTTTGTGTAAATATAGTGGTATAAAACTTAGGAGTTGTTTTACTCAATTGCGTTGGAATCATGAACTACCACAGAGTAACGGCTTCTTCGATCAATTTCTTGAAACAAGAATTTTAATAAGTTTTCAAATTTCATGATAAACTGATTTCAGAGGACTTGCAACATAATAATACCTGACAGAGAAAACAGAGAAGAAGATCAAATAGTCCTCTCATAACGGGTCAAAGGACCTAGTATAAAGATGGCTTAGAATCGGGATTTACGATACACGAGCGAACACCGAAATCCCATGAAGTCTAGGGAAATACGTAACAATATGTTACCAATATTGTACTGGCCCAATAAAACTGGCCCCAAGTGGCCACGGTACAATATTGGGTCCAAGAGATAATAACGCGAAGAACTATTAATCAGTTCACAACTTTTCTTTTTTTTTTTCTAGCAACCAAAGAAATTAGTTCCACTTAAGTTACATCAAAAGTTGTGTCTAAAAGACGCCTGCCAAAAAGACGAGGCTTGTTAAATATTTCGATCGAATATGCCTATATTATCATTATATATTATCACTTAGATTAAGATTAAAAATGGTAAAAACGACAAAAAGCTCAATAAAATACTTTAAAATAAAGTAAAGATAAAGAAGGGAAAACCCATATTTGGTTTTAATAGAGCCTGGACCATTTTATGCCGTGACTAAGTCACACCAGAATGTCCATAAATTAATGAACAGACAACAAATCACTATAATGGTGAAGAAGTTTCCCGCAAAAGCACCTGACAAAACAGTTAGAATAATAAGGGATCTTCTAACTAGGCTCTTCTGACTTGACATGTATATGAGTCATATAAGGCTGTATCACTATCAACATTTAATGATATTTGTAAATATGACCTAATTATTGATAACATTTCATGAATATTTCTAATTTCATGGAATTTTTATGCGTCTTCAATTCTTGTCCAAAGATGATTACGAGTTTCTATTCGAACCGCATAAACTAACGACTTTAAGTATCCCCAAATACATACATCACATAGATTTAGATCTGGAAATCTTGGAGTTCAACTAAGAATTCTTAGTTGAATCATCGTTTTGAAAATGACATGAAGTGTTGAAACTGCAGTCACGATTTTCGTGTAAATATAGTGGTATAAAACTTAGTAGTTTTTTACTCAATTGCGCTAGAATTATTATTCATAAATAAAGATAAAATAACTTTTTATTTTCGTGTTATTGATCCCTAAATTAAACTTGACTTACTTCAGATAAATGAATAAACAAACCTTTCATGTAAAATCGAGATTATATTACATGTACGGCACTTAAGAGAATACATGTTCAACCTTTACATTGACGTCTAATTGTCTATTAATTAATGATCTCAGATCACCTTCACGATGTCTGCGAAGATATCTCGGAAGCTATTAAGATCAAGGACAATCGATTTAATAAGAACGTATTCGTCAGAAAAGTCTCTGGCGACTGATCGACCCTACTCCACAGCTATCGGCGTGATGCCCGAAACATATGACGATAATTTCTATGATCATGCCGACCAAAGGAGGGATGCTATCCCAAAGGAGTACAGCGAGATACCGGGTCCCAAAGAACTGCCCATAATTGGGAACGCTTGGAGGTTCGCTCCAGTCATTGGTAAGGATGAAAATAGGTTAATTGTTTAATTTAGAAAGTCATAACTGATTTATTTTCGATAGTTCTAAAGTCCTAATTAGAACATTTGTCTAAAAGTACTTTGTTATACAGGGTACTTAAAACTTTAAGATATGTTTATAAAGAAGAAATAGACTCGTTGTTTATAACAAGTAAATCGCAAAAAAAATATTTAAAAAAGTGATCTACAAATGGAAAACATTCTCCTACTGTCAAGGATCCCTGATAAATTTACCACCATTTCTCAGCAATTCTCAATATATTTTGTTAAATTATTTTCTATTTTTCTTTAGTATAAAAGTTATACCGTATAATATATTTTAAGATCAGATATTTAAAGGGTCTGTCAATAACGACGCTCCATTTTTAATCGTAAATAAAGCAAGTAGTGTATGAGACATCCACTTATTTTTTTTTTATTTGAAAGAATATTTTATGGTATTAAGTATGGAGTAAAACGCTGCCGCTTTGCTTGGTGGCACTTATTCGGGAGGTTCAATCTTCGATGACTTTGTCGCATAAATCTGGCTGAATTTGCTGGATGGCGTTCGTTATGTAGACTTTGAGGGCATCAGTTGTTTGCGGTTTATTCGAATAGACCTGCGATTTAAAATAGCTCCAAAGGAAGAAGTATAAGGCCTTAAATCGCATGATATCGGTGGACAGTTTACGTCGCCACTGCGCGAGATAACCATACTCTTAAATCGCTCGTGCAGAATGTCCATCGTGGAATGCGCTGTGTGGAATGTGGCGCCACGGTATTCATATCATCCAGTTTAGGCCACAAGAAGTTGCTTATTATCACGTTTGAACACTTCTAACAATATAACCTTCCACGGTGATTTGCCATACACCACTGAATAATCAACAAGAAACTTGACAGATGTTGCTTTAAGAACATGGCCGCTATAACATTACAAGTTTCGAGCGTCTCTATTGAAATGCCCTTTATTGCGAATCTGTGGATCTGATCAAAAATAAATCTTCAAACTGGTTAATATTCTGTGCAAGACAAACAATTATATTTAGAGAAAGCATGTTTTAAGTGCTCTTTAAGTTTTTCAACTTGTTCTTACATAACTTAATAGTTTTAACCATCCCCTGATGATACCAATATTAATTGACGAAACACGCGTCAAGAAACGTGTAATCTTTTGGTGTTGGTGGAAAACTATTAAAAAAATAGTTACATTTTTTATGTTTATCTAATTTAATCTCCCTTAATTACTTTTGAACAAATGTTTTTCAATACGAGATCTTCTAGGTGATTTTAATTTAGTTCAATGACGATTTCAATTTAATGTTACAACTGTCATTTTTAGGCCAGTACAAAATTCATGAATTAGACAAAGTGATGTGGTCCCTGAGAAGGGAATACGGGAAGATCGTTAAAGTCGGGGGACTCATTGGACATCCCGATTTGCTCTTCGTATTCGATGGGGACGACATTCAAAAGGTCTTCCGAAGGGAGGAAGGGATGCCTCATAGACCGTCGATGCCCTCTCTCCATTACTACAAGCAACATTTACAAAAGGATTTCTTCGAGGGTAACGAGGGAGTCATAGGAGTGTAAGTAAAAGTATTTTGTTTTGTTTGATTTTGAACAAGAAAGTAATTTTAAATTTATTTTACTTAATATAATAGTATCAAATAATTGCCTGCGATAGCAGCACAGGTAGCAAAAATACAGAGAAATGGAGATATGGGAAAAGTAAAAACTCAGTTCGGAGAACAAATAGTTTATTCGTCAACTATACTCCTGGACAAAATTAAAGCATCAGTAAAACTTTTCATTATTTATTATAATTTTTGTCTTAAATTCTTAAGCATTTTAAGTAGGTGGCCTAGGGGATATCCTGTCACTACCAATAAACTATTCCAATTATTGAGATGTAAAGTCACATTTTGTAATTGTTAATAATACATTTAACCTCCCTGGCGTTATGACGATCCTGCAAAAACCGTTTCCAAAACGATACGCCACTACATTGGCATTTCAGCGTTGGCATTAAGTCCTGTGTGTTATTTTGTTGTAATTGAAGACAAAAACACACAAAAAAAAGCAAAAACTCACCAAGAGTGTACAGCAGAAGGGGGGAGGGGGAGCAGGGGCAGAAGGATGCGGGTAGTTGTCATAATTATTTTTATGTAGGTTTTTTACCGCTTAGGTAATAGAATAAAAATAAAAGAAAATAAGTAAATTACAAATAAACAAATAAAGACCAGTCGTATATATATATGGAGAGGATTGTCAAAAATAATAATAATAAATAAAAAATAGGTTGCACTTGCTCAGTCGAGTCCCTTCATTGTTACTAGCTACATAATGAATGGTTCAGCCAGTTTCAAAAATAAACAAGTCAGTAGCGTAGATGGGGGGGGGGAGAGGTTACATAAAAAATATGAAAAAAATTGTATTTATGGTATAAAAAAGACAAATCAGCATAAAACATAAAAATATGTATATTCATTAAACAAGAATTACTTCACTTCACTTTCACTTCACTTCATTTATCTATTTCACTTTCAGATGACGACGATGTTTACAATAACACTGAAATAGACAAGTTGCACGTGGCCTAATTACTTTAGATTACAATGTGATAAGAATTACACCAAGCATCTGAGTGTAGTATACGAAAACTACCAAAAAACACTGAAAATAACCGAAGTAACTTACAATGGATATACCCAAACGAAGTACAGGCATATCGATATGACCTAATTTTCGGTCCAGTATGCACGTATGCTGCTCATTGTTATCAATACATTGTAGTTTACCAGGCCGAGTGTAACTCATGGTATCAATTCCGTCGTTGTACTCGTCCTGATCGGTGTAGAAAACACCTTTTTTTTACCCGAGTTCTACTCGGGCTTATCGATTTGGACATCAAATGATTACCACGAGTGGTACTCGGGATGACCATCAGGGATATTAACACTGTTTAAAGTAATTTCTAAAAGGCAATACATTCAGTTACGCTAGTGGTTTTTTAAAATTTATGTCATTAAGTGAATCAAACACTTTTTCCAGTGCACTTTTCCATAGTTGAAGAAATGAATCGTCCACGCAACTTAAAAGAAGATGAAGCAGTGAAAGCTGTAACTATGGTTAACGAGGGACGTAGCCAGCGATATGTCGCTAATTTATTAGGAATTAGATAATCAACAATTAGTTGAACAGTTAAACGTTTCAATGAACTTGGAAATTACTATAGAACCCTAGACGCCCACAAATTCAAGAGATGCGCGATATCTCATGCAACACACTTTAAGAAAAAGGCATTCTACTAGTTTAGAGCCAAACAGAGCCCTAGCAGCAGCTCAAATTATAGCAATTTCTAGACGAATGATCAGGAAAAGGCTTAATGAAGGAGGATTGAACAATGGAAGACCAATTATTGCACCACTGCTCAGCAGAGAAAGATGAAAAACAAGTCTTAATTCACCAGATGGACGTCAAAGAGTCTGGCGGAGGCCAGGAAAGAGGTTTGCTGCCTGCAATATTTCTCCGAGGATTCCAGTTATTGGTGGATCAACAATGTTCTGAGAAGGAATTTGTTTCCATGGTCGTACGGATTTGGTTCCTATACGGGGAAGATTCATGAATGCACATTTCTAGGTAGAAAACCTTGTAGAAGAACATGTGATACCATTTACCCCGTTTGTCGGGGACAATTTTATTTTTATGTAGCATAACACAATGTCCCACGTTGCTAGAGAGGTAATGGATTACTTTCGATTTGTAAATATTCCATGGACTGACCACCAAGAAGCACATATATGAACCCCATAGACCACCTATGTGATGCACTAATATGATCAGCTAATGCCCTTGTGACTCTTAGGGTTCTCGGACAAGTCGTTCTTGTCGAATGGGAGAATATTCCTCAGGAAACCATTTACCACTTGAGTAATAACATGCCCACACGAACGGAAGCAGTGATAAAAGAATTATTTTGTGTGAAGTTTTTTATTAACACCACTTTCGTTGCATTTATCATTGCATTTCTATTGTTCCTGTCTGTTATTTATTCATATTGTTTCCTCGATAATATCATTCTAATTTGTTCAACACTAGCTGAAATCATTTAGTTATATTATCACACAGGTACTAAGATTTAAATTTTCCAAAAAATAAAAGTAATAATGTATTTCCCTGATGAGTTGATTACACTGAATTTTCTCCAGGAGTTCATTAGGTAATTGAAATAAAAAAGGTGTTATAAAACGTAGTCATGTATCTACCACATTTGCAATCAAAATTGAGAAAGGTAAATCTATTTGTAAATCTATATAATTACATTAACTGACAGATATTGAAAAATATCTGCCAGAAAGTCTGTGAAAATTAGTTAGACATATATCAGTTAGATATGTAGGACAGAATATACATAAACGAATGAATTACTAAAAAGTGTACTATATTTGTTTCTATGAATTATTTTTTATTCTCGTTTAATTCTCGTTTTTATCTTTGATACTTTAACAAAACTACTATTAGGTCCCATGGAAATGGCCATATACGTCATAATTTTGAGAATAATTGAATGTCATTCGAGATCTTCGATGATGTCTAAAAAATTATCACAAAGCTAATGTTAATAACTAATGGACATTTTCTCGAAAAATTTTCTCGAAACATGTTCTTACCTAAATATGAAATTAGTATTAAAATTGGCAGATATGATGTCTTTCAATTTACAGCATTTTGTGTATATTCTTTCGTGTTTGAAGCACTATATGGTTAATTAATTAGTATATTAAGTATGTTGCTTATTTATTTATTTTTTAATTATATTTTTAGGCATGGACCAAAATGGGACGCTTTTAGAAAACAAGTTCAGCAAATACTATTGCCTCCTACAACTGCGAAGAAGTACATCGAACCTCTAGATTTAATAGCTACAGATTTTCTAGTTTTGTAAGTACTTGTTGGAATTTGAAACTGGTTGTTCACTGGGGTTAAGTATTTATTTAAATATATATTCAATACATGAATTGAAGATAAAACAAATAGTCATTCAGTATGAAAACTACATATTTATGGAATGAAATGATTTTTGGTGTTATTTTAGAGATTTATGAGAAATGCTCAGACAAGATGAATTTAATATAAAAGCTACGTCTTCGCGGCGAATAAAGGGTGATGTAAGTGCAGTTATTTTTACTTTCCTGCACCCCACTATACTAGCGGAAAAGTAATGTAATCGTATAAAGAAAAATTGAAAAAACAAAATTTCTTTTTGGGTTTATTTTTCGTGTTTCGGTCTAAAAACGAAAAAAAAAATAGTTCTTAAAAAAATATTTGTCTATGTGTGTGTCGTTGTAGTCGTCGTAGTCGTCGTCGTTGTCGTCGTTGTCGTTGTTGTTGTCGTTGTCGTCGTCGCCGTCGGAATTAAAATTTCTTGTTAGCACGATAATCGTGTCGCATCGATCGGGTTTTGACTGATTCTGATCGGGGACGTCTCCCAGACGACACCTATTGACTTTGAGGTGGATAGATCACACTCTACCATATTCATGGGCCATGAGGAAGTACAATGGTGGACTATTTGAAATTTTTTTTGTTCGCACGATCACTCCATTAAATCGTATCGGGTTTCGACGGACTCTGATTAGGGACGTCTATCAGACGACATCTATTGATTTTGAGGTGGATAGGACACACCCCACCCTGTCCATGGGTCATGAGAAAGCACGATGGTGGACTATTTGAAAAAAGTAAAACTGTCGCATAAAACAGATATTCTGCATTTATGTGCTGATTTATTTTTTCTCGGCCACTCAATTTCGAGATAGAAATGTTCTACGTACGGAAAAATCCGTTTTTAGGTTTTAAAACTGTTTATTTTTCTATCGCCTCCATTAGTCCCTTGTAATTGTTATGAATAGTTTCTAAACATGCTTCAACTTGAGTATTTTGAAATATCGCTTGATTTTTCTTTATAGAAGCATCTTATTTTGGATCAAATTGTAACACTACAGGTTGTGTTTTGTGAAAATGCTCAAAATAATAAAATGCCGCTATAACCATGTTTTCTAACGAGTAAGAATCGACTGTGATAGTTCACGGTTGTCGGGACACTGTCTGTAAAATACGTCTCGAATACGTTTAGGAGATTCAAAAAACATCGCTTTTGTAGATGGTATTAATCCATTTAGACTTGGATAACATCTTAAAATTTTCTTAGACACAGAAAAACGCCAATATTAATTGGCAAGCGTAATGGCCTTGATAGGTTTTGTCGGCAAGTCGAACGGGATTACCGCTCTTTACTCGCCCATCATCGTGTAGGCCGGGATCGTCTACGTCTAAGTGTCGCCCGCAAATAAGATCCGTGCGACTGGCAGCGGTTCGCTCCCCTCGACCTCATTTGGTCCTGACGCCTTTAAGTCCCGCTCGCAGAGATTTATTCTCGGTTTATTCTTAATCTTTGGTTGCCTTGTTTTGCCGCATCGCTTCGCCAGCATCAGCCCTCCAGGGGTTGTCTCTTCGTGGGCGCCGTGATCAGCACGACGGCGACGCCCGGGAATTGCTTCTACGACAATGCGAACGAACCGCGTCACTTGAATCGCCGTCAGGAGAGTGAGTCTTGTTAGTCGGGACGGGTCCTTCTCTATTATAAAAGGATCCCAGGATTTGGAGTCAGGTGTATGTGAGAGGGAAGTCGTGTGTCTTTCCTGTAACAGAAAATGGTTAAACGGCTGTAGGACCTTCTGACTAAAAAAAAAAATGGTTAGTAGAGCAATAGGGCTCAGCTGTAATGAAAAGTTATGTTTGACCTGTAAAGGGGGTCTCTGAGGTTATACTACCTGGATCTTGGATTTCTTGTGTCTTCCTGGCCTTCCTAGGCCGTAGTCCGAAACTACTCGGATGAGGGGGTTGTCATGGTCACCTGCTTGAGGGCTCGGATTGTTTCCGTCACAGTGGTGAAGTCTAGGTCTCGCCGGATGTCGATATTCCTCACGTACCACGGGGCGTCCATGGTACAGCGGACGGGACGGGGATGTTTTCGACGGCCTGAATCCTCTTCATGTGTATCTGAGCAGCGTAGCCCCAAGCTGTCGATGCGTACATCAGTTGGGACTGAAGGACGTGCCTGATAAGGAGCAGCTTGTCAGCCACAAGATGTAACGTATTAAGTTTATACGTAATATGTAAGTAAGTAGTTACTACAATCTTCTTTAAGACAGTGGTCTACAGAACGAATGGTTGGGGCATCATCAAGCACAAAGGTGGAAATCCTGGTGGATCAATCAATAAAGTTATGCTTTATTGATTGACAATGCTTAGTGTTTTCTGAATTTCTTTATAACTCAGTGTACAACTTGAGGAATTTAACATGTAATATTGTGTTTACGTTATGCGAAAATGTAGAATTGCATCGTCATGATCAAAACGTTATTTCATAATATTGCTAATAAGTTGGGAAACGTTAAATAAGCTAATGAATAGTAATTGACTTCACATAAGCCTAAAATACAAACACATTACCGATAATAATGAACACGCGATATTATGCGAGATTGTGATTTTCTTTACGAAAATTAATAATTGCATCGTCATGATCAAAATCATTTCACACAATTAATTGCTAATAAGTTGGGAAATCTTAAATAAATTAATGAATAGTAATTGACCCCACATAAGCATAGTATACAAACATATTACTCGGGTACCTTTGAAGAAAAAACGAGAAGGTGTGGTTAGATGTAATTTTTCAACTTTCACGACAATACAGTCGCAAGGAAGGGACCTACTAGTAAAAACGAGAAGTGGGTTATTGGTATTACAGAATAGCGAACCGGGTTATATAAGAACATTATTTAAAAAAAAAAAATGTTTATCGTGATTTAATGCAATAAATTAATATTAATTTTATGCAATATCTATCGTGCGGTACAGTTTATTTTAATATATTCACGTGGTAGGTATGTGTTTACGTAATTTTCTTCGCCTCTTTCTCACCGGCATTATATTTTCCATAGCTGATATTTGCTTTTAAATGCCTCATCATCGTCGGGTCAAGTTCAAGAGAGATGTTTATGAATATTGCGATTCTGTATTTGTTACAAACAGTAAACACGTTTAATTTGAAATAATTACATGAAATCTTATAGAGCGTGTAGAGAAATTGATCGAATACAAGTTTAGATTTTCTATTACGCTTGTTGATACACGGGGTGTCCAAAAAGTCTGAAAAGGGTCAAATACCTCGAGAAAAACCAATTGGATCCAAAAATAAAACAACACTGCCTTAATAATTTTAAAAGCGCTATCCAATTACACTAAATACAACCCCCACCCCTCCCCTTATGATGCGGCGGGGGAGACTTTAAAATCTTAAATGGGTACCCCTATTTTTTATTGCAGATTCGGATTTTACTGCAAGAATTGCGTCAGGTTTGTCTGAAGCATTTTTTTCGACTCGTGACAGATGGCGCTGTAATCGTAAAAATATTTTCCTTCGTAATTTCTAAAAATTCTACGGAAGAAAGAAAAATAATAAAGTACGAGTTCATCATCATATCGGTTTATAACGTCCTTCGCCGTCTTCCGATTCCTAATCTCCATTCTTCTCTATTTCTCCACATGTCCTCGTCTAGACCTCTCTCCCGAATTTCATTATCAATGCCCTCTCTCCAGCTTTTTCGTGGTCTTCCTCACCTTCTTCTTCCTTGTGGTTTCCAGTTTAGAATTTTTTTGGGTATTCTGTCATTTGGAATTCGCTGAACATGCCCGTACCATACGAGTTGTTTGGTTCTTATATCATCTACAATGTCATGTGTTATTCCCATCATAATTCTTATTCTCTCATTTGTTACCCTTTCTCTCTTTGATTTCTCCAGAAGTCCATTTCTGTGGTTCTTATCATTCTTTCTGTTCTTTTTTTATTGGCCATACTTCACAACTATAGGTTTATTATACTTTTAATTATTGAATTATATATTCTTCTTTTATTTTCTTTTGTTATTTGTTTATCCCATAGAATGCTGTTCAACATTGTAATTGTTCTCCTTCCTTGAGTGTTTCTTTCCGAAATCGCTTCATCAAGTGTCCCGTCGTTTGATATTTTCATGCCTAGATACTTATATTCATTGCAGTGTTTGATGTTTTGCCCGGTTGACAGAAGTAGATCTTGTTGTTGTCCTCCAATACACATGTATTCCGTTTTCTTCACATTAATTTCTAAACCCCATTTTCCATACTCCTCGATAAGTTTGCGTGTCATATATTCCATATCATCGATATCTTGTGCAATAACAACTTGGTCATCCGCAAAGGATAATGTGTATAGTGTTGATGTATCATCTATTGGTATGCCCATATTGTGATATTTTCTTTTCCAAGTCATCAATGCGCATTCTAGATATATCTTAAATAGTGTAGGAGATAGGCAGCATCCTTGTTTAAGTCCCTTAGTTACTATTAATCACGTTGTTATATTGTGTCCTATTTTTATTCTAGATCTGGTATTATCATACAGAGACTTTACAGCCTTTATTAATTCTACATTTATATTAGTGTTTTGTAAAGTTTCCCAGAGTTTTACCAGAGGAATGCTATCATATGCTTTTTTTAAATCCACATATAGTAGATGTACTTCTTGGTTAAATGCTATCTTCTTCTCCAAGATTTGTGTGACTGTATATAAGTGATCGATTGTGGATCTTCCTGTTCTGAAACCGGCTTGTTCTTCTGCCCCCATTTCACAATATTCGTTCTCCATACGGTTTTTTAATATATTCCCATATATTCTGCTGATGGAATTTGTAACAGGTATTCCTCGGTAATTATCACACTCACTTTTATCCCCTTTCTTATGAATTGTGGATACATATGATACCTTCCACTCTTCTGGTACTATTGATCTACTCATCTTTGGAAAAGGTCTCTCAGTGAATGGTATAGTTTGTCTGTTCCATATTTTATAAGTTCTCCAGGAATATTTCCTGGTCCTGGGGCTCTGCCATTCTTTAGTGATCTACATACTTTCTTAACTTCTGATATACTTATTCTTATCGGAGATCCTTGAGTAACTATATTGGGATTAACGTTTTCTATGTTTTTAAATTTTTTTCTATCTTCTGATAACATTTTTTCAAAATATTGATTCCATGTTTGCGCTGGTATTGGTGAGATGATATCTTTCTTTAAGTACGAGTTCATTTGCTTACAAATAGCCATTCAATGGTTTAATACCCTCCCAAACCGTGGAGGAGGAAAAGTGGAAGGCATTTTTCAAATGCTAAATGGAAACATTTTTTATTAACACTGACTTAGTTTTCCACAAAACACCAAAACATTATACACAACATTAAAAGCATCCGCGTTTCGCCAACAAAGTTGGCATCATCTGGAGATGATTAAAAAGGTTGTACTAAGAGTTTTACTAAACGGTGCCACGAACGATGATAAGAGTTCGGAAGTTTCTGTAAGTGTTGTTGAAAACGTCCATACGTCTGTTAGAATGGTTAAGCAAATCAAGTGTGAATAACATATTGAGATGAGATGAGAATCCTCATTGGATGAGGTATTCCCATACACAATATCCACAAAAACTGAATATTTGAGTTGGAATATGGTGCAACCGAGTTGTCGGGTCGTTTTTCATCGATGATAATATGACAGGTCAAAAGTACGTCGATTTATTTGAACATCTCATTCAGTAGGGGGCTTTGCCGTTATAGCCTTGGCGGTATATAGCCTTACCCCCACCCCACCTCAAGGGGTGGGGGTAAGGAGTTGCGTTTGGTATCATTGGATAGCGCTATTAAAATTATTAAGGAAGTGTTTTCTACTTTTTGGATCCAATGTGTATTTCTCGAGATATTTGACCGTGTCCAGACTTTTTGGACACCCGGTATATACGCTAGGGTGGCGATATGAGAAAATTTATTTGTGCTACTGAAAATTGTAATAGTAAAAAAGGTGCTACAGTATATCATAAATATTGCCGCAAAACCGTTTTGCAAGCAAATAATATCTTCTGCCCAATACCACCCCTCCAATTTTTTCCCTCTGTCATCCTATTATAAGATCCATATTACAATCGTACCACGTGGTCTCAGTTTGCTGACAATTATAATAAATGACAGTAAATCGCAATTCATTTGATAAGGTATTAATATTGGTATAAAAAAATATAAAACTATATATAGGTTGTCTCAGTTCGAACTATATGATTTGAATTGCGCGCTATTTGTATTCTTTCAAAGATCAGGAGTCAATATTTAACATATTTACATCGATCTGTCAATATATAATATATCTACAAATCACACGACGTCAACATGCCATGTCACAATAGCGTTCGCTATTTACAGTGATAGTATTACTAGCTTTATTTTCAAAGTATGGTCCAATTACTTCATCACTTCAAAATGCGCACAAAACCGTGTATATCTGTGGATGTATTTCTTTTTCGTGAACAGAATGTGGATTTCCAGCACCCCAAATTCGACAATTTTGTTTGCTGACGTACACATCAAGATGAAAATATGCTTCATCGCTGGCCACAAAAATTGTGTTGCAAAAATTAGTATCCAAATGCAAAAGTTGTAGGTGGTCTGTAACTTTGAATTGTTGTGTCTACTGAATATTGTATTCTGACAGATGCAGATATTTCTTTAAAATCCGATGCGTGGTGGTGTTTAGATACTCCCATACACTTTCTGTCACTTATTTTCATAAAACAGTTGTATACAAACTCTTCGTTGTTAAACTGATAATCGCGGCATGTTGACGTCGTGTGGTTTGTAGATGAAAGTCGTTAAATATTGACGCCCTATCTTTGGCAGAACACAAGTGGAGCTCAATGCAAATCCTATAATTCTAACTGAGACACCTTATATAAGAGCTAGGGCAAAAAGTACGAAACGTTTGTAAGACAACACTATTAATGACTAATCAAAGTTATTTAATGAAGTCAATAAAAGTGGTTTGACTGGAGAAGATAAAAGTTTAAGCCAAGAAATAGTTGTAAACAATTAATATAGAAAAACTATAATGGAAGAACATACCTCATTGGTTGAAGAACCTGGATTTGTTTGTGTAGAATATACCATACGTTCTTACAGAAAATACTTATTACAGAACAGAAACACTGGATCAACAAATCGGATCATATATCAAATGGAGAAACAATTCAAACATCATTAGCAGTGGTTTATTTGCCAGCTGCATAGTAATGAACTTCCTTTAGGGGATATTTTTCATTTGCTCGCTGATGGCATGACTAGACCTCGTGAATTCGTAGGATCTATAGGCAAAGGACTAGAAATTTGCCAGAATTTACCAATTATAGACTTTGCATCAATTGCGTGTAATTTTCCTGATGTAATTATTCCTGAACTAAGTACAGATCAAAAATATTTCTACCAAATGTATTCTACAATTTCCGACGGCAACTGCTTCTTAAGTTTATCTAAAATAGACCTTCGTAAACTTGCTCATCAGTGGTTAACTACACACTACTTGAATATTGTGCCTATATGGTGCAGAAAACCTGAGTTCCAATCTTAAATATTTGACCCAGTTTGTTCAATTGGTCAACGCACCAATGTAGTTTAGGATTAAGTTTAAGTCATCCTGGAAAAATGGTGATATTTAAAACCGGAGTAAAGAAGTACTGTTGATCCAGTAATACAACGCAAATGATTATTTTTCTTTAATAAACTGAACATGATTCAATTTAATGTTAACTATTCGTAAATGTAAAAAAGCTGATTATAAATTCTTAGATTTTTCCATGTAAAATTTATATTACTTACAATTTTAAAATAACCTAAGTACGGTTCTGTTTAGTATAAAATTTTATATTGCAAATAAATATAAAGTGTCCTATATACAATAGCTCAGCAATGAAAGAGCCGCTGTTTGCACTTGTAGAAAGAAATGTTATTTTATCATACATATTATTTTATTATAACTGTAGATAAAATTGTAGTAAAAATTCTAAATGTATTTTTTACATATTACACCCTACACATAGACTTACATGTTTTTGACTTTAAATGTTACATATATTCGATAATTAATTACTGACATAATTTCTAGTACTATTTTTTATGTAATTGTCTGTTCACTATAAGTTTTTAAATCTTCTATAACACTCAGTTGTATCTTGAATACCTACATTACTTTGAGGTATTTTCGTTAATGAGGCCAACCGGTATTAAATCAGGTAATTTAATAGACCCCTCGATAAATGATGCCACTTTTGATGTACTTAATGTTAATTTTTTAATAACAAACTATAGAAATTTATTTATAGGCAAATATGTTAAAAGACCTTGGAAAAATTAAGCGAATATGTGGTTTTTCACTAAAATGATGGTAGTTTTATTCACAAAAGTATCGTTAGTCCGTTAATATTAAAATTTGTCTTTTAATACTAGAATTGATACTAACAGCGTTCTGAATTTCTATCCAAATAAATAAAGGATCTAGAAATGGTACCACAAAGCGCATTTTTTAAATTAGCCAATAGAAAACCGAGTACATTTCTGAGTATTAAATAACTCAGTATTAAGTCAGTCTAATGTTATTAATTATAGAAAACTGTTGAACTAATGCTATTATTTTCAATATAGAATGGAAAACATGTTGGACGAAAATAGGGAGCTACCGGAAACTTTCCTTTCGGAAATATATAAATGGGCTTTGGAATGTAAGTATTTGTTCATATAGTGTAATGGTAACTTGGATTTTAAATTTGTATATCAATGAAAAACTGTTCTTAATATAACAATAAACGTTTGACATTGCTTTCGATTACCTTGTTTTGTTATTATGTATAAAAATCATGTACTATGTTGTATTCTGGTAAGAGTAAAATCAAATTGATATTTACGCTATTAAAACTCAAACATTTAAATGCCCACAATACGTGAGAAATGTCTGGAATAGATTCAATATTGTTAACAGTGTACATTGTTAAATAATGTACGTCGATTTAATTTATTTTCCTGCCTACATTTACATGTACAAATACCGTAGATGCTGTTATTCAAATCTTGGAGATGATGTAATTAATAAGCTTCCAAATAATTTTTTTAAATATGTATTCATTTAAATATGTATCTATATAGGTACCTATTTATTGAGGCCGTATTTATTTAAGTACATACTTATTTAAGTATTGTGTTCATTTAAGGCATTATATTAACAAAAATAAATAATGAAAAAATAATAACAACAATAAAAGCTGGTGTTCACAAGAACTCTAACATTAAATACTGTCAAAGTGTTATCAGTTAGTTGAATAAGTTATGTTGATAAAGGTATTAATTGAAAGAGGAAGAATAGAACATTAATTATGCCATAACATATAAGTTTACTGTATATATAATGTGAAATATTTGGTTAAAAGCAAGTCAATCTAATGTAATCAAGATTGAGAAGAAGTTTAGAGAGTACGGTACTGTTAAAGATCTTCTAAGACCTGGATGTATCAAAGTTGTGAACGATGAAAATAGCTTAAACGTTTGTATAAACGGAAACCTTCTATCGCTTCATGTTGTGCTTAGAACGGTTGCAATTTCTATTATTTAATTTAACCTTGAATTTTGAGTTTTTTATTATTTACTTCATTTTTGTTAACACTGTACATTTTTAATTATGTTAGTGTGTTAGTGAATATATTCACTAACTCGTCTAATTATTATTTTTATGTAACAGCAGTTTTAACATTTTTAATATTTTTTATGTAACCACAGAATTTTTATCATTAAATATTTATAACGTTTTCAGTGTTTACTTGCAAAATAAATGTAAGTATATTACATTTACGTAAATTTAGAGAGCTCGTCTACAAAATTTTACTGGAAAAATATGTAAACATAAGTTGATATAACAACATATACAGAATTTTAAATCGCCATCTAGTTTATTGTATTTTTACTTAATTGGTATTATGTAATAATGCACCTTATTAAAATTTATGGAATTTGATCCAAACTATTGTAACGCACTGTATACTAATCGGTCTTATTATTTCTCAGCTGTAGCCAGAGTATCTCTAAACACAAGACTTGGCTGTTTGGAACGTGACTTACCAAAAGATTCTGAATCCCAAAGGATCATTAATTCCATTAATACATTTTTCTGGAATGTTGCCGAGGTAGAATTGAAAATGCCTGTGTGGAGGGTTTATAAAAATAAAGCTTTCAGGAAATATATAGGAGCACTTGAGGATTTCAGGACGTAAGTACATATCATGAGCAGTGGTGGTGGGAGAAGGGGTCAATAGGGGAATGGATATTTTGTTGTTTTTTACACTGTTACAAATCGCAACATATTTGTATAAATTGTGTGGAGGATTTGGAAAAATAAAGCTTCTAGGAAATATATAGGGGCACTTGAGGATTTCAGGATGTAAGTAAATATCATGATCAGTGGCAGTGGGACAAGGTAGTAGTAGGTGAATGGGAATTTTATTGCTATTTACACTGTTACAAATCGAAAAATATTTACATATGTGTATTGTGCGCGCGCGCGTGTGTGTACATGTACACGTGTATGAACTTCATCTAATATATACTACAGCTTGAGTGACAAAACACGCTAAACAGTTATATCATTTCTTCATTACATATAAAATGTTTAAACTGTTTATGGTGCTTAGCGTGGAACACGACTTAAATTATTATATGATATATGATATTTTAGAGAAAAATGTCGTTTCTATTATGAAAACTATACTTTACACTATACAAAGCCACTTATAAAGTATTTTTGTAATGTATTTTCTACTATGATAAATAGCTTTTGATAATGTAAGATGGGAAAAAATGTTCAAGATACTAAAGAGCGCGGGAATGAAGTATAGAGATAGGAGAGTAGTACACAATCTATACAAAGAGCAAACTGCTGTTATAGAAGTAGAAGGGGAAAAAAGGGAAGTAGGTATTAGGAAAGGAGTAAGACAAGGATGTATGCTATCACCACTAATTATTAATCTGTACATCGAAGAGGCGATTAATGTGGTAAAAGGTAGAGTGGATTTCGGGATTAAAGTACAGGGACAGAAACTAAAAATGCTGAGATTCGCGGATGATATAGCAATATTAGCATCTAGTAAAGAGGAATTGGAATCAGCGTTGAACGAAATGGAGGCAGTGTTGACAGAGGAATACGGAATGAGGGTGAATAAAAACAAAACTAAAGTGTTAGTGTGCAGAGGGCGCGAGAGCAGAGCAAAAACGAAAGTACAAATTAATATTGAAAGATTGGAGGAAGTTAAAGACTTCACATATTTAGGAGGTAAAATAAATTGGGATGGAAGAAGCGATAAAGATATAAAATAAAGAATAGCGCAGGGTCGAGTAGCTTTTAACAAAAAGAAAGCACTTTTATGCTCGGGGGTAATAAACTTAGAAACAAAGAAGAGATTTTTGAAAACGTATGTATAGAGCACGGCACTATACGGTTGCGAAACCTGGACGGTAGGGGAAGCAAGTAGGAAGAAATTAGAAGCTTTTGAGATGTGGTGTTACCGAAGAATGATGAAAATACCGTGGACTGATAGGGTTAGAAACGAAGAAGTATTAGAGAAAGTCGTATGTGGAAAAACATAAAGAAGAGTAGAGATAGAATGGTAGGCCACTTGCTGAGACACGGGGGAAGAAAGGCAGAGGTAGGCCTAGATTAGACTACTGCTCGCAAATAATAAGGGATGTAGGTTGTAGCACAATTAGCGAAATGCGTAGGTTAGCACAAGATAGGAGAAGCTGGAGGTTAGCGTCCATCCAGTCTTAGGACTGATGATCTCATGATGATGATGATGATATTGGCTTAAAAATATTCTTCTATTTTTTCAATCTCCTTCGATTTAACGTAGTATAATTCAGAAGTCTGAAGCTACTGCTTCATTTGATGAATAAACATGTGATCGTTTTGGTCGATCTGCCGATGTTACCACAGGCGAAAACATTCAGTTGGTCGAATAGTTTTTTAAGGCTAATCCTAGTGCCTCGGTCAATCACTCTACAGCTCAGTTTAAGTTACGATAAAGATAATATAGATCACGAAGAACACATTTCTTGGACACTGAATCTGGACCCATGAGTTCGATTTCCGTTGCGCAGCTTCCAATTTTAGATTACTGGGAGGGATTTTGCCGGGTCGGGTCGTTCTCCCGATTCTACCCCACTTGATTATTAACAATTTATGAGGTTATTTAAAATCAAAGTCTTGTATTATTAGACCAAATAAACATTGTGTTGATAATTTGAAAAACAATATGACATGAAATTAATTAAATCAAATTAAAATGTTAAAGATTGTTTGTAATGGACAAAGCAATAATTTACAACGAAATTGACACTTATTTGATTCTTGTATTAAGTGATCATTGTTAAGTATGTGACCAATGTATGAAGCTAATTTATTATAACTACAATCGATAAAAATGATTTTATGTTTAGCCATATCTCCGTAAGTATTTAACCGGTTTTTAGTAATTCTAGCTCTCGAAATATTACTAATGGGCTAGACATCTTAATAATATATTCATTGATAAATATTGATACATAATTGTCAGTTAATATGACATTTCAACAAAGTTTCAGTAAGTTTTATATATTTTTCAACGTCCTCGTTTTGCTAAACACGTCTATAATGTATATTTGTTACCAAAAGGTATTTAGCTGTAAGCTTTAGATTTCTTTTGCTTTGAGCTAAATTTCCTTAGATTTTAGCTTTTAGATTAGCTTTAGAATTTTTAGATTTAATTTTAAAAAACAAAATTAATTTTAGATTTAATTTTAAAGAGAATTTTAAAAAACCAAAATTGATAAAGAAATAAAGTTATAATCAAATATGAAATTTCCATTTCTTGGATCACCCAGTATATTTTTTTAAATCTCCGAAGCGAATGTGATAATCTATTTTATCAAGCAACCTACTGTTACGTAAAACGTGATGCAAATGGTCGATAATTATCTCAAATGTTTGACCTAGAATCGATGGTAAGGAGATTTAAGCTGTGGCACGATTCGGAAAGTTTCGATTTCACTCTGTGCAGCGAGTAGAAAGTTGACATTGACACTGAACGCCTAACATAATTACCTGAAAGTTATATAATAGAATTTGTAAAATTGTCAAGGTGAGTCGCCTATTCATCTCGGTTGTTCTCCTCTTCCTATTTCGTATTTTACGAAGGAATATTTTCATGTAGCAGATGGGTAGATGAAATACAATTTTCTTTTTCTTTGTAGGCCTCCCCATGTCTCAGCAAGTGGCCTACCATTCTATCTCTTCTCTTCTTTGTTTTTCCACATACTTCTTTTCTCGCCGACTTTCTCCAATACTTCTTCGTTTCTAACCGTATCAGTCCATGGTATTTTCATCATTCTTCGGTAACACTACGTCTCAAAAGCTTCTAATTTCTTCCTACTTGCTTCCCCTACCGTCCAGGTTTCGCAACCGTATAGTGCCGTGCTCCATACATACGTTTTCAAAAATCTCTTCCTTGTTTCTAAGTTTATTACCCCCGAGCATAAAAGTGCTTTCTTTTTGTTAAAAGCTACTCGACCCTGCGCTATTCTTTGTTTTATGTATTTATCGCTTCTTCCATCTCAATTTATTTTACTTCCTAAATAAGTGAAGTCTTTAACTTCCTCCAATCCTTCATTATTAATTTGTACTTTCGTTTTTGCTCTGCTCTCGCGCCCTCTGCACACTAACACTTTAGTTTTGTTTTTATTCACCCTCATTCCGTATTTCTCTGTCAACACTCCCTCCATTTCGTTCAATGCTGATTCTAATTCCTCCTTACTAGATGCTAATACTGCTATATCATCCGCGAATCTCAGCATTTTTAGTTTTTGTCCCTGTACTTTAATCCCGATATAGACATTCTTTTACCACATTAATCGCCTCTTCGATGTACAGATTAAAAATTAGTGGTGATAGCGTACATCCTTGTCTTACTTCTTTCCTAATACCTACTTCCCACTTTTCCCCTTCTACTTCTATAACAGCAGTTTGCTCTTTGTATAGATTGTGTACTACTCTCCTATCTCTATACTTCATTCCCGCGCTCTTTAGTATCTCGAACATTTTTCCCATCTTACGTTATCAAAAGCTTTTTTTAAATCTACAAATCCTATATAAGCGTTCTTTCTTTTTTCTATTGTTTTCTCTAACATTACTCTTAGCGCTAGAATAGCTTCGCGAGTTCCCCTATTTCGCCTAAACCCGAATTGATCTTCTCCTAGTATTTCCTCCGTTCTATTTTCCATCCTCTTCTGCACTATTCTGGTTAAGATTTTTGACGCATGGGAGGTTAGGCTAATCGTTCTAAAGTTCTCGCATTTGTCGGCTCCTCTCTTTTTCTATATAGTAACGATAATGTTCCTCTTATAATCCTCCGGCATCTCGCCCGTTTCGTATATATATTTTACCAGTTCAAACATCATATTTACTACTTTCTGTCCCGTACATTTCAAAATTTCCGCCTGTATTTTAACTACACCCGGCGCTCTATTGTTCTTTAGCCCCCTTAGTGCTATTTCAAATTCCTCTCTCAATATAGGTTTTCCTACATCTTCCCTATCGATGCTAGATTCTTCCTCTAATATCCCTCCTAATTCCTGACCCTCGTATAAATTTCCTAAGTACTGCTTCCATCTATTCGCTTTCTCCTCTCTTCCGATCAGTATGTCCCCCGATTGACTCCTAACGTTTCTACTTATTGTTCCTATATCCCTGAAGTTCCTCTTAATTATTTTGTAAGCCTCATCGGTCTTACCTACTTGCAGCTTATCTTCTACTTCTTTGCATTTATCCTCTATCCATTGTTCTTTCGCTTTTCTACATTTTCTAATGACTTCCCACTTTATTGCCTTTCTATAAGTTTTCACTCCTTCCTCGTCTCGTCTGTTTTTGTAGCCTCGTCTCTTTTGCATTAAGTTTAAGATTTCGTCCGTTATCTAGGGCTTCCTAGCTTCCCTTTTCTCGTGTCCTAAAACGTCCGTAGCCGCGGAATCTAGACTATTCTTGATACCCTCCCACTCAGTTTCTGCGTTCTTGATTTCGTCATTACTCGCTTTATTTATTAATTGATCTGTTTTCTCCTGGAACTTATCTTTCATATTCTGATCCTTTAATATGTCTACATTTATACGTTTCTTATCCTTCCGGGTGTTCAGATTTTTGAACTTTAATCTAGCTTTCATGACTACCAAGTTGTGGTCGCTGTCTACATCTGCTCCTGGATAACTCTTACAGTCTTTTACTTGATTTCTAAACCTCTTCTTAACCAGAATGTAGTCTATCTGATACCTGTCTATCCCTACTGGCATTTTCCAGGTGTACCGCCTCCTAACGTGATTCTTGAATAATGTGTTCGCGACTACCATCTTGTGCTTTTCACAGATATATTCATATACAGATATAAAAAAAAATTATTGGCCAAAGGTAGTAATATAGATTCCTCAAGAATAATTTGTGCCAGTTGCAAATTATTCTTATTATTAGTAAATTAGCTACAAATGTTCTGAATATTCTATTCTTGTGAGTAAGGAGAAACGAAATAAACCATAGTAGTCCATTAAGCAGACTTTGGGGGAATATGAACTTCTGTATGTAAATTTATCATTTACCACTCAATGATACTTTAGACCATAACTTTCGAAGAAAATCTTAATTCCAACACAACAGAACCAGAACAAAACACAAACATAAATTCAATCTCCCCTAAATAAGTCCAAGAAAATATATCCCTACAAAATAACAAGAAAGCCCCAGGAGTTAACTGGATAACAGCAATAATGCTAAAAGAACTACCCAGGATAGGAATAGTTATGTTGGTCTACATTTTTAACGCTATCTTAAGGTTTTAGTACTGGACTAAAGCATAGAAGACTTCGAGAATCATTCTAATACCAAAGCCTAGAAAGGAACGAACTGACGTAACCTCCTATAGACCAATAAGTCTGTTGTCTCTCATGTCTAAATTGCTTGAAAAGTTAATTCTGCAACGCATTAATCCTATTTTAGATGTGATTCCAGAACATCACTTTGGTTTCAACAACTCAACAAGGCCACCGCATGGCACATACAATCAATGAAGTGGCAGAGAAGAAAAAGTTTTGCTCTGCTATATTTTTAGATGTCAGCCAGGCATATGATATAGTTTGGCCTGATGGTCTTTTGCGCAAAGTTAAAACATTCCATTCCTACACCATATTATCTACTAATTAAGTCAGATCTAACAGATAGACATTTTGGGATAAAAGTAAAGGGCAAAACTTCTCAATTTCAATTCATCAAATCGGGAGTCCCACAGGGTATAGTTTTAGGACCAATTTTATATCTAATGTACACTGCAGACTTTCCAACTTCAGACTACACTGTAACTGGTACATGTGCAGACGACACTGTCATTCTGGCGATCCACAAAGACCCAGTAATAGCATCCATAAATCTCCAAGATCATCTCTTCGACATAGAAAGATTAGCTCAAAAGATGGAAAATCAAAATCAATGAAAGTAAATCACAACATGTGAATTTCATATTTAGAAAAGCCTAATGTCCACCAGTATTTATAACTAACACAATCATACCGCAAACATCAAAGGCAAAATACTTGACTCCATCTTGCCTCCAAACTCAATTGGAATGAACATATTTAAAAAAAAACCCGCAACAGATAAGAATGAAAATGAGGGAGCTAAACAGACTACTTGGAATAAATTCACAAATATACCTACAAAACAAAATTTTAATTTACGAAACTGTCATCGCTTCCATCTGGACTTATTGCATTGAACTGTGGGGTTGTGCCAGTAAGTCCAACATAGCTATCATACAGCGGTCACAATCCCAACAGTCCAAGAAATGATCAAAGACATACGTCAGAAACCTCACCAACGATTGGAAATCCACACAAACAGCCATTTAATACCCCTTGTCCAAGAAAATAATCACAGAAGACTTAAGAGGAAGTGGCCAATGGACCTTAAATAAGGTGTAGCTGTAGGAGGCTTTCTCGCTGGAGAAACCTCATCAGGACATGTGTGAGACTATATTCCAAGTTCATAGAATTGTAAATTCTGATTGCTGTTTAATAAATTATATAAAAAAATTATGACATTCATAAAAAAAAAACTCGCAGAGAAAAGTGAATTTCTCATGGTGTATGCCCTGTTGTAGACTCCTGCTGAAAATAGCCATGTTAACGTTTATTATCGTATAGTTGTTAGTTGTTGAGAACTAATTCAGCCAAACTGTTGTTTCTGTATCGCCTTGTAATGATGATGGTACTGGAAGCAAGAAGTGGGTTCAGTTATCTTCTTAAGAAACTACCATCTACATATTAATTTTGTGTGGATATTCGGTAAAATTTGCCAGTAGAGATTCAATAAGAATAAGTACGCGGATTATTAGCTTTTTACATTGACATATTGTGTGAACTGAAGTACACCGAGAGATGAATTTACGTTTGGTAAAACGCAAAATGTCTGAGACAGTTAGTTGCCAGCAAAAGGAAAAGAGTTAGCTTTACTACGATTTATTCTACCTTTATTCGAAATCGATTAAATATCTATTTCTATTACTCTTTACTATATATTTATTAAAGAAATAGTAAATTGTTTTTGAATTATATTATAATAAGTATACTACATAAATTATCCCTATACGTACTTATAATTTCTGTTAACATTTCACTTTTGTCCATATTGAATGAGTATTTAATGCTACTAACTTGAATATTGACTAATATATTCTGTTCTTAAGAGAAAAAACTAGTTCCCTTTAAGAGAAACATAGTTTTGTTTGTGAAAACAAATAAAAACAATTATATTATTCTTCAACTAATCTCTACTTACTATTCTGAATTTTATTTCTGTTAATTATTATTAACATGGTATCAGCTTGTATAATACATACAGGTATTATAAAAAAATTTAAGTGGTAAAAAACAAAAAATTAAAATACTTATAATTTTCCTTTTCAATTTATACAATAAAAATCCCTCTTTTAGATTGTGCCTAAAGTATATTAACCAATCAATGGACGAAATGAAAGGCAAAAATTACGAAAATGTCAAAGAAGAAAATATATCTATCGTAGAAAGGATACTTCGTAAAACTGGAAATCCAAAGTTAGCAGCGGTTCTGGCGTTAGATTTATTCCTAGTCGGAGTTGATACAGTGAGTGATTGTACGATTTGAGATTAAAAGAATTGACACAATTATTTTCGTAATTACAGACTTCAATAGCGGTTGCTTCCACGATTTATCAACTATCTCAAAATCAAGCTAAGCAACAAAAGTTATTCGAAGAACTGAAGAAAGCCTTACCGACCTCGGATTCGAAAGTAGATATTGTTGCTCAAGAAAACATGCCCTATTTGAAGGCTTGCATTAAAGAAACTTTGAGGTAAGGACAGAAAAATAACGAATTTTTATTTAAAATACAGTGTTAATACGGATAAATGTTTTAAATATAGATCAAATCAGTAAAATGTCCTAAAAAAAAATGATAATACCTATATTTGGAAATTATAACTTCCTTAGGAGCAGAAGTTGATTTTTTTTAATTCAATGTATTTTCATTTTCCTACGCGTGAAAACAGTTTGGAGTATTGAAAACAAATAAGCAACGCATATAATTGTATATAACTATAAAAATGTTAGCAAAGTGGTCACAACCATGCGGTTAATATATGTTTTAAGTACTATTTCTTAAATACATTTTTTAGGATGTATCCTGTGATTATTGGAAACGGCAGAAGTTTACAATCGGATGTCATTCTTGCTGGTTATAAAGTTCCAAAAGGGGTAAATCACTAATGTATTTTATTTTAAATGTGGCACGGTATAACAAATAAATAATAATTAAAGGATTATTGGTAAATCAACATGTGCCTAAACATATCTTCAATGAAAATTTTTACTACATTTTAGCGATTCTACTCTTCGAATTATGTACCATTGAGAAAGCAAGTAATGAGACATTTTCGATATGTTCCACTGTAATGTAGGTAATAATTAATACATTTTAGATTTAATTATAAGTTCTTGAGTTGAAAATGGTAGTGCCTTTTATTGGCACTAATTATCTCTAAAATTAATTCATTATAGCCTACATTTAAGGGAAATGTATAGAAAGTGCCTCATTACGTTCTTTCTTCAATGTACATAAAACATAGGAAATCATTTTACCGTTGTTTAATTTAGACTCATGTAATCTTCCCCCATCTGGTGGTCAGCAATGTCCAAGAGTACATTAGCGAACCTGAAAAGTTCATACCTGAAAGATGGTTGAAAACAGGATCGGACAAAACAGACGGGTGTCCCGTACATCAAACGAAAATACATCCTTTTATTTCCCTCCCTTTTGGATATGGAAGGCGGTCTTGTTTGGGGAGACGTTTTGCAGAGACTGAATTAAATATTCTATTGGCGAAGGTACGATTTTTTACAGTTCCATATACGGAATAAATACTACCATATATGTTCTTACAGATTTTCAGAAAATACAAAGTCGAGTATAATTATGGACCGTTGACTTACAAAATTACACCTACCTACGTCCCAGAGCAGCCCTTAAAATTTCAGCTTTCTAAGAGGGGTAGCTAAACAATGTATTTTCTATTCAGTCTACTAGTCAGTTTTACTCAAAATTATTAAAATTAAGGTTTTAGTTTTTATAAGATTTAGATGTTTCAATAAAATTTTGTCATCTGGAACATCCATATTTCTGTTTTCCTTTCCCATTGCGAAACATACATAGATATCCAGAAAAAAATGTCCACCTTCAGATTCATTTAAGAACGGCAAAGGTTACATTTTATTAACTAACATTTTATAATTATTAACTAAATAATCGGAATGCCTACGATCATCTTAACATTTGAAGAAATGCCCTCTGAACATATCAGGTATGTAAAGTTTATTTCATCGCTATTTGTCAAATAAAAAATCCCAAACGACTCTTATCTCATACCGTGACGTGTTTTTATGGTTAGGTTCAGGCAGACTGTTCCGTTTATCGGCAAGATAAGAGAGTTCTTTATTTGACAAAAAGCGATGAAATGAATGGACGTTCCTAATTGAATGGACATAAGTAAATAAATGCATACGAGACACCTCCTTAATGATCTTGCATAGCGACACCTACATATGTTTGGTGTAACTATTACTGGCTAGTGTTGGTAGTGTCAATAGCTATTATACTTTTAGTTTGTATCCATGATAGTTGTCAAAATATAACCTCAAATTTCCAATATTCAAAAACAAACTAATCAAATGGATGATAGCAAAGGCACCCCTGAGAGCGATTTTAGTATAGAATGTTTCCAAAACTATACTGCACCAGAAGTGTTTATACAAGGCCTGGCTGGAATAGTAGATCAACAGGATGTCGAATCGATGATAAGAGCCCAAAAACAAATGTAAAAATATTTCATAACATAACTGTAAACATGACATTCTCTTTATCATTTTAAGGTTACAGAGATTCGAAAAAACCAACGAGATGTTGACGAACTGCAACGCTCTTAGTGCTTCTCGCTTAAAAACAGTAGGGCCGGAATTTAAGAAGCATATGCAACTGTTGTTAGAGACGAAGAAGGATCTAGACTACGTTTTCAAAAAAATTAGAGCGATCAAATCGAAACTGTCAGGGCAGTATCCTGATGCGTTTGCGGAAGCTGTAAGAAGTAGTTTTGCAGAGGAATGCGAGGAAGATGAGGAGGGTGCGAGTAGGTCTACTCAAAAAACAGCAAGTGAAGACCGAAGTGATAACAGAAGGAGTTTACATATTAAGAAAGATATGTCTGAGAGTACAGATGTAAGTAGGAGAGCTTCAAAGTAAATAGAGGTTGTGAAGTAATTATTAAAATGTGATATATAGGCATTCTAGTTTTGTTCAATGCGTAATAGAGCTACCTTTGTGAATAGAGTGAAAACACATGACTTATTACGAAGTACAATTTATTTGCACCAGGTTTAACAGTAATTGACTGTATTGTAAAAAACTTTATTAATACTGAAGTGGGTTTGGTGTGAAAATAACACTTACGTAGTTTTCCACAAAACACCACACTCGATGCACGTGTCGCCAATCGAGATGATTAAAACAGTTTTAATCAATCTCCAGATACCAACTTTGTTGGTGAAAGGAGTGTCGAGTGGTAGTGTATAGTGTTTTGTGGAAAACTATGTCAGTGTTAACTTTGTTAATATTAAAATTTTAAGACAAGATCATTACCATAAAGATTAAAATGTATTAAATACTGTTTTGGGTTGTATAAATATGTTCCGTGCTCACTAGGTAATTCTCTACATTATTATATGTTCATCTTATTAAGACTAATAAATTAAAATATATTTATAATGCAGTGTGTAGTAAAAAAATATTATAAATAAAATTTTTTATAAAATTAAAATAAACTTGTGTTATGGCACAATTTTTCAATGCTATTAGGGTATAAAAACATAATAATATATTTAACTCCAAATATAATAAGGCATCTCTTAGGAGAATAAAACCATTTCATTTGCTTTATGTGCTATACGATTTACTTGTAAGTTTATTAACAGGCATATTTTCTAGTATATTCTTTTGCTTTTTTAATGTAGTCATCCCTGTAATTCTTATATTCTTCAGCGATGTCTGCCATTAAAGGATCCTCTGGATTGGGAGTCTCCAGCAGCATTCTAATAGCAATTAACAGACCCTCAATTCCTATCGTAGGTTTCCAACTACCGGCTGGAGGCATTTTTATTAAATCTAGACATATTCGTCCATTATCGTCTATGTTTGGATGATATACCCTAGTCACAAATTTAATACATGGTGGGGCAAAGGGGTATTTTTCTGGTACCAGTATTTCTAAAGTAAAAATTCCATTTTGATATGGAGTATCCTCTGGCCCGGTTATTTTCGCTTCTAGAATATTGAGTTTATCGTCTTTTGGAAAAACACAAATTCCTTGTGGAGGCGAATTGGTCATCTTTGAAAGTTCTCGGGATAATCTTTGTCGTTGCATTTTCACAATATATATTTGAACTTTAGAAACTTAAATGATTAGATTTGAATTGTACGTAACATATCACAGAATACCTAATACAATGCTTACACTTCTCTTGTCAATTGTCAAGCAGATTTATAAAAAGCACAGAGTACAGATATATTCATTCGATTATTCGAATATCAAAAATAACTGACAGAGCAATAGAAGTACCCGACCTGACGTATAGATGGCGGTTGTTTGAGAAGAATGACATGGTAGAAAGTACCAACCTGATAAAGCTTAATCTTGAAGTTTGACTACCCCACGGTGTTTAGTATTTTAGAACGCTCTGACTGAATTTGTTTGTGAACATGTAAAAAAACTGGTCATTGTTATGTGATACAATACTTTCATTTAAAGGCGTTAATTCAGCCGATATCAAACCGGAGCTAGATTCTACTCTGGGAGCGTCTGCTCCTTTATTTACAACAGTAAAATATTGCTTGACAGCGTTTAAACGAGGCCGCATGAGCTACCAAGACCAACATGATCACGCCAGAAATGGTAAAGAAAATCCACAAAATGGTATTGGATGACCGTCGACTAAAAGTAAGCGAACTAGCAGACATGGTAGCCATTTCAAAAAGTGCTGTACATCGCTAGTGCTGTTTCAATAGTCGCTTATAGCATTGGATTATTCTTCTACCTTTAAGTCAGAAACTCACTAATTATGAGAACATGCCATAATCAATTAATTTAGAATTATAGAATATTTTGTTTTACAAAATATTACTTCTTCATAATTCTATGTTGTTATTAATTTTATGAAAACTTTGCAAGTTACTGTTTATAGTTCATTTGTAGGACAATTTTGAAGAAATTCTAATCAAAGCAGCCTATTAACAATTGAACTGAACTGAAGCAAGTAAACAAAAGTATCGGATTATTTAATTTCACTTTAGTATCAAATGATTTAGATTAAGTGGAACTTTCTAAACGCCAAATTTACATTGAATAATCGAAAACATTAGCCTATTATGCATGCACACAAATACATATAATATCTGTATACGTTTATCTAGCATTCTAGAGATTATTTATATTGTTGACATAGGATCACCAGACAAATTACTAATTTATAGTTACTAAATGAACTTTCTCAGTTGAAAACGCTATAGCGCTAACTTCACAATAGTAAGTTTTGATTGGCTTATTTAAAGTAAGTGAACAAATCGGATCGTCCATTTTTTGTGAGACTTTTCTAACGAATTTTGACCGATCAGCAAATCAATCAAATTAAAAACTCAGTAATATTGGTGTTAAAATGGCCCAGAATGTGAATCCGTTCTACGAGCAACAAGCTGGTGCTACAAAACAAAACGACGACTCAAAGAAAACATCAAATGACAGCCATGCAGTGACAAAAAGGTATATCGGTGTAATTTAAGGAAATTAACCTCAATCTTAATAATCGTAAAATTTTGTTTTAAAAGGCTGCACAAGGAGTTGATGACCTTAATGATGACACAAGAAAAAAGTATTTCTGCTTTCCCTGAAGGTGAGAACCTGTTTAAATGGATAGGAACTATAATGGGACCTAAGGATACCGTCTATGAAACTCTGAAATTTAAGCTTAGTTTCCAGTTTCCTAACTCTTATCCTTATACTGCGCCCGTGGTAAAATTTGTGACGCCTTGCTTTCACCCTAACGTGGATACGAGTGGTAACATTTGCTTAGATATATTAAAAGACAAATGGTCTGCCTTATATGATGTAAGAACAATTTTACTGTCTATTCAGGCGTTACTAGGTGAACCAAATATTGATAGCCCCCTGAATGCCTTGGCAGCAGAAAAGTGGCACAAACAGGACGAATATAAAAAGCACGTTTTAGATACGTATAAAGAGGCATAATTTAATATTTATTTAGTGTATATTGTTTATAATGAATTTCTTGTAAATTATTAGTTAGGATGTGGAAAATTATAGACTACAGTAACTGAATTCAAATACTCGGTTATTTATCGTGCTTTTGATAGTATTTTTATTATAATTGATATAGAATTTATTCTATTGGACTGTTAATTATGGGCAACTGTTAGCGCAGTCAAGTTATTCAAGTGGCAGACAAGAGAAGAAAGTTTGTATGTATTTAGGTGCTGAATTTGCCAGTAATTGGGAATGTAATAACTATTCAACTTGACAAGTGTACGGGTAAAAATATATAATTAGGCAACATTCCAAAAGCCTTGAGATTTTTTTCTAGATACTTTTTAAATCTTCAAGGGAACTGAGTGTTTGAAGACAGGCATCAAATTGTACTTATACATTTTTTGTCATTTATGTATTTCACTTTTCATTGATGTATTATAGTAATATATTTAAAGGAGTGGCTTTTAATTGACTTTCTTCATATGTGTACTGACCAACAAATATTTATTAGGAAATTAACATTGTGTAATTTTTCAATAAATACCTAAACAATACGCGATAATTCTATTAGAAAAATATGTTTAATATAATACGGTCTGGAACCACCTTTTCCAAAGTTTGTTCGTGAATGATGTTTATAGCATTAATCGCAGCTTTTAAAAATTGCACAAAATTTAATTTATTTAGCGATAACAAATAACATTAACAAAAAATAAGCTTAGTAAAACATAAAAATTTTTAAAAACCACGAGGTATTATAATTTTATGGAAGCCCAAAATCTAAATTTGGCTAACTTTGCGAAAGTGAGAAGTTAATACCACTGAAACCATTTGTAGCAAAATTTCGAAGAAGTTGTTAAATAACGAAAATTTCAGTGGCGTATTGTCAGTGTGTAAGAATTCAACCATTACAAATGATATCGTAAATATGTTAACTAAGTTTTTTACTGACTATTATATTTATACTTATATTTATGTAAGTATAATTTATGTTCATATTATTGTTAAGATTTACTTTTTCCAAAAAAAAGAGGAAAAGGGATATTTCATATATGGGCTTTTTTGTTCCTGGTTTTGACCTTCTGTAGGAGCATCATTTTTCTTTCATAATGTAAGACAGCAATAAATATGTTAAAAACTTTTATTATAATAGTTATAGATCAATAAGGACCTATATATTTTCATAAATCTATAGACCAAGGGTATTAATTGAAATGTAAATTTGAGGTCTACACCATTTAACTCATTTTGAACATTAAACCCAATCATGTCTATCACAATTAATGTTTATATTCCCTTAAAGCCATGTCATTATAAAATAGTTTCAATAGATAACAGTTGAAGTAGAAAATATATTTCTTAAATAAAAGTGGGGTTTAGTTTATTGAGATAATAAATATTTGGCTTAAGGATCAACTTAAAATTAGCGAAATATATACATTGCACTGACTAGGATTTAACAATGACCAAAATAAAGAACAATAATATTGTAGTCGCGGCAAGTACAATAATGGTGCACATTTTCCTGTTTTTCCTCTGATACGCGTCTGCTTTCTGCAGTTGCTTGAAACCTTCATATACTTGAATAGACGTTTGTTCAATGTTATAATCTATCCTATCTAATACTGTACCCTGATCTACTACCATTTGACTTAAGTCTTTAAATATTTCATTCAAGTCCATTATAGATTTGACAATGGCATTCACTTCTTGTTCCCTCTCCCTGGCAAAGCGAGTGTTATCTTCCTCTAACATTAACAGCTGTTGCTGTGACATTTGTTTGGAATTCATGAAATAGTTATCTATATTTTCTGATTCTTGAGCATAAAAATCGTCTAATTCGATAGTCTGATTATCAAAATACATTTTGGATCGATCTTCTCGGGATTGAATTTGACGCAGAAAACCACTCTGCGTTGTCCGAAATGAGGATGAGAGTTCTTGTAACGCTGCCGCTAAGGAATGGTACACATTGATTGTAAGTCTTCTTTCTTTTGGGATGCCGTCTGACGAGTGGCTCTTAATAATCTGGATTAGTCTGTGACACTCATTGAACATTCGTGTTATTTCATGGGAACAATTTTCAATAGCTACTTCATCTTCAGAGCTTTCGTCAAAAGTGGATCTATGCAACTGTCTGGAATGTAACATTTTCAAATCGTTTATTTTAGCCTTTAGTTTGGGAATGATCATTTGCGCTTTTTCTAAATAATCTATCCAAACTGGGGGCATACGATTCTCATTTCTGTCCCCAAGACCTTCTTCCATATCATTTAATGACACCAAATGCATGCGTTCCGACGAATCCTGAAAATTTGTTAATGTGTAAATTAGGACAATATAAAATATGTTTAATATATAACCTCAAAATTATTTACCTGATCAGGATATATCCGCCTACTTCGGATAGCATTATTCCTCATCAACAAGAATACGTCCGTCAAACTTCTCGAAGCCATTTGGTATGCCAAATTAGTTTAAAACTACAGCTATTTTAATTTTAAAAGATATTACTTAGACGTTTTGACATTTTTATGTTTACAAATACGTCATCATTAGTGGATCAAGAATGACATTCAACATTAGAAAAAAAAAATACTAGTTTTCACAACTAGTTTTGCTAATTTCACACTTAATGGCAATTTTGCAATATTCGTTATGGTCAAGGCTATAAACATTTATTTTTATATCAAATGACAAATTGAGTTAATTTATGATCCCTAATTAGTTTCACGATGAATTAAATACATTCATCACTCCAATGTTGAATGTAAGGGTTTAATACGAACAGGTTTTGAATTGCATAGAACGTCCATTAAATGCCAATTATCTTTAGTTGCATGTGCAATTGAACATAATTTCTAGAAAATTGATTTCATTAATTTTAATCCAATGTTATTTAATTCATATTCCAATATCAATCCACTATATTATAAAATGTAGCTTTTGTTCCTAACTTTACTATGCATGCTTCCACTAAATAAAATAGCAAAGTAAAATATCTCTAATTTCAGGCAAGTTTATTTTTGTAGGGTTATTAGTTACCATCACTCACAATCAGTAATAGTTAATTTTGCAATTATGTGATTATGAGATTTTCTTTTAAATTCTCTATAAAAGACTACGATGAATCACGTACATCAATGTCTATAGGGAGTATTAAGTTTAAAGTTGAAGCTATGATTTTATTTCTCATGTAATGTTAGGTCTACAATTTTATTTGATGTAATTATTCTGTAGATACCTCCTAGTGATTAAGTACAATTAAAATGAAAACAAACAGTAACATAAGGAGATAACACTGAGAGATAATTTAGCGGCAATAGTAGTAATAAATTATACCAGATGACTATCTTGTACCAGACTAAGATGAGTGAGGCTGATAAGGATGAGGTGGATAGAATACCCTCCAAGGATAGGGTTACAAATTGGGATATAGCTGGCTTTGTAATATCCATTATAAGCCATGTAGTGGACGTATTCTTTGATTGCAATCTTGCCTACAGGTACTATATGACACCGAATCGAGGTTACTTTTTAGCTACATTGGCATTTATTTTGATACCGGCAATGATAAATACAGCCTTTAGTTTACGAATGTATGTACTGGACCATGAAAATCAAAATAAGAGTGCTACTCTAACAAAGAGGTTTACGAAGAGGAGGGTATGTTGTATAATAGTGCTTTTGTTTCAACTGGCCCCAATTTTAAGGTATTTCGATGCATTACTATATGCTATTAAGTCAAAGAAAGCAGAAAAGAGGAAGGATATCGAAAACCAAAGGAAATATTATGATCTGATGGTAAAAGAAGATTCTGATGTAGCATTGCTACGAGTGCTCGAATGCTTCCTTGAAGCAGCACCACAGCAAATATTACAACTAAGTATTATTTTTTACAACCATGGAAAGGATATTGGCTCTGATACTTTTACACGTAATGATATACTTTTCATACTCTTCATTCGCATTAAACAGTTCTTATTTTGTAGTTGTTCACCAATTATTATCTATTGGGAGTTCTTTTGTGAGTATGGCATGGTCCATGGCTTCGTACCAGCGGTTGTTGAGGGTGTCTTTAAAAAATAAGCATAATATTACATGGCTGGCAACGATTGTGCAGTTTATGTGGCATTTTTTAGTTACAGGTATGGTTTTTATATTATAGTCTTTGTTTGCCATATAAAAAATGAATATGTTCAGATAAAAAACAATTTTCAATTGAAACAAAGAATTTTGATAATGTACAAAAATAGATATAAAATTATAAAAATATACATAATTTTTTATTGTTATATATTGATTGATAGAAATGCTATCTTTGAAAAATAATCCATAATAATTTAGCGATAATCCACATTATAACAAACAAAGGATACTGCAGAACTTTATTATCTATTATTTATCAGTAAGGTGGAAGTTTGCAATGATAACCTTTTATTATATAAAAGTTCAGAGCATTTAACATTTATCAAAAATTAACACTGGCTGAGGTCAACAGTTTTTTTGTTTGAAAATTGCACTTACAGCTGGAAAATATAAATTATAAACTTCCTGTAATTGAATAAATTACATAAACATTTATTTGAAATTTTGATATTAAGTATTATACTCTTCATAAATGAAAATATCACAATATATCACATTCTTTGGATATACAAAATGTTGTTTTCTCATTGTTTTAAACATTCTATAGAGGATTTAAGTAATCCAGATATTTCAAAATATTATTTAGTCTGAAGCTATAGCAAATTGCTTTTTAATTAATTTTAATAACCATGTTTCTGTAGGAGATACATTTTTTAAAATAAGACTAACATCTTTAAGGTTGTATTTGTTTTAAGAGAATCTCAACAGGGGTTAACAATTACATTAAAAAAGCATAAAAGAGAATTTATGTGATCAAAAGCCGATTGGAATTTGAAATTAATATATGGATATATTTTTTACATTATTTATAAAAATGAATGACTTTCCTTGATATGTAACACAGTCAAACTTCTATAATTCTCTATGTAGTGAAATGGTCTCCATGTATGAGTCATAAGTTTGCTACGCAAGAATTTCCTTCAAGTTTGCAAGACTTATCTGTAATTTATTTCAGTAGAGAAGAGAAAGTTCTACTGTATTAAATATTTGTTTTAACATTTCGTTTATTAGGTTATTTGAATCACTACAATTAGCATCAACAAAGAATCATCTACAGTTTGATTTTTTTTTGTGAAATAAAATGAGAACTGTTTCTATACATTTAAGCGACTCTGTATATTACTATCATGGCTCATGGCAACAATAATTTTGCACATAATTTTTAACTTTATTTTATTTTAAGTTGCTGTAAATACATACACATTATAATGTTGCATTTTTCTAAGATTGCATTAATTGTACTTGTCACATTAATTATTCTATAATTACCTAGATATATTTGTTTCCTGACTTAAATGATGAAATAATTACAATCATTTCTATAATTGAAGAGAACACCATTATAAAATACTATGTTAGCTAAATATTTTTGAGGTTTTAACATACATTCATTAATTGTGTAACAAAATGTTCATGTGGCATTCTGGCCTTTAAACTTGTACCATGTTTCTAATAAATCCTATAACTGAAATTAGGAACATTGAAATAACTGGGATATTTCGATTGAATTCATATATTAAGCATACAGTAGTAAACTTGACAATGCTTGATAGAATTATGACAGAACTTTACCTATATTACTGAAAAATGAATTAAAACTACTTTATTATTGTTGTTAGATCACTAATATAATTACTATTATTTATTACTCTAATTGTTATTTTAATAGAGATTAAAATTAATATCATTGGTATTTTTTATGGGGTATAATACACCACACATTTTAAATAAACAATACAATCCAATTGTTGTTTCTCATAATTAAAAATTATCACAAATAAGTTGACAATAATTAGCCCTTTTTTTGGGGTCTTTTATTAGGAAGAATAAACATTTTATAATTGTCAAATCGCAAATTAACAAATTTTTGAGGGCTGACAAAAATTGGAAATGACAGATTTGAAAAGGAAAAGCACCTGATTTTATCCAGGAAAAATCCTCCCTTCCGAAATGTTCATTGACAGAAACATCAATTCTAATTATTTTTCATCGATTCAAGAATATTTTTCTTAAGAATAATGGCTTTTAATTTTTAAATAAAACAAAATAGATATTAAATGAAAGCAATAGAATTAAATATTGTCATATGAATAAATAATAGATAGTCAGTTTCTACTCGCAGTGTTTACCACAATATATAAAACAAAAATCATATTTAAAAGTAGAATAGGAAGTGTCATCTGTCATGAATAGATAATATTAATAGAGCAATATATTTTACCATTTTATTATCAATTTTAAAAGTGTGTGTTTGTGGTGAGAGATAATATTTATCAAATATTTGTATACATATATTTATGTAATATCCCGAATAAATTGGATTGTTGGAAACATTAACGCTCTCATTATTCTTAGAATTTAATTTTTAAATTGGTTTAAGAACATGCAATAATTTGACCTTGATACCTGGTACCCTTTCTACCCTATTTGTACTTTATCGCCAATACTGTATTTGTTTTACTGTAGTCATATAGACAGTTTTTTTTACAAATTAATATATATATATATATATTTTGTCTTGCAGTATCGCGGATTTTGTGTATAAGCGTCCTCGCTTCCGTTTACCCCGTAGCGACAATCTTGGGCCTGCTCGGCCACTGGTTCATAATGACGATCTGGCTCTCCTGTACCTGTGCCAAAAACAACTTCTGTGATCACAACCGACTGTACGACTTCCTTTTTTATTCGATTTTCGGAGCTGTATACATTTTCACCCACGTAACGTTAGTCGAGGGGCCAACGTGTCTCAAGTATATGATCTTTTACATTATACTCTTTGTCGAAAACACAATAGCCAACGTCGTCTGGATAGTCCACGAGGGGGACAAAATGAAGGACAACGTTTATTCTATACCAATCGTCTATCTGAATATAATGCCATTCATGTTTGGTATATTATTTATGCTGTTATATTATAAGGTGTTCCACCCAAGTACAGGTTGCACCAGACAGCAGTCTGAAAACGGTAGTTAATATTTTTTTTTTTAGAATTCTTTATGGTATTTATTTAATTTATTTTATATATTTTTTTCTTGCGATAGTAACTTTTATTATATATTAAAATAATGAAGCACCAACTATGTAAAGAAGATTTAATATTCAATTTGTGTTGGATGGGGACATCTTCAGACAGTAAGCGAAGTTTCTCTCAGAACTAAAAAAAGCTGGGCTTTATTGTAATAAAGGTTATTATTCTATTTTGTGATATTTAGAGTAGCTTTTATAGGCTTTAAGTTGTAACAGTATCGCACAAAAAACGTTACAACTGATTTTTTTATTCATTTATTTATGTTGTAGGTAATTGAATATATATATATATATATATATATATATATATATATATATATATATATACATATATATATATATATATATATATATATATATATATATATATATACATATATATATATATATATATATATATATATATATATATATATATATATATATATATATATATATATATATATATATATATATATATATATATATATATATATGGTGTTATCATTTTCATAAATACTTGTAAATACTAAATTGTATATTTAGTAAGAACAGTTTGGAAAATAGTAAGAGTATGCATATAATTTTCAAATAATACTAACATAGTTACTATTAAAATCAGCATTGCCTTTGAACAGAATTTATTTTAATTCAAATGATGGCATTGGAGTTTTTTTATTATTCGTTGAAAGCTGAGATAGCAAAGATTTTGCATTCTTGTTCATTTTTGATGCCTGCGAGCTGTGATAAATCCAGACTGCTTCATTTTTTTTAAGATATGCGCTCCATTCGTAATTTATTATAGGTTGAAGTAATACCTATATGTTTGTGCAATCATTAAATTTATTGGTTAACCATATGGGTTAGAGCGTGTTAAAAAATACCTGTGAGTGATGTTTTGTTAGGAAAAATTAAGGGAAAAATTGTGAAATTTATATCGTTTGTTGTAATTTTTTTTCGAGTACTCTATGGTAACATTAAGGAATAACAAGGACTGCACCATATTTTTGAAATATTAATGCATATTAATTTATAGAAATAAATATTTAATTATTGAAGTTAATTTTCATAAGGCCTATTTTATATTTATTTATAATCTATAAACCAAATGATTGCCGTCTATCTTTTATGTGATAAACGGACAAAAAGACAAACAGTTGAAATTTTTTGTCAATTAAGTATCCATTTTATAGTAAATGTAATATTAAGGACCAAGATTTATGTATACAGGGTGATTACTAACACATATTCTAAGGTGCATATAGGTTTTATCAAAAAAAGAAAAAATTTCTATGGTCAAGTCAAAAAATGTTCTTTTCTTAACAAAGTCTCGTGGAATTGTTTTTCTCATTAATTAGATAATACAGTAGGGCATATCCAATTCTTCTTTATCAAAATAAGTAAAAAAATTGTACGGTCATGTTAAAAAAATGTTCTTTTCTTGGCAAAAGCTTGTGGAATTGTTTTCCTAATTTATTAGAGAATACAATGTAATATTTGATGTACTGTAGTATCAACTGTATATGATAGAATTTCGAAGGTTTAGCCAAATTGGACTTGTCGAACTGTGAAATTGCTTCCATCAGTTGAAGTATGGTTTAGTTTCTTCAAATGATAGTACTTACACAGTTGTTTATATAAGTTGTATTTCTTTATTTGAGTTTAGACCAAGGTTTTTTCTTTGGGCATACAGTAATGTTTTAATTATAACCTCATTTTTATTCCTCGGCAAGACCAGATTGTTCTAGACCAAAAAGTTCATGCTTTAACATACTTCTGCTCAAAAGGAGCGAGTGAAAGCCACCTGCAGCAACGAGGTGATCTTAAAATCTATAACTGAAAAATAGCGTATAAGGCTATTTACTATAATCTTGCCTCCATTTAATGCTTTTATATTTAGTTATAAAAAAAAGTTAAATACAAAAATTGTAAGGGTTATTCATATCTTTATATTCTGTAAAATATGTAATTAAAAAAATAAAAGTAATAGCTTGCATAGATCACATGCAAGCAATATAAAAATGATGTTTTAAAATCATAAATTCACAGTTTGACTTTAATATTATAATACCAATTAAAATAAAAAGTATTATTGAGTTGTATGGATATAATTTATACTTACTTAATAATACGGTATAAATATATTTTGTCAATAGTGATACGTTATAGAATAATAGTTTTTCACTGGTTTTATTGTAACACTCAATTTAAGAGCCTTTTATTTGTAAATAATAGATTTCACAAGTACAAGATAGGACATGACATAGTGAATGATATAAAAATTCATACCTCTAAATCATGTAATAATAAATAATTAACATTATTTATTCAAGGATATATTTAAGATATAAACAAAGGTTTTACAAAATACATCAACTCATAAGTTGCACTTTGTGCTACATCTTTCATTAACTGATTTTGTGTTCCTTTCTCTACATTTAGTTGTGCTAGTCTAATTGGTCTCATTTCCTTTAAATTTATGCTCAAGTTTTACTGTAAGATATCTTATACCAAGCTTTAATTGCAACATGATAAGATAACTAATAGAAATCTCCTAGTTTGCAAATAAAGTTTAGGTAGACTTTACATAATGTAATTTTTTAATTACTATACAAATCCAAATCTCTATTGGCATGAGCCCTATTTCATTTCCTGATATTCCAACAAACTTAAATAGAAGTGTTTTGCATGTTTAAAGTGTGTTTCTAGAGATATATTCAATTGAAACATGTATTAAAAATCGGAATTAAGTATTTGAAGTGGTATGTTACAAAAATCAGAAATTCATAGAACAAGACAGAGTTCTATAAACATCACGAAAAAAGACAGTACTCATATTGTATCCCATCTTTTTTACGATCATAATGATTTTATTAACAGAAATTAGTAATGCGGATTGATTTTATTATATCGGCTTGTTTTAAATTTGTTAAAAGGTAAACTTCATGTTATTTCCGTTAATAATGGGAATAGGCATTAAAGAGAAAAATGTACAAAAATATGTTTTAAAACACACAAATTTAAAAGAAAATATATTTGGTAAATAAAAAAAGAAATGCAAAGAACAATCATATTCTTATAATCTTTTTCCCAAATTCTAATCTAATTAGCTGAAACTGAAAAAGTCAACCCGCAACATTATTTAATATTGGTAATAAAATATGTAACAATACATGAATCAAATCAACTTTATATTACACTTGTGAAAAATATTTAGTTTTCTGGTATAGGAGGGTTTGTTTGTTCTAATTCATGAACACATTTTCATTATGCTCTCTTTTTCTACCATAGACATACAAGGTGATTTACAACCAAGGCGAGATTCTTGGAAATGTGAAATAAGAATTAAAAAAAAAAATGCTACATTATTTTACAATATTCGATGAGAACTCTGCAAGTCCTAAAAATTCTTAATTTCGGTTTAGTGCATGTCAGTGGCAACATCCATATAATAAATTCCTCTCTCAAAAACTATCTTATCTTCAAATTAGTGATTATATTTTGAAGTGATGTCCATACTTGACTTCAAAGTAAATATATGATTGTTTTCTATTTATTTATAGAAACCCTAATTAGTGGTTGCAAAAACAGAAATGGAAAAACAGATTGGGATGCCTTCATCTAAGGTTTTGGAAAACTAAAGCAAGGTATCGTTTATTGAAATTCTATCACATTTCCTCGGAAAGGCTTGAGGTTGAATCATATTTAAACATTAATACTATAGCCAAATGAACGTTTTAAAGTTAAAAAATATGTAGTTTTCGAAAAAAGTTGTATACAAAAATTGTTATTCGTTCAAAACAAATGGCTAGATAAACCAAAAAAAGTATATACTGGGTGTCTTAACATTACGTTAACAGGATTAATTCTGAGTGACCTACCTGGTATATTGAAATTTTGAGTTACAACCAGTATTTTTAAACCATCTTGATTTCAATATAGATTATTTGCCAGGGTTCAAGAAATATCCACACAATTTTACTCTCTAGCAATTTTGTTTATCCAAATATACAGATTGTATTTTGTGATCTAATACTCAACATTTCAGGGTCAATACATCTTAATGAAGATAATTTTATCAACCGTCAGCGATAGCATAAAATATGTGCCTTCGCTTATGCAGTAATTGTAATTACAATATTTTATACAGAGCAATTTTTATCAAATATGTATATTTGTATATTATACCGAACCAAAATAGATGATATAAAGTTTTATGAATTGTTTTATTACCTGTACCTAGACGTAAAAAATGTTTCGTAGCTTCTAGGTGGAAAGACCTGAGAATACAACATAAAATTCAAAACAAAGAAAAATAACTTTTCGAGGGCGTATTCAAGAATTTATTATGATAGTAAAAGTCGTACAATGCTAATTTATATATAATTTTTAATTCGAATTAATTATAAATATGCCAACACAGTAAATAGCATAACTCAGCTAAATGAAACTTAAAAGGATAGCAATATTACTAAAAAGTAGTCTTATTATATAGTATTTACAGTAACATTCACCATACAGTTAATAAATTGGGCCATCCTCTAAATTGTCATCCTCGTCCTCGTAAGCCTCACCGTTATCAAAGTAATTGTTAGCATAATCTGTTCCATCATCCATTTCCTCATCCTCATCTTCTATCTCAATTTCTTCAGCTTCTTCATCTTCTACTTCCTCATTAAGTGCTACATTAGTATTGCTGACCTTTTCTTCCAGCTTTTCCAAAACGGTTAACCTAAAAAGTTTAAACAATAGCTTGCGTCTTAAATATCTGAAAAGTAAATAAAATTTAATACACATGTATGCCTTTAATACCTTTGCTCTACGTTGACATTCTTGACCACGTCCTTTTTGACTCGCTTTGCTAACATTTTGGGACGCAATTCCGTAGGAAACAGAGACCAGTCATATTTTTCCTTAGCGCTAGGTAACTGAGCCAACAATTTATCGATTTCTTGTTGTGGTTCCCTGCTGCTTTCTGGCAATTTTAAATATGAACCCGAGAGTTGCATGTGGTCTATGAAGTCTTGTCTTAATATTACAAGATGGTCCATTTCAAGAGACGGCTAAAATCGAAAGGTATTAACGATAGTCAGACAACAGCTTTGTTGACGATGTAAGATATATTGGTATTGTTTTAAAAATTTCGATGTTTCCACTAATGATTAAGAATATAAAAATGAATCAATATTTTACACATAATTTATATTTACAATTTTGTATATACATTTATGTTTCAATTGAAGATATTTTCTTAATGGTTTGAATTTAAAATGACTTCTGCGTCACAGAGTATATATAACCGAATCTAAAATTTCAACAGAAATTTGTAGACAAAACTTACATTTATGGGTACAGGCCTTCTGTCGAGTAGGGGATACAGTGGTGGTGGTTGTGTTACAGGTCCTGGCACACCGTCATTACCAACTACGCCCATTGCATTTAATTGTTCGCGGTTAAATGATTTTGTTACACCGCCTCTTCCACCACGACCTCCCCTTCCCCTACCACTCATTTTTTTCTAGGATTATTTAGTTATTTTTAATTTACTGAAGTCCTCTGAAAGCTTCTCTTCTTTCTGTTCGCTTTCGAACGATTCCTGAAACGAACAAATTTCTATTGGACGATGGCCTTTGCCTGCTGCGAAGTTGCTATCACTTGCAATAAAGTAATACTGATATGGGAATATATCAGGTTTAACAAGGGATTTATTGCTGAAATTGTACCTGGAGAAGTTTATTGTGTCTGTATATTAAACCTGGAATTTTATTTAGAAAATAAAATGACTTGTTCGATAATGAATATAAAATTACACATTATTTATAGGACAACTAGCTTATCTTCTAAATATGTACATTTCAATTATATTCAAATGTATGCTTTAATTATAATAGCAGGTAAATACATTTGGTTTATCATAACAATCTTGTTCTATTATACGGGTACAATATTTTATTTAAATACTCTCTAATGTACTTCTTATAGTATATTTCATATACCTACTAGGGAAAGTATACCCTATTATACCCTTTGTAAAATTATATTAGGTTATGTATCTCCTTTATGCTTTTGAATTTATTAATTTAATTGTATGAGATTGAAGAATATCTTGAATTTGAAAATATTTTATACTAACTTAAGAAGGCTAGATTTTTTATTTTTTAATTTCTAGGATAGGGAACTACATCAAAGCACTGTATACACTGTGCTCTGACCTGAAATGATAAAATTGATAAACATAACCTTTCACTTTATTCGGACGGGTAGAATTCTACTTTATCTTGTTGTATTACCTTGTAAACTTAGAATACTTTTATCTTTTATTGTTTTTTAATTATTGAGATAAAAGCATTGTCGTTAAATACACATTATGGTTATGTTTATTCTAACTTGGTAATACACATTATTTGATAACTCACATAACTGATAAAATATATCATCCAATTGTATGCACCAATGCCTTTTATTTTTATCAATGAAGCTGTTTACACAACAATGCTTTTTATCTCTGTATTGTTTAATAAAACGAATTTAAGTTTATTTTATGATATTCTAGTTTTTACTTTTACCAAAGTTTACAGAATAAATAATTCTGTAAACTTTGCTTTTACTAATAATTTTTGTACATAACAAAGACAAAAATGTAAATAAAATCACATTGAATTTATTTATTGATTATATAGAATAAAACTATGAACACTAGTTTTGTGTAGGTTTGCTTTAACTGGTACAAAGAAAGGTTTTAATGCTCAGCAAATTAATTAATTACAGAACTATTCAGTTAACATAAAACTTCTCTTAGATATTCAAATACATAAAACTCAGAAATTTGTTTAAAATATACTTTTAATCAATATACGATAATTGAATAACTTAAATAAGCAATTCAGATCAAGAAAATGGTCGCCTTCAAGATTCCTTGGCTATCATCAATTTATTCCCTTTGGATTTGAGTTTGATCGACATTATAAAAGGGAAAAATTGTTGAAGTGTATGAAACCAATCGAGTAATAATCCTCATACAGTGAAGACAATTTAAACTTAGATACACTGCTATATTTGCACATGTAAATGAATAATTTTAAGAATATCAGGTATTTTTAGTAGTCTATGTTTCATTGAAAACTTACCATTATATAGTGTCTAAGTTGATTGTAGATATTTGAAATAAAGTTGAGTACCACAGTACAATTTGTAGGTATTAGATAATTTACAGACCAACTTTTGATGGTTAACATCATTCAACATACATTCAATTCAACCAATATTGTTTTTCACAAAATTATATTTTGATTAACCAAACTATATGAACAATTGTTGATTTTTATTCTTATGGTTGTACAGACTTACGTTATTTACTTACAGTTTGTGATTCACATTGTGCAGCCTCAACGTTTACTTTGTTCACAATTTTATAAACTAATTTTGCTAATCAGTCAGTTTTCTCTACTATAACTATAATGTCCACCGACTACATTATTATCACTACACTACGTAACGCTACAGTTATTACTTCTTAGTTTTGTGAACTTACACAGAACATACATTTTGGAAGAATCATTGCATCACTGATGCGAACACTTTAATTTTACATATTCCTCGACATTTTTTTTTCCAGAGGACGTTACATACTGGTGGACGTTCCTCTAAATTTTTCAATATAAACTAATTTCTTCACTTTATTTCTGAAAACCTTTACAAAACCTTTATTTCTAAAAAATATCTTTTGTTTAAAATACATCAACAACCATTTTATGTGTATAGCGACAGTCCGAAACTACCTTCCGGTAAATCCACGCCAAATGGAAGCGATGCTAGCCGCGGCACTGTTCACCAACCCACCAGCCATGCTGCTGGTCTGTTGGGTGCTGATCATTTGCGGGGACTGAATATTTATTGCCCCTCCAGCTACAACCTCTGGACAATCGTGGGGCACAGCCTCCCATTCTTCCGAATCTGAAGCATCACTTATTTTAAGATCATTTGATAGGGGCTGTTCTAGAACGTCTGCCTGGTGAAAGTCTATCTCCATTGGTCCTTGGTATCCTAATTCTGTTTGTCCACTCTCGGCTAATTGTAGCAAGTTGTGGATGGTTTCGCATGAACGTAGGACATGAATATCCACATTTTGTGAAAAACATAGGTACAGAACGTTCGCATTTAGTCTAGCTACTCTTCTAACAAACTGTTGCTCTGCCATATCGCTGCTACAAAAGTCGCCATAGTTCATCTTGTATGGAAGTCTAATGTTTAGATAGAACGATAAGACCTGTACCAATTGAGCAGTGTATGTAAGAGCAGCACTGATGTTGAAGGCTGGATTGTGCTCGACGGTGAGGTGGGTGTTCGAGCCAGGAACGGCATCTTGGTTTTGTGCAACCCATATGTTGTACGCAGAGTAATTCCCTGAGTGTGGTAGGGTTGGGGCTACCACACAGTACTGCATTTCTCCAGAAGTGTCCGTATATCGCCAGCGGTCTTGTATGAATGTGGTCTGAGATGCCTCAGCTAGAGCACTCACCATATCGTCGCTAGATTCAGTTTCAACAATAGGAGTCATCTCATAAATGGGAAAGATATATTTAAACAGCTGCTGAATTCTCAGTTTAATCACTCTCCTTATTTCTTTTTGTTCTTGTTTGTATGTTTCATAAACTTTCTCGTTTTTATCCTTTCTGTCTGCAACATAATTTTCCAGTTCCTGCACTTTATGTTCGTATTTTGGTAAACTCTTCTTGCGTTTTTCATTTTCTCCTCTCAGTTTTGCTAATCTAAAGTTATTCAGTGCCTTTTTCTGCTTCTTCTCCTCTACAGCTAACTTTAGAATTCTATTTTTTTCTTTCGCTTGTCTGATTTTTGAATATAAGTCATCAGATTTTCTTTTGGTGTCCAGTATTTTTAAACAATTTTTTTCAGCCGTTTTTCTACAAAACTGTAATTCTAGAAGAGCTTTCTGTTGATCAATATAGGCGTCAACAGTTGTGGGATTAGAAGAGAAAAATACCCCACTATAAATGCAGTCCTTACAAAAGAAATTGTTTCTAAATTTTTGGCATAAGGGGCACTTCTGTCTGTTAGGACTGAAGCGACTGCAACTGTCTGAGGACGACGACAGCTGAAAATCTTTTGGTGCCATATTACTATCGTCTGAACTACTGGTAGCCATAACAAATCGGCAAGTATATATTACATTTCATTCAACCGAATAATCAAAGTTGTATATTTTAGGTATATATATTTTTTTCAGCCTGTGTATGTTTTCCACATAACTGCTGAACAATGAATTCTTTTATTTAGAAATTATTCTCTTAATTCCTAAAGATTATAATAACTTGCAACTTGCAAAACTTACTAAATCATAGATGACTTTTACTATCAAAGAACAACTTGGGCAAGTCGCCACTTCTTCGCCAGCGAGTAGGTCTTCCTGAAAGTGAGTAATTTTTATGTATTTCTAAGCTTACTTCCATAAATAACAAACCTTTGATATTTGGAATCTGTCTCCGCACGGGCACGGATAGTAATAGATTCCTTCTTCTTCGTCGTAATCAAAATCTTCTATTTCTATTTCGTCGTGGAAAACACTCATGCTCCTCACTCTGGTAAAATACAAAGCACTTGTGTGGTCATGAAAGTTTATTTTTGCTTTCTCTTTAGGTTAGAAGCGGACCTGACGTAGGTATGACGTCATCACATGTTGCTAATTATGCTTCTTCTTCCTTTACTGTAGTCTATTTTTCGCAAAACAATATGGCGACCGCGTATTGTGATAATCATTCTGACGTCATTATATGAATTCATTTAATTAAGGACTGTCAACTGAGATTTCCTTAAGTGAAATTATTGTATAAACAGTAGGCGAAAAAGGTTTGTGATATGAATTTTCATTTATTCGATGGTTTCAAAAAATGTTCCATACTATAAATATTTAAAATTTTTTTTTCGCAAAACTGTTTAGATATGCTATTAGAATCTATTGACGAACATTTCCAATACCAATTTAATCCCCATGTCAACTCTGCCCCTCTCTCTCATCCTTATCTAACTTTATTATTCTTAAATTAACTGTTCCTCTTCGAGAAATTTATTAGTTAATATTTAACGAATATTTAAAGAACAAAAAATGAAACAGGTTGTGTTATTTCGTATACCCTCAAACTATAATAAGGAATTATTATATTCAGTATAGCTAATGGTCAATTATTTTGTGTTACGAGATTTAACAGTTGAAAAGGTCGATTCAATTGTCATAAATAAGTAAGTGAGACACTGATGAACAGTATTATATATCCTATAATTTCTGTTGTAGATAAATACAGTTGGATTTTAGTTTTGACTATAACGAATACAAGCAGGTACAAAAATAATATGGATGGTATTTGTATTTTTGCATAAATCATTTTTATAGAATGATGAGGATTTTTTTTATACTTTGTTTTTTGTTAACATTGGCAACACTTATTACAGGCCCAAACAAAGGAACTATGAGAGACATAGATACTCACATATATGACATATTGTCAATTTATAATAGTATACTTCTGTGGATAAGAATATCGATTATAGAAATGATCGAAGAACAATTGAAGAATCTGCCACGTAGTAGATAGCAGCTAAAATTGTACGGGTCAATTAATTTAGAATTTCTATGAATCAGCTATAGAGTACATGTTTAAACTGTGATTGCAGAGCATAACGTCTACACATTAGTTTCTATGATGAATTAAATTAGGTTGTTTTCCTTGGAAGTTTTAACAAGTTTATTTATTTAAACATTTCGGGCTAGCGCCATCTAGGAGTCATACCTGATTTACATTTGGTTGTATACTCTGACCAGTGAACTACATACTAACAGTATTACTAGTATATAGTTCACGACAATCTTTATTCAAACAATGGTCATAATATTGTGGAAGTAAAGCTGGCCGCACACAGGTAACTATTTTCATTTGTTGCTTGAAAATAGTTGCTAGTGTGCGGCTAGCTTAACATTCACATTTGCATTTTATTTTTGGTGTTCCCTGCTCACATTGTTACATCGTACCTGCAATTTGATGATATAAAATAAATATATATAATAATTACAAATTTATTATCAACCTTACAATATTGCTGCGTCGTCACTCCATGTTTTTATTCACACTCAAAAAACTAGAGGGAAAATAGTTTAATGTATAGTTCACGCACAGCAATACGTACTTAATGGCCATTTAAATGCACATTAGAACAAAATAATTCATATCAAATGCCAACAGATTGCCCGGCCATGGCTGTGTTAGTTATAGTCCTAGGTTATATATTAGTGGCCGCTGGTCGATATATTTTTTCTCGATTGAAACATCGCACACATCTGAGTATGACATGGCGAATGCTCGTTAATCATGTTTAATTTCGCTCACTGATTTTATGTTCCAAGCAGGCCAAAAGTCAACGGCATTGTTAAAACATACTAACAAATTTACTGCTGCCTCGTCATAGGGCCTTAATTATGAATTGCATTCCAATTGGGTATTACTCGACGGAATTAAATAAAATTGAGATGTCTTCTTAGGGCAATTTGTGTTGATTATTTTAGTCCCTATCGATATCGATATTGATATTCATTATATAGTATACATTATACAGTACAGTAGTGTACATTTTTACACCACTAAAATTTCATCCAGACGCACGACTGCGATGGTATCGACGATGATCTTTAACTTGCTCTTCATCTTCACTTCGAGAAATCATATTAGGGAATCTCTCGTCTAAAATTTGGCAATATAGAGGTTATGAGTGCAGTTAACAATAAGAGTTATCTAATACGCAAAGTGACGTAACTGTTCCTCTTCGAACTTGATAAAATTTTATAAAGAGGAAGTTCTCATATGAAATAATAACTAGTGTCATAGAAATTTCACTCCTCAATCCCAACGGCCATCCCATTGGCCATCGGCCATCCCATGTTGAACATCGATTCTCGTTCGATCACCGATATCAAGCAACCTCGGGCGCAGTTAGCACTTGGATGGCTTACCGCTTGAAAAACACCGCGGCCGTTGCCGTTTCAGCCTGCAGTGCTGCTGGGTGGATTGAGTAGCCCAGTAGTACTTTGCCGGTCCCAAGCCCGGAAGAAAGAGGAGGGTTAGAGGGTCAGATTAGCTGCCTACCGGGCCTACCCTCTGTAAAAACAGATCCAGCTCATAGTACCGATGATATTCATCGGAGGAACAGGTCATAGACCTACTTTAGAAGAAGAAGAAGAAGACTCCTCAATCTTTAGAGGTTGTAAAAAAAGAGGGGAACGCTTTAAGGGGAGCTTCTTGTTGCTACTTAGACGATTAATTACTTAATGATGAGTAACTGACTCTATTTTCTACAAAATAATTTTCTCTAGACATTTTCCTAACTGTTTTGTTTACTTAAAATTTTGAAAATTTTCAGAGCAAGGGAAATTTCCAGAAAAAAATCTTTAATAGGAAATGTATTGTTTCTTATTAATATGCAAGCCTAGGAAATTCAAGAACACTACTCAACAGGATAGGAAATGGTTAAAATATCCTCTCTCCCCCCACCCTTTAATATAAATACTATTTATATTTATTCATCCAACTACTTATTATTGGAAGCACTCTTGGAGCAGAATTTTATAATTTTTTTATTCATGTCAGTATCTCAAGTGTTTTCCAAGATATAGTCGAAAGTATTCTTTTGGCGAGAAATTTCGAACTTCGTTTTCACTCTTCCAAACCACATACAAGTTTTCAAAAAATCTAAATCGAAGAGGGATAGTCACTTACTTCTAAGACCCAAACATTCAGTATTTATATGTGAAAATGGTAACTTTGGACACTTCTCTGTTAACTTTCTCTGAACAGTTTCAGAAACAAATAATTGCCCCTCATGACTCGTAAAATAAAGATTCGGATTTAATGTTTTAATGGTGTGATGTAAAATTTTCACTGTAGGTACCTACAATTTGAGAAAGAAGCGATTTTGCATATACACTAGACACAAAAATTAAGGGATGCAAAAAAAATCCTAAATATTTAGGTAATTTTCAAAGGGCTGTGACTTGGAGAAAAATAGTCACAGATCGATATAAAAAAATAAAATTGAGGCTTCAAGTTTCTAGTTTTTAGATCTTGAGTTCAAAAATGTTACCATCAGCAGTTTTTGAATAATCATAAGAAAACCATCAGAAGTAAGTTTTTCCAATTCTTGCTTGTCCTTCAATAGTTGCACGGACTTTAATAATTTTTCTTTCAGTGATATCAGCATAAAGCCTTTTTAGATAATTTTATTCTCTTTAATACGAGTGGTCTAAAAGCCTTATACGATGATTTTTCGCTAAGTTATCGTCGTTCAAAGCAAAAAAGTTAGTTTTGACTTTGGTAATTAATTACTCGGGAAATAATGTATTTTCTTACAATAATTAACATTTAGTGATAAAAAAATATGCACTATTGCTAAAAAACATTTTCAACCTTAAAAAATCAATAAAAGAAAAATTCATCCTAAAATTGATTTTTAGCAAAAACGATAAACTAAATCATTCCGAACACAATGAAAAAAATTGCAGTGCTTTGAAATTTTCAGAGTTTCTTTGGGAAACTTTGAAGTTGACCAGAAATAGTCAACATCCTTAGTCTATCCATTATTTGAAAAGTTGAGCGAATATCCCCAAATACGCAATTTGTTACCTCATTTTCAATCAACATTTTCGGACCGAAAAATTTTAAAAATTGTTCTGCAACTATTTTTCTTCAAGTTACAGCCCTTTGAAAATCACCTAAAAATTTATGATTCTTTTACATCCCTTAATTTGTTTGTAGGTATGGTAACCTGTTTAATGACGTCATGTTTTTTTCCTAATACCACCATATCTGTTTTAAACCGATACACACCTGTTTTATACCTGTACAGATCTGTTTTATACCTGCGCTAAGAGTTCTTCAGATCAACAATGACTACATGCCATCCGCATCAAATGTCCGCGGACAAATCCGAGGGTGGTCTGATAGCCCCTTTGCTCTACTACTGATATAGTGTCTCACATTCTTTCTGTACTTCTATGGTAGAAACTGCTACCCAAATATCAATTTTGTGACGATATAAAGTGGAAATTCAATAAAATATGGGAATTATCAGTATTTCACATTCAGATATTTTGAGAATTGATATGTAGAGTACGAAAGACGTCTGAGGTTGTTCGCCGGGAAAAAAGCTTTATATGATTCATATCGAAGCACATCCAAATATATCCAAGCATCTAAGCATCATCATCTGGATGGATACATATCCAAGTTTTTGGACATGTACTTGGATACTGCTCTAGAGATATCTATTATATCAAAGGTATAATGGCACTTCTAGTACGTAAACCATCGATCAATATTTTAAAGTGGGAAACTAAATATTTTCTATAGCAACGAAAAGACAGGTTATATAAATTATAATTTTATTATAAAATTTAAATTATAATGTTATAATTAAACATATCACAAAATAAATTACTAATCAACTATTTAAATCTTTGTACAAAAAAAAAACGTTTTGTAAAATCAATCACAAAATGTTAAAAGGTAACTTAATACTGCAGACATCGTGCTGTTCAACCGAAGATCAGATGTTGTTCATACACCTGCAACAAAAATGTAATATAAATACGCACTATCAAAACGCAGTATGCTCCAGTGCAGGCATTGCTTGAATGCTTGAATTAAATAATAATACTGTCTCATGCATGTTCAGTTAGGGTAGGTTAGATTAGGTTAGGTTAGGTAATGCAAAGGAGAGATGGGAGGTGTACGGAGAAGCTGACAGAAGTGCAGCAAGGGAGAGCCTATGGGAACACTGGCAGGAGAGATGGGAGGCGAAGTCTCGAGGGAGATGGACGAGGGTGCTAATCCCGAACATAATGCTATGGTGCGAGAGGGCACATGGCGATGTCGGGTATCCTGATTGATACGTGGAAGAGAAGTAAAGCGAGAGCAGTTTCTCTTCGGCATTACACTGATAGGATAGCGGTGGGTTTTTAGTCGGTAGGCGTATACGAATCCGATACTACCTGGCCAAACAATAACAGAACACCAGAGGCCAGGTGTCTTTTGAAGATTTTTCTCTCGAAAAAAGGTTATGTTATGTTAGGTTAGGTTAGGTTAGGTTAGGTTAGGTTAGGTTAGGTTAGGTTAGGTTAGGTTAGGTTAGGTTAGGTTAGGTTAGGTTAGGTTAGGTTAGGTTAGGTTAGGTTAGGTTAGGTTAGGTTAGGTTAGGTTAGGTTAGGTTAGGTTAGGTTAGGTTAGGTTAGGTTAGGTTAGGTTAGGTTAGGTTAGGTTAGGTTAGGTTAGGTTAGGTTAGGTTAGGTTAGGTTAGGTTAGGTTAGGTTAGGTTAGGTTAGGTTAGGTTAGGTTAGGTTAGGTTAGGTTAGGTTAGGTTAGGTTAGGTTAGGTTAGGTTAGGTTAGGTTAGGTTATGTTAAGTTAGTTATGTAGGACACCATAATATAACTACCTACAATTGAATTATAAGTACATTTTTGTACGTAATTATAAGATAAATTTACTGGTATATTTCATAAAATTTCTATATTCCTTTAAGTTATTTTAATCCCTTATATAAAATAAAATATATGTAAATATTACCTGCACAAACAGCCATGCACAACTTCTGAGATGGGAAGTTGTTTCCGTTCCCGTCGCATCCGCCAAAATTGAACTGTCGGCATTTGCCTGTCGCCGAGTCGTACCTCCATCTTGGTATTAGCGCCCTGCAATGGCCTCTGAACTCTGGCAATCTGCACATTTCTTGTGGGCCTTCTGTAAGAAAACACAACGTTATAAAATAAAATTTAATTAAAAACAATTTGAATTAGAAGTAATTGTGTTAATCAATATTCAAGAGGCGTTTTCTAATGCGTAAAACTGAAAATGTTCATAAATAATATGACATAAATCACGCTTTTTTTTTATTCTTTTGAATTGATTTTATAAAGAAAACCTTTACTTTTCACCACTTTTTAACAGTTTTCTTTACCAGAAAACTGTATCCTATACTCTATAGGAAAAGTTACTTACAGGACAATCGCTCATGTGTCTCTGGAAAATATCCAGTACATAAAATTATCGAGAAAGGATTAGGGGTGATCGTAAACATGTTTTTGTCATCATATTTTAAATGCTTAGGTACATAAAGAAAATAGGTTTTCCTCATTCGATTAAAACATATTCCTTCGGATTAATTCGGATAAAATTAAATTGTCGTATGAATAAATATCTTTTGTTAAATATGTGAATTATATTTCTTAGATAGTGAGAAATATGCCTTTAAGTTAATGTTTGATTAATGTAAAAACGTTTAATCTTATATATTACTAATTATATACATTAGAAATGTTGAATTGAAGAACTAATGTTATTAATTGAAATAATAATTTTTTCGATACCCAAGCGCGAAAGCAGTATTTGCAGATGGCTCAAAGAGAGAAAATGGGGTAGGATGCACCATTGAAACAAGAAATACACATGGGGACTATCTTACATATCAACTACGAATATATATATATATATATATATATATATATATATATATATATATATATATATATATATATATATTCTCCGCACAAATCTTTGCGGTTTACAAAGTACTGCAATATTACAATACGACTCCGACCACTGAGACAAGCTCCTTAATTTATACTGATTCTATTAGCATACTACGAGGGCTGATCAAGAAATATGGTGAACGAATTTTTATAGCAGAAACTGCTGGCGCCACATCTGAAATAATATACATATATGAAATAATGCGTCCGATAGCATAGTCCTTTGACATAGTTAGTGTTAAGTTTGAACACGTTGTGACTTGTCAATTCGCTTCCAAAGCCGGAAGAGTGAGGACGTGTTTACCGTACCTGTCATGCATCATTGATAGGTATTCTTATGCCTATATTATACCTATTATACCTATTATGCTGTCATTAATAGGTATTAAGATTTGCTTCAAGTTGCAATACAGTTCCAAAGAACCTCATGAAGTGTTAAAATCAGTATATGGTGATGATGTGGTTACTCTGAAGACCGTTTGCAAGTGGTATGAGAGATTTAAAAGCGGAAATGAGACGATTGAAATCGAACAACGGTCGGGACGTTCTTCGACCTCAAAAACAGACGACAACATTGCAAAAGTGGAAAAAATAATTCATTCAGACAGGTGATTGACTATTCGAGAGAACGATGTACGGAGAAAGAGCTAGAAAAATGGCCCAATGGCTTCCTCCTTCATCACGACAACGCTCCGTACCACACCTCGCTTCTGATCCTCGATTCTGATGATTTTTGGCTGTAAAAAGTTTTCTGCCTGTCCACATCCGCCTTACTCTCTGGATTCAGCATCATGTGACTTCTGGATCTTTCGAAAAATCAAAATCGCGCTAAAAAGAAATCGTTTTGACACCATTCCCGACATTGAGAGGTCCACGAAGGAGCAGCTGCAGGCCCATACGAAAGAAGCCTTCCAAAAATGCTTCTAACGTTGGAATAATTGCATCGCTAGCCAAGAACAGTATTTTGAAGAGATCAAATTTGAAATAACCTTATTACTTTGTTCATAATAAAAGTATTCACAGTATTTTTTGATCAGACCTTATATATATATATATATATATATATATATATATATATATATATATATATATATATATATATATATATATATATATATATATATATCGAAAATACGTTTAGTCATGATACAGCAATACAAAATATTATCCCCACACTACACCAATTGAAGAACAAAACAAACAAATTACTTCTGTATTCTCTCCAAGCCATGTAGGAATAGATGGGAATGAATAGGCTGCAATATCAACACGAGGAGCTGCACTAACAGCCATTACACGATACCAAGACGCAATGATAAAAGCTAAACACACTTTCAAGACACTTATAAAGCATAACACACAAAGATGGTAAAATAAACGGGATATCAACGACACTTTTTTTTAGAAACATTCAACCGTACATAGACCAATGGGAATATCCCCTGAAAGCTGGAAAGGAGGAAACAAACAGTACTAACTAGGATACGCCTAGGACATAGCCATATGATGTCAGCACACCTTCTGATAGGAGAAAAGATCTCAAGATGTCTTAATTGTAGAGAAAGAATAACAGTCGAATATATAATAATATGTCCCCTATACAATGAACACCGCAGGAATAGCAATTCAATTATATTGACTATAAAGACGTGTTATCTAATGAAAAAGCGGATATTAAAAGACTGATTATATTTCAAAAATATAGTGGCAGCTTCAAGAAAATTTAATAAAGAAATGAAACAACTTAATATGAATTTCGACTAATGATCACAACAGTCGACAACAACAGTTGACGCTGTTACAAAAACAGATAAACAGTTTTAAAACCTTAAAACGGACTTTTCCGCACGTAGAACATCTCTATCTCGAAATTGAGTGACCGAGAAATAATAAACCAACACATAAATGCAGAATATGTGTTTTATGCAACAGTTTTACTTTTTCCAATTTTTCTCAAATAGTCCACCATCGTGCTTTCTCATGACCCATGAACATGGTAGACTGTATCCACCTCAAAATCAATAGGTGTCGTCTGGGAGACGTCTCCGATCAAAATAAGTCAAAACTCGATCGATCCGACATAACTTAGTTGAGTTATCGTATTAACAAACAAAATTCTCAAATAGTCTACTATTGTGCTTTCTCATGACCCATGGACAGGGCAGGGTGTGTCCTATCCACCTCAAAATCAATAGGTGTCGTCTGTGAGACGTCCCCAATCAAAATTAGTCAAAACCCGATCGATCCGACACGATATAATTGAGTGATCTGATCGTGCTAACAAAAAAAAGAAATTCTCAAATATGCGACCATCGTGCTTTCTCATGACCCATGGACGTGGTAGACTGTATCCACCTCAAAATAATAGGTGTCGTCTGGGAGACGTCCCCGATCAAAATAAGTCAAAACTCGATCGATCCGACATGATTTAGTTGAGTTATCGTATTAACAAAAAAAAAATTCTCAAATAGTCTACCATTGTGCTTTCTCATGACCCATGGACAGGGTAGGGTGTGTCCTATCCACCTCAAAATCAATAGGTGTCGTCTGGGAGACGTCCCCAATCAAAATTAGTCAAAACCCGATCTATCCGACACGATTTAGTTGAATTATCTAATCTAGTGCTAATAAGAAATTTTAATGCCGACGACAAAGACACACACAGACAACATTTTTTAAAAAACCATTTTTTTGGTTTTTAGGCCGAAAAACGAAAAATAAACGAAAACAAAATTTCTATCCATTTTTCTTTACACGATTACATTACTTTTTCACTAGTATAGTTGAGTACGGAAAAGTAAAATGTTATTTGATATTTTGAAGAATTGATCATATGGACATGTTTTATTGACAAAACTTTTTCTATTGAAAGGAACTCTCTCTGCGGAAATGCTAGGATTATGTAACTTCCGAATTTAAATAATAGCGGATACAAAATTTCCAATTTTTAAATTTTAGGGCAATCTAAGCACTTCGTTCTGTTTTAAAGCTCCCGAACGTTCTTCGACAAAACTTAACTTAGTTGTCCCTTTATTCTCCAGTAAGATCCTGATGTTCGCCTCTCGGCTCTCCGAGTTATATACTGGCCGTTAATTACGGAGAATAACTCTTGAATACGTTTTTTGCGTGAACTTTTTGGCATATTTCAACCTCGTGAGCATATTCCCGAGGGTTTGATCATTAATTACGGATACTAAAGTAGAACGGTATTCTTTCATTTTGTAAATTAATCTATGCCACGAAATTAATTAGAACAGACAGTTTTAATAAATCGGTTTCCTTGTGTATTTATAGTAAATTTATAATTATTAATTTAGGAAGTTTAGTGACCGGCTTGTATATGTACGAGGACCACACAGGGTTGATTTCTTCCATAGAGTCAGTTGGATGCAGACACTTTAATCAATTGAATGACCAGACTGTTATCGTGATATGTTACAGTTACACTGAGAGAACAATTTATTTGTTGTTAATGAATTACATTTCATATTAAAGCGTTAGGTTTCTGCTGTGTTTCAATGAAATACCTTCTTCTAATACCTAGTTAATAAATATGTGTTAATATGTATATTAAAAAAACTAAATGAACTTCTTTGAGTTATTAGAAGAAATAATCGTTTGAATCAATAAAACTATTATTGAATCGAGTATTCTTAGTCTATATTAAGTATTAAAAGATGTAATATAACAATTTATAAGAGCATAAATGAAAAAATGTATCATTGACTTAAAAATAGTTTTTAAAGACAAATTAATATAATTCACAGGTTTATTATATATTTAACGAAAACTATTTAATTATAGAATAAATTCGATTTTATTCGAATTTGTTGTTTTGAATTAATATGCTGTCATTAAATAAGTGTTTAATAATGTTTAACATTATTAAAACTTAGTAATACTAACAAATTTTTACTCTTCACGATTTCAAGACACATATTCTCTTTCTAAATTAAAAATTGTTCACTATATTTAATACATATTCATTTGGGTATTTCTAGTGCGAATGTTTTTTTCTTTGTTCACAACATTTTAAATTCAAAATGATTTGAGTACTGAGTTCATAGATCATTTGTGATATAACAGTATTAAAATATACAGTCTTGAATAAATGACAGTTATGAGGACAAATATTTATGAATGAAATAAAATTTGGGTAGTAAGAAAATTAAAAATAATCATACATATATAAACATGAATGAAAATAAAAGTGGTAATAAACTAGGATGCAAATAAAACTAGTTTCGTACTTAATACCAAAGAATAGACAGTTAAAGGTTAAACAAACATAATACTTATTTATTTTTCTTATTATTTTATTTATTTGTATCTATTTTAAGCAATTTTTAAGATAAATACAATATACGTTATTCATTTGTATAATTAAAAATTTGGTTATTAGTATCTGTAGTTTCAAGAAATACATAACTGGAAATAAAGTATATTTAATTTTAAAATGGGATGAGAATATTTTTTGGATCTTTTTTCGATTAACATTTGGATAATTTTTTGTGGTGACGTAATGACTGTTGGCAAGACAACATTAAAGTTCAACATTTTCAGTACACATTACACAAAGAATCATAATAAAAATTATTTTTGCAAATTGTATCTTTAAAGTTAAAGCAATAGCAGGAAAATTGTTGCAGAAATGCAACGAATGAATGATATGTAACTATCTCACCTGTTGAAGCTTTTAAAACAACCGGTGAGACTGCTTTCCTAGTTACTTTGAACTAAACGAAAAATTTTGTAACACTTTTCAATAAAACCACAATATATACTATAGTTAGAGATACTTAGATAAATTTAAAATTTTTCCAACACGATTATAAAATTTCAACAGACGATTCAAAAAATATCTGACTTACCCTTCATAGACGGCCGGCAGGACACCAAACTCACGGCAATGGCCATAAGAAGAACGAAGACTATAAGTTTGCTCATCATTTTGCTGAATATATACGAGACTATATCACGCACACTAGATTGCTCTTTCGGAATCGCTCCGTAGCTAACTTGATTATTGAATGAATTCCCTAATCAGCGAGACGGTATATAAAGTGGCGTTTCTCTATGTGACGTCAGTCTATCGTAGATACCTACGTGATTACCAGGTGAAAAGGAATTAATTGTGCCATGTCGTCATGTGTCACGAATCTGATATTGCTTCGAGAGACGTCGAAGTTCAGTGCACCCCCTTTTACCGGAGTAATTGTAAACAAATCGCGAAATATATGTTTACGTCGACTGTGTTTGTAGCCTTGTAGATTCCATATTATTTCAAAACGCGTTATTTTCGTGTACTCTACAGCGTGGATGATATTCCTTTTACAAAATGCATTAGCCACAATGGGTTATTACCACAAATTACTGGCTGCTCGTTAGGGTAGACATATGAGGGATTGCCTGACAAACAAGAAACGATCAAATAAGAATACCGTTTTTACTTGATTTGTTGTTTAATATCAAGTTTCATTTATTTATAATAGAAACTCTATTACTCTCTATTATACACTCTATTATATTATAATTACTATATTTACTATATATACTATATTTTTACCACTTGGCAGGGAAGGGACCGGTGGAACTCTTATGGATACCTGGGCATAATGGCATTAAAGGAAATCTAATTACAGATGAGTTTGCCATACTAGGAATTAGGGAAAACATCTATGGACCAGAACCTGCAGTGGGAATACGCCGGAATCTGATCAGAGACCGCATCAATGGCTGGGCAAGAGACCAGCACAATAAAAGATGGAGAGGAGCAACGGGTTGTCGAATAACCAAACTCTTCATCGAATATTCAGAGATTGAGAAATGGGCCCAAGAAATGAAGGCTTACTTCAAATTTGAACTAATCTCCTTCAAAGTATTGTTCTTGACTAGCGATGCAATTTTTCCAACGTTGTTTCTACGATTGGAAGCATTTCTGAAAGGCTTTTTTTGGAAGGGCATGCAGCGGCTTCGTCGTGGCCCTCTCAATGTCGGGAATGGTGTCAAACGTTTTCCATTTCCCACGATTTTGACTTTTTGGAAAGAGCCAGAAGTCCGGAGAGCAATGTGGATGTGGACAGACAGGAATCTTCTTCTCAGCCAGAAATTCGCGGATCAGAAGCGAGGTGTGGCACGGCGTGTTGTCGCGATGAAGGAGGAAATAACTGGCCCATATGAAACGTTCAGTTCTTCGCTAATCTCTCGAATAGTCAACTGCCTATTTGAAAGAAACATTTCTTCCACTTTTGCAATGTTTTCGTATGTTTTTGAGGTCAAAGGACGTCTCGGCCGTTGCTCGTCTTCAACCGACTCATTTCCGCTTTTAAAACGCTCATAATACACTGATATTAACATTTCATGAGATTATCTTCATGGTACGTTTTTGTAAGTTAAGACGAAATTTAATGTTAATTCGTTGTTCGAAATCAATGGTGCGCAACAGACACGGTAAACACATCCTTCCTCTTCCGGCTTTGGAAGCCAATTGACAAGTCACAAGTTATTCCAACTTGACACTGACTATCTCAAAGGATCAGGTTATTGGACGCATTATCTCACACATATGTAGAGTCAGCAGTTTTGGATATAAAAATTCATCATACTTTTTTATTAGACCTCGTATATATATATATATTCGCGTCTTTGTAGTTACTAAAGCGTCTATTCTAGCGAGCTGCAACAGAGACGGACTAACAATCGCTACGCTGCCGCTGTCCGTTTCTATAGTAACGACATTGCCACAGAATGTTGCACAGGTGTCTGTTATGGGTTTGTTTTCATCGCTATTTTCAGTGTTTACCCGGGATTGCGGATCACGTCGAGTGTTTGAATTTATGTGTTTTTATTTGTGCGGTAACATGAAAATTAACATGCCACGAGATAAAAAATTCATACCAGAATTACCGCAAACCAGGATTGATAGTGAGTCGGAGTTGTCTGTGGACGTGTGTGTCAGATCAAATGATCGATTTTGGAATATATGTGAACGGTAGCCTTTTCTGTAAGTGATATTCCGTTACATAAACCGAAGAAACCCACACTACGCCAGTTTCTAGAATAAATATAGGAACTCTCTAATCCAACTCTGTTGGGAAAAATTTTGTGTACTTCATTATAGACGAAGTAACTAATGCATGCGGGTGTTTAGGTTCAATGGCAAATTTTTTAATTGGTGTATTAATACCTAACAGTGCCAGTGACAGCTATTTAGTAGCATCTAAGTGTTAGTAGTAGCCTCTAAGTACTGTTCTCTACTGTTCACCATCGATGATCGCATCCTCGCGGAAACGAGTCACTCGCCAATAACCACTTGCCGAGTTACAGACATTAACATCTTCCGACAAACAGACATTATCATCTTCACTCTCACTGGAAATCATTCTGTGATCAGAGCTCGAACACAACTGAAAATACATTCAATACCATGAAAAGGAGTGAGAGGACATCCATGGTGAACTGAACCACTATGAACACCCATCGATGGTCGATCAGCGAGGCAAGCATTGCGGTAAGTCGCGAAGATGCGATCATCTACGGTGAACAGTGATGGTGCTCCGATATGTAACTACCTTTAAGATAATAGACAGAATCAACCACAAAACAATTGTAGATTTTGTTACTGCGAGCTTTCACTTTGTATAGCTAGATCAAGATATTTCTCAGAAAGTATTAGTGGTATATTAGAAAAGGATGGACTTTATGCGCGGCCAGATCGAACTCTGTGTACATTCACATTCAATATATATTCATCGACATTCACCCTGCAAGGATCTCAATTCGAGTGAGTAAAGACCAGGCTATTTACTGCGCACCTCGTGGGCGACTCGATATTGCAGTTTTGAGACTTGTCCTTATTCTTAACGAGCTGTATATCTAATGCCAACGGTAAGACACAAGCAGTTGAGAATTATAACGAGGAAAACTGAGGACCTTCTCTTCTAATACCGGTCTAACAAACAGCGAGATTTTAAAATTACTTCTTCTGTGGGTAAAAGGGCAACGAAATTTGTAGCATCTAGAGATAGATTTATATTTGGCTCAAATTAAACTGCTTGTGGTATTACTTTGCGTAACGGATAATTGGTTGTTTTCAAGGCCCACAGAACACGTGCTCTCGCGCTTGAATGCTACCAAAAATATGTTCCAGCATTTCTAGCGTTATTCTTGTACATTCTTCAACTATTCTTTGTTCCAGTCTATGCAAATTAGCTACAAGGCTTCTAAAAATCTAATTTTCACATTTTTACTTTCAATAACTTTAAACTTTTACTAAGAAAGTTAAACTTGCATATATCATTTCCATTTATACAACTTAAATTAATTTTACAATTTCATTAAGCTTAATATATAATACATGATGTTTGAAGAATGCGTTAAAGTCGCTGGAGGATTTAGTTGAATTAGTATGTACTACTTGTATTTTACGACAATAAAACAAACAAAGCAACGCAAATGTAGCATTTTGTAACACAGAATCATATTTGAAGTAGTAAATGTATATCAAAAGGTGACAAAGTTTATACCAGAAGTTGTATTGATTTCCCTTTATAAGTGTATGAAAATCATACCAGCGAGTGGTGGGCAATGTCTTGCTGTATTAATTTCGCACCGTGTCAAATTTTACGCCACATTTCAGGCAGTAAACTTAACATAACGTTATATTTAGCCTCGGTGTTATTACTTTCCCGACACCCTGTATAATCAAAATTGACCGCCATCCAATAAAAGTCATACTTAAGACGACAATGAAAACAAATATGACAGTCAATCTTGTGGGATAACGTACCGGATATCGTCTCGAAGAACTTATTACCATTCATCGTCTCACAATTAGTTATTGCAAAATCATGTAGGATACTGAATATTTCTAGTGCGTAAGTACTTTGGAAAACCGGGCTATGACGTCAATGGAATAGAATAATGCCGCGCATTGCTGTTGGTCTAAATTTGGCATAATGAAGATCGGTTGCAAAATTCATTATATCTCGTACCTAAAACAAACGCGTAGGTTATTATGTAATATTCAGAATAGGCACCTTGATTGTAAAGGTGAAAGAACTCTTTAACCAATGTGTCGTTAAATAATTACACATATCGGTGGTAAGGTACTTGGTTTTATAATTAATGTAACTTGAGGCGTTGAAAAAATATCACTCGTCTTCACTTTGTTCTTCAGTAAGCGTCGCTTGTATTGCTAATGGACAGCAGTTTGCTTTCAACATTTTAATTTATCTAGTTTTCTAATATCGAAATATCAAAATTTAGGAAAAGATGTAGACGTTTTTATAATTGCTTATTATAATTGTAAATTTTGAAATCAATAGATTTCAAAATTTTCGACCTACAAACCACAAAAACACGGTTTGTAAAAAATTTTGTCTGTGTGTGTGTCGTTGTCGTCGTCGGCATTAAAATTTCTTGTTAACACGATAACTCAACTAAATCATGTCGGATCGATCGGGTTTTGACTAATTCTGATCAGGGATGTCTCCCAGACGACACCTATTGATTTTGAGGTGGATAAGACACACTCCACCTTGTCCGTGGGTCATGAGAAAGCACGATGGTAGACTATTTGAAAAAAGTAAAACTGTCTCATAAAACACATATTCTGCATTTATGTGTTGGTTTATTTTTTCTTGGCCACTCAATTTCGAGATATAGATGTTCTACGTGCGAATAAGTCCATTTTAATGTTTTAAAACTGTTTGTGTATGTACTTTGGTCCTGTAATAAAGACAGTAAGTTTGGGAAATAAAAATCAATGCTTATGATAAGAATATAAAACAGTTTTATTATTAAGAATTTGGCTACAATGTAACACTGGCCTGAGCTATAAGAAGGGTTATCAAGATCTTCAGTTTCTTTGTAGTGGTATTTTACCCTCTGTTCTGTTGTAAGCATAAGGACTTGTAATATGTAGCCACTTTTCTAGGTGGATGAGACGAATTCATTAAAAAAAAGTTGCACTGCCATCTCCTTCCCGATAACTATACTGGCGTAAGCAAGCCTTCTTATATTATTATATTCTCAAATTCTATTGATTATCGATTTCAGTTCACTCTTATTTTCAATTGTAGGAGAATTGATCATAGTTTTTTAGGCAGGAAACTATAACTTACACTGCTAAACCAAATCTCCTTCCAGTGAATAAACTGAGACCCTCGTTACATTTGCAACATTTTAGTAAAGGACTCAAGAAGTCACTTACATTATTTATGTTTAGTAAATTATAGGCTGAATTACTTTCGAAATTACCGTATTTATCAAGCGTATCAAGTTTAGATCCAGACGAGGTGAAAGAAGAGTGCTTCTAAAAACTTCGGGAACTCGATGGTGTAGGTATTTTTTCCCTTTTCTCTACATCAGAAGGTCCTTCTCTTTTACCAAAAAGAATTCCTGAACGATGTTCAGGTATTGAACTCCTCTTTTGCTTTTTTGTACGAACGAAAAGAAAAAAAATTGGAGGTGATGAATTTTTGTATTGATTTTACAGCTTAATAAAATGATCAAATTAAAAAATATAAAAAAAAAATACAAAATCATATTATACTTGTGATAAGTAACTGGTTAGAATTTAAAGCAAGAATGTGAAACCCGTTGAATGTTATGATATATAGATAAATATAGATAATGTAAACCACACTTTATCTATAGTGTCATCTTAACTAACAAAATGGACAGTAGGTAGAGATACTTTGGATTTGTTCACATTTTAGGTAAACCATGCCCTCCTTAAATCTATTTGTAACTACCCGTATGTCGTTCGGTTCCGATCCGGAACAAATGTCGAATCCTACCTGTGGCGGGTATTATTTTTTGAAACCTTATCTGATCGTGCAGAAACACGAGAAAGGGGTCGAGGATCGCTTCTGGGTATAATTCAATGCCTGGCGGGGCTTTAGCACGAGGTGTAGTTGTTTCCTAGAGCGATTATGTAATAGCTTTGCTATTCGGGAACTACTTTAATAGCCGCTTGGCGGCTTGGTGGTTCCTTTCTCGATTTCCGATTTATAAGTTACTGACAGAGATCGTATCGATAAAGATGTATAGGCCATAAAGTTCATTCGGCATTTGTCCTGAATCGGCGTACCGTATGCGGCACTGATGAGAACTAACAAGTTCGAAACAGCTGTATGTCGTTCGGTTCCGATCCGGGACAAATGTCAAATCCTACCTGTGGCGGGTATTATTTTTTGAAACCTTATCTGATCGTGCAGAAACACGAGAAAGGGGTCGAGGATCGCTTCTGGGTATAATTCAATGCCTGGCGGGGCTTTAGCCCGAGGAGTAGTTGTTTCCTAGAGCGATTATGTAATAGCTTTGCTATTCGGGAACTACTTTAATTTACGCTTGGCGGCTTGGTGGTTCCTTTCTCGATTTCCGACTTATAAGTTATTGTAACTACCCCTGTAGAGTGCCCAATATATACTAGGCACGAAAATTAAGGGATGTAAGAAATCTTTAGGTGATTTTGAAAGGACTGTAACTTGGAGAAAAATAGTCGTCAGAGTAATTTAAAAAAATGTAAATTGAAGCTTTTCAGATCTTAACTTCAAAATTAAAAAAAAATTAAAAGTGACTCTTTGCTTTAAACGACGATAACTCAGCGAAAAATCATAGTACAAGGCCTTTAGACCACTGAAATTAACGAGAATAAAATCGTTTAAAAAAGCTTTATGATGAAATTAATGAAAAAAAAAATTATTGAAGCCTATTGTGGACCTATTGAAAAGCAAACAAAGATTTGGAAATTTTTTTCCAATGGGTTTCGTATGATTACTCAAAAACTGCTCATGGTAAAAAAAAAATAACTCAAGGTCTGAAGATTAGAAACTTGAAACTTGGAGGAGCTTCAATCTGCTTTTTTAATATTGCTGTGTGACTATTTTTCTCCAAGTTACAGCTTCTTCAAAATCACCTAAAAATTTTGGATTTTTTATATCCCTTAATTTTTGTGCCTAGTGTATTCTTGATGTTTTGATATTAACAACTAACTTGTGCCCTTAATCTTTGGTGGTACTTTCTTAGATTTTCTATGCGAATATAATATCTATCTACGTAGATGATCAAGAGTATCCATACGTAACACAGATAGTTTGAATATTTCCATTATTAAAAAAAAAAAATAAAAAAAATCGGTCTGTTCTTTTTTAAATTTGAATGATTGTTTGGCTCGGTGTTCTATTGAATCTAAAAAAGAAGTTATGTTTATTGAATCTACGGACAGCCTAAACTGTTACTGCAAAATAACTGCAAGTATTGTATTACTTCCTGTTATTATTACGAGTATAAATTCCCTGCACATAATGGATGACTATTAATAAATACCCTTCTTCATATTGTTGAGTGTTCTGAGAATGACAAGGTGTATTTTTTTAGCCTTATCAAATTTATTAAACAAACTGTTAACTAATGCATACAAGTTGGTTAGGAATATTCGCTATTCGAAACATAGATTAGATTTCAGTAGAATCCAGACTGTTTGGTTCTTACGATTAAAGTAAAGTAAACGAATAAGATAAAGTTTGAATAAGAATTATATCAATAAATGTTTCATAAGATTTCCAGTATTTACCTTACACTACAGGAAGAAAACTATTAAAAAGTAAATAATACATATGTAATTATTAATTTTACTTCCACTGACACTTTAGTGTAGAAACTTTACAACTTTGTAACAATGAAATATTTATTAATTTTCAATAAAATTTTGTAATACGTATTTTGTATATGTAATATATATTTGGTATAGTGGTTAATAAAGAAATATAAGAATAAATAGAATATTATCACCAGCAGAAGCATTATTTAGTGCCATTAGAATTTAAAATATTTGAAAATAGAAACTGCCTTAATTTAGAAAACAATTAAAAAAAAGTACCATAATTATAAGTATTGAATATTTATTTAATTTATTATTACATAATATTAAATAATCATTAAAGTAAATAAAAGTTTATGTTTATGACACATTGGTTCTTCTGGCAGTAAAAATATTTCTTCGATTTTCATTATACTCTGATGGAAACATTTTCCCTGTTCACCACTAATGACGCCAAAATTTATGAAGAGAAGTCAAAATGTGAATGCAAAAAATGTATTTTTAATTCATCTGTAACCTAAATTTGTGTAGGTTTTTTAGATTTGCACTAATATCTCAGGTTCTTACCTTTCCTGTAATTTCCTAGAAATTATTTTGTTACAACTTTCAATGATATCCAATTGTGTTTCCATTTTTTCAATCCAATCCAATGTAAATTTTTTGCATTTAGTTTTAAGGTACAAGTAGTATAGCAAAGCGGGTACGGGCTCACCCTCGGATTTGTCCGCGGATATTTGATGCGGATGGCATGTGGTCATTGTTGATCTGAAGAACTCTTGGTACAGGTATAGAACAGGTCTGTACAGGTGTAAAACAGGTCTGTACAGGTGTAAAACAGGTCTGTACCGGTTTAAAACAGGTATGGTGGTATTAGGAAAAAAGCAAGATGTCATTAAACAGGTTACCATACCTGTTTTAAACCGGTACAGATCTGTTCTATACCTGTACCAAGAGTTCTTCAGATCAACAATGATCACATGCCATCCGCATCAAATGTCCGCGGACAAATCCGAGGGTGAGCCCCTACGCGCTTTGCTATACTACTGGTACAATCAACGTTTTTCATTAATTATTGTATTATAGTACCTTCCAACAAATATACCTTCTTAGAATTTTACCTAACTGAATTTTGAAAATATTATTTTAAACATGAAAACCTTTCTTCTCTTTTTATTAATTGCTCTTGCGACATTCTTTATTAAACCAAACATTTTACTTAAAGAATGGGGAACAATATTTTGTGGAACAATCAGAAGTACATATTTCACATTTAATTTTTCGGCAACTATCATGGTGGGGTATTTTTAACTACAATAAGTATATGTCTAAAGTTTTACTATACGACGTACAAAAGTTGCAATGGCATTATGTAAGAAATTAATTGAGACACTCTTATTACCTATGGTTAATCAAATTGTCTCCTGAGATTTTAAGTTTATCTTCTAATAATGTCAGGTTGGTTGGTAAAACATGCATTGGATATAACGTATTGCTTTCTTGAAAACTAATTTCCGGTTTCATATATCTATTTAAATATTTATTATTAGTTGTGCGATAATTGTGAATATAAAAAGAACAGCAAATAATTAAACAAATGCCACAATTAAAAGCGAAACAAAGAATACTTCTATCTTTCAGCAACATTTCATTATTCTTTTAATTTGGAAATTCCAAAATAATATTTTTGAGACCTATAAACCTATTTGTTAGGTTTAAAAAAGCTGGTACTTTAATTAAGAATTATAAAAAAAATAACTATGTCCATCTAGAACATATGTCCTAGATGTGAACTAGAAGATATGTCCGTCAACTGTTAGTATCTAAGACAATGGATACATTGGATCTAGATTATCGACAACTTTATTAATTCTGCAGACAGAATATATTCTTTTCCATTCGAAAATTTTTGGTGGCTTATTGAGTCAAGTTAGTAGTTTACTATTATTATATACCTTACTTTTCAAGTGTGTACATAAGATAATTAAGAGGGTTTAAGTCTGAGGATCTAAACGGACACTGCATTGGTTCCCCTTTTCTAATGCATCGATTTTCAAGTACCTTATTTAAATAAGTCTGTTGAATAATGAGCGGCATATTATTGTGTTGGAGAAAGGGCCAAGGATATTAGCTTCATCATACATTTGTAGAGCAGGGATTAAATCGTATTGAACTATTTCCAGGTATTTGCCATCAATTATTTTACATAAAAAATGTAAGTAAAACGAGAATATATCTACACTAATCTATTTTAATTATGTAATAGGTACGTACTATTTTAATCTTTAGAACAGTTTGTAAAGATCGTGAAAGAAAACTAATTAAAATAAAAGGGCTCCAATGGATTGCGTATTAGTTTTACCATTTTATTTACTATTATTAAATATGTTCTTAATATGTTTTGAAGATTTCGTATCGTTTTGGAGACACTCCTTAAAATAAGAAAAGTGAGAAAATAATCGAAGGGAGTATTTAATTTGTCTTAGCTTCATTACCATTTTAATGAAATAATTTTTTTATTTAATTTTATAGTTTATATTGCTTCCTTGTTATTTAGCCATGTTTTTTGTTTTAACATTTGTTTAAACAGTTAATCAAAATTTCATTAAATGATGATATACATACATTGTTTTTTTTCTATACCAAATTAAACTGAAATGTTAGTTCGACTATTTTTATATTTATTCAATTTGTCTGACAAGCTAATTATAATCTGTGTTAAATTGACGTTAAATATTGCGTTAAATCTTAGCTAATCCTCGAAAAAACTATAGGTTATGAAATAATCTGTCAGTGATCAAGGTTAAGCTCACGAATATACCACCAACGCAGTAGAATAACGTATATATATAAATTATAGTATATATTATTATTAAATATATAACGAATCAATAAATTGAGAATAGGATAGTTCTGTAATTACATAAACTCGATAAAACGTATATTTATCAATTTGCTAAAAGATGTTTGCCAATACCCAATACGATATATAGAGGGTGTTCGATTGAACGTTAAAAAGTTAGTTGTTCTTGTTATTTAACACTTGTAGCTATATAAATGAATGTACAGCTCCTAGATCGGCTTCCGAATGTGCATGAATAAATTTGTAGTAAGCGACATGTATTTGGCCACCCTGTACATGAACAGCATTTCTGAGAATTGCATACTTTCCACTTTCAAAAAAATATATATATATATAATATTACTATTCACATCTATTTGCATTTTAAAATACGCGGCTATTTTCAAGATAGATTAGTCGGTGATCAATAAAACGAATAAATAAGACACATTCTAAGACGCGAATACATTTTCTCTCGAGCTTTCTACTTAACAAAAAATGGATAATTTCTCTCTCCGAGCGTATTTTAGGACACAGTGACGACCATTTTAGTAAATTTGCGTAGTATCGTAATGAACATCAGTCCTCGTTGTTGTAGCGACTATGCAGTCGCCATATAGAACAATGTCGAGCTGGGGATTTCAACTGGACAGGCCAATAAACTCGCCTATCGTTACATAAGTCGTTGCGAAATTGATTACCGTATTTATAATTCATATTGCACCCGCCTATGCCGTCAGCGTCAGAAGAAAATTAGTCCACGTACACGTGACTGTCGCATGAAATGACAATTTTAAATTGGTAAATGAATTTGCAGACGGGGGCAGGTGGATAAGACGAAACGAAAAATTGAGGGCTAATAGAAGAGAACGTATTCGCACAGCCGGAAAATTGCCACTCACTGATAATAAAACAGTGAAAATGTTGTTTTGGTAATTGCCTAATGAAGGGTGCAAAATTGGAGATGTGTACACCAAGAGAAAAGTTTGTTTATCGCTAATGGATTATGTTTGTCACAAATAAATGCTGATTTTGGATATGGTGAAACAAATATGAGTTTCTCTTAAATAAATAAGAACTTAAATAAAAATAAAAATTCCTTTAGAAACATGTTCGAAAAACTATCATCTCCTGATACTTCATGGCAATCTGCAGCATCCAACCAGACTTTTGACTGGGCCAATGAAAATTGGCATAAATATATTAAGTGGTGTGAATTAGTGGCGAGACTGGAAAAATATTACGTGCAGCTGAAAGAATTTTCAATAAGATATCCCGATCACCCTGTCTCTATATCATACTTATTTATTATGATAGATACTACAGAAGCTTCAAAATCCCACACAATTTGTATTTCAAACTGCAGCTGTTTATTATGTGGATTATATGCAAAAACTGTGCAAAGGATTTTAAAGCAACAAACATTTCACCTCCGAAAATTACAAAAAATGGTTCCCTATCGCAGGCTTCAATTTTATTAACTGATATTAGAAAAAATAGTCCTGGAACATGGATATTCAAAAATTTATTTTACGGATGAATCCACGTTTTTCCTAAATGGTAATGTAAATATTCAGACTAGAGTTATATGAATTCTCAAATCTTTCACGAGAGCCACACACAATTTTAAGAAAAAAAAACTCAGTGTGTGAGTAGAGATTTTGGGTAATCACACACTTGGATTTATGTTTTTAAATGGAAATTTAACAGAAGAGGATATTGGACCATGTTGCAGAATGCTACTGAGCCGCTAATTTTGGACATTCTAGAAGAAAATCCTGATAACTAGGTGGAGAGAGACTCTTCCACACTACTACCACGCAGAAAGAGTACTATTCATTTCATCGCTACTTGCCAAATAACTCTCTTATCTTGCCGATAAACGGAACAGTCTACCTGAGCCTAGCCATAAAAACAAGCCACGGTATGTTGAGATTACTTATTTGGCAAACAGCGATGAAATAAACTATATATCTCAATGAAAAATATGTTAACAAAAGGTGGATTGGATGCCAAGGTATAATGGAGTGGCCTGATCGATTTCCAGATCTAACACGTTTAGATTTACTTTTATGGGACTAATTAAAATCCAACGTATCAAGAGTATTATAATAAATTGTTGTACATTCAGCAAGAGTCAGTGTTATATTACAATTTATTAACTAAAATATTATTGTTAAACTTTAATGTGTGTATGCTAATTTTCGTTCATTTAGGTCTCTCGGTTCAAGCCAAGGGGGGGCAATGGACGGTAGATGCGCACTGTATGTAGGCACAACTAGTAAAATTATACTTTCACCTGTGACAAATATGAATATCAATCACTGACCTACGCCATCCTATTAGTACGACATACAAAAACGATAACAATGCACAATTATCGCACCCGTTCGTAGAAAGTACGAATTAAGTAAGCGAGGTCTGACCCGCTGAAAGTGTAAATTAATTAAGTGGGATATGACCAGTTATTAATGTTATACAATGTGATTAACTGAACCCGTTCATTAAATTTATTTCTTTAGTTTACCTCTGCTTATTTTTTTTTAAATGTATTCAAACTGCTCATTTTTATACATTTCGTATTTATTTTATTGAAGGAATTCTACCATCTTTGTTGATCCGGCCTTTACCAGTGATTTGGATAAAATAACACTGGGGTACAGTCAATTTGTTGCCAGGAATTTAAGAGTCGACTGCAGGTACATTACTGCTCCTGATGTTGAAAATGGCATTACTTCTTCTTGATTGGCTCTAATTTCTGAAATAAACATACATACATGATAAATATTAATACAAAGTAAGAAAAACAAAATAAAATACCCAGTTTTTATTTTTTATATAAGAAATATAACAAGAAATTAAATAATAATTGATGCAGAGAATATTAAGTAAACTTGTGTATCATTTTTTTAAATATTTTTCTTGTTTTGCCGACAGTAATCGGCCATCATGTGACAATCCCACCTTCCTTGATATATTTCTTAGATTATTCGGATATCCTGATGACACCGTTCACCTTGTTCTTCACTATAATTTTCTAAGTTAAAAGGAAATTTGTCTAAATGACTATGCAAAAATGTAATTTAATGCTCATATTGGCTTCGAATTTGTCAAAATATCTTAGTATCTTATGTACTAGTTTTTGGTAGTTATTTGCCTTGTGATTGTCCAAAAAAATTGTAGGATCGTCAAAAATCCCTGCTTTTAATTTTTCCATACTCAGTGGTGAAAACGTTTGTCAAATGTATTTAAAACAATGTCTTGTCCAGTACTTTTACAAACTGCTTCATGAAACTCAGTTTGATGTGAAGAGGTGCAAGGTGTTATTTTTTCTATCTTTATTCATAGTTCCTGCTGTTCAAAGAAATATGATGACCATTTTGAAATCGACTCAAACAAGCCACCGATGCTGAGCACTTTTTCTAATACCAACTTAATATTTTCATATTGCTCTGTAAGTTTTGTTGAATGAGCAATTGGAATCGACGCAAACTTATTTACATTGTGCAGAAATACACTTACCAAGCTCTCTTTAGAATTATCCACAAAGAGCCGCCAATCATCTGGTAAATTTCAGTAGTCTCTATTATTTTAACAAAAGTAGTCGATCTAGCTAAAATGAAGATATAATGTATGAAATTATGATCATCGAGCACTCAGAAGCCGATCTCAAATTTGTGGCAACATAAATGTAACACTTTTATTCCCCAGTGTAATCTGATAACAGCTGTGTAAATATTTTAGTCATAGAACCAAACACAATAGATGTATGTCGATAAGAAGCAGATGTAGGGTAATATACTGCTTTATTCTTCGCGTAAGTCGAGTAAAAATAATTTACGGTACCTATTAACAATAATAATAGTAAAAATAGTAATGTATTTATTGGCAATTACAGAGCTAATAAATGATTATACAACAATATACTCAAATAAATATTATACGTACAAACACCCATTATTTATTTTTGCAACAAAAATGTACCCTAGAAAATGCGTAAGTTTAAATATCGAAGGATAAACTTAGTTAAAACTAATTTAGGTTTCACTTCCTTACCTCCAACTGCAAATTTCCTCCACTTTTAAATTTCAAGTGACACCCTCTATCTTGTAATACATCCCTTTAAAGGTCTTAAATATTTTGATTCAATTCTGTTTAGAAAACTGACATAGGTTGATTCGTTTTATTAATAGAATCAAAAATAAAATTATTCAAATAAAAAACAAAAATAAATTAATGGAATATTCTGAAGACTGTGTTATGAGTTCAATGAAAGTAGGAGGCATTGTTTTTGTGAAGTCGCTGCCACAGATTAAATAGCAATAAGCTTTATGTTTCTTTTATTTTTTTACATATTACCTTTCTCTTACTGATTATTAAAAACCTGAACTAGAAATTTATTATTTATATTAAGTATTGGATTGTTTCACATGTCAGTATGTCTAAATAAAACACAATCTACTATAATGCGGAAGAATAATACTATTATCCATATTAGCGTAGTTAATAAACCCATATGTACTACTTAAAAGGCAGGTCACTTTTGTACATGCGCATGTTTGAATGAGATGATATATTATTATTAAACATAAAATAACTAGCTTTTAACCCAACAAATACTTGACGTATAGTGTTTCGAATGATGATTTGGTGTCACATTTAAAAATAAATAGTTTTAAAACCTTAAAACAGACTTTTCCGCACGTAGAACATCTCTATCTCGAAATTGAGTGGCCGAGAAAAAATAAACCAACACATAAATGCAGAATATGTGTTTTATGTGACAGTTTTACTTTTTTCAAATAGTCCACCATCGTGCTTTCTCATGACCCATGAACAGGGTGGGGTGTGTCTTATCCACCTCAAAGTCAATAGATGTCGTCTGGTAAACGTCCCTAATCAGAATCAGTCGAAACCGATCGATCCGACACAATTTAATTGAGTGATAGTGCTAACAAAAAAAATTCTCAAATGGTCCACCATTGTGCTTTCTCATGACCCATGAACATGGTAGAATGTGTTCTATCCACCTCAAAATTAATAGGTGTCGTCTGGTAGACGTCCCCGATCAGAATCAGTCAAAACCCGAGCGATCCGATACGATTTAGTTGAGTTATCGTGTTAACAAGAATACATGCCGACGACAACGCCAACGACAGTGACAACGACAACGACAACGACACACAAAGAGCAACATTTTTTTAAAAACCCGTTTTTTTAGTTTTTAGGCCGAAAAACGAAAAATGAACAAAAAAAATCTGTTTTTTCAATTTTCCTTTACACGATTACATTACTTTTCCACGTATAGTGGAGTGCGGAAAAGTAAAAATTAGACATCAAAGTCAATTGCCATTTCCCATTGTCTAGCTGTGACTAAGAAACACCTTAATAATAACGTGTATAAATGAACATATTCATAATAGTCTCCCTGTATTAAATTAGACGATTATTAATCGGATAATGGTCAGCAGTTTTATTACATCTTGTGTAATATATCTTGTAGATATTTAATATATGTTTACTTGTAATGGAGAAAACGTACGAGCATCTAATAAGTCAAGATGTTGATATAAAATAGGGTTAATTTTATTCTAACTAAAATGGCCCTCATACAAAATGGATAACACCTTCCAGACGATAAATGCACCATAAATACCGCGAAAGTTTTAGAACAAACTAACCGCCGAAGCGGCTCACAAATCAAGATAACTTCCTTATAAATCAAAACGGACTAATTGCTAAGTGGTTGTTTTTAATTGCTAATAGTAATTGAAATTAGCATCGCCGTAGTTCGCCTCGTTGGGCTCTCGCAGAATGCTCTCCGCATCATTATGCAAATGCAACACCTGAGGCCTTATTTCGTGATCTATCGACACCATCTACTACTATGAGCGAGGTTCCGAATATTACCCCATGTCTTGGCTTTAATAACAACCCAATCAGCTACTAGGTATCCGTGTACACTGTGGCTGAAAGCAAACAAAACGAACTGATGAAAATTCTTTCCATCAATGCCGATACAGGAAATTATTATAATACGTTTGAAAAAGTAATCTAAAAGATGTAAAAATGATGTTTCTAACCAACTTCTCCTCCCCAGTCTGGTGCTTAGAGGCAGGGTTTATTTAGTCGATTTCTGTGTGCCTGAAACAACGTGTATGATTATTCAGACGTATAATAATTGAATAGTTTTTACTTTAGATAAATTTAAAGACATTGGTATTGACAAATTTGAAGAGCATTTTATGTTATAATGTTTTGTTGCATTTGTACATAATAATTTATATTGTTGTTGTAAATAATTGTTCAATTCAATGTTTATTAAAGTTTTGAAATCGGTTGACCAGTACCCAGTTGTGGATGGATTATGGTGATCATGCAACGAAAATTAACTTTCCTCTGTGAATTTCTTAGCGCCCATTCTACTCGCAATTTACATAAATACAATAGGCAAATGTTGCTTAAATCTGGTATTATTTTACAAAACTAATCTTGTTATCTATCGCTTATCTCTAAGGCGTCGTAACGTTTCAATCGGTACGTCTTTTCGCTGTTGTCCAGGAGGTTGACAGCGAGGGAATTTGAATGTACTTCAAGCTGGGATAGGTACTTCACAGTCGCGCACTTAGCTTTTTCTAGCACAGGTTTTATGTCTAAGTCTGTAATGTTTGATTGGTCCTAAACCAGGGGGAATCAGTAATGATTTGTAAAGCTTTCGACTGGAATCCTTTTAGATTTTCTATAGATAGACTTGCGGCATCACATAGCTGTACGCTGAAGTCCACACGGGTTTGAGGATCACTTTATAAATGATTAGTTTATTAACCAAACATAACTTATTGTTAGATTTCCTTCCGATTAAAGCTAGTTGCTTTTTTTCATAAATATATGGTGTCTCCAGTTTAGTCTTCTGTCGAGGTGTATACCAAGATATTCGACGAATTCTGTTTGTGAAAGTTGGTGTCCATTAAGATTAATACTCGCACAGAATATTTTTCTGAGGGTAAAATGTGCTGTGATTTAAATTCGTTCATTCTTCTTGAATGCGTTTATTGGATGCGTATAGAGTTACTTTGCTATATCTGACGTGTTGTCTGCGCAGGTATCTGCGAATGTTCCCGGAGTGGTAGGCAGATCAGCAGTGACAATTTTATAAACACAGGCCCTAGTACGTTACCTTGAGGTACTCCTTACTGTAGGCTTGATTTTAATTTAAATAATAAACCTAGATGCCATAGAAGGCTTGTAACACATCTAAGACAGCGACAGAGAAAAGCTTCTTGTCTTCGAATTACTTATTAATTATTTCGAGAACTCTGTGAACTTACTCGGTAGTTGCTTGACCTTGAAAATGTAATATTTCACTACACTGCTATATGCACCAATTTCTAAAATTTTCACCGCTTAGTCAAACGTGACAAAATTATAATTCCAGGATCATTTTGATCCATTCCATTAAAATTCCAGGATCATTTTGATATATTTTATTGCAATGCAGCTATCATAAAGAGATTTAATTATAATCCTGGGAAGCCAAAGATGATGGAAACCAAAGAAGAATTCAAATATTTCTCTACAGTATGGTTCAGATTAGGTATGACAGTTTTTTGGCTTTAGATTATATGAAAACAACAACTGAACAAATACCTTTTCTTGATGTCTTAATAATTAGAAAGAGGTAAAATAGATTACAATTTGATGTACACCGGAAAAAAGTAGCACTCTTAGATGTATCTCTAATGACTTCCATCATTGTTATCAACATAGAGTGACAAGATTAAAATTTTCTGCTCTATTGCTTGCAAGTTTTCCACTTAGTAATGATAGGTTCGAAACGAAAGATAGTAACGGGAGTCCTTATCATATATTATAGATTTAGGGCAATAAGAAGTCTTTTCGGAAAGATTCCAAAAATCGTAAAGTTGTGTCAATTCCGTATGGACCCCAATTTATCAGAGGTCTTAAAAGAGTTTTCAAAGATTTGGTAAATAAATTAATCATCTTCTTCCAGTAATCATGACTATTCTGGAAACAAACTGCAGTAACTTTTGGGAAATACCGAAGATAACATTTAAAGTAGCAAAAGGTTTGGGATTTATGAAATATATTGCCAAAATAGTAGACGAAAATATATTGGGCAGATAAAAAGAGCAATTGTAATTAGGTTTAAGGAGCATATGGCCCATTTAAAATACGGAAAATTAGAAAAATCCACCGGTGCTCACACAACAAAAAAATGCATTCGAACAATCATAAAAGGTGGTCCAACCAAAACGCACGAAATTGTAAATAAAACAAAAAGTTTTCAGAGAATTATCTTAATATTTTTTATTATGATAGAAGGATATATGACAACTATGTGTGAAACAAAATATCGGCCCAATGCTCGCCACGGCTTCGGTGGCATACCTCTATCCGATGGTCCATATTTTCAATGACTCTGAGACATAATTGAGGTTCAATGTCGTTAATGTGCCGAATTATCTCATCCTTTAGCTCTTGAATTGTTCTTGGCTTTTGGCGATAGCAAGGATAAAAGTGCATTGGGAATCGAACCCGGCTCTCCCAATTTCCGGTTAGGTGCTCTGACCGCTGAGCTATCGCTCATTATCCCTGCTAATGCGCCAGTTTAATGCGTCACTACAGGCTTATTGACGTACACTTTTTCTTTTAAATATCCCCAAAGAAGGAAGTCCAACGGTGTCAAATCACATGATCGTGGCGGCTAATTAACATCGCCACGACGTGAGATAACACGGCCATTGAATTTCTCGCACAAAAGTGCCATTGTTTCGTTGGCTGTGTAGCAAGTGGCACCATCCTGTTGGAACCACATATCGTCCAGGTCCATATCCTCAATTTATGGCCACAAGAAGTCCGTTATCATTTCGCGATAGCGAACTCCATTCACGGTAACTGCTTGGCCGACCTCATTTTCGAAGAAGTACGGCCCGATGATGCCGCCAGCCCATAAACCGCACCAAAAAGTCACTCTTTGTGGATGCATCGGCTTTTCAACAATCGCTCGTGGATTCTCATTTGCCCAAATGCGGCAATTCTTCCTGTTAACAAGTCCACTGAGGTGAAAGTGTGCCTCGTCGCTGAAGATGATTTTCTTTGTAAAGTCACCATTCACTTCTGTCTGTTCAACCAACCATTCGGCGTATTGACGACGCTTGAAATGGTCAGTAGGCTTCAGCTCTTGAGTCAATTGAACCTTGTAAGCGTGTAAATTCAAATCTTTATTCAAAATTCGCATTAGTGATGTTCGTGTTCATGTCTTCCGCAGAACGAAATGGGCGAGCATGCACAGGTATTTTCACATTTCCTACAGACCCGGACTGCTGAAATTTGCGCACAATTCTCCCGATTGTGGACATATTGGTCGATTATGCTGACCAAAAAAGTCACGAAGTGCACGAAATGCATTTTGATTTGAACGCCCATTTTCGTAAAAGGCTTCAACAATCTTAACGCGCTGCTCAATTGTGTACCTCTCCATGGTTGAATTTGTCAAACATTGAAACAAAGAAATGTCAAATTAAGTTGGGCAAAAAACTTGACGTTAAGGTGTGACTCACAATTAACATCGTGCATTATGGTTGGACCACCCTTTAGAATATACTATAGTAATTTAAAGTCAATAAGAAGTATAATAAAAAACGGACTATTAGATGTCATAGAAAGTATTAAGATCTAATGAAAGTATTAAGATCTAATGTGATGATAGTATGAACACAAAAAAATGGGTGCTATATATATATATATATATATATATATATATATATATATATATATATATATATAATAGTCTGTTACTTTGGTTGATACTGTAAATGAAGACATTGAACGATTAGTGAAACGAATGTTTACTTCATTATGGTTCACTAACCATGAATGAAACTAGTCATAAGATATTAGGTATTAGAAGGAGTGAAGCAGTAAACTGTAACAAATTATTCCTTTACTGTTCACTGACTATGAAGACAATTAGTAGAGTGAATTTATTAGAACAGTGTATGAAGCTGGAAAACATTCGTAACGGTTTACTAAATCTGAACAAAAAATGTGGTGTAGATAGAAATTTTAGGTAGTTTAAAATTGGTTTTAATCATTTGTCGATGAAGCCAATTTTATTGGCGAAACGCTTTTCGCGACATGTGTAATTTTCGGTATTTATGGAAAGCTGGTCTCCTGTTTTTTCTTTAATGATAATATTTAAATGAACTGGTATATACATAGATTTTGTTATTATGATACTGCTGCGTTTATTCTTCTTGGTACAGGGTATAAGGTACTTGATCAGGTAATTTTCTGAGTACCGCGTAGGTTAACGTAAATTAAGTTTAAACAAAACGAGATTACCCAATTTCATGTTATAGTGTATTGTTTAAATAAATAAATAAATCAATAAAATGGTAATATTTTGTCAACATTTGCTATTTGCTTTTTACTCTTAAATTTTTCTTTATAATTCTAGAAGACTGGGCCTGCTTTGATTGAATTTTTCATTCAATTAATTATAACGTTAATTAATTATAACGTTGTTTCTAAAGGACTTTCCCGAGCTCTGCGACTCCAGATATCCGCAGAGGCACATATAAATTTCGACCACAGTTATTCTTTTTAATTACACAATTTTCACTTGATCGATGGGAAGTTATAAACAATTTCAGCGCTAACGAAACTGTACACTAATTTGCCATGTAAATTTAATTTGTACCCGAAACTGATATCAATTTAACGCCATCGAATGTGTACAAAAATAATGGTAATGCGGTAATGGATATCCTATAACGCAGTTAAGGTGAAATTGATAATTGACACGCGTATCAAAAATGAATTATAACTGCAAATGGGGCGAAACCCAACTGCACGCGGAGATTATTAGTTAGGCCCATTGATATTATTAAAAAATATTTTATTATAATTTATGACACAAAAAATATTTTTTCATTACAATGTTTTTAAGCTATAGCTTGCCTATAAACGAAAATACAAATAGGTATAAAATAACAGGTAAAAGGAACAAACCAGAATCAATGAAATTAGAATTCAGGGGATGCATTATTATTGTTATATTGTACATAAGACAGAAGGGAAATAATTTCAGTCTTCAGTCAAACATACGTGAAGGTTTAACTGAATATTTTGAAATTTGGAAATAAATTTTGGTATCTTACAAATAGGTATCTTTAGATATTTTATTCTCCTCCGTGGCTATATTTATGCTCTATGCTTCTTGTTTGCTCTATATGTACTAGATTAGTTTCTTCTATTTGCATAATTTCTTGAGTTTCGCTTCCATTCTCTTTCATCATCATCATCACTTGAATTATATCAAAAATATACTCTATCTGAAGGTCCTGCTTCAATCATCAGTGGTTTGTTGTCCCTGATTAAATTTGTTATAAAAGAATTACATTTAAGTAAAAAACGTAGGTATGAAGATATGAAGAAGAAACAAAAATAAGGTTATGTTTAGCATGAACACTAGACTGTCCGACTCACAATATATTCAATTATACGAAACAAGTTTAAGCTACTGTCATAAGATGTAGTCATAACAAATGACAACTGAATTACTGAACACCTTATTTTATACAAACTATAACTTCACTTCTTGAAGAAAAAAGCAAATGTAGTAACGAGCAAAATTGCCTGATTAAGTTAAGTCAGTTCCTATAATATTCCAGAAATTAGCAATTTACTACGTAGATGGAGCCATAAACGGTAAGATAATTATGTATCTATCTACAAGTGTACACAAACTAAAAAAATAACAAATATTCATTATGAAAATAAAGAATGCGTTATACATAAAAATTTAATAAAGGCAAGCTGACATTACAAACCAAACATATTATTTAAGATCGGTGATGCCTTAAATTAAGAAATTCTTCATGAGTCGCAAACAGCCACGTTTTACTATAAGTTCTCGGCATATTTACGCTATATAAATGTCACAGAGATGAGATAGAAATATAAATATTTAAACCGTCACAAAAATATCGGTGGCCGAACACGACGGCAAATCAAAACTGAATTGCTCGTACCTATACCGATTCCAATACGATTACGCGCTAGAATGTTGGCCGCCGTTAAGTTATTCAAGTGCAATTTTAGTCATTGTGGGCAGCTATATGTGGATGTAATACAACAAGTGGGTACTTTAGGACAAAAGTGTATACTTATGCCCCTTAATTTTTGCCTAGGAACTACTTCCTGAAATGTTTCGCGTATATTAAAATCACTTGAGTAACGTCGACGTCCTGTGGATTTCAAGTACGCATCTTTGATATATTAGGATCTATTTTTCGCCACCCCGTGCAGTTACAACACGTCCGTAACTAGTAGACATGTTAGTCATAATCGGATAGCTCTCAATTAAGGGCCTATTAGCGCTGCGCTGCACGCTCATTAATCTGCTGTTATTAATATGTATTTACATGTAGGCGATTGCATATGGACATCGTCAGCTATCCGCTAGGCCTGCATTTGACAGAATTGCCGCTTCGGTACTTCAGAAGACCGGCGGCTACGCCCTCGTGATGGATTGTCGGGTGATTCTCTCCCACGAATATTTTACCAACTCTTTACTTCCGTCGGCAATGCTAGAAGAATCTATTGGAGAGGACGTTCCTTATATACCGAAGGTTCCTTAACAATCGTTAACATTAATATATCAAGCGACGATTTAAAGATAATATATAATGATCTTAAAAGGAATTATTGCAGCTTAATTGATCCTCAATTGAGAACAGCAGGTCGTCCCGGAACTGCATATCGCGATTTCATCTTTATTAGGAATCATCAGTGCAAATATATCATTAGACGGGTCTTGTACCAAGTGGCACAAGCATACATAAATTAGCAAACGCCATCTAACCGCTTAATGACAAAGTGTCACCTATCGGAGGCTATGTTGTTTCTCAGCTCTGACACAGATTACTTTATTTAATGCAAGCTTTCACAAAAAATCACGTGAGGAGGTAATAAGTTTAAATAGAATTATTGACATCTAATTAAATCTCAATTGAGAACACCAGGTCGTCTCCGAACTGGATATAGCGGTTTCATCCCTGTTAGGAATCATCAGTGCCTGAACTTGGTACAAAACCCGTCTAATATCCTCAGAGCTCCAGTCATAGTCCGGTATACTTGCACTGATGATTGTTAATAAGGATGAAATCGCGATATGCAGTTCTGAGACGGCCTGGTGTTCTCAACTGAGAATCAATTTGATGGCAATATTTCGTTTCAAATTATTAGCCTCTCACGTGATGTTACGTGAAAGCCTTTGTTAGATGAGGTAATCTACGCCAGAAATAAGAAGCAGCATAGCTTCTAGCAGGTGACATATTTGTTGTTTAATAGGTAGATGGCGTTTGCCAATTTTTATTTAATATGTAATTTGACAGAATGTTGGCCAAATAACTAATTGTTTTAAAATGTACAAATGTTGCTCTTTAGCGAGCACAATTACACTGCCTACTGGATTGGTTTGTTCAAATATATCAGCACTAATGGGTATAAAATCATTAAAATTTTGTAATGGTAGCTATACTTATCATAACTTAATAGTTATTAAAATATTTTAGTTTTTGATTTTTTATTACAACTGTTTTTTTACTGATTTCTCTCAGGATACCAATTCACAAAATAATCACTCATCCTGTATATGAGTATAAAATGGGCATTAATGTATTAACTATTATTTACTTTGTAAATACCTACTATTTTTTTTAACACGTATTGTAACATTATATTAAATAAATACAGTACCTTAAATGAAGATTAACGTAAAATTAACAAGTAACTAATAAAATTTATGATTTTCTCATATGTAGCTAAGAAAATGTACCCATATTTAAAATTAACTTGATGTACCTATATTCACAGATATGCAAAATTGTTATTAATATATTATTTTTGATCTCCTTTTTCTTCAGAATATTAAAAGAGCGAGAATGCACCCATGAGGAAATAATATTCTTGTAGGATTCTAATTTTCGTTAAGTGAAAATTGATCTGGGTTTTCTTTTCTAGAACAGGAATAAAGTACATGCTTCAAATCATATAGTTCGAATCATGTTTAATGAAGCTTTTACATTGTTATTTTTACCAGAAGCGACTCGTGGTAAAAAAACCATGGTGACATATTGAAAATATTTCGTTATGCTAAATCGTTACGGAATAATTTTGGTACGTATCTAAATTTATCATCATACGAAAGACGATTACATAGAAATTTTGTTATAATGAAATCATTACAGTTTTTTATCTGATTCATTATTTATTGCAACTTTTTTTTAAATAAGAATCGACACAAATATAAATAAAACCTCCACTTACCACAGCCGTAAAGTATATCAGATACCCGGTGTGCCAAAGTCATGAACTTAATCTATAAAGTAACGTAAATAAATACACATTTTATAATTAAATTTAAACAAAGATAAACACGAGACATGTGAGGTATGGATAGGACTGCACACAATGAACTGTTAATTACACAAAATAATAGTGCAAGCTGATTAAAATCTCATAATTAGTTTGAGGTAAAAGCGAAGCTGTTTCAAGATGCTTCAAATTTCGATGCTCCTTTATCCTTGAAAATATTAGACAGATATATATTTAAATCTTACGGTGTGTTACATCAGGATACGGCAGTTTACTTCTCGTTAGAATTCGTACCCGCTCGCTTTTTACCATTAGCCTTAGATGTAGTAAAAAGCGCGAATAAGACGCGCATAAATACATGCTACTGACCTTTGATCATTTTTTCGGTATCAGATTGTATCAGTTCTATATTTTATTAATAATATATTACGATATTAAATAGTGGATGGAAATTATAGATATTAGAATTAAGACATAAGTAATTAAAACTGGATATTAAAACAACAATCCAAGTAAAATAACTTCTTGCTCTGTTTTCTGTCTGTGTTCTTATTGGTGAGATAGTGCCTCAAATGCCTACTCTTAAGAGCTATCACTTACATTTACGTACTGTATACCAACGTACAAGCTTGTCAAGAATAGGAAAAAGTATAAGATTTTCTATGTGTACGTAGAAGAAAGAGTGAGGCAGCATTCTGAAGGAAAAGGATGAATGGCCAGATCGAACTCTGTATATATTCACATTCAAAACTATTTCATCTCAACTGAGCAGCATTATATGATTTCGCAATTTACACTTAATCTACCTCTTTCACTGACTGTATACTCGGTATTCACTCTGCAAAGATCTCAATGCGACTAAGTAAAGACCAGGCTGTTTACTGCGCACCTCGTGGCCGGTCTGATATCGCAGTTCTGAGACTTGTTCCTCTTCTTGGTAAGCTGTATCTTTAAATAGTAGTGTTTATACAAATATTAGAAGATACAATCAAACACTCTATTGCATGAAATCACTTACAGTTTCTTTATTATTTTTTCTGCTTTTTCCACTGGTTGAATAATTATTTTTTAAAGCTTCTTCGGCGTTTCTAGAATCGACGCTAGGCATCGGAATCATTTACCATTGCCACCGTCGCCATATTTTACTACGAATATACAAGCCACATACATTAAACTTCACCCATCTCCGTATAGCTTGCGCCACTGCACCAGCTGCGGTGCATTCGAAGATTGTTACAAATGATCGAACAGAAATTGAAACATAATTAGCTTCAGTTGCGGCTTGGGCATTTAAGGGTTTGCACAATAATCCTGAACGTTGGGTCAGAGGCGCACAGTCTGTCAAATGTCATTCATCAGATATTTCATATCTGACAAAGTATAATATGTCGCTATATTTATAATTCAGGAAAGATACTCAAAGTTCCTCTGAAGGTATACTAGTAACTAATAATAATAGCGATCTATATCTTGTTAAACAATTTAGTAATTTCGTTCAAAATATTAATGAAAAAATAGGAATTGTAATACGAATTTTGTGCATGCAATAATAATCAGTTTAATACATATAAATTGGTCTTATTTCCTTCAGGCAAATTTAATTCAAAACGAAATAAAAAGGAATTGTGAAGATGTAATTAATAGTTTCTCTAATTTAAATATGTATATAGAATAGTACCATAGTCTTCTACCCACTAAAAAGCAAAACGATTGTCTTGACGCAGGGTGTTAAAGATGCCGTTCATTTTTTAAACAGAATGTATAATAAGAATTGCACAGGCCTACAAATTTTAACATTTTGAAAGTTGATTTGGGTTCGATGAGTGAGTTATTTATGTTGATTTCATATCTACATTCCGCTTTTGTCCCTCACTTAAAGTTTTTGATCAACTGAATAATCAGAATAAATTAAAAACTAAAGGAAAAGTGACATTTTAATAAACATTATATTTAATACACATTAAAAAACATAGTAAATAGCAACAACACAAATAGTTTTGAGTCTCTAATTTCTTTTTTCTTTGAAAATATCTCCCTTTTTAACAAAAAACTTCGTTTTGTAGTTTTCTTGTGTAATCATTCGTTGGATGTTCTCTTTTCAGCATCCAGTAATAATCTGTCATCATCATCGCCACATCCCATCGACCCTGGTACCTCCTTTCCATCTCCTTTATGTGTTGATGGGACGTTTCACCTTGCTCCTCACTAACAGCACCAAGATTTTCTGAAAAGTAGCCCAGGTGAGCATGCAGAAAATGAATACTTATGCTCATATTACAACCAAGTTGTTTAAACTTATCCAGCATTTTGTTGACAATTTCCCCATACTGTGGATCTTTGTAATTTCTTTAAAAAAATTCTGATACATTTTTATAGCATATACAAGATTCTCTTTCAATTTCTGTCATTTTTTCTTGAAACTGTCGGTACTGCGTTAATTTTCTTATTTGTGGTCCTACAAAAACGCCTTCCCTTTAATTTTGCTTTAGAGGGAGCTGGAAATTTGCCACGTAAGTACTTAAAACAATTCGCATTTTTATCTATAGCTTTTACATATTATTTCATTAATCCTAATTTAATATAAAGTGGTGGCAAAAGAATTTTTGCGGATCAACTAAATTTGCATAAATAAGGTTTTTTGAACCAGGTTTTGAAACAGCCACAGACATAACAAAATATATTTGATGTATTTTTACAACTTCTAGGCATTTTTAAAACAAAATAAAAACACACGACGCGATGTCACGAGTAAACGTACACACATTAAAAACGTACTACAGCGACTATGTAAATACCACGAATAGTATAAAACCCAACATACCCAACATACTAACTTTTTTTCGGTAAGTCGTCCACACTTGTGTGTACGTTGCAAACAGATTAAATACAGGGGCGCCGCAAATATTGAGGAAAAGTTTAATTTTATAGAACCTCAGTTTTAAAAACTACAAATTATTGTGCAATGTACATTTACAAATACTGGTGCGCGATGAAAACAAAACAGTAGTTCATGGTATGTAACTAAGCCGAAAAGTCAAAAAAAGTTTGATCACAAAATCTTTGTTGGCCTGCGTAATTGAGGCAAAATAGTAGTTGAAGCATCGCTCGAAAAATATTGGTTATTAGAAATCATACTGTAATGGTTTTCAAATTTCATTTTCCAATTTATTGGCAATTTCAAGCCATATATTGTCCTAGACCCAGTGATCCTTGTAGGACACATGCGACAGCTGCCACAGCGAGGGACCGTTTGCCACTTCCTCGAGAATAATTTCATCACCACGTCAGAAACCCGAAGCAGTCATGATCCACGTGGTTTTCTCACGACAAATACTTATTAACGACTGACGATTTATTAATTGTCAACGGCTCTAGCGTCAGTTGCTCGATCATAGAAAGTACAAAGAAATAGTCCTCAACGATTATCGTTAAATGATCGTCGTTGATCGATCATCATGCTAGTCGCACGGAGGAAAACGTACCTTTATCCCTTAAATTGTGCATAAAACCGATGCACAACATCTTGGCTGACATGCGTCGCCGCCCCTGGAGGCTCATGTATCTCCGTAAAGTTTCCGCCGCTGGCCAGGCCGCCGCTTAGCGGGCTCCTCGTCGAAGATGCTGATTGACAGATGAGAGCAGCCGACCGCCTGGCACGCTCTAACCCCTTGGCCGTACACAGTCGTAATTAATCTTGTTTAGGGCGATCGATCCTAACAGAACCGCTTCCACGTTTATCACGTCAACAAGCGATGCATCCATTAACTCGCCGTGGAAAAAGAAATATATTTTTACGAATGCAAATTGACCGGGAGACGTTCGGTTTCGGCCGTTATGGAGGCAGCGAATTTTTCACGCCGGGCCGGGGGAAAACGTACCGCGGAAGTGGCGTAAGGCTGAACGGGTCTCATTAGGTTGCAAATGGGGTGGTACAGTGAAAAATACAAACTGGGAAGCCGACCGAAGAACGCATTAACAAGAGACTGCCTCGTGAAAACCTGTTTCAGAATGAATTCAATATATTCTCATATGTGAAACATGAATTCAGTATTTTTTCATATATGGCTGATGGAATGTCTTTTATTAGCAAGATTTTTTTTATTTCTGCATTAATTGCTTTCGAACTAGATCAAAACAGCTATCCTCCTGGCTATATGCCAAACGCCGAGCACTGAATTGAATGACAAAATTTGCCGTATTTTGTCTAACAGAGTTTGCACTAAAATACAGTGATTCAGATTGTTCTAAAACCACGAGGAAAATGCAAAGTGTCACCTATCTCAGGATATCGCTAACTGCAGACCGGATTTGACCTTATCTTGGGTCTCGTCAGCGTAGTGTAAGCGAGTATACCTTTGACAGATGAGGCTACGTTGGTACGTTCTACTGCGGTGGAACGTAGCAACGTCTACTAGATGTGAGCCTCATCTGTCAAAGGTATACTCGCTTACACTGCAATGACGAGACCTAAGATAAGGTCGAAACCGGTCTGAAGTTAGTGATATCCTGAGATAGGTAACACTTTGCATCTTCCTCGTGGTTTTGGAACAATCTGAATCACTGTAGTTTAGTGCTAACTCTGTTACACAAAATACGGCAAACTTTGTCATTTAATTCAGCGCTCGGGGTTTGGCATATAGCCAGGAGGATAGCTGTTTTGACCTAATTTGTTTAGTCGTTATTATATAAAGCATTTGTAGATGGAGTGGAGTACAATCTCCTTATTTCAGTAATTTGAAATTATCCTCTGCGAAGTAAAACTTTGCGTTATATGAATTGCTTTCGTATTATTTCGAGACGGAAAAGAAATGATATCAGTGCTCAAAGTCAAAAACAAGGGACCAGAGCAAGATTGGATAATAATGTGAAAGTAGCCAAGAGATTCAAACCTTTCGACTCTATTTAGCAAAATGAAAATATAACTACAGAAAACAACACAAAACGAAATAAGGTTGACAAAATACCACATTTTATATTACACGGTGTAACGAAAGAAGTTCAAACCCTACTAAAACTAATAAAGGTAGGTACTACAAATTTCACATACCAAATTCTGACTTATAACAAATTGAAGATAGTGGCAAAAAGTGTTGACGACTACATCATCATCATCATTAGGTCATCAGTCCTAAGACTGGTTGGACGCTAACTTCCAGCTTCTCCTATTTTGTGCTAACCTACGCATTTCGCTAATTGTGCTACAACCTACATCCCTTACTATTTGCGAGCAGTAGTCTAATATAGGCCTACCTCTGCCTTTCTTCACTCCTATTTCTGCCTTCAAAATATCGCGGACTATTCCCCCATGTCTCAGCAAGTGGCCTACCATTCTATCTCTTCTCTTCTTTAAGTTTTTCCACATACTTCTTTTCTCGCCGACTTTCTCCAATACTACTTCGTTTCTAACCCTATCAGTCCATGGTATTTTCATCATTCTTCGGTAACACCACATCTCAAAAGCTTCTAATTTCTTCCTACTTGCTTCCCCTACCGTCCAAGTTTCGCAACAGTATAGTGCCGTGCTTCATACATATGTTTTCAAAAATCTCTTATTTGTTTCTAAGTTTATTACCCGCGAGCATAAAAGTGCTTTCTTTTTGTTAAAAGCTACTCGACCCTGCGCTATTCTTTGTTTTATGTCTTTATCGCTTCTTCCATCCCAATTTATTTTACTTCCTAAATAAGTGAAGTCTTTAACTTCCTCCAATCTTTCATTATTAATTTGTACTTTCGCTTTTGCTCTGCTCTCGCGTCCTCTGCACACTAACACTTTAGTTTTGTTTTTATTATTTTTTATTCCGTATTCCTCTGTCAACACTGCCTCCATTTCGTTCAATGCTGATTCTAATTCCTCCTTACTAGATGCTAATACTGCTATATCATCCGCGAATCTCAGCATTTTTAGTTTCTGTCCCTGTACTTTAATCCCGAAATCCACTCTATCTTTTACCACATTAATCGCCTCTTCGATGTACAGATTAAAAATTAGTGGTGATAGCGTACATCCTTGTCTTACTCCTTTCCTAATACCTACTTCCCTTTTTTCCCCTTCTACTTCTATAACAGCAGTTTGCTCTTTGTATAGATTGTGTACTACTCTCCTATCTCTATACTTCATTCCCGCGCTCTTTAGTATCTCGAACATTTTTTCCCATCTTACGTTATCAAAAGCTTTTTCTAAATCTACAAATCCTATATAAGCGTTCTTTCCTTTTTCTATTGTTTTCTCTAACATTACTCTTAGCGCCAGAATAGCTTCGCGAGTTCCCCTATTTCGCCTAAACCCGAATTGGTCTTCTCTTAGTATTTCCTCCGCTCTATTTTCCATCCTCTTCTGCACTATTCTAGTTAAGATTTTTGACGCATGGGAAGTTAGGCTAATCGTTCTAAAGTTCTCGCATTTGTCGGCTCCTCTCTTTTTCGGTATAGTAACGATAATGTTCCTCTTATAATCCTCCGGCATCTCGCCCGTTTCATATATGTATTTTACCAGTTCAAACATCCTATTTACTACTTTCTGTCCCACACATTTCAAAATTTCCGCCTGTATTTTATCTACACCTGGCGCTCCATTATTCTTTAGCCCCCTTAGTGCTATTTCAAATTCCTCTCTCAATATAGGTTTTCCTACATCTTCCCTATCGATGCTAGATTCTTCCTCTAATATCTCTCCTAATTCCTGACCCTCGTATAAATTTCCTAAGTACTGCTTCCACCTATCCGCTTTTTCCTCTCTTCCGATCAGTATGTCCCTCGATTGACTCCTAACGTTTCTACTTATTGTTCCTATATCCCTGAAGTTCCTCTTAATTATTTTGTAAGCCTCATCGGTCTTACCTACTTGCAACTTATCTTCTACTTCTTTGCATTTATCCTCTATCCATTGTTCTTTCGCTTTTCCACATTTTCTAATGATTTCCCACTTTATTGACTTATAAGTTTTCAGTGCTTCTTCGTCTCGTCTGTTATTGTAGCCTTGTCTCTTTTGCATTAAGTTTAAGATTTCGTCCGTTACCCAGGGCTTCCTAGCTTCCCTTTTATCGTGTCCTAAAACGTCCGTAGCCGCGGAAGCTAGACTATTCTTGATACCCTCCCACTCAGTTTCTGCGTTCTTGATTTCGTCCTTACTCGCTTTATTTATTAATTGATCTGTTTTCTCCTGGAACTTATCTTTCATATTCTGATCCCTCAATATGTCTACATTTATACGTTTCTTATCCTTCCGGATTTTCAGATTTTTGAACTTTAATCTAGCTCTCATGACTACCAAGTTGTGGTCGCTGTCTACATCTGCTCCTGGATAACTCTTACAGTCTTTTACTTGATTTCTAAATCTCTTCCTAACCAGAATGTAGTCTATCTGATACCTGTCTATCCCTCCTGGCATTTTCCATGTGTACCGCCTCCTAACGTGATTCTTGAACAATGTGTTCGCGACTACCATCTTGTCCTTCTCACAGAATTCTATCAGTCTGCTACCTCTCTCGCTTCTGTTTCCTAATCCATAAGGACCTACAAATTCTCCTTCTTTCCCCTTTCTTGACGACTACAAGAAAATAAAATATATCTTGGACAAAAACAATATAGTTAGACATACATATAAACTACTTGAGAAAATAATGTACCGGGTGGTGTTAAGAAACCTGCACCATAGTATACTGGACACATTATTGAGGCTCTGAAAAAAAAGGACATGTGATAAAACAAGTCATGAATGTTCTAAACAGTCATACTAAAGAACCCAAAAATATGTTTCTTATTAATTGTCAAACAGAAAACAACTACCTAAATGCCATTGTGCGATTCGAAACGCCAAACAGAAAACAACTATTCATGGTACCAGTGTACGCTACAATACCGATGTGTTAAGTGTGCAGGACCATATAATTATCGGACATGTGACAAAAATAAAGAAGATAGAAATCCTCCCAAATGTGTACTTTGTGGAAAAGCCCATCCAGAAAAGTTCAAAGGCTGTCAAGTATATTAAGAAAAAATGCAAATACAAATGCTTCACGTCAGAATCGCTCACAAATTTCACTTCGAAACAAACTTCTAGTTTATAATGTCATCATAAAACCCGTTTGGATATACGGAATACAGAATATTGCTGCAGTTAGTGAGAGAAAGTGTATGGGAGTACCTAAACACGCCAATTCGATGTAGTGTACAATAACTGAACCTATCAAGAGCCACCACGGATTGGATTTTAAAGAAATGTGTTTAAATTCGACAGTAATAAATTGACACACTCTTCGTATCCCTCATTCTACAAGAATCTTTTCTATTCCCTCAACCCTCAACTTCACCTAAAATTTTATAGGAAGACTTACATAATAAGAATTATTTCTCAATTATGGATAGTTCATAATCATATACGACCTTTATATAATGGTACATTATACACCATAAATTCCAGCGAAATATGTACTGTATACAACCTAAATATTTATGCAAGAAACCTTGGAGCAGACTCTGTTACAGTGTTCGATTTATGGCCCTATTAAAAGTCTTGAAATTAAAAACATTTTGGAAAATTATGGCTTACTTATACATAACCTCAATACCACAATTCCTAAAGCAAAACTAATGTGTTTTTTTCTGAAGTTACTAAGAATCTGCTCTTTTATATAAAATGAATAACAGTTGGAATGTTTATTATTAAGTCAACACTTATCAGTCATAATTACATTTAAATATATTACTTTTTTCGGTGTATAGGAAATAAGTATTGGGGTGTATTTTTGAGATAAATTATCAGTATATATATCTAAATATAAATAACCCCACTCCATAAGGGCTTTTTTGCATGCCTTATAATTGGTTTGGAACGGCTCTCTCGAGCGATCGTTTACATTTCACGTAACCAAACTGTATATTTGCCATATTATCGAGGCATATTTACAAAAATAATCCCCCCAAATTAAGATACACACGCAAATAAATTGCGAATAGCCGTTAGGGTGGCTCCCTGTACGCGTAATTTCTCGAATGATAAATAATAATACAAATGTAGTGGGTTGTTTATCGCGAAACGGCCAAATAAATAATATTATTAATATATAAACTGGCTTTTAAGTAGCGGTTGTAATTAGTTTTGTAATCAGAATATGCTCCGCGCCACCTGGGTTCCCGGCATAGCTTTACAGCCCTTTACGTCGCCTTGTCTCCAGGAATTCTAAAAGGACTACGTTGTTATAAAATGTAGACCGGGCTCTGCCGGCGCGGCGTTGCACACATTCCGGGACCAGTGGCGCCCAGGAAAAGTCTGGAATATGAGAAAATATGGCGAAAAATTACGCGGAAATAATAATAGTAGTAATTCAGTTTATTGTGCACAGAAAAGTTTACAAAAATGAAAGAAGTTAGCGTAATAAAAATTAGTAGTAAAAATAGTATCATTCATTAAATTTCATTATAAAATTTAGTCATAAAATTTCTCTGAGATTGTAAACGATGTACGGTAATTCACTGAGATAATTGTATTTTAATTTCTAAATAGTTCTAACGTAACGGCCAATATTAATTGGCAGGCGTAATGGCCTTGATGGGTTTTGCCGGCAAGTCGAATGAGATTACCGCTCTTTACTCGCCCATCGTGTAGACCAGGACCGTCGTACGAAGGTAGGCCGAGCTTTGCATCAGCTTTCGCGGGTCTCTACGCGAGAGGCAAGTGCCGCCCACAAACAAGACGCGCGCGACTGACAGCGGTTCGCTCCCCTCGACCTCCTTTGGTCCTGATGTATTTAAGTCCCACTGGCGGGGGCTTCTTCTCGGCTTTTTCTTAATCTTTGGTCGCCCTGTTTTGTCGCATCGCTTCGCCAGCGTCAGCCCCCCGGGGGGTGTCTTGCCGTGGGCGCCGTGACCAGCACGATGCCCGGGAACTAGGTCATATCAGGTGATCTTCCACGATAATGTGGACGAACAGGTCAGGAGAGTGAGTCTTGTGAGACTCGGGAAGGGTCCTTCTCTATTAGAAAAGGATCCCAGGATTTGGAGTCAGGTGTGTGTGAGAGGGAAGTCATGTGTCTTTCCTGTAACAGAAAATGGCTATAGGGCCCCCCTGACATAAAAAGTGATTAGTGGAGTAATAAGGCTCAGCTGTAATAAAAAAGTTATGTTTGACCTGTAAAGGGTGTATATGAGGTTAACGTAACAGTGCGATGATAATGCTGAAATGAAGAAAATGGTCGACGAACCGTAGTGGAGAGAGATCAGCAATGTCCTTTTCACGGCTGCAGGGCCGTAGTTGATCTTAATTTATCGATCAAAGGCGTACGGTGTATGTACGGGGCCCGCTGTGTTAGTTGAAACATTTTAATTTAATGATGCCAAAGTATGTCGCACGACAGCCCAGAAAACGTTTATATGCTCAACAACCAAAAAAGTTTATTAGTGAATTTGATGACTTATTCTCAGATGGAGTCAAAGTAATGTGTAAAGTATGCGGTAAACCCTTAATGTACTGGTCCAAATCCGGTCGCATACGTCACGTGAATTCTGTGCAACATTAACATAGAAAACAGGGCGTGCCTCTGCAAACTCAATTTAGGTTTGATTTATTGTTGCTGTTAGTAGCCCATAATATTCCGCTTTGCATACTAGATAAAGAACCATTTCGAGAGTAGTTTTGGAACAAATACAATACACAGTTCCAGCTACCAGAAGTAGCAGAATACTATGGAGCGATATATCAACTATACACGACGATGTTATAGAGAATATTCCACGTAAATTACTAAATAGACGACTGTGGTTATGTATTGACGAGACGACAAATCGAAAGAAAATCTATAGTAAATTTTATAGTACGTGTATTGGATCCTCGACAATTGACATTTCATTGCTATTAGCTAGTAAAAGACTCACCCAGTATACTGGCAATACAATTACGCAGGTGATGCTGGAGACGTAAGAACAATTTAATCAACAAATCAAATATTGATGTTTGTGATCGATGGTGCCGCGACAATGAGTTCAGTAGGCCGTTCTATTTTACAACAGGGTTGTAGATTGTTACATGTTACGTGTAAAGTACATGCTTTATACCTTATGACAGAAAATATTCGATAATATTTTCTCAAGGTAGATGTATGTATTAATAGCGAGTACAAAATAAGTGTCCTGGAACTCCCGAATCACCAAAGCCGATTCTTACACGTTGAGAAACATAGTTGAAGGTAGCCTTTTATTATGCTCAAAACTTCTACTGCTGTTCCGTACCGAACGGCTTCCCTTTTCCTGCCAGAAATCCAATTCCCTGCCCCTGTCCTATGCTCGTGTGTGAATGCCGTCTATGCCCGAATAGTAGCGCTGCGGAAGTATGGGGCAGACACGTTGACAGAATATCATATCGTACACGTGGAGAAACAAGGTGCCGGTACCGAAGTAAACACATCATTATCATTATTCCAAGTAAGTCCATTTTTATCTTTACCAAACATTATCTTCCTGTTACGCAGGTGGTCCTTCGCCTATTTCGGTACAGTAACAATTCAAACCATAACAATTCGTTCATTACCCACCAATTACAGTTCAATCCTGTCAAGGCTGCAGCTATTGAGGAAAGCCAGGCACAATTTCTAGATATTTCCATTGAAATTGATTTAAAAACTATTCATATCAACTATAAAGGAGTGTACGATGCAATAAAGAAATTACAGTGAGTTGACGTTAGCAGAGTTTCTGCGAATAGTGAACTATACTTCAGTAAATTCACTGCTACACGTTATAAGATGATGAAAAAAATGAGCGCATCAAGCAGAAGTTCGAAAGTGTGTTAAAGAAAGACACCGAATTTAATACAAGTTCTTGTCTTCATGCTTATTCGGTTTTTACTGATCATGAGAATCATCTGGCAAATTGACATATGTCAGAGTCACTGACATGTAACAGTCCTAATTATTTGTCGAACTTGAAATATAAGGTTATTTATTACTTTTCCGCACTCCACTATAAGAGGAAAAGAAATGTAATCGTGTAAAGAAAAAGTGAAAAAACAAAAATTTGTTTGGGATTATTTCTCGTTTTTCGGCCTAAAAACGAAAAAAAAAAAATGGTTTTTAAAAAATGTTTGCTGTGTGTGTGTCGTCGCTGTCGTCGACATATCTTCTTGTTAGCACGATAACTCAATTAAATCGTGTCGGATCGATCGGGTTTTGACTGATTCTGATCGGGGACGTCTCCCAGACGACACCCATTGATTTTGAGGTGGATAGCACACACCACCCTCTCCCTAGGATCTATTTGAAAAAATGTTTTGTTAGCACGATAACTCAACTAAATCGTGTCGGATCGATCGAGTTTTGACTAATTCTGATCGGGAACGTCTCCCAGACGACATCTATTGATTTTGAGTTTGATAGGACACACCTCATCCTGTCCATGGGTCATGAGAAAGCACGACGGTGGACTATTTGAGAAATTTTTTTGTTAACACGATAACTGAACAAAGTCATGTCGGATCGATCGGGTTTTGATTGATTCGGATCGGGGACGTCTCCCAAACGACACCTATTGACTTTGAGGTGGATGGACACTCTACCATGTTCAGGGGTCATGAGAAAGCACAATGGTGGACTATTTGAGAATTTTGTTTGTTAGCACGATCACTCAATTAAATCGTGTCGGATCGATGGGGATTCGACTGATTCTGATTAGGGACGTCTACCAGACGACATCTATTGATTTTGAGGTGAATAGGAGACACCCCACCCTGTTCATGGGTCATGAGAATGCACGAGGGTGAACTATTTGAAAAAAGTAAAACTGTCGCATAAAACAGATATCCTGCATTTATGTGTTAGTTTATTTCTTCTCGGTCACTCATCTTCGAGATAGGGATGTTCTACGTGCGGAGAAGTCCGTTTTAAGGTTTCAAAACTGTTTATTTTTAATTTGTCGTAATGTTGTCGGATTCTAGTATATATTATTTGATAGAAGAAAAAACTGTACTTCTAGGCAACTATGTTTTAAGATGATATCGTATACTTTGTAGTTTGCTTAATTTACTTTTGACAATCTTTAAACAAACGGAAATCCTAAGTTATTATATCTCTGATTATTCTCATATTTAAAAATAATAAAATATACATAACATAGATAAGTACAGATCCATTACAATTATGAATAATTTCACTTTTTTATCCTTCAGTTATTCATATCATGGAAATTAAATAATGGTGGCGGTAATTGTAAAAGCAACTCTTAGTTGACAACTTGTCTCGCTATAAAGAAATTATATATAGTTATTTTAATGGTTGAACCAAAATCACTTGGATTTTTTTATGCAATGAAGTTACATACCTTAGTATCTGATGATAAAATTATTAATTGAATACATATATCGCACAGCAATGGATAATACGGAATATTTTGCATACATAAACAAAGCAAATATGTTGCAGGGGTATTTCGCGATAACCCAATAAAATTACCAATGCAATATTTGTACACAGTGCTTCATTGTATTGTATAATGGACGTGCATAGCATAAATTCCACGTGAAAGTCGGGGACTATAATTTAATTATTAAATTATGCTATTAATTTTGAGCCACTTGATTAATAATTAAAAAAAAATGGTAAACAATCTCATGTCGTAATTTCTAATAATTTAGATATATGTGTAGTATTGTTTGCTTTGGAAGTTCACTACTGATATAGAGGCAAGAATATGTAAAAACATTATTAACTGTTCTAATGTGATTTAGATTCCACTAGATTTCATGGTTGCTTTTAGATAGTCATTTTGTTGTTTCTAGATTGGTTGCAAAAGGTGGTCCAACCAAAACGCACGATGTTAATTGTTAATAAAACAAAAAGTTTTCAGAGAATTATCTTAATATTTTTTATTATCATAGAAGGATCTATGACAATTATGTGTGAAACAATATATCGGCCAAATGCTCGCCACGGCTTCGGTGGCATACCTCTATCCGATGGTCCATATTTTCAATGACTCTGAGACATAATTGAAGTTCAATGTCGTTAATGTGCTGAATTATCTCATCCTTTAGCTCTTGAATTGTTCTTGGCTTATTGACGTACACCTTTTCTTTTAAATATTCCCAAAGAAAGAAGTCCAACGGTATCAAATCACATGATCGTGGCGGCCAATTAACATCGCCACGACGTGAGATAACACGGCCATTGAATTTCTCGCGCAAAAGTGCCATTGTTTCGTTGGCTGTGTGGCAAGTGGCACCATCCTGTTGGAACCACATATCGTCCAGTTCCATATCCTCAATTTCTGGCCACAAGAAGTCCGTTATCATCTGGCGATAGCGAACACCATTTACGGTAACTGCTTGGCCGACCTCATTTTTGAAGAAGTACGGCCCGATGACGCCGCCAGTCCATAAACCGTACCAAACAGTCACTCTTTGTGGATGCATCGGCTTTTCAACAATCACTCGTGGATTCTCATTTGCCCAAATGCGGCAATTCTGCTTGTTAACGAATCCACTGAAGTGAAAGTGTGCCTCGTCGCTGAAGATGATTTTCTTTGTAAAGTCACCATTCACTTTTGTCTGTTCAACCAACCATTCGACGTATTGACGACGCTTGAAATGGTCAGTAGGCTTCAGCTCTTGAGTCAATTGAACCTTGTAAGCGTATAAATTCAAATCTATATTCAAAATTCGCATCAGTGATGTTCGTGAGATGTTCAATTGTTGGGCACGACAACGAATCGAGGTTGGCGGCTCTTCTGCTACACTAAACAACAGCAATATTTTCCGCAGAACGAACTGGGCGAGCATGCACAGGTGTTTTCACATTTCCTACAGACCCGGCTTGCTGAAATTTGCGCACAATTCTCCCGATTCTGGACACATTTGGTCGATTATGCTGACCAAAAAAGTCACGAAGTGCACGAAATGCATTTTGATTTGAACGCCCATTTTCGTAAAAGGCTTCAACAATCTTAACGCGCTGCTCAATTGTGTACCTCTCCATGGTTGAATTTGTCAAACACTGAAACAAAGAAATGTCAAATTAAGTTGTTAAAATGTCAAGTTAAAAAACTTGACGTTAAGGTGTGACTCACAATTAACATCGTGCATTATGGTTGGATCACTCTTTATATGTGTCGAATCTAAGGTAACATTTTCACAAAACTCTACCTTACAATAGTCTTGCTAACTACTGTTCGATTGGCTATGACATAAATGTAGCCAATTAGATGTTACGTTGACGAAACACAGAAGCGTTATCATTATTTATTGATGTTTTGCAACGCGATCATCTAGTGGTTATTTACTTGATTTTGTGGTAAAACTTGAAGTGGTAAAACATGAAATTTCATGGTAAAATAAATATTGATAGGGGGCATGAAAATAGTTTTAATGCCCAACATAATATTTAGTATAAATCATAATCTAGTATAATCATAATATGATCAAATTTAATCTAACACATTTGCACCTTAAAACTTTCAACAGGGACCCTCGAAATTTGTTAGGTAATAGCGGCCATGTTGTTAGAGCAATATCTGTCAAATTTATTGAGAATTATTTAGCAGTACATGGCAAATCACCATGGAAGGTTATAGCGTTCAATAATATGCGCAAATGATCAAACTTTATTTTCAAAATCAGTACTCCGTTCGAGAACGCATTACGTTATTTTTATCCTTGCCACAACCGTCCCTCCGAGTCGACAATTCGACGTTTGGTGGCCAAATTCGAGTCAACAGGTTTTATAAATAATCAGCCAACACCCGTATATCACCGAAACGCAAGGTCTGCTGACAACATCGCTGCTGTGCGCGAGAGTGTACGGGTAAACCCGAGGCAGTCAGTTTCTCGTCGTTATCAAGAACATGGCTTTTCTGCGACTTCAATTTGGCGAATTTTGCCTCGGGACTTGGGCCTGCACCCGTATAAAATTCAACTAACCTAGGAACTTAAGGTAAACGACCATAGGCAACGCCGTGTGTTCGCTGATTGGTCTCTGGAGCAGTTGGAAGACCCAAATTTCGCCAAAAGAATTATCTTTAGCGACGAGGCCCATTTTTGGATCAATGGATATGTGAACAAACAAAATTATCAGATTTGGGACGATACGCATCCACATAAGATACACCAGCACCAAATACATCCCGAGAAAGTCACTGCTTGGTGTTGATTTTGGTCTGGCGGAATCATCGGTCCGTACTTCTTCCAAAACGAAGCTGGCATTGCTATAACCATCAACGGCGAGCGCTACAGATCGTTAATAAACCACTTCTTGTGCTTTAAACTGGATGATATGGATATCGACGATATGTTGTCCCAACAGGACGGTGCTACTACGTGCCATACAGCGCATGCCACGTTGAACATTCTGCACGAGCGACTGTAGGGCATGGTTGTCTCGCGCAGCGGTGATGTGATCTGGCTACCGAGATCGTGCGATTGAACGCCTTTAGACTTCTTCCTTTGCGGTTATCTTAAATAGCAGGTCTATGCGAATAAACCGCAAACAGTTGATGCCCTTAAAGTCAGCAAATTTAGCCAGATTTATGCAACAAAGTTATCGAAAATTGGACCTCCCAAATACGTACCACCAAGCAAAGCCGCGGCGTACATTTAAACGACGTAATATTCCATATTTAATGCTTCTTCATAAAATATTATTTCAAATAGGAAAAATTGAGTGGCTATCTCATATACAACTTATTTTATTTACGTTTAAAAATCGATAACCCTTATTGAAACACCCTTTATATCCAATACTGGATAGATTTTCTTTATAATCTGCTTATATGATCTTCAGAACATCTTCAAAGTCTGCTGTTTTATCGAGAATTTTGCATGAAAGTTGCTGAGTGAAAATATGGATCTACTGGTGGAGAAACGACAAAGTAAAAGCTATTATTAGTCGACATTAATTAGCGGAGTTTAAAGAACGTGTTTCGGCGTTAAAATAAATAGGTATCTATCCTGAAACGTACAGACGTTCCTAAACTCTATCCGTACAATGCAGATCGTGTTTATACAACCATTATTATTAGCAGCTATTTACATTATCACTTGGTTGTGTTCGCTTAGTTTAGATACGTTTTCGTTCGTTGTTTGTCCATAAAACTTCGCCACATTAAAGTCCGGTGAAATATCGCAGACTCGGAGCGAGCAACATTTTCAGCTTGTATTTTTTAGCGAAAACTACATAATGCCTTGATGCGCCGCACAGATAAGGCCCGTTCTGTCACGTACCGCCGTCAATATAAAACAAAGTTTACGATTAGTAAATGAGGACGACATAAAAGGGAAAAAACTAGCGGTGCATTTGTACATATCGAAGTAAACAGAGGTACCCTGGCGAATTTCCAGAGACGGACTGAGCGCTAGGATAATTTTTATAATATATTTTAATTAGTAATAATAGTAATAATAATGTACATTAATAATATTTAAATAACAATTTATTTCATCGATTTATTTTTTATATTCAGCGTCTTAGTTTTATGAATTGTACGAAGATTTAGATCAATCGACGATTCGATTTAGACAAATACCCCCACGGATTTGATTCGGCATTTGTCCCGGATCGTCGTACCCTGTACGGCACTGATGAGAACTGATAAGTTCGAAACAGCCGTCTGTCGTTCGGTTTCCATCCGGTACAGATGTCGAATCCTACCCGTGGCGGGTTTTCTTTTCTGAAACCTTTTTTGATCGTGCAGAAACACGAGAAATGGATCGAGGATCGCTGTTAGGTATAATTTAATGCCTGATGGGGCTTTAGCCCGAGGAGCAGTTGTTTCCTATAGCGATTATGTAATAGCCTTGCTATTCGGGAACTATTTGATAACCGCTTTGCGGTTTAGTAGTTCCTTTCTCGATGCCCGACTTATAAGTTACTGACATTGATCGTATCGATTTAGATGAACACCCCACTGACTTGATTCGGCATTTGTTCTGGATCGGCGTACCGTGCACGGTACTAACGAGAACTAATAAGTTCGACATATCTGTTTGTCATTCGGTTCCCATCCGGGATAGACGTCGAATCCAACCCGTGGCGGGTTTTCTTTTCTGAAACCTTGTCTGGTCGTGCAGTAACACGAGAAAGAGGTCTATACTGTTAGATATAATTCAATGCCTGGCGAGGCTTTAGCCCGAGGAGTACTTATTTCCTATAGCGATTATGTAATAGCCTTGCTATTCAGGAACTACTTTTCAGTTTGGTGGTTCCTCTCTTTATTTCCCTTTTGTAAGTTACTGACATTGATCATATAGATTTAGATGAATACCCTACGGACTTGAATCGGCGTACCGTGTACGGTACTGATGAGAACTAATAAGTTCGAAATAGCTGTCTGTCATTTGGTTCCCATCCCGGACAGACGACGAATCTTACCCGTGGCTGGTCTTCTTTTCTGAAACCTTGTCTGATTGTGTAGAAATACGAGAATGGGATCGAGGATCGCTGTTAGGTATAATTCAATGTCTAGCGGGGCTTTAGCCCGAGGAGTACTTATTTCCTATAGCGATTATGTAATGGCCTTGCTATTCGAGAACTATTTGATAACCGCTTTGCGGCTTGGTGGTTCCTTTCTTGATTCCCGACTTATAAGTTACTGACTATAAGGGTGCTTACTACCCTCTCATTCTTATTTAAACTGTTTCATAATTGTATAGGTTCATCCGCATTACTAAACGTGTTTAGTAAACGCATACTTAGACAAGACTCTCGAGAAGAAAGTATGTATTTATTGCTAGGTTGCAGGAACTAACGTCCTGTTATAATAGCCAGTGTTACATTAGTAGGTAGTCAATGAGAAGTTGAAACAAAACAAATGAGTTATATTGCACGTTCTGAAAGAGACAATTATTCTTATTTATTAATTAACTTAACTTTATTCATTTATTACATTTACTCATGGTATACGTTTTCATCTGGGCACTAGTGAAACTTTTTGAATACGACCCTGAGAGAATTCAGATCGAATTACGAGATCGCATATTGTAGTAGATTTTACTATAGAAGTTCTGCACAATGAGTAATGGAATGGGAGTACACTATACCAGTCCTAAACAACCTTGTTAATCAACCACGTTTATTTGAGTTACAATTCTTCTTCGGTAGTATTATTTAGGAAACTGTGACCAATTGGGTCGTCTTAGAAAAATAGTATGGTAACTCAAAGTACCGATTTAAACTAAAGTTACTAAATAAATTGGGTTTGGGTATACATTGTACATTTTAAAAGTAAGAACTTCTTGAGTTATTGAACTTCGTACCATCCTGAAATCATCGTGAGCCAATGCGGCCCTGCACATCAACCGTAAAAATAGAGTTTTACAGTAATGTTCGACAATCGCGAGCGAGCATTGTTTAGTTTTCCAGCGGAACATAGATGGCGGGCTGCGCTGGCGAAGCAGCTTTGTTTCCTTACCACAATATGCTTCCTGCGAGATACGACGCGTTCATTTCCCAGCCATTGTCTTAGTGGGACGCCAGCGACGCCTCGCTATGTAAAACCTCGTCCTATCGACGCTGCTCCAACAACCTCTTTTTACCTTTGTTGTGTTTGGTTTATTTAATTAAGGTATTTATCGGGCTAGCGCTACGGTGGCGCCTTTCTTTCGCTGATTAGATCGACGGCGATGCGGTGGGTAACAAGGGCGCCGAATTATGTTTCCCTCACCACGCAGATATGGTATTAAAGACCAGAAACAGGAGACTAATTATCCGCAAAACATGGAAGCGTTATACTGTAGGTACTTGACACGCGTTTCGTTAACTAGTTGTGTAATGGTTATATAAATAAAATTCACAATAATGGTATTAAATTAGCTTCAGAAATATTTCATAGAAAAATAAGATTTCATTTTGAGTATATCGATGGTGTTGATCTATATTGACAATTTTTGAAGTGAATACTTCTTTGGCGGCGTTCTGATATTTGACGAGAATGGAGAGTGAATTGGAAAAAATGTAATGTTTCCAGATATCGTTACACGAAAGAGAAAAAAGATATAACGTAGATAGAAGGAGAAAGAGAGCTATACATTTGGTATACCTAAAACACAGGCTTCGTTACAAAACAGAGTACACAGATATATAACATAGAGAGAAAGAGAAAGATATATATACATCATATATATCAGTTTAGGCTATCCGCGTCTCCCTATTGTCGCGCATGCGCGCGTTATAGATGTACGCGTTCAGACGCTATATATTAACAGCTAAAGCAGCACGCGTGTGCACCGAATATTTATCATTGTGTTTTGTAATTATTTACGTTATTTACATCTGTATTCTGTGATTATTTGATAATATCCTTGAACCGTTTAACTTGTTAAAATCTAGAAGATATAATATATTTCATTCACCGCTCCCTACTGGATTACAGCCACACAGGTGCAAATGTACTTGGAAGAGGCGAACACAAAATCCCTTTGATTCTCGGGGGAGATTTCAATGTAAATTTCGGATCCGATGATTCTTTGACGTTGATTAACTTTCTTCGAGAAACGTTTGGTCTGCTTATAAATAACAATCCCAAAGAATCAACAACAAAATCCGGAACAACAATAGATGCAATTTTTACACGATATCTAGAAAATATCGAATCACGAACATATATTTCATATTTTAGTTATCACAAACCAATCATATCAGTATTAACAATTGAACCACCAGCCGATGATAGTGTAGATAATGAATAAACCGAATATTTTTTACACACATTTTATATTGTTTTTTATATCTTTATATTTTTTATACTATTTCTTTTGAAATTATCCATCTCCCTTTCTCTCTCTCTCTCTCTCTCTTTCAATCTCTCACTCTTAATTTCTCTCATTCTCTATTTTAAAGAAGTATTCACTTCCATCACGTGTACTGTGCTGCACATGATATACTTTTTTGTATATTTTTGAACAAAGAACATGAAATACGAGGGCGGATCAAATACAAGCGGGATTTTTCTTCCTGAGCGTTTACGGTTGTTAGGACCGGATCCGAGGTTCTAGTGTGCTTACGTGGTGTCACTCATTACCAGACCCCTGGCACTGCGGTAGTTCGCTGGTAAATTACTGTACAAGGGGCACTAGTTGTCTTGCAACGCGAAATTACCGGTAAATTTGAATATAAATGTTTTTAAATTTTAATATATACATAACGGATGATGTAAAATTAATAACAAAATGAATTTATAAAAAAATATATCTGAGCCACAATGTATTACGTAACGATTATTATTGTTTACCGTATAGGTGAAATTGAATTATGTTAATCTGCAATTATAAAAAATACGTTTTCTTGTGTTCCTGCAATAATTTTTTATTTACACGTAATATCTACACATACGTATATAATCCGTCTGAAAAGTGCTGAAGCTTGTTCTATGAATATTTCTGTTACAAATAAGAGAAATCATTTCAAAATATTAATTCACAGAGACAAATAGAGTTTGTAGTATATTCTACAAATTATAATATTGTAAATTGGGAGTAATCAAGATATATTTGAAGGGAAAATGAAGCCATCTATTTCACTGTACTGTCACAAACGCCTCGAGCGATCCCGAACGCCGGGAATATTCGATACTATCGAGAGCATGCGGAGTTGACTTTACCAATGCGTTCTATACTAGAAGGTTCGCCAAAGTTGTTCATCTAGAAACGTCTGGAAAGACGTTCCACGGCATATATAAGAGTTGTGTCGTCCAGCGAGGAGTTAGTTGAATTTGGACCGCGATAGTCAGTGATACAGTGCGAAGAAAGTGATATATAGTGCGAAAGTTAGTTTATAAAGTTAAAGTAGAAAGAAAGTTAGTTAGTTAGTTGTACTTGTGAATAGTTGAGTTGTAAATAAGTGTTCGAGAAATAAAGAACTTTCTGGTAAATTCGTTACAGTTCTTTACCGAAAACAGATCACGTCACAACATTTCCAAGCGAGTCTTTTGACAAATTTTGGACAGGGCCACTGCTCCCCTCTTTAAACGGACAACTTTATATGACCCCTGTGCAAAAGAAAAGGCGTATTTAGACTAATGCAATTATATTCATTACTTCGATTGAAATAACAATACAAAACTTTGAATAATGTCGAATCATAATATTATTTTAATGAAGAAATTTTTTTGAAAACACTGAATTATTCTTCAGTTAGTTACATGTCATTAGATTAGAGTACACTTGTAAAAGGCAATCAGAATTAAATCATTCCGAATAGCACTTTGCCACAGTTCTATTTTTTCTTCGTTTGAGGGTACTTTGAAATAATGCACTTTTTCGCATTCTACGGAACGTTATTTTTCGTAATTGCATGTGGGCACTATGCAACGTCGTCTCAGATGACGCATTTTGTTTTTTACCTTCGTCTGATCCTCCATTTTACACTATTATGTTTATCCACTGCAGATTGATTACAACTCGCGATTACGCGTTTGTTTACATGTACGCGAGGTTATGTTTACTGTTACTGTGGGTGAGGGATGTAAGGGAAAGGAAGAAACGAGACTGCAAGACCTGCAGGACTACTAGCACCCCTGGCGGCCGTTGTACACGTAACCCTGCTCCATCCCCCTGTTCACTACGAATGGAGAGAGGCGGCCATTACCCACTCTCAACCAGTTCGTCAGTAGCGCTCACGATGTCGGAGCGAGAGGTTCACCCCGCTGTTGCACAACGCATTATTATAAAATTTTTTGTTCATGAAGAACTTCAACCGGCGGAAATTTTCCTTGTATTGACTGTACAGTTCAGGGACCAAACACTGTCGCGGACTCGTGGGTTTGCCTTGCATAAAGAGTTCAAGAAAGGGCAAGAATGAGTGGAAAATCAGGAACACGATCGCCGTCCTCGAACCAGCACTACGGACGAACACATTCGTGCGGTTCGAGAAATTCTTGAAGAAGATTGACGGGATGCAATCCTCCTTCACGACAACGTCAGGCTCCATACTGCAGCTCTAACGGTCGAGAAACTAAAGGAAGTGCACTGGACTCCACTTGAAAATCCTCCCTACAGCCTAGACTTATCATCCTGCAATTTTAATTTGTTTGGGCCGCTCAAAGAAGCTCTAGGAGGGCAATGATTTGAATATGACCAGGGCATAGAGGAATTCGTGCGCAATTGGCTTCTGACACAACCAGCTTCATTCTACGATACTGGGATAAAATACTTTCCTTCTCGCTGGGAAAATGTATTTGTAAAGCAGTACACTATGTGAAAAAATAAAATATCTTTGCCTTTTGTTTTTCAGTCACTATATTTTTTTAAATAAAGTTCCGTTTATATTTGATCCGCCCTCCTATAACAGATTTATTAAAAATAAGAAAGAAAAATATAAATCATAGGAAGATAATATTTTATTTTGAAAATTTTGATGGTGTAGACCTATTTTGATAATTTTTTGTATATGGGTGAACAAATAACATGATAAAAATATATCATATTTATTAAAAATAAAAAAAATGTAAATCATAGAAAAGTAAGATTTAATTTTGAAAATATCGATAGTGGAGACTCCTATATTGATGATTATTTTGTATATGGATCATATAATGAAGAAAATCATCAAAAAGAAAGAAAAATGTAAATTATAGCAAAATACGATTTCATTTTGAAAATATCGATGGTGTAAACTTCTATATTGACTATTTCTTTATACGTGGGTCATCTGACGAATAAGACGACAAAAATTCATTAAATCTATTAAAAACTATTGCAATGTTAACTTAAGATTGAATTTTCAAAATATGCAAATTCGGCGTATCAAGTTTTTAATTTTAATGTATAAATAATATTTTGGGACACCATATATCACCATATATATTAATTCAGCAAGTTCAAGTTAAAATGTTAGCACTAAAAATGTTGTCAAACCTTCCTCTAAGAAAGATGTTGAACGTTTCTTTAGGTATAATTATTTATCATATATGTTTATCAACATTATGGTGTTGCTGCTTGCGATCATCGGCTGCTCCATATCAGCGTAATATAAAACGCTGTCCATTATAACGTACTTAAATTATCTGATAGAAACTCAGCGCAATGGGAGTTTAGTTATGACTAAACACGATATGAGGGACACATATGAATAGTAAAATTAAATTAGCCTCAAGCAGCATTTATTTAATGTAAAATTGTGTGTAAAACAATAAAAATAGCGTGTCCAAATAAATTTTCTTCTATGAAAGAAATACTTCAAAAATGGGCTGCTAATTAGTATTTCTGTTATTTTTCAACAGTTTAACGTTTAGCAGTAACAGGTTGCTCTTGATGTCTGTAAGTAAAATATACACAATTAATGAAGTGAAAGTTGATCCTAAACTACAATATTAGCAGTTCCAGCCAAACTAGATAATCTCTTAATTCTCTGAGTGAGTTGGTAGTAGCACGAGGGATTGGCATGTGTTTAGCAGAACTAGAACTGGGAAGGCTACAGCAGCTGTGATTTATTTTTTGCCTACTTAGTTAAGTTCACAAGTTAATACCACGATATCTTCCCTGTTAAATAACTGCTTATGTGTAATTTAAGAATAATTATTATATTTATAGGAATAATAACTAAACACTTAAATATTCTTACATATGTATGATACCTGAAACTTAGAATAACAGTTGAACTCGTAATAAACTAAATTAACTTTTTTCTTAACGTTCCATATAACGTTCCATATCTTAATACATATTTATATCCCTAGATATTTTAATAGTTATTTCTATTGATTATAATTATGAATATGTACCTGACAGATACACGACCGTTGTGAATTACAAATCTTGAATAACAAATACAAAAGCAATTATGAAAATGATATAATCTCTAACTTTGTAGAATAGTAATGGCGAGATAACCGTTAACAAATATGATTAGAAACGAACATAAGCTGTGTGAATAGTCAGAAATTAGCAGCTGCATCTGTCATTTATAACTGTTAATCAATATGCTAACAGAATTGGTGATTCCAACGAACACTACTATCTTTAGAATTAATTATTTAGATTGATGTTAAATAAATCAAAAGTTACGAGGTACCAAATCAATACTACCCGTATATATTTAATTCACCTAAACTATGCCCTATCGTCGAAAGACACGAGAAAATATTTTTAATCTAACATATTTTAATTTCCGTTAACATGTTTCAGTTATCATACACATATTTAGCGCAATGGATATTTAGGTACTTCTTATAGATTAAAATGACATATCCTTTTAATATATAAGAGAGGGAGACATATTAATGGGGGGATAGATGAATAGTAGGACCAAATTAGAATTAAACAGTATTTGTTGCAAATTAAAAAATAAAATTTTTTACTTTCAAAGAAATATCTGTTCACAAGAATAAATGAATAAAAAATATATTTTTTTTATTACGGTAAGCCATAATTTTACAATTAGCAAATACACTCCTGGACAAAACGCATCAGCAACATTTTTATTACTCATTATACTTTTTTAAGTTTTAAATTCTTAAACATTCTATGTATCTATTTAAAGTGATTTGTAAAAGCTGATAAATTCAGTTACCCTAATGATTTTTTTAAATTAATATCAGCAAGTGAATGAAACACTCTGTGAAGTACACTTAGAGCAGAAGAAATGAATAATCCCAGCAACTTAAGAGAAAATGAAGCAGTGAACTCGGTAACTCTGGTTAACGAGAGACATAGCCAGCCATATCTGGCTAATTTGTTCGGAGTTAAACAATCAATAAAATTAGTCGAACAGTCAAAAGATTTAATGGACTTGGAAGTTGTAGAATCCCAGGACAAGTTCGTAAGAAATCTACAGATGTAAGAGATGAGCGATATTTTATGCAAGTCACCTTAAGAAACAGGCATTCCACCAGTTTAGAGCTAAGCAGAGCCCTAGCAACAGCTGGAAAGGTAGCAATTTCTGGACAAATAGTCAGGAGAAGGTTCAATGAAGGGGGATTGGATAGTAGAAGACCAGCTATTGCACCACTGTTCAACAAAAAACATAGTCACTAGACTGCGTTTTGAAAGAGAACACTTAAATTAGACCATTGACGACTGGAAGCGAGTTTTGTTTTCAGACGAAACAAAAGTAAGTCTTAATTCACCAGATGGACGTCAATCAGTCTGATGAAAGCCAGGAGAGAGATTTGCTGTTTGCAAATTTCTCTCCTACTATCCTACTTGTCAGTGAATCAATAATGTTCTGGGGAGGAATTTGGTTCGAAGGTCACACGGATGTGGCTCTAATATAGGCGGGATCCATGAATGCACATTTCTACGTAAAACATGTAATGTCATTTATCCCGTTTGTGGAGGACAATTTACTTTTTATACAGGATAGAGCTCGACACCACGTTGTTAGAGAGGTTGAAGAGGTCAATCGAAGGTAGTTCAGTACCTTCGATTTGTGAATATTCCAACTATGGATTGGCCACGAAGAAGCCCAGATATGAACCCCATAGAATATCTATAGGATCTACTAAAACGATCAGTTAGGCGCCACATACTTGCCCTTATGACGGTTAGGAAACTCGAACAAGTCGTTCTTGTCGAATGGGAGAATATTCCTCAGAATACTATTCAGCATTTGATCAATAGCATCTCCTCCAATTTTTTTCTAAAGTTTTCATTAACTTGTTTTCATTACATTTGACATTACTGTTTCTTTCTGTTATTCATTCATGTTTTTGCTGACAAAATCATTTGTTAAACATTAGAGTTGAAATCATTTAATTATAAAATCACGTACGTACTACGACTTAAATCTTCGAAAAAAAAAGTAATGTGAAATTTCACTGATGCGTTAATTTTCTCCAGGGTTTATATTTCTGTTCTAAAAGGTGGTCCAACCAAAACGCACGATGTTAATTGTAAATAAAACAAAAAGTTTTCAGAGAATTATCTTAATATTTTTTATTATGATAGAAGGATCTATGACAGTTATGTGTGAAACAGAATATCGGCCAAATGCTCGCCACGGCATCGGTGGCATACCTCTATCCGATGGTCCATATTTTCAATGACTCTGAGATATAATTGTGGTTCAATGTCGTTAATGTGCCGAATTATCTCATCCTTTAGCTCTTGAATTGTTCTTGGCTTATTGACGTACAGCTTTTCTTTTAAATATCCCTAAAGAAAGAAGTCCAACGGTGTCAAATCACATGATCGTGGCGGCCAATTAACATCGCCACGACGTGAGATAACACGGCCATTGGATATCTCGCGCAAAAGTGCCATTGTTTTGTTGGCTGTGTGGCAAGTGGCACCATCCTGTTGGAACCACATATCGTCCAGGTCCATATCCTCAATTTCTGGCCACAAGAAGTCCGTTATCATCTCGCGATAGCGAACACCATTCACAGTAACTGCTTGGCCGACCTCATTTTCGAAGAAGTACGGCCCGATGACGCCGCCAGCCCATAAACCGCACCAAACAGTCACTCTTTGTGGATGCATCGGCTTTTCAACAATCACTCGTGGATTTTCATTTGCCCAAATGCGGCAATTCTGCTTGTTAACGAATCCACTGAGGTGAAAGTGTGCCTCGTCGCTGAAGATGATTTTCTTTGTAAAGTCACCATTCACTTCTGTCTGTTCAACCAACCATTCGGCGTATTGATGACGCTTGAAATGGTCAGTAGGATTCAGCTCTTGAGTCAATTGAACCTTGTAAGCGTGTAAATTCAAATCTTTATTCAAAATTCGCATCAGTGATGTTCGTGAGATGTTCAATTGTGGGGCACGACGACGAGTCGAGGTTGACGGCTCTTCTGCTACACTATCGCGAACAACAGCAATGTTTTCCGCAGAACGAATGGGGCGAGCATGCACAGGTGTTTTCACATTTCCTACAGACCCTACTTTGCTGAAATTTGTGCACAATTCTCCCGATTGTGGACACATTTGGTCGATTATGCTGACCAAAAAAGTCACGAAGTGCACGAAATGCATTTTGATTTGAACGCCCATTTTCGGAAAAGGCTTCAACAATCTTAACGCGCTGCTCAATTGTGTACCTCTCCATGCTTGAATTTGTCAAACACTGAAACAAAGAAATGTCAAATTAAGTTGGGCAAAAACTTGACGTTAATGTGTGACTCACAATTAACATCGTGCATTATGGTTGGACCACCCTTTATTAAGGAAAATTTGCACAAATAACAAAACAATAGATGACTAACCTTGTGACTATTTTATGTTAAAATGCATTATATTAGCTAACATTTAACGTATCTTAAGTTTAAAAAATGAACATCTGATAAAGAAGAATTTTATAAGTAGAAATAAACTATTTTATCTGTATAAAAACAAAAGTAATAAAAAGAAAAATAGATCGCTAAATACGATGACGTCTTGCCAATTGAATAAATTTATGGTTAAATTCAGTAAAGTGCATGAATTATTGGGCACCTTCAACAATTTTAATTTAAAAAATAATCCAGAAACACGGAAATATTCGTCGATCATATTTAGCAAATTCCGGTCTCGTCCCGTTCACCCTGCAAACGCCGTAGTTGCAGGACGCAGGTGTTCCTCGATGGCTTGTTATTCGCCGGGTATTATTTTTAGAAAATAAACCGGAGTAAATAAATCCACGTTTCTGGTTTGTTGCGCTCGTTACAGCGAATTTTCCAGCGGAGTTAAACATTTTGGGAGATTATTCTTTTGTATTAGGTACTTTACTTTAGTCTTTCTTTTAAATAATGTACGGGCCTTACAAAAATAAACGTTTGCGAGAAATATTGCCTATTCTTGTGTACTTCGAGTGATATCAATTTCTGGAAGTTTTAAATATTCATTCGCAGGAGGCGCTGGAAGGCGGCCTTTGAGATTTTTCGTATTTAATCAGTCTAACTTTTTAAGCTTTGCGCTTGGAAGAACTCAATAATAATACTGAAATTAGAAACGGTATATGCATTACTTTTGTATAATTTTTTAATATACAGTTTTAACAAAAAAGACAAATGTTAAATAAAATTCATATCATATTCACAAATGCAAAACAATGACCATAAGCTATCGAGTGATGATTTCGTGTGAAATTCACGAATAATAAATATTTCCTAAACTTGCCTCACTACATATCCACACTCCGATATTTAATTAGTGTAATATATGTATTGTATAAATACATATGTTGCATAATATTGTATTACAGATACATACAATAAAATATAATATGTGTATAACATACACTGTATTTCATTTCAAAGGCATTTCGTTTTTTAGAAAGATAGATAGTAAAAGACGTAAAATTTAATTAAAACTCACACCAAAAGGTGACATTCAAACGGGGAAATTTATACAGTGTAAATTTCAGTATCTATATTTACACGTATATATTACTTCAAGATAAATTCTACCTCGACTTTGCAGTGTTCTTTCTTACCAAACTACTGCGTTCCTATATGTACCCCGTTTATTAATGTCAAATTAATGCAAATTATATTTCAGATACTGTTGTAAACTTATCTTGTTGAAAGACAATTTTTTACAGAAAATGTAATCGCGCTTGTGTAAAATATCGTATATTATTTGGTAGTTAGTACTATTAGTAATTGTACCAGGTTAGTTATTCAATAAGTGAATTATACATTCTATTTCAGTCGCTTAGATGTAAAACTCAACAAGTCCAGACAAGCATAATATGAGATAATTAATAAAAACTTGTAACATTTTCATCCAATTGAATGCAGTGACCAAATCTCATAAAATAGATTATTATTGTTTTTAAATGTTAACCAAATCATAGTTTAGAAATTAGAAGCATCCATATGACCCCCAAAATTGGGAAATAAAATGGACATGTTGATTTTTGCACCTAATTTTGTTTGAAATGTTCCAAAAAAATGTGTGTAACTTTTGAAAATAAATTTTATTTCTCATTATTATCGAACAACACAAAATACATTTTCAAATATCAAAATTAATTGATTCTTGTCCGCAGCATCTTCTTCTTCGACTGCTTGTCCTCCATCTGAAACATTTTGGAAAGCTTCTCGAAAAAAAAATTAAGGCATTTTTTCCCATTCCTTTCCATAGTGTTTCTCTAATAGTTTCGCTATACTTCTGTCTTGCCTTTATTAATCAGTACTCCAATTTTCAAAATCTTTGGTCCTATTTGTGAGATGTTTTTTCCTCTTTTACATAAATGTACTCATAATATTCATTCATTTCTGTAACATGCTTCGCCGCTTACAAGAGATATGTTATTAATTTTTAACAATGATTATCCTTTTCGAAGGTTGAAATTCAAAGCGCCAATATCCTGGTTGTTTTAAAACATTTTGAGTTTCACGTCTCCTCAAATTCCGCATTAGAAAGTCTTCTCCAATTTCGTGAACAGTAGCAAACTTTTTGATCATGTTGATGTACTCTTTTGGATAAACAACTTCCATTTTCCTGTTATAGATTTTTTCAATTTGACCAAAAACGCGATTGAGGGGAATACAAGAATGCCCAACAACCGGAAAGAGCAACTCTATTTTCTTCACATGTGGAGGAACTTGAAATTGTAACCAATAATTCAACATAGTAGATAGATAACCAATAATTCATGATAGTAGAATTTGTATTTTGTGCCCCACATCCATCACACACATGTTACTCAACTGACAAAATCTAAAAATTAATCTGCATCACGTAATGAAACATTTAGCTTTTATTGGTTCACTGGAAATGTTTGCCTTTGTATCTAAGACTGCAAGGGATGTGTCGGGTTTTGCATCTGAGATGAAATTTTAAACTCAAATTACTTTTGATTTGTTGGTATTTGTTGTAAAAATTCCCTTGGACTATGTCAGCATTTACATTTTTAATCTATTACCATAACAATCTCATTTTTGAGGAAAGGGTGACTTGTTGGGTTTTGCATCTAGACGACTGATTTATATATAAGGTACATTACTTGGCAATCTTAGAAGTGATAATAATGCCAAATTCACTTTAATTTGTGAATTTCTCGTACGTTCTGGCATGTTGTCTACTTGATAACTCACATTTTCAGTAATATTGAGACAAATATGTATTATACAGTAATACAGTATTACAATGGATGCTATCAAAATAAGCATAACATCTATCCACGAACGAAATAAGACCAACAATTAAACCAAGTAATTGTTAACCTCATCTTAACATTTAACATGAGGTTAACCTCAAAATGTTCTCATATTTGTAGGCAATGCTGTTGAATAATTCATTTTGCTTGGGACAGCTGCAGCTTGATACAAACAAAATAGATATCCTTATACCTTTTGTTAATAGTCTTCACCAATATATGAGGAAATTCGAAAATAATTCATGGAATTTGACAATTATTTTGCAACAAAAACGATTTCCTTCAAGTTATCAGAGGAAGACGAGGCTTCTATATTTTGTTTGAAAAATGTACCCCTAGTTCCAGAGCTAGTACATCATGGAAGACGTGGTATCATCGTGTCAAAAGAAAATCACAGGGCTTTGAAATTTTCAGGGTTTATTTGAAATTGAGGTTGAAAATAAACAGTCCACATTCTTAGTCTCAAGTTAAGAGAATATCGCTAAATACGCAATGTTTTACATCTTCTTCAATCAATATTCTCACACCGAATCTTTTTTTTTATCATATATCAATAACTATGACTTATAAAAAATACTTTTCAGTTTTTAAAACCCTGCTTGAATTTTCTGTACGATCATTTCCCTAGTGATTAATTACCAAAGTCAAAACCAACTCTTTTGCTTTAAACGACGTTAACTCAGCGAAAAAACATCGTATAAGGCTTTTAGATCACTTAAATTAAAGAGGATGAAATTATTAAAAAAAAATTGATTTCTTTTTATTTTTTTCTCATGATTCAAGAAATAGTAACGACAAAAAATTTTTAACTTAATATCTAAAAACTAGAAACTTGGAGCTTAAATTTTTTTTTTAATTGCTCTGCGACTGTTTTTGTCCAAGTTACAGCCCTTTGAAAATCACCTAAAAATATAGGATTTTTTTACATCCCTTAATTTTTGTACCTAGTTTAATTATGTGATTACTTGATCACTTATTATGTACGATGGCATCTATTACTTTTATGTCACTTGTATTGAGGACTGTATGATTTCCGTTACTTTTATAAATAATGAAAAATATAATCATCAAAATATTTTCCTGGTGATCAGATAAATTGTAAAGACATATTTTTGAGTCTACCTCACCTTAAAATTGTATATAAGAACCGTATAACAGGTAGTAAATGTAAATCATGTGCGCAAGGATTGTGTACAACTATTTTAATAATAAACCTAGTTCACAAATCTTTTGTTCGTTTCTTTTTTGTAAAATAATTGTAAAACTTATCAAGTTTACGGGAAGTAAACATACCGACCCTTTTTCATTCCGACATTTGTAAAGCGCCGCACAGAGGTAGTTAGGTACGTAATCTATTACATTTAATATCTAACTTTCTCCAACACGAAACCAATAAAAAATAAGTTAAATGGCTGTTTGATTTATTATTTCTATACCCAGAATGGGATTTAGATTTTTCGGTTCACGTAATACGTCTAAATCTCCTAAGTCCCTATAATTGTATCACGATCGTATACCCTTGAGAGGAAATGCAGGCCTGGGAGAAAAATCTCATACAAATCTGACAATCAATTAGTTGCAGAAAGCTCAGGTATAGAGATTTTAAAATTAAATCGTTTTTTATTTTTGTGATGGTGTAACTGACATTTTGAAGAAGTTCAGAACAGTTTGTAGACATTAAAGAATATTAATTAGAAATATATTTTTAATAATCCAGATATAGCGATTGAGATATATTATGTATTATAATAATATAAGTTCATAATGAATATACAGTGCGTGTCTAAAGTTTCACTTGGAAATTAATATATTTAAAACGAATTAATATATATATATATATATATATATATATATATATATATATATATATATTAAAATATAAAAATAATAATATAAATATATTTTATAAATAGTGATATAATCATGACATATGGCGTTGCGACGTCATTTTGAAATTTATCTTTAAATGGCAATAGTATGCGAGTGACACCCCATTGATGTTGAGGGTAGTGATCTAATTTATTAGTTTTTAACACATACCACATTTGTTGTTCTTATGTTCTTTAGTGATTAATTTCCTTATAAGACATAAATAAAATTATACACAAAAGGTAATGGATGAACAGTATAAGAGTCTGAATAGAAAGTAGGCTCTCGTCAGCAGATAATGAATAGCAGATCATTCACTATTATGCGATGTTAATAGTAATGTTCTAATTTATCACTTCTTAGTATAAATTATCTTTGGGGTCCTTAACGATCAATTGCTTTATACTCGTAAAACATCAGTATAAGGAAACAAATAAGATTACACCGAACATATGTATGAACAAGAGAACAGTCTAACAGTAACTTATAAGTCGGAAATCGAGAAAGGAACCACCAAGCCGCCAAGCGGTTATCAAAGTAGTTCCAGAACAGCAAAGCTATTACATAATCGCTCTAGGAAACAACTACTCCTCGGGCTAAAGCCCCGCCAGACATTGAATTATACCCAGAAGCGATCCTCGACCCCTTTCTCGTGTTTCTGCACGATCAGATAAGGTTTCAAAAAATAAAACCCGCCACAGGTAGGATTCGACATTTGTCCCGGATCGGAACCGAACGACATTTCGACTATTTCGAACTTGTTAGTTCTCATCAGTGTCGCATACGGTACGCCGATTCAGGACAAATAAAAAAGCTACAGAAAAATACAGCATAAAAATTATGAAATCAAGGCTCTCGACCTAAAAAAACCCTTGTATTAAAGTTGTAGAGGAAAATGTAGATAGTGATGAATTACTTGAGTTCATAAGAAAACAAAATACTTCAGTTTTACACTATGAATGTGAACTACAAGTAAAGGTTATAAAAAATATGAAAACTAAATTTATGGCTATCATTGGAAGTATAGAATCTTCGAATACTCGTATGTAGGCGTTTTCAAGTGTTTCAAATGTGGTAGCTTTGACCATCACGCTGATAATTGTGCAAATCCAGGTAAATAATAAACTGTGCAAATCCAGGTAAAGTGTAACACCATTCTACCAGATCCTGCGTAGATAATAATTTTAAACGTTCAAATTGTATTGAGGCTAAACAAAAATTAAAAATAGATATTAATGTAAATCATTTTATATATGACAATAAATGTCCAGTTTATTTAAAGAGAATTAAACCAGAAAAAGAAAATTAAGTATACATCATCTGATTCTTAGCACTCCATTGTTACTCCATTATTTATTATTTATTTATGTTTAAATTTATTTAGAGCTACCTTTTGTTTTTAGTTATACATATATATTTCTATAAATGTGTTTATATTTAATTATATAATTTTTTAGTTATAGTTATACACGTGTTCCGCACTTTGTCCTGTAAATGGATTTTTCTGTTGATTAATGAAGCATTATTATTAATATTATTATTCGATATTAATGGTAGAGTTCTAACTTATCAGTTTTTACTATACTCGTAAATCATCTTTGCGGTCCTCACTGATCAATTGCTTCATAAAATATCAGGATAAGGAAACAAATAAAATTGTACACAAAATGTAACATATGAAAAACCAAACGTAGTATGTACTCGTAGTAGCCGTGAAGTGAAGTATGAGCACCCGAACAGTCTGAATAGAAAGTAGGCTCATGCCAGCAGGCAATGATTAGAAAAGGTTTCATTAATATTTCAATATTAATGGTAGGGAATTAATTTAACAGTTCTCAGCATAGACTACCTCTCTGGTCCTTAATCATGACTGTCTTTATAAAACATCAGGGTATATGATCATATTGGGGAGGACACTGTGTGATGGCGACCATCGTTCATAAAAACAAGCAAGTAGCGCCTGATTTCTTTTATTGGTACACTATATAATAAATAAGTTAATAGATACAAAGTAAAATTATATAATAAGTTACTTCTTGACGAGACTCTACAAACTAAATACTAATGGGGATTCGAAACTAGCTTTAGCTATGTCCTTGGCATCGATATTCTTCAAATTAAAATTAAACCCACTGTAATCGCCAGATCTTCCAAACGTCTCCGCTATGCGCCTTTTCGCGTCCCTTTTCAACTTTACTTTCTTTACTGCATCTAGAAGTTTGTTATATTTTTTAGATCTAGTAACACTTTTTAAGTCTCTTTTATTTACGTTTGCGTTCTGGTGAACTTTGCCATGGAGGTCGACGCCGGGGATGGCGGTGGCGGCCTTCTCGTGTCTGTCGCTGTCTAATATTTTGTCCAGGTCGAATTTGGGAATAAATTCTTGGTCTGCGTTGCCCATGCCCAGACCAAGGCTCTCCAGCTGCTCCTGGATGAGCGGGTCGTCGGGCTTCTGGAAGGTGTTGGACCGGCTCTGAATTGTCTTTTGTTCGCTGCTCTGGTCCGGGCTTTCCATTACGGTGTCCAACATCGCCAGATGCTTCTCAATGTACTCCTTGACGGGCTCCGCTCTTGCCTTGCATTTTTCGGGTAACTTGTTGAATTTATCGAGGAGGTCCTTCAGCATCTGGGCTTTGTCTTGGAAGCCGCCGATCTGTGGGGAAGACTCAAAAATGAAGTTCTTCTGGTTCTGAGTCTCGTCGAAGTTTATCTCCTCCATTTCTTTCATGTGAGCCAGGGCGTCTTCCTTTCTAATTTTTGTTATTGCCGTTAGGTAAGTGCGCAGATTGGACGGTAAAGTTTGGCACGTAGCAGAAAGCTGTAGCCTACTTAAAAGGCAAGACATGGAGTCCAATATCTTGCGAGTCTCCTCGGAGTTGGTGTCGTTCAAATTTTGAAAGATCAACTACAAACCAACAAGTCACAAATATTAGTTGGGTATATTACAAATGTGTTACTTACGTTTTTGTTCGTTCTCTTTAAGCCTTTTGTAAAGCGCTGTTGCAACCGCGCATTTTTCCTTATTTCATCAAATATGTTAGACACTAACTTCGATGGAAAATAGCCATCTAGTACGTCGTCCAGTTTTTCGTAGATACCGTGGCTTGTATTATTATCGTTACCCTAGAAAAAATTGTATATAAAAATGTCTTATGAACTTCGAAAGTACAGGGTCCGTCAGGGAGCTACGGTGTTTTTTTTTTTAAAATGACAAGTTTATTATTGAAGGAATTTTCAAATTCATTGTTTTTATACATTAGTCGCGTATTGCCATTGAAGAATACATAACATAAGTCAGCTGCGAAAAATTACATCAGTTAGGTGACGTCCTTTTTTGACGAGGCATAATTGTAGGCAGGTGGCAAAATCATTTATACTCCTTTCGAGCATGGCACGAGGAATCCTTCCAATTTCGCGCGTTTTGGTTTCGGAAATAGCTTCAAGAGTTCGCGGTTTGTCTACGTAAACTATGTAAACTTTAGATTTTAAGTAGCCCCATAAAAAGTAGTTACGAGGTAACAGGTATGGTCACCGAGGAGGCCATTCCATATCCCCACGCAACGAAATCAGGCGCTCAAGGAAACGTTCTCTTAGAAAGCCCATTGTTCTCCTTGACGTATGGCAAGTTGCTCCATCTTGTTGGAACCAAACTGTGTTGAGGTTAATACGTCGTATTCTTAGTACTGGCAGGAAATAATCACGCAACATGGTAAGATAGCGATATGTATTAATAGATGCTGTTCGTCCAATTTCGAAAAAAAAAAAATAGGGTCCAATAATGCAAATTCGAAATATGCCACACCAAATAGTTACTTTCTCGGAGTGCAGATGTTGTTCATGCAGTTCTTCTGGGTTTTCGGATGCACAGTATCGAAAATTCTGTTTGTTTATAATCCCCGATAAATGAAAATGGCCTCGTCACTCATGAACAGAACGATGTTGTCCATCAGCAATTCCAACATCCTTTCTGGGAATGTCGCTTCACAAAGTCATTATGCTGCAGTTTTTGGACACCCATAATTTTATGAAGATGAAAACGAAGGTTCAGTTGTAAAATTATGTAAACTGAGTTGTCTGATATTGTAAGAGCGTGACGTACCGCTGAATAATGAGGGTTGTTTTGCACCGCTTGTCGCACTCCTTCAATGTTTTCCGGGGTTTGCACAGTTCTGTCTCCTACCAGTGCAGTCCCAGGTTTCAAGGATCTTGTTGTTTGAAATTTGTTCACCCACTTCATAATGGTATCTCGTTTTGGAACGCGACCATGCCGACCAACAATAAAATGGTTTCGAAATCGTCGCTGTGTGAACACCACAGAGCGACCAGTTTCAATGAATGTGTTGTAAATAAAGCACGGTGTGCCACAGACCACGGCTCTATTGCTACTCGAGTGACACCCCGCAACGAGTAGATATCAATCATCCTGAAACATTTGCTCCACGTAGGCGCGCATAAAAGTCGTCTCAAAAACACCATATCTCTCTGGTGGACCCTGTATAATTTTATCATCATTCCTTAGGGTTGTAATGTGTTAATGTTGTAAATGTCGATTAAAATAGGTAGAATTGTATGGGTCGGAGGTTACATGACATGCCATTCTCCACATAGCATGCTCATAGGGCTTTACATTTTCCTTAAAATAACCAATAAATATTGACCTATAGTCCTATTACTTATATACAATCGAATAAAAAAAATTCTTAGGAATTAATACTAATACAATTGCTGTCAATTAGAAAGAAATATTAATACAATCGCATTTAAAAAATACTATGATAATAATAACAAAATGCTGTTTATTAATAAATATTTTGTGAGGTGTTTGCACAATTTATATCAAAACAAATATAAGGAGCGGGAGAGTCTTATTGAAGTGTAGACGCAATCGATAGAGATGTTATAACAGGAGATTTTTTGTTAAATCGTTCAATGTTATTTGGGCTTTAGATGCAGTGCAGAATTTTTAGGAATATAGACCAATAATAATTTTGTAAAAATATCAAGATGTTTGAAGATATTTATTTTAACTTTGTGAAACAGTATTTGAAGGCTTCGATTAGAATCAGTATATATTTATATCAGTATATATCATATACAATTTTGCAACAAGAATATGATTTATTTAAACATGCATTATAGACAGACAAAAAGAAGAAAGTGTGTGAAGAATACACAAACCTCCTAATGAAAAGACCAAGAAAAAATTCATATTGCTACTTATAATGTCAGAAAATTATATGTTTTTTGAGATAAAAAAGAAAATATATATTACAAAGTATTACAATACCGTACTGTTTAATATGATAGTGTCAAATGCAGTATATCTTGAGGTGAATATTTTATTTCATTTGGTAACAGATCGATTAAAAGCAAAGACCAATTTGAGTGACTCCCAAAATTACCTGATTTGCCACCACTAGGTTTCCTAAAAAATCGAAATTCGTTGCACACCTATTTTTCAAAACAAAATTCAAAATATCTTAACAAAAGTGATGCACAATTAACGATTAATTAAAAACACCACATCTATTTAGGCATGTTTCCTAGATATTTATTTTAGACATTGTTAAATTATAAAGAATTTGAACTGCAGAAAACTTAAAGTTTTTCATTCTGCACCTCTCATGGAGTATATTTAATGTCTAATATTTACAAAGACTTCTTGATTCATGTTGATGTAAAAAGTTAAAGACTTTAGTTTGTAAATGATTTCATAACCTTAAATTTTCGGTTATAATTAAGAAACATTTCATAACAATAATTTCCTATTTGCAGCAAAGAGGTATTTTATTAACTTTAGAATTATAACGGTGTGTAACTCAATAGGAGATGTAAGAAAATAAAAGATTGATTTGCCATTATTTTAGAAGAAGAAGAAGAAAACAAGGCGCAATTCCTCCTTTTGAAGACTTTCTTCAAAATTTAGTTTCCTGAATTTTACGATAGTTTCAAAACTCTTAAATCTTTATTCTTCCCAACAGAAAAATTAAAGCTGGAATTTTTCAAGAGTTCTAGTAGGAATCTTGATCTTAAATACTAGAAATAATCATTACCTGGGCACTATCTATGGTGAGAATTGTGGTCACTTCCTCACTATTTTTGAAGTTCTCATCCATTTCACAGGCGTTTTTAATACTAACTCCACACGTGGTGCATGATCCATTAGTTGTTGGAGCTGTCACATCATTTACCCGAGTTAAAGACACAGATGCTTCCGGCATTGATGGTGCCGGCATTGATGTTGCCGATATTGGCGGTGGCGTTGACAGGGGATCGGGCTCCTTGTCACGCTTTTCTATCACTAAAGGCGCGTTTCCATCGAACATGGATATCGCCTTCTCGCTCTCCATCGTGCCATTGTCAATTTTTCTTTTCTTCTTCGTCTTGACGAAGAAGTCTCTCGATGCCATAGGAAAATTATAGGCATGAGGAGGTCTCCTGTTGACTGCTAAGGACCGTTTATTCAGTTTCTCATCGTTTTCATGATCATCTACAACGAAAGTGGGCCAGTGTTGAAAATCCGACATCTTGTCTAAAAACACCTTGTTGGGATGTTTAATTCTGTTGCGTCGATTGCTGGAGATTTTTCTGGCGTTGTTTCGAAGGAAAGCGTCGCCACTAGAGTCAAATCTGACCTTGTTTGCATTTACAGGTATTAGACGACCATGTTTGTGGGTGAGCTTCGATTTGAATTTGTTGCTAGCTGTATGGCCATGATGCACACTAGATATATCAGAATCGCTTAACACTGGCGGCGTCTTATCACCCCCAATATGTTTCGCTTTTCCCAAGTAGCTATCTTCAACGACAAGACTCCCTTGCTCCTCAGGCTTCTCAATAGGCTTATCTACGTAACTAGAATTATCGTAGTCGTTGTTGTAATATTCATCCTCGCTTTCAGTGGTCGTTCGAGGGTTCGCGAATTCGTTATTCGTCTTTTTTACTATATTAAAGTCTGCTTTCTTTTGTTTTTCAGTTACGGAGTCCTCTTCGTCACCATAGTCGCCCTCCACTGAATCCTTTTGCAACAGCTCTACACGTCCTTCACTTTCCGAAGCGGATTCCTGCAGCTCCGTCGAGACATCGTCGTAGTAGTCATCTCCAGCTTTATCGTACGTGTCGTAGACATACTCAATAGTCTTTAATCCTCTTCCAGTAAATTTAAATTCATTTTCATTGTCAATACGTGCCTTTGATCTTTTGCGTTTTAAAGGTTTAGAATCAGAGACGATGTTGCCCAGGTAGTCGTCCTCGTGATGATGCCGCTTTCTATGCCTTTTCCTCGGGTGTACTTGACTGTCGATATTGTCCCTCTTCCTGATTATCAGGTTTGGTGGGAAATGGCGAGCAATTTGGTTTCTGTAATTGACCAAATCTACGTCTCTATCCCAATATGATCGTTCTAGGGGTTCTTCGTTACCGTTGTTAATGTCTCCCGCCATATAATTTGGGTAGTTTGCATATCTAGCACTTTTCCGCCTGGCTGAGGCATAACGAGGATTATTGTAAACTATTACGATTCTATTTAGATTGGGATCGAATTTTTCAGAGTAGATTCTTGAACGTGGCCTGAACGGATTTCTTCTTATATTACGATAACCTACCGCCCGATTACGCATATCCCTTAACTTTCTATTGATGTTTTCAAGATTACCAATCTTTGATGAATCTTGAACAGTATTTAACTGGAGTGGTTTTTCTTGTAGGATCGCGTCATTTCCCAGTTGCGGGGACTCCAACTCAGATTCTGTCTCTGAAACGAACTTATGTTCAATATGTGTATATACTTTACGTAAATGACTTTTACCTGGCCTACTGTGCGTATCAAATACGTCGGCTCCCAGGTTTGAATAGGGTTGGTGAGATTTCGAAGTATCTCCTGATACGTCCACTGTTTCAAAGTTTTCACTGATCGGCTCGACGTTTTGCTTCACATCTTTGCCAAATAGATCCGTTTCGGCATTTGGAATTTCGTAACCCTTCGGGTTAACTTGATCATCGTTCTTGTTGGTGAAGTCTTGACCAGTTCCCACAACTTGAGTTTCAATTTTCAATGGTTCTACATTAAGTATTGGGTTCTCGGGTACTTTCGGGATAGGGCTTTTCAGGGGAGCTTCTAATTCCAGAACGCTTGTTTGCTGTGCCAACGGCTCCACCTTCTCTTGAGCATTCTGCGCATTACTGTCAGCATTCGCTACGGTTGTAGTTGGCTCTGGGTTTGCGAGCATTCTTGCAATAGCATCTCTGAGAGGATCCACGGATACCAAATTTACATTGGTTTGCTGCACAGGTGGTTCCAATGTTTCTTGGACATTCTGAGCATTACTGTCTATATTCGATATATGAGCGTCTGACTCAATTTTCTGTTTATTGTCTGAGTCAGTCAGCAACAGGGGGTTGCTTAAACTCTCATCAGAATTCTTATTATTTATGAGCTGGATTCTTCCTTGAAGATATTCGAGCTGTCTCTTATTCTCCGGTTTAGAAATGTCCATAATATTAGGTATACTGTTTTTATCTTCAGCATTCTTTGTCTTATGAATACCTGAAAGGAAGTCTGACTGAACGGTGTTTATCTTTACAATTCCTTCGTCTTTATTTTTATTAAATTTGTTATTTATGTTTCTTTTTGTGGAAGTTTTGGCATCATTCATTGCTACAACGCCAACATGTTTCATTATATCGACTAAATTATTGCCGTTTTCCTTACCGACAAGTAAGTTTGGTTTCTGACCATCAATTTCCATTATACCTTCCCTATTTGAATTTGGTTCAGGTATATTATTACGCTTGATGTAGTTATAGACGTCGCTTGTCAAGCCATTTCCCTCATGTACTTTTTCCGCTACGTTTATTTTCACCAGCTTCCCATTGTCCACTTCAATTCTCTGCGCTGGTTCGAACCCAGTTTCGTTCTCGTTTTGCAACTGAACTTTTTGGGGATACTTTATATGTTGGATGAGCTTTTTTAGATTGGCGTTGTTCCTTGCGAAAGCAATGCCCTTCTGCATTTGGTGTTTTTCAGAATCCGTCCAGAATTTGCTCATGTCCTGGAAGTTGTTATGGTTGAAATCGTACAGGTTTAGGTTCGACTTGGTGTCGGTGTTCAAATCAAAATTCGACAACAATGCACTGGGAATGGTTTTACTCTCCTCGTAGAGTTGTGGGGGTGAAAATTCGGGTGGGGGAGTATACGTGGAACTAATTCTGTCGTAAGTGGCGAAATTGGGGATGGTGACGTGGTAGACTAGAGGTCCCACTACCGATTCGCTTTGTCGGGCTAAACTGCTGTCTGTGTTGAGGTGCTCGTTGGCAGTGAATAAGTTCTTGAAGTTGCTGTACAGTTCTTTAGTCTTCGGCTGATCAGTATTAAAATTTATACTTCTCTGTGGTGGCGGTTTAGTGTTCGTAATTATTTCGGCATTATGGTTTTCCTTTTTAAGGTTATACGAATTGGTTTCTGATATTTGATTGGGGCTTGATAGTGGAGATTGAACGGCGACTAGGGTAGGCAATTTTTCTTCGAGATGGTCTATATTGAGGATTATAGATTTGGGACTATTTACGTTTTCTGTTATTTTCTTCACTAATTTACCGTCCTTCTTTATATCTATTTCAACGTCTCGTTTACTTACATCTCTCTTAGCTTCCGAAATAACGTCCTTGAAGTTAGTTTTCATTTTGTTGCTGTCGTGTATCTCTGAAAGTGTTTCCTTGTATCTTTCTGGATACTTTTCGTCTGACCTTTTTATTTCACCCACTTTGCTTTTAGGCTCCAAGTTGATTAAATTTTTGTGCTCGAAGAATCTTGCATTATCAGAAGCTCTTCTTAGTCGAAGGGAACCTTTTCTCAGATTAAGTTTTTTGTTGTGTGTTCCTAAATTTCCGGATTTGTACATGTATGGGTATATATCGTTTCGTGGTTTGATATCTCTGTGTTCTACTCTTTGATCTTCTATATCGTCATCTGAATGTAGCATGAACTTCTGAAATATTTAGACAAGTAAATAATATTTTTAGACGTTGTGAAATGAGTTTACCTTTTTGTTGAAGACGCCGTTATCTTCGTCTTCAAATGTAAGTCTTTCATTCCTGAATTTCTTGGCAAGTACTTCTCTAATTAACCTAAAATCGTTTTTATGCTTCTGTACAGAGGTTAACCACTCATTCAACTCGCGTGGTAGAGAGGGATTGGGCTGAAATGTCTGAAATAAAAAGGGTTTTTTCAGGATTTACCAAAATATAAAATGGAAAGTATTATAACGTATGGCTGCTAACTCATCATGATTATTTCAATTGGAGGATAATTAAAATTGTTTAAATTGGAGAATAATTTAAACTGTTTAATGATGAAAACTAATTTGACGAAACTCGTTTCGGTACAATATGCAGTACATTACTTCAAATAATGCAATAATACGTACATTAGCGTGAGTATAGGTTAGATGAAAAAATGAAGAAAAGCGGTAATGTAATTCTAAAATACTGAAGGTCATAGGACGATAAGCATAGTGAATCGGCCTCAGAAGGATATCTGGATCATCTTTTGAGAGTATGTTGGTACTACTGGGATACGTTGATCTTGAAAGCTTCAGACCTCTATCTATTTTGTTTTTTAAATAAATCGAAAAAATTAGAAATGAGAATATATTTTTTCTCTCAAAAACGGTTCAACCGACTTCAATGAAATTTAAACACATTGTAGAGGTGTACAGAGGCTACATTCGGAAAAATAATTTTCATAATAATCATTAGAAATTAAGTGACTTAATCAGAAATTATTCTTTTCTTTATGATAACGTTCTAGAACAATTTTGAAACTAACAACTTTTTTATATATTTTCGATGTAAATAACCTCTCAAATACTTAAATTGATTAAAAAGGTACGTCATATTGAAAGAAAATAAAAACCGATTTTTTTATATAAATATCGACTTTTTTCAATGTCTATACCTTTGAAATAACAGCTTCAAAATTGTTTTAGAACAGTAAAGACAAAAACATTTGAAGAAGAAGAAGAAGAAGAAGATTATGAGTTGTTATTTAGCATCCGGCCATGTTATATTATCCGAGCATAGCCTTTATATATTTCTATAATGTGTCCAAATTTCATCCATATCGGTTAGGCCTTTTTTGGAAAAATGAAAAATCGAAAATCATTTTCTGTTTTTTTCGATTTATTCAAAAACCAAAATAGATAGAGGCATGAAGCCTACAAGATCAATGTATCTCATTGTTATCAACATACTTTCAAAAGAAGATCTAGATGTCCCTCTGGGACCGATTCACTATGATTATCGTCTTATGGCATTTAATGGCAATGATTATTACAAAAATCAACAAAACTAAATATTCAAATTGTGTACCGTAGTTGTCTAATAGTAGCTTTAGTGATTGATAACTTTTATTTTTATTGCTGTCTAATAAAAACTTGAAATCGTACTTCGTTAAATAATTTTTTGGTTTTTGGAATTATTTATTATCTTTTGTTTGGCAAAAGTAATGTGTTTGTATTATTTATTGCATTTAATAATCTGTAAAATTGATAAATAATATGATTAAATAAACTGAACGGGAAATAACTGAAATTCTTTGCATGATGAGATTTGGAGATAGGATTCCACCCAAAGAAAAGTAGGTAGTTGAATTGTTTAATGCAACTTATCTCTATCAGCAACTTATTAGCCAAGGTATAAGCAATGTTGAGTTTAAATATCACGAACTTGGGTGTGTTCGTGATCTTCCTGAATCTGGTCGACCCTCATCATTAGAAGACGATCAGCTTGATGTTTTGTTGGAAATGTAAGACAATCATAACTCAACACTTAACTAATTGGCTTTTGATTTCAATATGGCAGTATATATAGTACACAAAATTCTAAAAAAACAAAGCATCATTCTTATAAAGTACGTCTTGTCCATGAGCTACCTGAAGATTAATTTGATTGGCGAAATCAATTCAGTGAGAAAATGCAACAGCTGTGCAATAATGATAATAATTTCGTAAAAGAATATAATTTTTCCTGACGAGGCTGCGTTTGTTTTGAATCATCATGTCAATAGATAAAACTGTCATTATTGGGATATTGAGAGTCTCCGATGGGTGATGGTGTATCACACTCAAAATCAACACAAAATGAATGCGTGGTGCGGCATAGAGTACAGAAGAATTCTGGATCATTATTTTATTTCTTTGATGTGAACCTAATTAATGCGAGATATTTGGATTTTCCTTGAGATGCTCTTCTTCCTTTACTAATAACTTTATATCTAGATGTAGAGGAATCTGATTTTCCGAGAAATGACTCAAGATGGTGATTATCCCATTACGCAGAGCTTATATAGATGAAATATTTCCGAATCGTTGGATAGGGGCCGATTGAGTGGCCAGTCAGATCACCAGATTTGACACCCTTATATTACTTTTTGTGAGGCTTGAAAAGCAAAATTTACGTTACTAGGCCGAATAATATAGAATATTTAAAAGCAAGAATTCGCCATGAAGTACAAAATTTAGCTCCTAATGTTTAAAAATAATTTATTAATTATTTTGGCTATTGTCAGACAGCCAACGATGTATGATTTGAAAATTTATTTTAGTTGACTTTTCAAATACTTATTGCCATTAAATTTAGTATTTTGAAAGTACAAAATCGTGTTTCTTTCATTCTTTATGTATTTCTTTATGTATATCCACGCTAATGTAAGTATTATTGTAGTGTATGTAAAAAAAATTGTTCTTTCACATTTCATACATTAATTACATTTTAAAATATGGGCAACTAAAAATAAAATTTGCCAGATCCAGGAGTTTTTCCCAAACGTTATTCCTTTTCAAAGTTTTTAACCAATTTATTCATTACTTTACTAAAACACTCTGATTTTTGCTAGCGAACAAATATACGCTTAAGTGTACTACCCTTAAATGCAATTAGCATAAAGTTATAATGAAAAAATGACCTAATGTGAATACGAAGCTTGGTTTTTAAATATTGGTGCACTTAGCGAGTGGCTTAGTGCATCAAATATTTTATTTCGATAAAACTCCTTTTAGCACGTGAGATGTTAAGAGCACCATCGGAATCGATAAAATATTTAGTGCTTAATGCAGCTGAATTTTTAAAGAGTTATTTTATGACCGAACTTGTTAATATATTGATAAAAGAGCAAGTATGTTATCTGTTTAGGGCAATAAATCCAGGACAGTGTAACTAGGAAAATTTTGGTCCTGCGTGAGGGTTGAAGCCCTCAAAGCGGGAGCAAGGAGACCAATACGGAAGATCAGTTTTCCACAAGATACCGAAAGATTACACATCAATAGACTGCGTTTTGCCAACCAAGCTGGTATCACCAGGAGATTATTAAAACTAATTTTAAGAGGATTCGTCAATTCTGAAATTTTGCGTTATCCTGATGAATCATCACCAGTCCATGGTTAAAGCAGTACCAATAACCTCTTGATGATTTATACTGTACAAATCATCTCCAGAAAATGTTCATTGTTCGATTCTGGTAAGGGGCTGGAACCTTCGATGCAACAACAAAAACAGGAGAGTAGTTTTCCATAAATACCGAAAGATTACACGTTTCCCAACGAGTGTTGCACCAACCAAATGGCGGGAGATGATTAAAAAAAGTTTTAATCATCTTGGTGGCGAAAGGCGCGTCGAGAAACGTATAATCTTCGTAGGTGTTCGTGTAATCTGCTCTTCTGTATTTGTTCGATGCTTTGTGAAAAGCTGGACTATGCTTTGAAAAATAACTAAAAAAATATGAATAAAGTTATTCGTATTAGTTGCTCGAAGTTGTATATGAAGAAAGCGATTAAACACTTTTATGCAGTCTTTTGTCATTTTCAAATACTATTTTTGTATTTATAAAAAAAAAATACGAATTCAAAACAGATCGAAAAATGTGGTGACCTAAATTTGATCGAAGAAATTCTACAGGGTGTCTTAGTTGGAACTATAGGATTTGAATTGCGCGCCATTTGTGTCTTGTTAAAAATAGGACGTTAATATTTAACGACATCTACAAAACATACGACGTCAACATGCCGTGATTAACAGTTCACCAACGAATAGTTTGTGTATAACTGTTCTATGAAAGTGAGCGATTATTTACAGTTCTACACAAACTTAGTCTGAAGAACTGAGTCTTGAATTATGAATCTCAGCAACCTGGGATTTTATAAAATTGCCTTCTATCCTGCCTGCCTATTAAGCAAAAATCGACATTAAAAAAACAGACGTTTCATTTAGAAATAAAATATTGATTGTCGGGTGAAAATCAATGAACTATTTTTTTAGCTTAAATTTAAAACGTTGTTTACAAATATGTTTACAAAATAAATCTAGCAAACTGGGAAAACGCAATTAATTTAGTTGTTTTCAGTTTTCTACCTTAATTTTACATAAAATTATTCGATGATTGATTTAAATATTACTTATAGCATTAAAAACAAATTTAAAGCAATAGTTTAGGGATTAAAATAATTTTTGATCTTTATTTGGATTAGTTCTTAGAAGTTCTGTTGAACTCTCATGAAAACTTGTCGAATAGAAATTCTATCAGTAAAGTGCGATAATTCAGTCCTCATACTCATTTCTGTGCTGTGTATTAAAGCGGGAAACGTGGGGGCGGTTGTAGCTCGGCTCCGAGGCCCGACAACGTTCGCCGTTGGGCTGTTTATTTTTCAGGGTTGTTTCTTTCGCGCGCGTGTAATCTTATCAATTATTAAACAGGCAAGTCTTAAGTAAAACAATAATTTAGCCGACGGTAATAGGAAAATAAAAAGCCGAACGGCTACGCCGCCTCCCCGAACGCTTTATGGGCCTTATTTAAACGCTCGGTTATTAGAATTAATATTCCGCATTTTTAGCAACAGATGTTTCTCGCCTCTTATTTTTGAATAAACATCAAAATACACTTAGTTTCTTATTCCTTTCCAACTTTTCGGTGCGCCGATGCTAATCCAGATTTAGCTATAGTTGTCCGCCGTTTTATGCGAACTTCTCTATTTTGAAGTTGGAATCTCCTTATATACAAGGTGTCTGTAAGAACCTCAACATCTCTAATGAGTAAACCCCGGATTTGATTGCTAACATTTCAGACTCTGACTTATACGTGTTCTGAAATATCTATTAGAAATACAAACAGCATAAACAAATATCACAATCTTATAATAAATTATACAATAAGACATTTCATGTCAGTAACTTTTCCACCAGGGGCGTAGCGTACATGGATGCGAGTGAGCATTCCTTAAAAAATTGGCATAAATTGTTATTCAAAAGTTCAATCGATTTATTGAATTATTACAATTTTTTAATTATTTTAAACCGACCGCAAACACACATTATTTACTTTAAACGCTACCGTCAACTTTTTTATTTCAAATCGGGCGTGAAGGCGCCGAAATTATTGGACTCCAGCGTTACTTGCTGCAGTACTGAAATGCGATGGTCCATGTTACATCCAAGCTACGTGTTAGATGGATGAAAAGGTCAGTGATCTTACGCAGTCAACAGTGGAACCTCGAGTAGGTGTTGTCGTTATTTCCGGACTCAGTTATGCGATTATGTGAACGCATCTTAGCGACTGTTGTCATAACATAAGGAAGATTTGGAAGCGCTATTTCAGGTAATTGTGGAAAATGAAAATGAGGAATGGGATCGAGAGATCGTTATTTGAGCTAGAGGTTTATTAACTTTTTTGCGAGACTTTGATTTTAATTTTTTCTTAGCAGTGTTTTCTGCAATATTCACACATTCCGAGAGACTGTTTAAAATTCTACAGACAAAAATATCACATATTAGTTACTGCAATAAAAAGATCGCCGTTTGATTTAACTCCTGAAGAAGATAAGAGAAGCACCTATGCACGATTGTTTTGTGAAATTTTGGACGTTATTACTCTGAACATCAGTGAACGGCTTAGTGAAGTTTCTAAACTGATATTCTTAAATCTAGATTCCACACAATTTACTTCATTTGAACGTGAAACGTTTGTTTTACGAACTTTTTTCTTCTTTAGTAGATATATATGGAACATTTTTTGACGCACATCGTTCAAAAAGTGAACTTTCAGTGATTTATAGTGATGCCGATATGAAAAAGAGCACTGTGGTTGAGATTCACCAATATATTATGCCCCTTCAATTATCTTCTGTTTTCTCGGAGTCTTCAAAATTGTGTCGTTTAATTTTGACTATTTCTGCCACAAGCAGTTCCGCGGATCATTTTCATGTTTAAAGTGAATAAAGACTTCTCTGTGAAATTCTCAAAAACAAGAAGGACTGTCAGCTATAGCATTAATAAATATTGAAAGTGCCTTGTTAGAAGATATGAGATCGTCTCCAACATTTGAAGAAACACTCATAGACGTTTCCGCTCGACAAACAAAAACCGAAGAATTGATCTTCATTTTAAAAATTAGGATATATACCTCTGCATAATCATTTTAGGTTAGTGTCTTTTTTTATTTTTACCATTTTAATATGGCCTACTATATATCCGACTATACCTCTTCCTCTTATAAAATTGTTATCACATCCCAAGATTCTCTTCTAACGCTACGCCCCTGTTTTCCACAGCCTGGCTCATTTTTTGGTGATATAAATTAACTGCTTGCATAAATTAGAAGGACATCAACCAGCAATTTGATATTAAATAAAACTTATTCATTGACCACCTGCTATCTGCTGCTCTACTTATTTCACTAGAAATATTGAAAGTATTGTTGGAGATATAATGCGCTATATGCTAATAGTATAATTAAAATTTTATGTGATAGCCTATACCCGAAAATCGGATGTTGTTAGACATTGGTGTTCCGAAAAACATAAAACCGCGGTTACTGGACAGAGCAGTGCTTGTGAAAGACACAAGACGTTTTATAGCGAATTGTTTAAAGCCATGGTTGGGTGTAATATCTCGTGGATCCAACTAGACAATGATAGTTTTAAAAACTTTAAAGAGTAATTCTTGAATAGGGAACTTGACAAAGTAAACGTACCCATAGAATCGACGATTCAAAAAAATTATCTACCGTAAGCTGTTGCCATTGTCAAAAAATCCACTGTTTATGCAGAAGTTGAGGATAAATATTCATAGGTTTCTATCGATGAAATCAGAAATGCTTGCGGCTTGCAAGTGGCGAAAGTAGTTATAGGAGAAATGAGCCATATAGTGGTAACGCAAACGGACATTTTGATAGCATCAAAAATATTGACAAAAGAGAATGCTGAAATCGTTGCAATATTAGTTGATGAGACGTTAAAAAAATATGGGGCGCTAAACATGAGGAAAACAAAAACACGGCTTTACTTTTTCTTTACAGATGCTGCGCCATACATGAAAGCGGTTTCTCGACTTTTGAACGGAACGCATAACTACGATATGTTACATGTAACGTGTCTAGCGCATCGTCTTCATCGCGTAGCAGAGACAATCCGTGGCCGTTATCCGAATGTCGAACACCTAATAACGAATGACAAACAAGTGTCTTTAAAAGCCTCGCAAAGAGTGGCATTATTCACAGAAATCATTCCCTACACACAGTTACTTCCAGCGCCTGTAGTAACCCGATGGAGAACGTGGATCGAGGCAGTTTACTGCAATTATTACTGCAATTTTGAGGATACCACCAGGGTATTTCAACAGTTGACTTCAAATGATGCTATGGCTATTGCAAATAGCGGATCCAACTATTCAATAAGATTTGATGTACGAGTATATACATGGAGATTCTTCGCGCATAGCAAAAGCTTTTGAAAAGTTGGGAAGAAGCCACAGACAGATGAATTTTCAATAGTTGGTGCTACAAACGTTGTTTGGGACCTTCATCAGTATATTTTTCAGTTGGAAGCGGATACTGCGAAGGTTATAAAGAAAAAATCTACTGCAGTTTCGGATAATAACCCGGGGTTTTCAACTATAGCAGTTATAGTAGATATTTTACAGCAGAAAGAAGTTCATGTCTCTAATCCAGAAATCAATATGAAGGTTCTACAACATTATTTATATTTTAAAGAAACGAAGTAACAAAATAGCATATAAAACTAATAATACTCTTGAAAAATACATAAAAAATGCTTAAGATAAAACCAACACCAAAAATAATTCAGGAGTCTATAAGCTGGCTTGCGGTACTTGCCCTAAGGTATAGATAGGACAAAGAGGAAGACATTTCAACAGGCGAATATCAGACCACAAAAGGTATTTTAACAATAAGAAAATAGATTCAACTATGCAACATATCTAATAGAAGCAGACCATACTTTTAACGAAGAATTTAAAATTGTACATGTAGAGAATGTAGCGAAGAAAGGTTTAAATAAAATTTCTAAACAAACTCGTCTTCGTTATTAAATTTATTTTAGTACCTCCTTGCTATCAAAAAATCTTGTTTAAAATTTAAAGATACCATCTGTCGAAAAATTTTATAATTTAATTACAATAGTTTAATAGTAGGAATCCCCATAGTAATGAAACTAGAATTACCCTAGTTATAACGTTATAATAGTTTCAGTGCGTGAAAATCCTTCTCAATCAACTCGCAAACTCTCACTTCTTCAATCGCTTGTGGAGTTCGAACAGAGCACGGGCGACCTGGATTGCGAATTTTTACAGTCCAACCGGTATTCTCAAACATTCGAATCCATTTTCTGATCTTACACCTCTTGATTATTTCTTATGGTTATACCTTAAAGAGAAAGTGTATGTAAACAAACCACGAACTTTAGTGCAATTAAAACACAACATTCGCACCGAAATGGCCGCCGTTTCCAGAGAGATGTGTAGACCCGTGGTGGCTAATTTCCATTTACGGTTAGAGGAGTGCTAGCAGCGTGAGGGTCAACATAATTTTTAGTACTTAATTTTCCAAAACCTTGTCTAAAAATTAACAAAAAAATTTATTTTTTCTGACTTCTAGTTTTTTTTTATTGAATCTACAAATACCCCATACCCTTTCTGGACACTCTATATAAAGGCAGTTCCATATTGTAAAATTTAGTCTATGTTCTCAACATCTAACGAAGTCACTGCGTTGGCAAAACAATTGTTATGTTTAACAAATAAAAAGTGAAAATCTAACCAATGAATGTTTTAATTTGGTATAGACATCTCTTTATACAATTTCATATGGTTTCTGGTTTCTTTCTCTATATTTTCAAGTAACAGCGATATCGCCTGTACTGTTTTCTGGGACAATCGGTATAGTAAAATTTGTATTTTATTTTTTATCGTAGTAGATTTCCAAAAATGATTAATATAAATGTATCGTATGCAAATAAATTATCCGTTAATTAACTATCGGTGGCAGACCTGATGGTAAATGTAGGTTACGGGAATTATTTGGGTCGACAATTTGAGAGTCTCTCTTCAGGGACACGAAATATATTACTTGAGTACATATTTAATTCAGGAAATGGCGCTGCAGGAAAATTGTGCCTTCGGCCGCTCATATCTCCATATCTGTATCAATATCCATCTGGGTGGCTGGCGTTCCATGTGGAACTTATTAGGGAGTAAGTTATCATCCGGAGTGGCCATAAATCTTCCGTTGATTCGGCGGAGTTGCTCTATGCACATTTACCTAATGTATCGGTGTCATTTCGAAACCCTTCCTATACCAGTCACGATCCGCCGTGAGTATATTTATGCTCGCATCCAGGTTCGCGCGGCCATCACCTGCGGTATGCGCAGTTAAATTTTCGTCCGGGACGGGATGATATTAAAAAATATGGGAACGCGAAATGGGCCGGAACGTGTCACCAAATCGATTAAATTACATTATATTTGAAGGAACCTATGCGAAATATAAGTATGTTGAGTAGCAAATTTAATATAATATACTGAATTTCATGTTAGTATACCTAAATAAAAATTAGTTATGAAACTATTATATGATTTACCATGAAAACTACACATAGAAAAATGAGAATTTGAAAAAAATTGGCCTCATCGGCAACTAAATAATATCTTCTCTCAAGGGTTAGTGAAATACGTTGGTTAATGGGTTTTAATAATTATACAATATGTGACTATCAAGACCACAGTGTTTTCAGTAAGTTAAATAAATTTTCTTTCGATGAAAATTATTACACAACATAGGCTTCAGTGCCTTAGCGCCAATTATGAACTTATATATATATATATATATATATATATATATATATATATATATATATATATATATATATATATATATGTTATATGCAAATATTCACAGCAGCTAGTCTCAGGCACATCATATTACAATATTGTATTTCATTATCAAAAGTGATAACAACTTCCTTGCAATATTATTGTGAACACGCAAGCATCACGCCACTTTGAATTCTGCTGATGCTTACGTGGCAATCCAAAGCTTATAAATATTATGTTCATACAAAATTACGACAGTTCAGAATAAACTCAAGTCATAAAAACATATTTATAAAACAGTCTAATAAACAGTCAATTTTAAAACTTATAGTTATTTTTTAAAAAGTCATTTTTGAAAGTGAAAATCTAAAAATTGGCGCAGTCGTGGTAGGATTCTGCACGCGTTCAGAACACGGAAACTAACTGGGCGCGGTGGTTTTCCAAAACCTTTAAAAGAAGAAAAGAAGCTACGAAAATTTACAAAAAACAACAGCAGCCACTATTCCAACCGTCCGTCAGGTCTCTTCGGCATTGGGAACAAGCCAGCGCTAACCCGGTGTAACAACGTTCACGAAGTAGGATTCTCCGGTCGCCCCGAGGAATGTGGATAACATTAACGTAAGTCATTTAAGAATCATCTCGCTTTTTATTGCATTTAAATATTTGCGAAACAGTAACATTTATATTACAAATTCAGTTCTATTTCCCTTTTAATATTTTTATTTCGTATCATATTAAGCTCACATTAGTATTAATAAATTAAATCGAAAAGTTTATGAGATTAAGATCCAGGATGGTACCTCCACCGGAACAACAAACACAAAATGTAGAACCTTATAAATTAAACGAAATATTTTTGATAATACCTGAATTCGACGGAAACCAAATATTTTTAAATTCATTTTTAAATGCTATTAATGTTGCATATAATATGGCAGTAGGAAATCAAAAGGTACTTGTAACGCTACACGTAAAAAACAAACTAAAGGGTCGTGCCGCAGAATTAATAAATTCTAGAAATCCCGAAACTTTAGTTGAAATCAAACAGCTTCTAGAAAGCCATTTTGGCGATTCGCGCGATCTCACTGCTCTCATCCAAGATTTACAAAGGATGAGGCAGCTGTCGAGTGAATCACCTCTTACTTTTATCTCTCGCTTACAAACGCATGAGGCAAAAATGAACGCCTCCATTAATAAACAAAGATTGACAAACGAACAAAAAGAAGCCCAAACTCAGCTCACAGACGCTATGATTTTAAATACATTACTTACAGGATTAGAACCTAAAATAGGACATTCTGTCAGAGCTAGCAACCCACCTGATATGTTAACAGCCATTTCTAGAATCAAACGCGAACTTCAACTTAATTATTTCGAAAACCAAAAAAGTAATTTTAACCGAAATACAAATATGCAACGCAGACCGAATACACCAGTTAAACAGTGCTCTATTTGTAAGCGAATAGGTCACACTAATATAGAATGTCGCCAAAGACCGCATAATTTTGGTAATTCATCACAGACAAATTTTTCTAGGCCCTCATATCAACCCCCACATCAACAACAGTTCCAAAGAACTTACCCAAATATACAACATAGTCAAACACCTCAACAAAGACCCCCGGTTATCATGCCAAATCCGAATTTTGGTGGTAATAGACCTCCTACAATTCAACCAAATCCAAATTACCAACCTTCAACTAGTAGACGAACATTACATTTAAATAAAGAGGACCAACCCCAGCAGGAAACTCCTCAGAACTATTATACCGCTAATAGTTCTCAGAACTATTATACTGTTAATAGCTCGTATAACGATAATAACCAAGATCCGTATAATGAGAATTACCAATACCAAAACCAGAACGAAAACTATTATACTGCTAATAGTTATGACGAAGCGACAAACCAGAGTTATTATACTGATAATAACCCATATGAAAATTCCACTCAAGACAACGCAAACGAACAATATCCAAACCAAAATTTTCAATTAGGCCAACCCCTTCAACCGGACCCACCGAATATCGAAACCCAAGATCACAGTATTGCGGAACTACAAGCCTAAATTCGCGCAATGAATTTGGACAATTTCAACCCCAATTTAAACTTTCCGGAACAGAACTTTCTGTAAGTCCAGCTTTGTCATTAAATTCAAAAAATCTGTTTTACATTAACGACTCTAGTAATACTTATAAACTACTAATTGATACAGGTGCAGGAATTTCGATTTTTAAACCAGAAACATGTAAAAACTTCCGGTATAGATATCCCGAAAATGTAACCATCCAAGGTATTACAAATCAAAAAATTTACATTAACGAATCCACCTTAGTACCTTTTTCAGCAACTGATCCTCATAAAGTTTATATTTGTAATCTTGATATCGAATTTGATGGTCTACTTGGCTCGGATTTCCTAGAGCACTATAACTGTATAGTAGATCTAAAAAATAAACAACTTATAACAAACTTCAAGACTATTCCTTTACATAAAGCCACAGAAAATATCACACCGCAAACGTACCAAAATTCAACAAACAATCCAACAAATAATAAAATTTCCATAGAACCCCGGACTGAACAAATATTTAAATTTAAATGTAATCTTAGTAACACAGATGCTATACTGTTAGCATCAGAGATAGAAAAGGTACATATTCCCAACGCGGTAGTCAAAATAAACCATAAAGGTGAATTTCTTGCTTCCGTGTTAAATGCGAATGCAATACCAAAAACAATCGATTTTAGCGAAATAAAATTAGAGCCACTCCAACATTATTCACTAAATAATATGAACGAATGTGTCTATGAGACCCAACTTAACAGACATGACGAAATAAAACGACAACTTCGCCTAGACCATCTCAACGAAGAAGAAAAAGACCTAATAACACAACTCTGTCTAGATTTTGCTGACATTTTCTACCTTGAAGGGGATCAATTGACTTTTACTAACGAAATAAAACACTCCATTGACACAAACGAGTCGAAACCCGTGTTTACTAAGTCCTACCGTTATCCTCAAATCCATAAGGAGGAAGTAAAACGTCAAATATCCAAAATGTTAGATGAAAATATTATCCGACCATCTAATTCACCATGGTCTTCTCCTATCTGGGTAGTCCCCAAAAAGCTTGACGCTTCAGGCAAGCAGAAATGGAGAGTTGTAGTAGACTACAGAAAGCTCAACGAGCTGACTGTAGGAGACAAATACCCACTTCCCAATATTTCCGACCTTCTTGATCAACTTGGCAAATGCCAATACTTTACAACCCTTGATCTGGCCTCTGGTTTTCACCAGATTGAAATCGACCCAAGAGATATTCAAAAAACCGCTTTTACTGTCGAAAACGGTCATTTTGAATTTGTAAGACTTCCCTTTGGTCTTAAGAATGCCCCATCAACGTTTCAAAGAGTGATGGATAACATTCTTTTAGGTATACAAAATGAGAGGTGTCTCGTCTATATGGACGACATCATCATCTACTCTCCTACCATCCATGAGCACACTTCCAGGCTCACAGAAGTCTTCAAAAGGTTACAAAAGGCAAATCTGAAAATCCAACCAGATAAATGTGAATTCCTACGTAAGGAAGTAGCTTATCTTGGTCATTTAGTCACAAAAGAAGGTGTAAAGCCAAATCCGTCTAAGATAGAATGTATCAGAAAATTTCCTCAACCCGCCAACCAAAAAGACATAAAATCCTTTCTAGGCCTTGCAGGTTATTACCGCAGATTTATTCATAATTTTGCCAAGATATCAAAACCATTAACTAAACTGTTACAAAAAGATACTCCCTTCATCTTTGATTCCGAATGTCAAACGTCTTTCGAAACTTTGAAACAAGCTCTAACCACAACTCCTGTTCTTGCATACCCAAACTTTGAAGAATGCTTCGTACTTACCACAGACGCAAGCGCTTTTGCGATCGGCGCAGTACTTTCCCAAGGTCCTATAGGTAAAGACCTACCTATAGCATTTGCTTCTAGGACCCTTTGCAAAGCCGAGACGAAGTATTCTACGATAGAGAGAGAACTTCTCGCTATTGTCTGGGCAGTTAAACATTTTCGCCCATACATCTTCGGCAGGAAATTTAAACTCATAACTGACCATAGACCACTCACTTGGCTCTTTTCGATAAAAGACCCAGGAAGTCGTTTAGCTCGATGGCGCCTCAAGCTCGAGGAATACGACTATACAATCGAGTATAAACCAGGCAAGGTTAATAAGAACGCCGACGCCTTATCCAGGATAAAAATTAATTATTTTAAAGAAATTTCAAAATTTCAATCCCAAGCAAACTTATCACCGATTCCCATATATCCAACCCAAACAACTGACGATGACGAAATCGACTCACAAAATGACGAACAACTTAACGATGACGAAACTAATAACATTTATCAAGAATTTGGAACTTTCGTTGAATTATACAAAACGAGATCTCTTATAGATTACTCTAAAATCGAATATTCTAATAATCAATTGCTGAATAGAAGCAACAAAAATATTTTAACAGTCTTCCAGCAAGACAATATAAGAGAAACCCATAATCAAATTCTAGAAGACCTTTTCGAAGAGAACGCAGATTTTCAAAAATTAAAAATAAATGTTTTATCAAGTAGATCAGTTCGAAATAGGAAATACCTCATTGTTCCTCTTCCGAATAATCCTGATACTGTAATAGAATATCTTTTTGCCTCAATATATAAATGTCAAGACATATTTAAATCATCCGAAACATATTATGTTGAAAATATTGTAGAATTACCAATTCTCGAAATCTTGTCATTTGTTTTAGCGGAAAAGGACGTAAAAATAATAGTGTGTCAAGATATTACAAAGACACCTGAACCAGATGGAATTCCTATCATCTTGAATCAATATCACTCCGGTAAAGCTAATATTCATCGCGGCATAAACGAAACTATCCGCCGCATTAGACAAAAATATCATTGGAAAGGCTTAACCAAAGATGTTGAAACTCTTATCAAAAATTGTCAAGTATGTCAAAAAGTTAAAGTATGTCGTAAAAATTTAGACTCGCCACTAGTTATTACAGAAACTCCTAGAACTCCTTTCGAGCGAATAAATGTTGATATCTTAGAAGTGCCTACCAGAAACTATGCCCTTACAATTAGAGACGAGCTTACAACATTTAGTCAAGCTTACCCAATTAGTGATAAAAGTGCGAAAGCAGTAGTAAACACCTTATTGCTTTATTTCCAACATTATGGAACTCCCCTAAGGATCCATTGTGATTATGGAAGAGAGTTCGACAATGCTCTTCTTAAAGATTTATGCACTCTCTACAATATAAAGCTCACCTATTCTAGCGTAGGACACCCCCAGTCAAATGGATCCCTCGAAAGATTCCATTCGACACTTTTAGAAATGATTAGAGCCCACATGATCGAAAACCCCAACGAACACCCTTTCAATATATTGCCATACGCGATAATTTGTTATAATAATTCAACCAACAAAACACACGGATTCACGCCGTATGAACTTGTTTTTGGTCATACCTCTAGTAGACCACCCGAAACCCTATATAATCCAAAAGAATTAATCACTAAGTATGTCAGAGATTTGAACAATCGTATATCTCACTATTATAAGGTAGCACGAGCCAAAACCGAATCGCAGAAACAAAAAGCAAAAGTTCGTTTTGATCAACACGTCTCCGAAAATCTTCCTAAATATAAAGTTGGAGACAAAGTGTATTTAAAAGAATCCCAAATTAAAGATAAATTGCGAAATAAATTCAATGGCCCCTTTGAAATCTTAGAAATATATAACAATTCTGCCACTCTTTTAAATACAAAAACAAAACAAAAAACCAAAGCAAACTTCGATCGACTAAAACCGTATTCTGAAAATTAATCATTTTACAGGTTTGCTATGCTGATCGGAACAGCATATTCCCAATCTCAAATAACACCAGTAAAAAATACGATAGGAGTCTACTATCATGACGAATCAAAACTAATAGTCTCCAATGACAAGTGGACACTATTGGTACACAAAAATTTATCAAGTATTGAAAATGCGTTCAACAGTAACAATAATATTTTAAGGGCGATAACAAACATGCTTGATAACAATTACCATAGCATGCAGAAATTTCACTCTGAAGTTAAAACACATGTCACGCTATTGATACAAATTTCGAATTCAATTAAAGAAAAACTCCAAGAAATCCTAGTAGAAACAAAACGCTATAAGCGCGGAATAATAGACGGACTAGGTAGCATATTTAAATCAATTACTGGCAACCTCGACGCCTCTGACGGTAAATTCTACACAGAGAGTATTAATAAATTAAACCAGGACCAACGTCAAGTGGAAAACCTACTAAAAAACCAAATTTCTGTTACTATGTCAGTTATAAAAACATTTAACGAAACAATTCAAAAACTTCAAATTGACGAAAAAGCTTTCAATGACGACATAAACAAAATTAAGAGAGCGATTCACCAACTAGGAGACAAACTTGCCCTAGTCGAAGCCAAAATGTTTTTCTTTGAAATCTGTGAAAACCTACTAGAAAGTTATATGTACCTTCAAGATAACATTAATGATATTCTAAATTCTATTACATTTGCACGTTTAAAAATTATTCACTCATCAATCATTACACCAGATAGTTTAATTGCATCCCTTCAGGAAATATCTCAGAACTTAATCAAGAATAACTTACCCCTATCAGTAAAACATTCAGAAATTGCTAAATATTTAGAAATAATAGAATTAGAAGCATTCCAGACACAATCAGATCTTGTTTTCGTTCTAAAGATTCCACTGGTAGAACAACAACTTTACACCTTATACCATTTGTACCCAATTCCCGTCCTAGATAATAGAACTGGATTGCATCACATACTGTCACTTTCTCAAAAATATATCGCGAAAAATGATGATTCTTTGATGTACGTACCCATCAAGGACCTAACAGGATGCAAACAACTAAGTCCTCTTAAGAAGCTCTGTTCCAACCTCTATGCATATCCGATAGATAATAGTGCAGCATGTGAAGCTCAACTATTCAAAAATCTTGTAGAAATGCCGAAGAACTGTCATAGCATTTTAGTATACGGACAAGGCTATAAGGTACAAAAACTCGAAGCCAATACATGGCTGGTTATAGTTTCAAGTCCCACTCACGTTAAAATAAAATGTGCAAATTTGGATACAGAAACTACAATCATTAACGAAAATTCTGTTTTAAAACTTCAATCAGAATGTAACGCCTTCGTCGGCATTACAAAAATACAGGCCGAAAACCGCAAGCTGCTTAACGTAACAAGTAATCCACATCCAGTGATAATTCCCTACGATTGCTGCAGTATGATACCAGAAAATTTTGAAATGCCCAATTTGAAACCTTTGCAATTCGACAATCTAAATATCGAAAACTTAGAAGTCTCCAACCATAAGCTAGAACAATATTCCAGGGACTTAGATAAAATAATAAACGAACCCTTCGTGACTAGAAATATTTCATGGTTCACTTATATAACCATAGCTCTATTAATCAGCCTGATCCTACTCTACGTAGCCCTCAAATGTAGAAATAGGTTCAAGATTGACAAGGAACGCCCAGAGTCCATACACAGGGAAGCACTAAAAAGAATTAACACCCTGCTAAGAAGAAGGCCCAACATCCACCAGACTAATGAAGACACCCCTGAAGAATTATCCTAAAAGTTGAAGTGTAACATCAACTTTTTTTGAAAAAAGGGAGTTGTTATATGCAAATATTCACAGCAGCTAGTCTCAGGCATATCATATTACAATATTGTATTTCATTATCAAAAGTGATAACAACTTCCTTGCAATATTATTGTGAACACGCAAGCATCACGCCACTTTGAATTCTGCTGATGCTTACGTGGCAATCCAAAGCTTATAAATATTATGTTCATACAAAATTACGACAGTTCAGAATAAACTCAAGTCATAAAAACATATTTATAAAACAGTCTAATAAACAGTCAATTTTAAAACTTATAGTTATTTTTTAAAAAGTCATTTTTGAAAGTGAAAATCTAAAATATATATATATATATATATATATATATATATATATATATATATATATATATATATATATATATATATATATATATATATATATATATATATATATATATATATATACAGGGTTTCTTACGGTAGCTGTTCATTAGAAGTTTTTGTGGTTAGAAAAAACTTAGAATTCTGAATTTCTGGACTCCAGGGTTATTCAAGATTCTCTTTTGATTTCAAGATTTTTATTCATGATTCAATTTTATATTTTTAATTTGTAATTACGTTCTAAATTTAGTTATGTTCCTGTTTTGTTTTCATGTTCTAATTAAAGTGAATTTCTGCCATTTCAGTCATGTTCATTTTGTTTCGAAAAACAAACGATGTTTCGGTTTGTGCCAAAAATCACATTAAAATAGAAAATATGGATTAACGAGAAAACCATTGGAAATAGGTATAAGGAAAGTTATAGCAAATCGATGCAGAATCAAATTCTGCATCCGATAGTCTAATAATATACAGGATGTCATATTTGATATAACGAACTTTTTCAACTTTGAAAATGATGTAATTGGTGATAAAATTTTGGACACTCTGTTTGCGACAAATTAATTGTGAAAATGGATTACAAAAGTACCATTCTTGTGCTTCCATCTACCTCAGAAGCGCTTAGCACCAGTCGAAAATGGGTAAAAGGCACAGTGTTGAAAATAAGGCTACGTCTTTCAAAATTTTCAAAATAATCAAGATATCTAAGAAACAGTTGAAAATAGGTACAGGAAAACCTGATGGAACTCATAAAATTTTCTCAGGGATCCAAAAGTGAAATAATATACCGGATAGTCTATTTAAAATAAGGAAGTTACTGACGACTTCCGGAATAACCGGAAGTGGTATGACCTTGAAAATATTTCAAAATGAAAGATAATCTTGAATAACCCTGGAGTCCAGAAATCCTTCAGAGTTCTAAGTTTCTTCTAACCACGAAAACTTCTAACGAATGGCTACCTTGAGAAACCCTGTATATATTCAGTGGAAAAAGCCCTCATCCAAAGATCTATTCGACTAACTGAAAACGAAAACAAACTATAAGAATTACATACACCAACTAACACTCTACAGCAAAACGGCTACGATTCAAGACTTATTAATCGACAAATGGACCAAATGAAAAACAAACAACAAAACCCCAGCAATAACACGGAGACTTTAACGCAGAAAGCCTTTCTTCCTTGCAGCCAAGGTGTAACTGACAAAATCAGTAGGATTCTTCAAAAGCAGGAAATAAAAATCATTCTCACAGCCGAAAACAATATTTCCAGTTTCCTCCGCTCTCCTAAATATGCCATCCTCAATGAATACCATGAAGTATATGAAATTCTCTGCACCCAAGAACTAGTTTATTGAAATACCTGCTGTGTGACAAGATGCATTGTCGCGATGCAACACCTAGTTAATCTTACGCATGACCCTTTTTAGAAATTTTTCAAGAACCTCTCGGCAAAAGTGTTGACTAACCGTTTGACCTTGAGGCACAAACTCTTTGTGAAAGATTTCCTGGCTACCGAAAAAATAAATCAGCTTGCATTTGATATTCGACTTGATCATTCTTGCCTTTTTGGACGTTGGAGAGGTTGAAGTGTGCCATTCCATGCTCTCGCGCTTGGTTTCCGGGTCGTACACTCAAGACTTGTCACCAGTAATAATACGTTCCAGAAAATGGGGATTATTTTCAATCGATTCCAAAAAGTCAAGGAACGTTTCCCTCTTCAAAGGTTTTTTGGAACAATTCTTGTGCAACATTGGTCAAAATCTGATAAACGATGGTGTGAGTCAAATTTAACTTTTTTCCGATCATTTTTACCGTCAACCGAGGATCTGAATGCACAAGATCCTAGATTGTGCCTCCGCAGCTACATCGGTCAAACTGACAGACATATATCTCATAGAGTTTACGAACATACCTTTGCTGTTCGAAAGACGACTAGACTGCTTAAACAAACGTGAAAACATCTGGAAACCACTAATTACGCGTCTTCGATTTACTGTGCCCATTCCCATAAATGTACCATCAACTGACCGTAACAACAACGAACGTAACGACCCAGAACGTAAAAACCCCGAACGTAACGACCCCGACCATAACAACCACGACACTTCACATGCACCGTTAACCTACCGTGACGCATCCTCCAATATAAATAACACTCACAATAGCACTACACCATAGTTCGACCCAAGGAATAAGCAGATTCAGACCTCGGCAAGAATTAGTAACGAACCCTGGGGAGTAGGCAAATTGAGACCCTGGCGGCAAGTTACATGTTATTGCTGGACACGGTTTCTTCCTAAAAGTTCAAACCGAGGAGTAGGCAGATTGAAACCTCGGCAAGAACTAATACCTTTTCCTAATATTCATTCCTTCAATGAAATTCTAGTAACGTGATCTAGAAAATCCATTTGGAATCCATATTCCAAATTCTAAGACCAGAAAATCCATATTCTAAGACCCCATTTGATCATCATTAACTTTGATTATCAAAAATAATGCGACTGATTATAACAAAACATTTACATATTATAATCTAAAATCTATAAGAGCATGTATTTACGGACCTGGATAGTTACACGTTGAAATTAAGTGAAATTCCCCAGAGAAATCGCGAATAAAATACATTTATATTTATTAAAATCTGTGATATTACTTTACCATAATTTTTCACGAGAATGACATCCAGCTTTTACCGAAAACACCGAAATCTTCCAGAGTATTAAGTGATTCGATACGGCCCAAGACTCAAATAAACGTACACAACGTGAGGTCGCTTAGCAAATAAGATTAAATATCGCTTCAGTTCATTAATTTTCTCCATCTTGTAATGTGTATGCTCAGTTGCCGATATCGAACTATTTTACTTTTCCGCACTCAACTATACCAGAGCGGAAAAGTAATGTAATCGTCTAAAGAAAAATGAAAAAGAAATTTTTTTCTAGCGTTTATTTTTCGTTTTTCGGCCTGAAAACAAAAACAATGGTTTTTAAAAAATTTTGATGTGTGTGTATCGTTGTCGTTGTCGTCGTCAGAATTTATTCTTGTTAGCACGATAACTCAACTAAATAGTGTCGGATCGATTGGGTTTTGACTGATTCTAATCAGGGACGTCTCCCAGACGACACCTATTGATGTTGAGGTGGATAGAACTCACTCTACCATGTACATGGGTCATGAGAAACCACAGAGGTGGACTATTTGAGAATTTTTTTTGTTAGCACGATCACTCAATTAAATCGTGTCTGATCGATCGGGTTTTGACTGATTCTGATTGGAGACGTCTTCTAGACGATTCCTATTAATTCTAATGTACAATCGACATCTGTCCCGGATCGGAACCGAACGACATACAGCTGTTTCGAACTTATTAGTTCTCATCAGTGCCGTACACGGTACGCCGATCCAGGACAAATGCCGAATGAACTCTATGGGGTATGTCGAATCCTACCTATGGCGGGTTTTATTTTTTGAAACCTTATCTGATCGTGCAGGAACACGAGAAAGGGGTCGAGGATCGCTTCTAGGTATAATTCAATGCCTGGCGGGGCTTTAGCCCGAGAAGTAGTTGTTTCCTAGAGCGATTATGTAATAGCTTTGCTATTCGGGAAGTACTTTGATAACCGCTTGGCAGTTTGGTGGTTCCTTTCTCGATTTCCGACTTATATATTACTGACAGATATTGAATCGATAAAGATGTATACCCCATAGAGTTCATTCGGCATTTGTCCTGGATCGGCGTACCGTGTACGGCACTGATGAGAACTAATAAGTTCGAAATAGCTGTATGTCGTTCGGTTCCGATCCGGGACAGATGTCGAATCCTACCTATGGCGGGCTTTATTTTTTGATACACTCAAATATAACAAATTCTGGCTTTTACGAAAGTCGAGAACAGGTAACATTTATATTCCTTTAATACTGTTGTATTTTAAAATATCTCAGCAGTAATTAAAATAGTGTCTGAACATAATATGCTACATTAGAATTTAAATAAATCATCTTACCTCAAGTAGATCTTTTCCGCTTACAAAAATATGACAAAAAACAACCAATACTACCGCTTCTTTCAGAATTGGCCCGACCATAAACCTGAAACAAGAAAAAAATAATAGCTTTCTAAGTATTTATGAAATACTTTGAATAAGGAGTTCTAGCGTTTAAATCTAATATTATTTTATTTTGTGTTTGAAATTTATTTTCAAGCTACTCTGGAAAACTGGCCTTCTGTTTTTATTATTATATCAAAGATTCCAGCGACAGAATTTAGTAAATGTAACTTTGGTATATCTAAAATCATTATTTATTTATTTTCAATGTAATTTATTAACAATAAATAACTTGTTCTCTCAGTATACAATTTCGTGTTTAAGGTATTCTTATGCTGGCAATTATTATGGTAGACTAATAAGTTTAAAACTGATGTGTTCAATTCGATTAAACTTCCATAAAATGAACGATTGGTAATTATACAGAAGTGATAAAGTCTTGAAAATGCTTACCAAATTTTTCCTACCGCCCCTATTTTCGAGGGTGCTGAACATGAATCTGGTTTCAGTTTCATCCGCTCGGACACAGTTTTCGAGAAAATGGATTTTCCAATTTTCCGCAATACATGCCACTTTCCTTATTAAATAATTTTCACTTCACACTACGTAAATAGCTCATATTAATACAAGTAGATGCTACAACACTTCCTTTATACATACTATATATTAAACCGTCATGAAACCTATTATTCATTACGATTTTCTTAATTCCCTTAAAATGTTTACAATTCCGATACAATTGTCGTCCATTGTAATATCTTTAATCGTGTGCCCTCTATATGAAACCACATATACTGATTAGTATACGGGGGCTCCAAAAGTTAACTATGAATATTAACTGAACTAAATACGCTGTTATTTTGAAGGAACCTAACCTAAACCAACCTAACCTAACCCAACCATAATAAACAGTTAGGTTAGGCTAGGTTATGTTAGGTTCCTTCAAAATAACAGCGTATTTAGTTGTTAATGTTCATAATTAACTTTTGGAGCCACCTGTATACTGACTAGTACATGTGGTTTCATATAGAGGGCGCGCTATTACAAATATTACAATAGACGACAATTGCCTACCAATTGTAAACATTTGAAGGAATTTAAGAACATCATAATGAATAATAGGTTTTATGACGGTTTAATATATGATATGTATAGAGGAAGTATTGTAGTATCTATTCGTATTAATATTAGCTATCTACGGGGTGTGAAGTGAAAATCATTTCATAAGAAAAAGTGGCTCTCACGTGGAAAAGTGGAAAATCCATTTTCTCGGAAACTGTGTAGGAGCAGATGAAACTGAAACTAGATTCGTGTTCAGTACCCTTCAAAATAGGAGCGTGGGAAAAATTTGGTAAGTGTTAAGACTTCTATTTAGTTTATGTCAGTCAGTTTATTAGTGTCACTGTAGATATTTAGTTTCCTTAAAAATGCACTTATTTATCATGGGAACGGTCGGGTCGGCTGCGTTTTCCGGAATAATATCTTGCTGTGAATAACTATGTTGAGTGACACAAAAGCCGTCACCGTAGTGTCACAGCCAGATGTGAGGAATAGGCTATAAAACAAATAACCGAAAGCCGACCGCATGCATTGCAATATCCACTGCCTAATACGCAACTTAGGTATTAGTCAGTTTTCATAATCATTATACAGAACGTTTTATTTAAAGTTTTCACACCGTTGTTGCGTAGTTTTAATATATCTATGTATTGAAGTAAACACCGCTGTTTATTTCACAACCCTTAAGGCAACAACAACAGATGTGGTACAACAGTACGCCCTAGTGATACGAAACAAGATAACAACCAAAAACAGGAAGCATTTTCAAGATTTTATCACTTCTGTATAATTACCGAACGATTATCTAGGAAATTAGGCGAACTGTAATAACTCTATTAAAAATTTAAAATAAATGTCCCATTTGTTTTAAATTTTTGAAAAATACTTGTCATACTAGTCATGCTAGTTAATAAACTACTCGCCTGTATTTATTCTGTTTCCTAAAACGACCTTAGTTATTGACAATCTATTTTTAGGTACTCCATACACCGAACACCCGTTCAGGGGATGAATTCAGATCCCGTTAGGCCAATAAGTAGATCTTTTTAGAGTAGTGAGCATTCGGAAGCTGATGAGAAACGGTGCGCGACAAACGAGAATGCCTGTAGGTGTTGTTCGCTTCTTAAGATGGTTTAGAAGGGATTATTTCGAACGGTACTTACACATAATCGAAGATTATACACTAAAAGCATGGCGCTGAACGGCTAAAATAATTTACACATGAGCGCTTCCTGCCGAATAAACCGCACACCGAGTTGTCAGAAAGTTGAGGCGATTAAGGGCGAATTAAAACGCGAAACTTTTACGGGCTCTTTGTAACGCGTAAATCAGCGTTGTAAGAATAGGGCTATTAATTTACGAGGGATATATTTTACTTTTAACTTGCACCTTATATCTCGATTTAGTAATTTTACCTTGTTATCTATCTAGAGTAAAATGCTACAAATAAAGTAATATTGGCAGTCATTATTATTAAACCATGGGTGCGTATTAAACATTCCTTAAGAACAGAAGGAAACATTTGCAGGACTTAGGAGATAATTAAGATAGAAAGCTGCTATTGCACATCTCTTTCCATTGCGTATACAACTCAGTAAGACCTTCTACAACTTTATATACGAACAGTTATGTTGTATGATTGTGACAGCAAGTATTTTCTTTAAATGCGATTGTACTGGTATTTCTTTCTGATTGTTAGCAATCGTACTGATTAATTTATAAGAATCTTTTTGATTGAGTTGTATGTAACATATCATGGCATTGACGAAAATACATTGCAAGAAAAATGTAAAGCCGTATGGTAATATTTCAGGAGCAGTGAGGAAAAGTAAAAATTGCAATAATACTTTCAATTTAGAACGTAATAAATATATTATTAGTTAATGTTTTTTATTTTTGTTTAAAGGGCGTTTTAGAATAATGTTCACAGTTACTAAGGTCATTACATCGTCACTAAAATCTTTTCATTTAGTAAAATCATATTTATCCAGACGTCCATTATTTGTTTCATATATTGGCTTTAAATCCGAGAGCTTAGCGTCTTATTGAGTACCTCAAGGATCAAATTTAGGACCGTTATTCTTTACCTTATTTATTAATTATTTGCCTCTAATGCGTGTGTCACATCATATTCCTTTTTGCCGATGACAACATTTTTTTATATCATCAAGTGATCATCTAAGCATGTTATATTTGTAAATATAACATGTTTGGATGATCAGTTGAGGTTGCAAACTGCATCGACCTTGTTGTGTCATGGCACTCAGAGAGTATCAATAAATATAGATAAATATAAAGTTTATTCCTATACTTTAAAGAAGCAACCACTAATATTTGACTACTCTGTTGGTGGTACAGTTTTGATACTTTCCGAAGTAATTAGAGGGCTTGGTGTGTATTATGATGATAAACTGACATTCTCTGCGTATGTCATTCATATAGCTTTTAATACATATAAAACCCTTGGTTTCATGATTAGACACACAACATAATTTAAGCTACAGAAATAAGGAGTTTATACTCCAAACTCATCTGCAAATGCCTTATATAATAAGGACTAAACAAATTAGGCCAAACCAGCTATTCTCCTGGCTATATGCCAAACGAGCGCTGAATTACATGACAAAATTTGTTGTGTTTTTGTCTAACAGAGTTAGCACTAAAAATACAGTGATTGCTCCAAAGCCACCAAGAAAGATGAAAAGTGTCGTCTATATAAGGATATCGTTAACTGCAGACCGGTTTCGACCTTTCTATCTTGGGTTTCGTCAGTGCAGTGTAAACGAGTATATCTTCGACAGATAAAATCTCACATCCAGTAGACGTTGCTACGTTCCACCGCAGTAGAACGTACCAAACGCCATCTCTTGCTAGTTTCGAACAATCTAAATCGAAGTAAAAACTTGAGATCATCAATATAATGCAAAGTCTTACTACCAGAGGGTAATATTCAAACTACAGAAATAAGGAGTTTATACTCCAACCTATTCCAGCATTTGCAGATGGGTTGGAGTATAAACTCCTTATTTCTGTAGTTTGAATATTACCCTCTGGTAGTAAAACTTTGCATTATATTGATGACAACATTATTTAATAACTGCTACCTTAAAATGTTTATATTTTGCGATAGTTCGTTCGAAATTGGAATATCCAACCTCATTTGGTATCCCCGATATCTAAATCATATTAATCAGCTTGAAAATATTCAAGAGCGTATTGAACTATCTGTTATTTCGCATAGATAATTATTATCTAGTAGGAATTACGATCATACCTTGCCTCTAGAAATATTTGATTTGATTGTCATTGAATACTAGAAAGGTACTTTCTAGTTTCTTATTTTTAATTAAACTATTCCGTAGTAGTATAGATGCACTCGCATTACTAAGCATGTTTAGTGTACACATATCTAGACTAAGCTTTCGAAAAGAAAGTTTTATTGCCAAACTGCAAGAACTGACGTGCTGTTAAAATCGCTAGTGTTTGAAATGTCACTAAACTTTAATGTAAAATTTAGCATCTGCAATTTAAACAATTGTATTTATGCAATAATAATGAGCTACTATCTGTAGAGAAACAACTTTTTACTGTTCTGTTATATGCTACTGAAGCATTTCATCTATACCCAAGTTATGTAACAAAATGGCATCCTCTAAGATGCCCTTTTGTTATTTATTTTTTAGTTATCCACTGTACACATACCTACATACGAATTTATTTGCACTTTTGTCATATGAATGGATTTTTTGTACTGAGCAATACAGGAATTACTATTATTATTATTCATCTCACAGAAAAACCAATTTTGCATAGTTGAGGAATCGACTTCTATTAATTTATATTTAGTAATGGCAAAAGTAAATAGTGAAATAATCTAAAGAAAAACTAAAAATAGAATTTACTGCCTCTTTGTAATTTCCAGCATTGATATCCTATAACCACAATTAGCCCTTGTACCGCCGAATCTCGCCACGATAACATTGTTTATGCTGACTGTTTTCTTTCTCGCACTATTATACCCGCGTTTCTGAGTTTTAATCAGCGCGATATGCATCGCCTGCCTTTGCCCATCGCAGATGGAATGTCTTTAATCTCCAGTCGATGGCCGCGGGCGGAATTAATATGAGATATTTTCTTTCTCGCCATTTCAGCGCCGCCATTGTGTCTTGTCGCTATGTTACTGTCCTATTAACTTCTAAGGAAATTTCTTTTACAGACTTTATTTTGAATTATCTTAACGCATTTGTTGAAAGCAGCCTGCGGCGAAGACGCCTGATTATTTGAGTCCTCAGAAAAGAAGGGGTTGTTTAAAAAAACTGTGTATAGTGTAGGAATAATGATCGTAAAAATTCCGTCATTACTATATCTACGATATTGCATTGACGAGGTATGCACTTCACAAAAATGTTCAGTATCAGGTATATTAGATATTTGTCTTCATATCTCTCAATAAAACCGTTAAATAAAAGTAACATTTCTAAGTATACTCGACCAGTTTATGTGCCACAATGTGCATTGTGACAAAATATAGTCTTTATTCTTTCCTTCTTTTTATTCTATTACTTCCTTATACCATTTCTATTACTTTATTCTAAAAATTAGGAGTACACTTCTCAACTGTAAAGTATTGATCTCTTTTTGAAAATAATGTAAAATATGTTGTACATAGTAACGTTATAAACTGTTATTCTATGAATATTATTCTAAGACGATTTTTAAACAAATAATTAAAAAACGTTAATCAATAAAATGTTTATTATGAGTATTCCATATTTGTTTTACCTTCATTACTTTCAACATTGATTAATAAAATATTTATTATAAGTTATGGGGGAATAGTCCGCGATACTTTGGAGGCAGACTGCTCGCAAATAGTAAGGGATGTAGGTTGTAGCACAATTAGCGAAATTCGTAGGTTAGCACAAGATAGGAGAAGCTGGAGGTTAGCGTCCAACCAGTCTTAGGACTGATGACCTCATGATGATGATGAAGTTATCCACATTTGTTTTATCTTCATTATAAAATGAAAACTTAAAAAAATATTGGTCCGCATTTACGCTTAGCGTTGAACAAATGATGATCGTCTTTTTATAAGAAATTTGCTTTTCTCTCGGTCTATGGTACGTCATAATTTTAAAATCAACAAATATAGTTCTAATAAAAAAAAATTAGAATTAAAAAATATGTCCCTGAATAAGTCTGCAATTATTTTACAATAAAATTCATTACATTAAATACAAAAAAAAAAAAATGAAGACGGAAGATCATTTATTCGCGAACATAGATTACACGTTTTCAATGTGCATTTTCCCAACCAAGTTGGCTTTACTAGGAGACGTTAAAACTCAGACAGCTTTAATCATCTCCCAATGATGCTAATTTGGTTGTCTAAACACGCATCGGGAAACGTGTAATATTTCGGTGTTTGTGGAAAATTGGTTTCCTGTTCTTGTTACTGCATTGAACGCTCCAGCTTATTTACGTTGACCAAACAAAGGTCAAATAAATATGTTTACATCAGACAAATTTAGGAAATAGATCAGATTAGTCACATTCTTCAAATAATTTCTCCCATTGTTGCCTTGTTGCCACGATTTGTCCATTGTTGCCACAATCTTCAATATCAACTAGGAACACTTGAGGAGTGGTTGGAAAAAATGCGGATAACACCCATCTCCACCGACATTGCCAGTACCTGCGCTTGGAATTAAACCAAGATCTGATTCGGGAGATTTACGTTATCTATGGATTGCTTCGAATCAGGTAATTATATTTCAATCCGACTTATATATTCAGATTTAATAATCTCGTTTTTGTAGGTATATTTGATTAGCACGAAGAAAATTATTTTCCGGGGATAAGTGCTGGAAAGCCATCTAGATAGTCAGACTATTAGTATGCATATTTAGTGTTTCTGCAGTAAGTGGTGAGCAATATATATGCTAAATAATAACCATACTAAAAGGATACTCATCATCGGAAAGAATACCCATCTATATTTTCTACATATGAATCTAATGTAGTTAAGTTTCTTCCTGTACTAATTAGTGCTGTATTTATAGTATTATATATATTCCAGAATGTGTAGTATTATATATATATATATATATATATATATATATATGTTTCAAAAAATACATTCCAGAACAGAACCCTATTATGTTCGTGCGAAATATGGGTTTTCATGCGACCAAAAACAACTAACAACTAACAGTAATAATAAATGTATTAAGATACAAATAAAAGCATTTTTGAGATGAAATTGGCAAAAATTATTATGGAAATATATTGTAACGAATTTACTAGAAGGTTCTTTATTTCGAACACTTATTTACACTCTAACTATTTACAAGTCCAACTAACTAACTAACTTTCTTTCTACTTTAACTTTAGAAACTAATTTTTCGCACTGTATTACACAATGTCACTTTCTTTGCACCGTATCGCTTACAATCGCAGTCCAGATTCAACTAACTAACTCCTGGCTGGACGACAGAATGCTTATATAGGCAGTAGAACGTCTCTCCAGACATTTCTAGATAAAGAACTTTGGCGAACCTTCTAGTATAGAACACACTGAAAGTCAACTCCACACGCTCTTGATGGTTTCGAATTTTCCCGGCATTCGGGATCGCTCGAGGCGTTCGTGACAATATAATGTATAATAATTATAAGAAAAATAAACGAGTTATTCATTAATTAAAATACTCTAAGCCTAATAATGTTTGTGCGTATTCTCAATCAGTGATGGAAAATATTCCAGGAAAGCTGAATGCAGCGGATAGTCAAAGGATATATAAATTGAATTTTATAGTTGGAAAGTATTAAATTAACCTTGGAATGGCATCCCTTGTATGTAATTCGTCACATATTTGCGTTGAATAAACGTAGCTATGCAATTAAACGAACAATAGCTATGTACATTTTGTATTTCAAATAGGGTTGAGAATCTACAGTTGAGGAGTATCTCAGTGGAAATAGAGAATATCTAGATTCTTCTAAACGATATATGCTTACTAAATTGTTAAAATTCTGAATTAAATTAACCAAATAACTAAAATTGATTAGTATTAATTTTAAATGCTACATTGTAAATAGATTTTGTTAACATTTTGTAAATCTCAAGCTCCAAATAACTTATAATGTATATATTAAATAGATACACTTTTTTAAGTTCTCTAATTTTTCTGGTTGTTTAATGTCCATTTTGATGAAGTATAGTCCCTGTATTTCCCTTCCCAGTTATTTCCCTATTCTGATCTGTATCTAATCTTCTATTATTTTCCTATTTCCCTATTCTTTCGCTACTATTCATTTCCTTGTTTGTAGAATCTAAATTACCAGTAGATTTATGAACTATAAAGTATTGATTTTCTGTGAATCAAATGTAAATTATGTTATATATAATAGTACAGTGATGGAAAACGTTCTAGAAAAACTGCACACGGTCTTATGACAGAAAGCAGAGGACAGTCGAAGCATAAATGAATAAAATTTTGCAGATTTTAGTTGTAAGTGTTGCGCAATAAACAAGTTTCTGTTAAATTAACCTTGTAGTGGGATCCCTTGTAAGCGATTTGTAACATATTTGCGTTAGATGAACGTAGTAACATATAAGTCGGAAATCGAGGAAGGAACTACCAAACCGCCAAGCAGTTATCAAAGTACTTCCCAAATAGCAAGGCTATTACATAATCGCTATAGGAAACAACTACTCCTCGGGCTAAAACCCCACCAGGTATTGAATTATACCTAAAAGCGATCCTCGACCCCTTTCTCCTCCTCCGACTTCTTTCCAATCCGTTACAAATGTCGAATCCTCCCTGTGGCGGGTTTTATTTTTTTTAAAACCTAATCTGATCGTGCAGATACACGAGAAAGGGGTTGAGGATCGCGTATAATTCAATGCCTGGTGGGCTTTAACCCGAGGAGTAGTTGTTTCCTATAGCGATTATGTAATAGCCTTGCTATTCGGGAACTACTTTGATTACCGCTTGGCGGTTTGGTAGTTCCTTCCTCGATTTCCGACTTACATGTTACTGACATAGATCGAATCGATAAAGATGTATACCCCACAATTTTCATTAGGCATTTGTACTGGATCGGCGTACCGTGTACGGCACTGATGAGATGTAATAAGGTCGAAAGAGCTGTATGTCGTTCGGTTCGAATTCGGGACAAATGTCGAATCCTACCTGTGGCGGGTTTTATTTTTTTTAAATTAGATAAACGTAGTTGTGCAATTAAACGAACGCAAGCCATGTCCCCTTTGTACTTCAAATACGGTTGAGAATCTACAGTTGAGGAGTATCTCAGTGGAAATAGAGTACCCAGATTTCTTTAAACAATATATGCCTACTAAATTGTCAAGATTCTGAGTTAAATTAATCAAATAATTAAAACAGATTTGTATCAAACTTAAAAGCTTAATTATAAATAGGTTTTGTTAACTTTCTGTAAATCTCAACCTTCAACTAACTTATACATCTCATTGAAACATTCTTTATTATCTTAATATTCGGAATGTTCCTCCCCGGTCGTAGTTTACCCATACCATTGCCATTGTCGTAATTATTTTCCATGTAGCCGGAGTGCCAGCGCTGCGAGTCAGTATGGCCGGCCATCTTTTTAATTTGGATGCTTTCTGATGCAGAGATCTTCAGTTCACTCCGCTTTTGTTATGCATATCGCATTCGCGGTTATTGTTCTTTATTAATTGTTTTTTTTTTCAGCTAGTAAACGGGCCGTTTGTTGATGAATTACGATATTGCTTTCGTACTGGGGGAACATGACATACTTCATAATATGTAGGAAATGATTCAGATGTACAAAAAAAAAGAGTTTATCAAGCATCAAATCAATACATACCTAACGTTACTGGCAGGAGTATTTTCATTTACATATGTCTTGTCGTTTACGATGTTATGTGTTCAAAGTCATTCATGAGAATTTTTTTTGATTCTTGAGAAGTGACCGAAATTCAGCGTTTGCAAATAGATTTTAGCACGAAGTTGGTGGATCTTTATTGACGTTAATTTTCAGGCGACTCCTGAGAAAAAATCGACTGGGTTAAAGTCGGGGGCATAAGGTGGCTAATCTATATCCTTTTCATCTAGTGTTAGTTTAAACTAATCTAGTGGTATTTCGCGTTGATTAAAATCGCAGTCGAGTAGTCTAAGAACTGAAACTGTACGATGAAGTCGAGCCCCCGAAGGTAATTTCTTGGGGATAGATTTTCATGTTGTTAAATTTAGAGTAGGCAAGCTCCCTTACATTCTCCCAAATTAATGGCATGGTCTGCATTTAATGCATCTGGAATAATTGGTCCTTGCAAACGTTGTTGCACTCACCATTAATTCTCTTCGATATAGGGATGAGATAAGAAATTTCTTGGTACAAGAACTAAACTTCAAAAGTTTGCTGGATTTAATGAGGAAACATGGTTTCAAGTGCAAATTCATCATTAAAAGTTGTTAGAGTGATGCTTCCTTAGAAAAGTGAACGCCTGCGGTGGGGAGGGGGGCTCAATTGGCCACCCAGACGTTCTGATTTAACACAGATGGATTTATTCTTACCGGGTTATTTGAAATCGTGAAATTTAAAGTGTACACTGATGCTCCTAGTACTCTACCTCAATTAAAACCCAATCACTCAGAGAATTGAATCAGCACCATGGTGCTGTAAATTTTAGGTTGCGAACTGAAAAGATACGGTGGTGTGGGAGGCAACCTAGCGATGTTATTTTCCATAAGTACATAACTTTCCCTACATTGTCAATTTAAATAAAAAATACTGAATATAAATATCTTTTTTGATAACCGAATATTATTCACCTAAAAAGAGGAAAACATTGCAGTACAGTTATTATAATATTGAAAAGAAAAATGATTTTTTAATTATTTAACAATTTTTCATGAAAATTGTTAAATAATTAAAATATCGGCGGATATAAGTATTTTATTATTAATGTTACGTTGCACGGTTATTAACTAGCGTTGAAGATAATTTTATTATCTACAAAATTGTTTTTATAACATTTCTGAAATATTTACGGTTACGAAAATCAGAGCAAAAGAATATTACACCTTTATTTTCAAGATTTAAATTATTCAAGCTTCCCGCATAACTCTGACCACATAACCAAATCCTACCTCAGCGATAGACAGTTTCTCGTCAAACAGGATAATGAATATACGGATTTATACCAAATTCATGTTGGTGTTCCCCAAGGTAGCGTTCTGGGGCCCACACAATATCTACTGTTTACACCAAAGCTTCCACTTACCGGCTATACTACAACCACGACATTTGTAAATGACACTGCCATAGTTACATCTGATAACGATAATAATAGTTCCTTAATAACATCAAGAAGCCTCCAGGCACACATAAACATCGTTTAGGACTGGCTAAGATAGGGGCCACTTGTTCATCAGTTACATTAAAAGGTCAATAGTCATGACAAGCTGGTGATAGAAAATATATTGGCGCAAACGCATTTTCACGAAAAGAAAGCGACTGGGATTAAAACATTCCAAAATGTACAGCATGTTAGATAGAAGACCACCATTGCCACTCGAAAATAAAATATTGGTTCACAGGTCTATACTGCAATAACTATGGACCTATAGTATACAAATATGTGGCACAATTATAAAATTCAATCTTGAATTTACAAACATTTCAAAACAGTATTAAGAAATATGTTAGATACATCCTTCTACATACCTAATAATGTATTACTTAGAGACTTTCAAATATCGTCCATAAAGGAGAAAATACAATATTTTAGCTCCAAATACAAGAATAAATTGACGACACACCCAAAGCTACTAGCTCACGGGCTACTTGTGAATGATGACGAAGTCAGACGACTAAAACGCTTCATGCCAAATGACCATCAGAGTAGATTTAATTAAGTGCCTAGCCTGGCAAATGACTATTAACATTTAGTATTTAGTATGGTAGATATTGATAATTAATGACTTATACTTGTACCAATTTATTCATTATTTAGGTAGAATATTCACTGGAATCCTCTACAACAGTCATGTTTTGTCTTTTGGTAATCATAAATGGTTATTGTCTTACTGTTAGATAGATTGCATGTAATATAGGAGTTACAAAATGAAGACAACGACCAAATGGTGGAATCTCCATCTAGAAAACTCAGCTTTAAATTAAAATTGCTGCATACCGAAAATTCACGGTCGAACCACGTATTGACCGAACTGTTTATAAAATTTACTTATTAATCTACGAAAAATAATTCACCGGTATCCGGGATCTTCCTTCTGTAAGCGCGCATTTCCGGTGCACCAAAACTCAGCGTGAAAACAATGGGGGAAAAAGGAGTTTTAAAATCGTAATTACACACGCCAAAGAAGAGAGAGCAAGCAGAACGGCGGGAGCCAGTGGCATGCATAAATACACACATCTAATACTCCGGTTTTTGGACAAGACAGCCGTCCGGACCAGTCTCGTACTAAGGAATATTTTAGGTGATTTAGAATTCATTAATAATATATAGTTTTTATACAATACATACATTTAATACAATTCAATTAAACTGATGTTAATTATATTTATTTTAGTCTAAAATATATCTACAGAAATAAGATTATACTCCAACCCATCTGCAAATGCCTCATATAATAAAGACTAAACAAACTAGGTCAAAACAAATATTTTCCTGCCTATATGCCAAACACCGAGCGCTGAATTACATGACAAAATTTGCCGTATCTTGTCTAACAGAGTTAGCACTAAAATACAGTGATTCAGATTGTCCCAAAACCACAAGGAATATGCAAAGTGCCCATCTATCTCAGGATATCGTTAACTGCAGACCGGTTTCGACCTTATATTGGGTCTCGTCAGTGTAGTGTAAACGAGTATACCTTTGACAGATGAAGCTCACATCTAGCTGTTTTGACCTAATTTGTTTAGTCCTTATTATATAAGGCATTTGTAGATGGGTTGGAGTATAATCTCCTTATTTCTGTAGTTTGAATATTACGCTCTGCGTAGTAAAACTTTGAATTATACTAAAATATATCTGCTAATATATTTTAAATATGATAAAGAATGGAGACAGTAGATGCGTTATTTCGTAAATAACATTATTTTCTTTAGAATATACTAGAGAAGTAACTAAAAGTTTAAAAATTACCCAATATAGAAGAGATGAATTCGGACGATATTTTAACATGAATTGTCATTTAGAGAGTAGCGTAAAAACAGCACTAGAATATATAAAAATAGTTTTTACCGACATAAAACACATAATAAATATTATTCTGTAGCGGTATATTCTGCAATTAAACTAATTTGGTATCCTAGGAACCTTGTTTAAACATTTTTAAGGTGCTACTTCGTCTTGACTATTTATAGTCAAATAGTGCCTAAACAATTGTGATGTACACATTTTGGTATATTGTCAAGTACATAATGCAATTTATTTGTTTGTTTATGGCGCCATCTATCTCCAAGCAGTGCCAAGCAACTTCTTCATTGTTGACGTCAATCTATCTTCCAGTATACATTGCATGGAGAGATGGCATTAAACAGTCTTCTAACAACTTCTTCAGTGCTTCCATTACTAAATACAGTATTATATGCTCAGATATATCTAGTAACTCTAAAGTTCATATTGACCCTAAGGGAAGTTTTGAAGTATTGTTATTTGGAAGTTTTGCAGAAGATTCATATAATATTAGGATCGTGTTGTTACAGGATGCAGTTGAGTTCGAAAATGAATGCTGGTAATTCATTTTACATTGTCTGACTTTTTAAAATGTGATTACGTAGTCTTATATATGTTATGTGACTATTTTGTGGGAGAATTGAAAAATATAGTACAAAGTATCATGATTCTGGAGTAGGTTGGAACCTTTGGTGTGAAGATAACACTAACTGAGTTTTCCATAAAACACCAAAACACTACACTACACTCGACGCGCGTTTCGCCAACAAAGTTGGCATGACCTGGAGATGATTAAAACTAAGTTCTAAGTTTTAAACTTGAGTGTTAATCATCTCCAGATGATACCAACTTTGTTGGCGAAACGCGCGTCGAGTGTAGTATATAGTGTTTTGGAGTTTTGTGGAAAACTCAGTTAGGGTTAGTACAAAGTAGTAAGGACTTGGTATTCTTGGAAATTATTAATGTCATATAGAAAACGAATTTCAATTACTATCAAGATTATTTTAATTTAAATAACAAGTCATCAATTAATTTCACTTTGATTAAAATAAGCTATGAAGAGTATTGTATCTATGATTATATTAAAGATTCTCAAAAACGACTCATCTTACGACGACGTCTTGAGGTGAGTTTGATGAACTGTAGCAAAACATTAATATTTGTAGTTTTTACTTTATATTTGTTTATACCTAGTTATTCTTTGTTTACACTGTAACGAATTTACTAGAAAGTTCTTTATTTCAAACACTTTTACACAACTCAACTATCTACCTAACTAACTTTCTTTCCACTTTGACTTTATAAACTAACTTTCGCACTTTTACACAATGTTACTTTCTTCGCACCGTATCGCTCACTATTGCGGTCCATATTTAACTAACTCCTGGCTGGACGACACAATTCTTATATAGACAGTGGGACGTCTCTCCAGACGTTTCTAGATAAAGAACTTTGGCGAACCTTCTAGTATAGAATGCACTGGAAGTCAACTCCGCACGCTCTCGAGGTTTCGAATCGGCGTTCGGGATCGCTCGAGGCGTTCGTGACAATACCTTTAATAATATATAAAAAAGTTAGTGTTCTCGGTATTGCACTATCTTCAATTATTCTGCCACTGTAATGATAGCGAGAAAACATATTGATTTCCTAAAAAAACTGAAATAGTTCTCAGGAATTTGACCAACTGTCATCTTAATAGCTGTCTCAAAGACACAGCCGGCTATGTATCATCACAGAGATCATCCTGTACTTCAATTCTCCAGCGCCAATCCAATATTTTTTTTGTTTCCCATATTACCCATATCTTTAATTTAGTTAGATCTATTGTTAGTCTGATAATCTTATGGTGTAAGGATATTATATGCGATGAATATTATAGTGTATTTATTACGAAATATTTATTGTTGCGTTCTTGATCTCTTTAGAGTATTCTTTCTTTTAGATTCCACGGTTTTGCTAAGAGGTCCTGGATATGTATGTTTAGTTTTTTTTTGCTCCAAAGTGTACCTATTTTTCTCCGAACAATATTTATCAGTACTGATAAATCTCATCACTAGTAGCACATGAACTGAGATTTGATCATTAGATCTAATCTTCAAAATCTAGTTATTGTATATTCTGTGAAACTGATTAGGCTTACTTATATCACATTTCTATTAAATTTTATGTGATCTATTTATTACTCCAAATGGATTATATAATTTATATGATTTACCTTGGTAGCTATATCAGTGACCGTGTATTTTCATTTTCCAGTTTTATACACAGTTCCAAGCCTATTTGGAGATGATTCGAATAGAACCAATTGCTTTTAGTGCTTCTCGATTGTTAGAAGGATAATCATTGCGCGATGAAGCCAACTTAGTTGACGGAATGCGTGTCGAGTAACGTGTAATCTCTGTGATAAATTTTTCCCACGAAATTGTTCGTGGTCTCCTATTAATGTTGCTTGAGTGAAGGTTCCAGCCCCTTCCCAGAAGAAGAATGGTTACTGAGTAGTTGAGTAACTTGGATTTTTCTTACGTTGGTGTGTAATAATATTGATCACACTAGGTATGATCATTGATCAATGGTGTGTAACTCAACATAAAACTATATTCCAGAATAAATTCAGGATTTCTTCTTCCACCAGAAAGAAAGAGGAAAGCAGTTGCAGGGGAGATCAGTAAGTTAAGAAAATAGTGATACGCACATTTATAGATCAATGTACCTTTTATCATAGTATATATATTTCCTTATCATATGAATTCAAATATTGTATGATAAGAAATTAATGTATATCTTGTTTTATTTTAGGTTCAAATGCACTTTTTTCTCCTAAATCGATTAACTTATATATTACAATAACTCTTTCGTTCAACTGCAGCACACTGAAGAGGAGTAGAGTAGAGACTCCTGAAACATCTGAGGTTGATCAGACTATCTTCTCTTTTGAATAACTTAAGATCTATGATTGGAAGATAGCTATCAATCGGCTGTCTCGATTGATAGCATCGAGTCGATTTTCATCCTTTCACCCACCGAATCCGGTACTGCATCTCGAAGTGGACTGAAGGCATTAGGCGCATATAATAGAGCCTTGGCTGCAGATCTGAATTCTCTCTGTCATGGATGACAGCTCCATAGCGCTCGCCGGGCCTCAGGCACACTGTAATTATTTGCAAAGACAACTATTATTCACTGTTCAGGCTTGCTTCGAGCATTTGACGCTTCCACTTGCTTTAGAGCCACCAGCGCCGTGCCGACAGTGGCGTATCGGCTCATACTACATGATGTTTACGACAAACACAATGCAGTCAAATACTTCTTAGGTAGTTGCAACATATTTATTTTAAAAAAGTACTTGAATGATGCTTAAGTGGTAACACCACTGCAAAATTTTTCAAAAAATTAAGTTTTTATTAGCTGAAAACATTCTTTGAACCTTTTAGAATATGGAGCAGAAAATTGTTTTCCTTGAAATTTCGAGGTTTTCCCTAAGGGCGTCGAACTACTCCAAAACGACACCATTGTCAAATAAATACCTGCTGAAAAGGTATAGTCTAGGTACAGCCTAATGTTTTAATATCGTTAAAAGATGTTTGTGTTTAGTCAGAAGTATTTACAAACACTAGTCCGTTAGCATATCGTCAGTGCATGCAGAAACGACAATTTTCTCTCTTGAAATCACGGTTTTTGTGTGTAGTGCTGATTTGTAACAGTTTTCAGGGTGATTGTAAGTTACAATGAGTGACGTAAAAGTGTACCAGGCCAGGAAAGGTACAAAAAAATCATATGCAATATAGATTGGGAGCAATATGTCATCGAGACAACCGTTGAATAGATTTGAGGCTGAGAGCGATTTGAAGAGAGTCAGTACTTTTGCCAATAAATTAAAAGTTTCTGATGAAGATTTAGATATTAATTATGAAATCGGCAATAGAATTATAAATTTATTTGCCGCTTTCTTTGTTATTCTGCAACACGTGAAGTGTAAAACGTACGATTCAGACATCACGTTTCATGAAAGAAGTCCTCGAAGCTTTGGCTTCAAAATAGTTATGGCTCCTTGGAACAATTAAATCTGGGCGACCTTATTTCATAAGTTATCAACCAACGAAAATCCGCGACACGAGAAGTGCTCAGAGTCTTGGAGTGACTGAAGGAAGGTGCACGGATTCCTTGGACACCTTTTAAGCCGCCGCTTCCTAAGGAAATTTTAAGCCATCAATTCGATTTGTGAGGACCTGAGCCGAAACGAGTTGCTAAACCGTTGCTTGGGAGGCTACATGTAAAATAACAATGAAAATTTTAATGCTACTGTTTGGAAATTGTGTCCAAAATCTTATTCAAGTGGCAAAAAAGTCTTTTATATAGCGACTGACATTGCTGCGTGTACTTTTAATGATGGTCTGACTAATATTCTTCGAATTATAAAAATTTTGAAGATGGATATTGGCGTCCAATCATACAATTTTTGTATAGGATCCGATGCTAAGCGGATCAAGCACGCCAATATGTCTTTGACAGATGCAGCGAAAGAGCCACGCTATAAAATATAATATAAAATTTTCGAGGAAAGAGAATAAGGAAGAATATTTAAATATAGGTTGGCAGATTTATGGTCCCGGGATAGCAAATTAATGGTAAGAAATTTATTAAACAGTCGGATTTTTCACTTTTTCATGTCTATAACACATTTCATAATTTTATTCACGTTTTTCGCGAAACATGATTTTCCAAACCGACACGCAACATAACTCCCTCCAATAATTTTCATTCTTTTCATGCGAATTTTAACAATCATCATTATGAGGTCATCAGTCCTAAGACTGGTTGGACGCTAACCTCCAGCTTCTCCTATCTTGTGCTAACCTACGCATTTCGCTAATTGTGCTACAACCTACATCCCTTACTATTTGCGAGCAGTAGTCTAATCTAGGCCTACCTCTGCCTTTCTTCACTCCTATTTCTGCCTCCAAAATATCGCGGACTATTACCTACCATTCTATCTCTTCTCTTCTTTATGTTTTTCCATACACTTCTTTTCTCGCCGACTTTCTCAAATACTTCTTCGTTTCTAACCCTATCAGTCCACGGTATTTTCATCATTCTTCGATAACACCACATCTCAAAAGCTTCTAATTTCTTCCTACTTGCTTCCCCTACCATCCAGGTTTCGCAACCGTATAGTGCCGTGCTCCATATATACGTTTTCAAAAATCTCTTCCTTGTTTCTAAGTTTATTACCCCCGAGCATAAAAGTGCTTTCTTTGTGTTAAAAGCTACTCGACCCTGCGCTATTCTTTGTTTTATGTCTTTATCGCTTCTTCCATCCCAATTTATTTTACTTCCTAAATAAGTGAAGTATTTAAGTTCCTCCAACCTTTCATTATTAATTTGTACTTTCGTTTTTGCTCTGCTCTCGCGCCCTCTGCACACTAATACTTCAGTTTTGTTTTTATTCACCCTCATTCCGTATTCCTTTGTCAACACTGCCTCCATTTCGTTCAGTGCTGATTCTAATTCCTCCTTACTAGATGCTAATACTGCTATATCATCCGCGAATCTCAGCATTTTTAGTTTCTGTCCCTGTACTTTAATCCCGAAATCCACTCTATCTTTTACCACATTAATCGCCTCTTCGATGTACAGATTAAAAATTAGTGTGATACATCATGTGTACATCCTTGTCTTACTCCTTTCCTAATACCTACTTCCCTTTTTTCCCCTTCTACTTCTATAACAGCAGTTTGCTCTTTGTATAGATTGTGTACTACTCTCCTATCTCTATACTTCATTCCCGCGCTCTTTAGTATCTCGAACATTTTTTCCCATCTTACGTTATCAAAAGCTTTTTCTAAATCTACAATTTTCTATTGTTTTCTCTAACATTACTCTTAGCGCTAGAATAGCTTCGCGACTTCCCCTATTTCGCCTAAACCCGAATTGGGCTTCTCATAGTATTTCCTCCGCTCTATTTTCCATCCTCTTCTGCACTATTCTGGTTAAGATTTTTGACGCATGGGAGGTTAGACTAATCGTTCTATAGTTCTCGCATTTGTCGGCTCCTCTCTTTTTCGGTATAGTAACGATAATGTTCCTCTTATAATCCTCCGGCATCTCGCCCGTTTCGTATATGTATTTTACCAGTTCAAACATCCTATTTACTACTTTCTGTCCCGCACATTTCAAAATTTCCGCCTGTATTTTATCTACATCCGGCGCTCTATTGTTCTTTAGCCTCCTTAGTGCTATTTCAAATTCCTCTCTCAATATAGGTTTTTCTACATCTTCCCTATCGATGCTAGATTCTTCCTCTAATATCTCTCCTAATTAACCCTCGTATAAATTTCCTAAATAAAGTATATAAAGTACTGCTTCCATCTATCCGCTTTCTCCTCTCTTCCGATCAGTATGTCCCCCGATTGACTCGTAACGTTTCTACTTATTGTTCCTATATCCCATATTTTAACAATATCTTTAAAATAATGTTTTGAAGTGAAATACGTACGAAATTTTCGATAAGTTAATTTAAACGTTATATATTAACAAATGATTGCCCTTTTTTGTCGAAAACTTAACATTTTTTATTTAGATACTTGCTAATCACACACAAATTTAATATTTTTGTGTGATTATCAATATTTCACTAGCCATAATCATGTATATTAAGTAATTTTTTTCAGTAAGGTTTCAAATTTGCACCAGTTACACTGCGTGTCGCAGAGCGCCTTAAGTTCGACATGTCTCGCGAGAATGGCCCCAGTGTCGCCATTCTTGAATATTTTTTGATAATCATTTTTTGTATTATATTTAAATATGTGCCTAATATGCCTAATATTAAATTATCTTATTACTCTTTCTTTCACCCAAAAAAAATTGTCAAAAAGCCATATTTTTTAGCTTATTGCAGTAGTGTTACCCCTTAAAAATGTCTGTATGTTTATAGTTTCGTTGCTGAAGCGCTGCTTAAATTAAAAAAATATTTTTAAAATTTAAGCTATCCATTTTTATTTTTAAGTATAACCGTATTTTATAATTTTACCATTTACACATTCCATTACCTTACCACGTATGGTAAATGGTAAAATTATTTTGATTAAGGAAAGGAGATAATTTAGTAAATACTATAATATATTTATTAAATTAATATTATATTCCTATGTTATGTGTTTTTCTAAACAAGGTTAATGTGTATCAGAGTTTTGTAAAAACCATTTAATAACAAAATGATGAATATTGTGCAATACTTTATCACTCCGCTGCTGTATATAAATAGGTTTGAAAATATTGCTTCAAGGCTTGAATGAACGAGAGAAGGAAAAAGGCAGAAAGGGAAGAAAATGAAGGAGCAGTGATATGGGGGAATTTATATAGATGTAAAGTCTTATTTCCAGGGCCTGTTACTTCACGAGTGACTCACAGACTTGTGGTCTATCGTGGTCTGTCGAATTTTGACCGCAAGCCATTCCCATGACGCAGAAATGGCTTGGCGAATCTCGAACAGCCACTAGTTACCCGTTGCGTCATTAAATCTCTATAATAATGAACGCCCGCGTCCTGTAAGTCTCCATCTTCTTCCTTTTTTTTAATTCTGTTAAAGGACACTCAACATTACCTTGGATTAGCTTCCAAGCATCACATATATTGTTTCTATCTTTGTAGTCAGCATTTTTCGGGTTCCGTATAGAAAGGTTTCCCTGGTACTTCAAGTCCCCGAGATAATAACTTTGTTTGACCACTCCATAATTATCTAAAATCACCCACTGGAAACGTTCAGAAAACTTACATAATAAGCCTGTACAACTGCGGCAAATCATAACAGATCGTGGTAACGGGTGCTTGAGCCGTATTGAGGCGTGTCATCCGTCGAACTCCAAGCCTTTGATGTCCGAGTACTTGCTGACAATACATGGGAGAGGCCAAGCCACCTCGAGCCACCTCGTGCAATAACAAGTCTTTACGTTTCCACGGCGTGAGGTATGACAAATTTCAGAACAGGCTCGTCAAGCCTGGATACAAGGCTTAAGAGATATGGTGAGATAATGTGTGGTATCCTCTTAGGGTTTAAATTCATTAAAAAGCAAAATACTTAAGCATGTATTTGGTGTGTTTCCAGAGGAAAACTGGGCATCATATTTTGGTATTAGTGGAAAGCTGGTCACCTGGTTTATGTTACGCTATATCGATGGTTTCAGGTCTCTCCCAGATGGACTTGAATGAGTGCCGGAAATTTAGATAGACGTTGATTTATCTATTCTCATCAACAAATTTGTCGCAGTTTTATCGAACTTGTTCAATACTTTTACTGCTAGCTATTCGCAAAATCAACCAAGGAAATGAAAAATACTTCCAATTTAATCTCGAACGCGCGTGAGTAAAGGTCTTCTTACATTGTTTTAGATATGAATAAGTAAAGTGCACGTCACTGAACGTACGTACCATCGCCGCCTTTTCCCTCCCTCCAACTCCGCATGAATACTTCATCACCGCCACCGCCGCCGTTACGCCTGCCGCCGCTCGCTAAAGTCGTGTAGTTATTCAGATTTAATAATGTAAGAATGTAGACATGTATACGAGATTCTTACACGATGCATTTAAACTGCCGAAATGGGGGATCTACACGGGGATTCCAGCACTGGGGATGGAGGGTTTTCCATCGGAGAATTCCGAGAGCATACGTGATGCGAGAATAATAGCTTTAATTACACTGGGGAAAAAATGTTTCCAAAATTTTTTTTTAAAACACAAATTTAAGATCGGTTCTTGAATTCCCGAGGACTCTAATTTCGCATTATATCTTCACTTTAGCTAAATAGACTACGTTTGTTAAAATAATGGAGACTCCTGAAACTGCTCATTCTCAGCATCAGTGGTTTGTTTGTATCGATTTAAAAATGGTCACCATACTTCTTGGATAGCAAATTAGATATACCAAATATTCTTAAGAAAAGCATTGGCAGTTAACTGTTCGGCCTTTGAGAGACGCTGTCACCGTTGAAGCTAACATTGTTCACAAGCCATTAATAAAGAGAGAAACAATAACACTCCACCTTTTCATTTCAAACCGGGTTTAATGAATCAGTTTTTGAAAGCACTGAACAAGATATGTGATTGTATTAAATACATTTGCCAATCATTTTCAGCACAGAGTATGAAAAAATTAAAAACAGGGATTTTTGACAGTCCACAAATTAAGAAACTGGTAAAAGATATAAATTTTAACAGATATATGGCCGTTGTACAATCTGATGCATGGTTTAGTTATATATCTATAACTCAAAATTTTTTGGACAATCACAAGGCAAATAATATCAAGGAAGATCGTCGCATGATGGTCGATTACTGTTGGAGTCTGCAGAGCGACTGCTTATTGCAAAAATATAAAAGAAAATCTTACAAGAAAACTTTGTTTTTATTTTTTGCATCAATTATTCTTTATTTTCTGATTAGATTAAAAATAATTTTCAGCATCAGGGGCAGTAATAAGATTCTTAAATCTCTGGCAACAAATCGACTGTTCCCCAGTGTTATTAAACTATTACACCTGTAATTGTTTTCCAAGTAACGATTGATTATACTTCTCGTGGAGTCGACGAACATGAACTTGTCAAAGAGGATGGTTACTATGTAGTGGGTTACGCAGATGAGTTAGCCACTTTGAATGTTGACGTTTTTAAGAGGTATTATGTGGGTTAATTCAAAATTATTGAATACTGGTGTATATAACAAACTCCGTATGTAAATCCAAATAGTGCGATGGTTGTTGTATTAACAGGCTCAGTAAGATAGACAATTTGAAGATGCCAAAGCTAAAAGGTAGAAGGTTGATAAAACTATCCAGTGAGGTCAAATACCATCAAATAACTACGTTATTTTTGATGGTAATATAAATTGGTGGGTGCAGATGGAGAACAAAATAAACAAAGTGTATGCTTTACTAAATCAGTACCGTCACGCAATTGGCAGGTCATGGGAGTTAACCCCCAGAACTGCCATTTGGATGTATATAGCTCTTGTAAGATTATTTGTAAGGCTAACATATGAAGCAGTTCACTGATGTTCTAGAGTAAGCAAAAACGAACACAGTACTAAGACCACTAACGTTATAGTGAGTACCGAGATTGGCTTGTATAACCCTTATTGGAGTGGAGAACTGCATACACAGATACCTCAGAAGCTGCTTTGGGTTTGATCTCCATTTATACCGTAAACCGGGGTTACTTTACCTCCTTTTAAATTTCAAGTAAAAAATTGGTATACTTCTCTATCGGTTGGACAGGAGGAACATTTTCTAGGATCTGGGGAGGGCTTGTAGAATTGATTCATCATGTTAAACTATATTTTCGTTGCTTTTTCTTTCTGTAAAAATTCAAAAACCTGGTGCGCAAACTTACTTGGATAAGAGGGGTAACTTTGCCCACAAGAGAAGCAACTTTGGTTTTCTATTGAAAACTGCAACCTTTGTAGGGGGTAAAATAAGCCAAGACGAATATCAGAACAGTTGATTCAAAATTTATTTTGTCACCTCTGATGTAAACAACTTCCCGAGATAAGTTTCGTCGTAGTTCACGTACAGTGGCTCGTTCTCGAGATATATTATGACATTTTCTGACTGTTGACTCATCTCTGTGGCGTTGAATGAATGAGCTGTACCAATCTTCTCCTGGCAGGTTATCTCGTTTAAAATTGCTAACACCCCGGCCACATCTCACTAAGTAGTCTCTCACGATTAGTATCACTTCCAAAATACCTAAAGCATCCCCCAGTCAGCACATACAAGAATTTGGTGGAGAATTTTAGACTCTTCAGCTGGAGAAAGTGCAGTTGGGTGACGAACGGACTTTGTGTGCTTTTCTGTGAATTTATTGCAAATGGTCTTTCTTGGAATATTGAACTTTGATGCAGCTTGACTTATTGACATTTGTCCGTTGGCAACAGCATTCAGAGCTTCTTCAAGATCCTGTTGAGAATAATCTTTGTATTGACGGCGCCCCAACTTCGGTTTGTATTTTCGTGACATTATTCTGAAATAAAAAGTTAGGTAGGTATCAATCTTTAGGTAGGTAGGTATCAACATTTAGGTAGGCTTAGCAACTTTGTACTGTGTACTGTGTTTTACATACCCCCCCAATCACCCCGCACACTGATACAAGGTGGGAGGAAGGTATACTACTAACAATACAGTGCGCACTACGAATGAAAACTACATGGCTGAAAACACTATGGTAATCTACTTAAAAATATTCATACTTCGTCCACACTTAGCTCATTGAGAGGTTGGCAAGATAACCCCAATTTGCCTACAGATCATGGGGTAACATTGTCCATCAGAACAAACACACGAAAATGAAGGTATAAAAATTATTTTAACATATTACTCTAATCGTTATTACATGCGACACAAATAGAAATAATTTAAAAAACTTACCAGCTTTCGTTATTGGCTGCTCTGATGAAAGTTGCTTAGGTACTCCAAATTTTCTGTCTTGGAGTCCTCTTATACAGCTCACAATTTCACACTGATAAACTATCACCACATGGAAACACTTAAGAACCACCCTTGTCAACATCACAGCTAGTAGCCCTGATTATTTGCTACGCATCCAGCGACCATCGAAGTAATTAATTTTTGGCGCTCAAACTTTTTTTAAAAATAGGTAAAGTTACCCCGGTGGGAAAAGTAGCCCCATTTGACGGTACTTATGTTATATAAAATATTTATTTATATACATTTTAGATATTTTAGAATAATTTTAGTTAAGTACCATTTGAATTGTATCCTATTTCAAGTAACGTAATCTTTGGGCTTTCTTATCAGTTGTTTCTCAAGTTACTTGATACATTTCGTGATTTATCTCATTCCCACAAAGACTTGCTTGTGGTCAGCAACTTACGCCTATCTTTTAGGAATGCTCATAGCCAAAACCATTATCATGCAAACTTAGCACATGGCATCTTATATAGGCGAAAGCGTGCGACCAGAAATTAGTATCCGGCATGACTAAATATTAAACATTTAAAATTAAAACCTCCGGTACTCACATTATAGTGTTATAATAATATAACGTTCTACAATTTGTAATAAAACGTTCAAGTACTGTGTTTCTAAAATACATTGTTCTTAAAAATCTTAAATTTTTATCGACCACGATATAAAATGTATATAGGGAATGCTTTGGGACTGTATGCCGGAGGTCTAAAAGAAAATGAGGGGATGGTCTGGATTTCTGGGACTTTGGATTTCAAAGTTTCTGAATCCCCTGAAGTCGTTCTTTATCTCGATTTAAGAAGATAAAAATTGCTGAATGACTTACCCAATGTCGTCGATGGTATGATAATCAAAAAATATTATTGAATGTTAACCATAACTAGTATTTATGTTTAAGAGTTATTACATCGGAAGTAATAGATGAAACTCAAATAATTAATAGATGTATAAATATAACTAATAAATATTTTCAGTATTTAATAACAGCGTTTAAGTTTAAAGGTTTATAGTCACAGTAATAAATTTATTTAATACAGGAATGGATGAAAACTTAGTTTCCTTAGGATACATACATATGGTATTATTATGAATGATGCTCCATTTTCACCAGTAGAGAAGTATTTTGATAAATGTGATAATGAGAGAACAGTTATCATCACATGAACACATGAAAATTATACTTTTAAAAATAGAATACTTCGAAGAATATATACTTTTATACTATACGTTTGTTTCGTTCAAATCTATAATAATAACATATGTTACTTATTTCCATAAAAAATAAAAAATAATAAGCATTGAAAAGTACTCACCTAAATAAAACACAAATAAAAGATTGTTTTAGACCACTCACTAAAAATATTTTGACACTTTGTCATTTAAATTGACATTAGTGGTTCCTAGGAACATTAGCTTTACCATATTTATGTTGGTAAATGCTTACCAACTGCACGTATTGTGTATCACAAAATTACCAATACGGAGCAGAGGAATGTATATGAACTTTGAAGAATTTAATTGAAACAAACAGCCCTTCTTTAATTTGTTAATACTCTCACTGTATTTTCGCGGTCATAAAATTAATATAATAGAAAGTTAGATATTTAAACTATTATAAACTTGATGTTTAAACAACTATATGGTTATTGGTGTACGAGAAAGAAGTCTCAAAATGCGTCGAAAAAAAGCCGAGAAGTCCCTGCCAGCGGGACTTAAAGGCGTCAGGACCAAAGGATGTCGAGGGGAGCGAACTTGCCTCTAACATAGAGATACGCGAAAGTAGAGATTCATCAAGTCAAGTAACTTGATGTTTTTATAAATTACTTCACTTGACTTGAAAACCAAGCTTTTCAAAAATCCGCTATTTGATTTGACTTGATTTTTAATCGTTACTGCTTCACTTGATATCAAGTAATTTCAAGCTACTTGATATTACTTGATAATCAAACTTCCACATTATAGTTTCGTAGTTTGTTCAGAAATAAATGGCTAATAATTTATTTTATTGCAAATAACTTGGAATAAAAAATGATAAAATGTAGACTACCATTGTAACCGGTAAAAAAATTCACAGTGTAGCAAAAATATTGAAGACTGAGCATTTACGTAAAGATTGTGAAAAATATTGTAATATTGTGAACTTAAAAATGGCTATGCCAGAACTTGATGTCATAACGAGGTGGAATTCAACTTTTAAAATGTTACGGTGGAGCTTAAATATGAGAAGGGCTTTGAACATCCTTTGTGATAATATAGACAACTTAAAGACTCTGAAGCCAACAGATACGGAATGGTCGGTAATGGAAAAAGTTTACAAATACTTGAATACTTTTAAGACTATTTCCACATCATTCGAAGGTGAAGCCTACTGTACACTTCCGATTGTGAAAATTGGTATAAATATGCTTCTGGACAAACTTGAAAAATGGGCTATAGAACTCGACAATAACCCAGATAGAGATGAATGTGATGAGAAAATAATATATAGCATTCAAGCGGCAAGGGACAAAATCGTTAAACGTTACGAGAGAAGTAACTGGATAGTGTTGTTTTAATCTTAGACTCTCGACATAAGGTGGAAACATTCTTCAATACAAATTAGGGAAAGGAGTTGCTGATGGATGCAGTCAAGAATTTTGAAGAAATTTTCAATATAAAGTATTTTAGGTCAAATTCACTGCTCATATCATCTTCATCTTCAAAACCAGATGAAAATAGTGATTGCGGTGAATTTGACATCGATCTACTAAGTTTGTTTAAGAAATCTCCTGTCAACCCAAAAGATGAAATGGCTTGGAGCTATGAAAAAGACAAATATCTGTCTGATTCACGAGCTGAGAGTTGTGAAGATATTTTAGAATGGTGAAAAAGGCGTGAAAACGTTTTTATCTTCAGCTCCTGTTGAAAGGCAGTTTTCCAGGGCTGCTTTAACTATTACAAAAACCCATAACCGATTAGGCGATAACTCTATTAGAAGTCGCATGTGCCTTAGATCATGGATGGCAAACGATGATATTAAATAGATATATTAGACTTCTTTTAAGTTTTGCTATTACTACTATGTTACTGAAGAAGAAGAGGGCATACATTGGAAAATCATTTTTATCGTTATCAGTTTTATTATTTTGTTTAATATTTTAGAATAATATATTATGTTATTAATTTGCCCAATAAATAGTTTATTATTAGTATTTTTTACATTTATATTTATATATTTATTATATAGATTATAATTGAAGATTTAGTTTTGAAAATAAAATGCTTTATTGCGAGGTTTCCTTTATTCTTATTTCTTGAAAACATTAAATGATTAATGAGAGATCAAGTAGCCTTGAAAAAATCAAGTAGTCCCCAAGAACTACTTTATTTTTCAAGTACTTGAGATATAACTACTTGACTTGAACTTGACTTGATTTTAACTCAAGTCAAGCCAAGTAGCTTGAAAGTCAAGTCAAGCCGTGCATCCCTACGCGAAAGCGTAAGCAACACTCGGCCTACCTTCGTATGACTGTCCTGGTCTACATGACGAGCGAGTAAAGAGCAGTAATCTTGCTCGACTTGCCGACAAAATCCATCAAGGCCATTACGCCTGCCAATTAATATTGCTAAAAAGCTGTGGAGAATATATGGTCATGAGCAAATAAAAGCTCATATTAAACGTTGCATGGAAATGAAAATGGATTAACTATACTCTGAGAAAACTAAATAGAGACATAGCCCATACGGCAGTGGACTGGAATCTACAAGGAAAAGGAAAAAGAAAGATGGATCGGCAAAAAGATACGTGGTGCAGAACGGTTATTGGTGAAGCTCGAGTAGCTGGTAAAGAATGAAGCGAAACAGGTATTCTTGCCCAAACTAGAATCTAATGGAGGCATTTCTTGGATACACCATGTTTCCAAGTAGAATAAAGTTTAAGATAATAATGATTTTGTATTGATCATATCCAAATAAGGATGAAATCACGGTATACAGTTCTCATTTCAAAGAAATGAAACAATTATCGTTTAGAGGCACTCTAAAAACTATAGATCGAAAAATCGAGCAGCAAAAAATCTAACCGTAAAGATCAAACATTCAGCAATTAACATACCCAAAACAACTAAAATTCTATATTTGAAAATCCAAATAACCAAAAAAAGTGTAGATATTCAAAACGTTAAAAATAAAAATATAAGAAAAAATAAAAAATCGAAATATAAAAAAATATAAAATCCAAGGATTATCGAAAAATAAAGAAATTCAAAATTTAAAAAATCTGAAATTGAAAAATGCACAAATTATAAAAACCTGAAAATTTTAAAATCTAAACGAAAAATAATTAAAAAATCTGACAGTACAAAAATAAAAAAACCCAAGAATCGACAATTCTTAAAGTTCGAGAATACAAAAGTCCTGAAAGGTCCACTAATCCAAGAATTTAAATTAAAAAATCTACAGATTCGAAAATTGAGAAACGAAAATTAGAAAACTGAAAATCCAACAATTCAAAAATTGGAAGAGAAAGAAATCAAGAAATTGACGTAAACGAAAGGAAAACAAAAAAAGACTATAATACGTTCTATAAATGTATTTAAAAGGTTGTAAATATATACAAGATTAATAATCTTCAGGATAGTCAATAAGCGCTCCACCACAGTTAATTATGCGATGAGAATCATTGACTGCATTGCTTAATAACGAGAATGGGCCCGAAGATTCGCGGCCAGGTATTGCCGCTGAGTTAAGATAGTGGTGGGAAAAGCCGAAATTGTTTTCCCGATGGATGTACACAGCGTGGCGTACGGTGCGGCGTAATGCTAAGATATGGCCAATAGAAGGTAGTTTTATAACCCTTACTGATGCCGCATATATAACATACGGCATCAATATTTTAGTACCTGTAGCGCGTCGGTGTCCCTATATAACCCCGAGGTAAACTACACTTTCCCGTACGGCGTCCCTTTAGGGAACAACAAGAAATTCTCCTAGAATTAATTGCAACCAGTTTATGGGTTCCTAAGCCTTTTTTTATTGTCCGCGCTTTGAGGCAGGCACGCCTTGAAGGATCGCTGCGAGTCGCTCGTCCACCTGCTGTTTCGAGATGCCGCCGGGGCGCTTCGCATTCGTAAGCCTCATTTTTATTATTACCAACTTTAGATTTATTTACCATAACCTCACTTTACTAGTTGCTCGGGTGAGCGGTACAGAAATGGTGGGAGAATCAAAATGATACAGGTGTTTTATTTATTTTCTTGTTCTCTACTTCAATCCTCAAAAGTTAGGGCTATAAAAAATTGGAATCTACTACTTAGATCGCCCATTAAAAGCGGAGGGGGGGGGGAGTACTATTAAAGGAAAAAGTCAGTAATTCTGTATGTTTGTTAGTGTTCTAAGTTCTTAGTATATTTTAAAATTCGTCCTTGAATTCGTAAAAAGGATATAAGCATGTTCAATAAAGGATACGACCCTTCCAATGGTACTATATAAGTTCTGGGCTTGAAATAATCATGAAGTAAGGATATCACGAAATAAAGAAATTATGAAATTGAGGAATCTAGAAATTAAATTAAGAAAACAAAAAACCGTGTGTTAAAAAATATAAAAGGTAAAAAATGATAAATAATACTATACTTTGCGTTAATGACTTTAGGTGATTATCAATATACTAACTGTAATTGAATGCCCCAGCTAGCAATTTTCAAATAAATGGCGAAGGTGCCAATGTAACTTTAATATATGGTAGGGATATAAACAGGACAACTTTTAGAACAGTAACCTCCCCCTCCTTAACGGGGAGAGGTTACTATTAGAAGAAAGTCTAGTAGTTCTCTAGGCTTAATATAAAGAGTAAAAATTAAACATTGAAAAAAAAAAACATTGAAAGTCGAAAATCAAAAATCCTAAAACGTAAAGAAATAATTCAAAAATAAAAATTCCCAAAAATCTAAAAACTTGCAATCTAAAAAATTTAAAAAAGTATTAAAAAATTCAAAAATAAAAAGTCGAGTAATCCAAAAGTTCTGAAATAAGAAAAATCCAATAAAAAATACAGAAAGCATAAAATTCAGAAATAAGGAAATCTTAAACTAAAAGTAAAATATTAAAAGTCTAAAAAAGAAAAATTTGAAAAGCGAAAAATCTATAATTAAAAAATAATCCCTTACTTTACGTTAATTACATTAGGTGAGTATCGAGGTACAAACTGTAATTAAATGATCCAGCAACCAACTTTTAAATAAATGGCGAAGGTGTCAATGTAATATTAATATAAGGCGGGACTATACAAAGTAAAACCTACTTTGAAATTGTTGAAATAATCCATACAAATGGAGTAGGGGGAGAGTTACTATTAGAAGAAGACGTCCAGTAATTCTATAGGCTTGTTACTGTTCTAATTAGCAGAATTTTAAATAGCTCAAAATTTTTTCAACCGAGAAATTAGTAGTGCATTAAATATAGTGTAAAATTTAGTACATTTTAAAATTTGTAATAAGCTGTACTGATAAGTATGTTCTATAATGAAGTGATACAATTATTTTTTATAAAAATTATACTATGCAAGCAATAAGCCTTGGTCCTGAAATACTCATGAAGTAAAGAATTAGAGATATCCTTACTTCATGATTATTTAAGGACCAACACTTATTGCTTGCATAATATAACTTTTATGAAAGCGATTGTATCACTTCTTTATTAAGCACATTTACCCCTCATGTTCATGAAGTAAGGAAATTAAGAAACTGTGAAATTGGCAAATCAAAAAATCAGATTGAGAAAATGAAAAATGGGGAGTGAAAAATAAAAAAAAATAATAAAAAAACGAAAAAATATAAAAAATGATAAATATTAAAAGTTAAGAATAAAAAAATTGAAAATCGAAAATAAGAAAATTAAAAATCCAGTAATTCAAAAGGTCTGAAAAAAATTCAAAAAGCATAAAATTAAGAAATTAAAAGATCTAAAACCAAAAATAAAAAATCTGATAAAATTGAAAAATTTTAAAAGCGAAAAATATAAAAATAAAAAGAGAAAAAATACTGCAAATATGCAAAAATACTACTACTATAATAAAAAATATAATTATGTAAAATATCAATGAAATACTGATTAACCTTTAGATATTATTGAGTTCTAGACCGATGTCTCGGTCTAGGGTAATTAGTGTGTTAATTACACTTTATTTTTTGCCAAATTTAAGAAATATTGAAATATTGAATGCTTATAGTTTTGTTAAAACTTAAGTTCTCATACTATTTTTACATGGATAATTTTTAGAAAATTGGGAACAACTTTCTACGAAAATTACCAACAAGTGTTTGGATCTCTATATAGTTCAGTTTTTAACCTCCACTTTGTACTATTTTCAAAAGTCACATTATTGAGTATATCCTTCATAATATGTTGATGAATTTAGTCATTAATGAAACGATAATTGAACAGATAACAACAATAACGGAATATAAACGGTATTTAAATAAATGGCGGAGACGCCAATGCAAATTTATTATGTACTAAGGATACTTAATTGTACTTGAGTTTGTTTAAATGTGTTTGTAATAGTCTTTCTCTGTAATTTCTAACATGACTATTGTCTATCCTGTTGCCTACATGATTGTTGCCTGCGCTTTGAGGGAAATCAATCAATCAATTTTTGTTTAAATCTTCTAATGGATATTTTATTTTCAGGGCTTTCAAGTGAACTATTCTATCTGTATATTGTAATATTAAAACTAAAATAATAAGATGTACTATTAAAAAAAAACTAATAAATTTACAATTGCAGGAGTACTTTTATCCCATTGGATAATGAATATGATGTATAAATAGATGTGCATATAATTGTTCGATTTCACGATTTCACGATTCTCATAGTTTACACGCGCCCTTAAAGCTGCCATGTCACTGCGCCGTTACTAATCCTTTCAGCCACGTATGATTTTTCAATAACATCGTATTGTATCAGTATTTATTGCAGAGAACGGGAAAAATAATTTTCTCGTGTCTCTCCTTCACCCGTGCGACCTGCGCGCCCTCTACGAAGGGATCGAAAACCGCGTCGTAATAACCATACGTGTATTTCTCGAGAAAATGAGCATAATAAAAGGCGGTCGTATACGCCGTTTTGGGATATCGTAATCTCGTGGTGTATCCGAAGATGGCCCGGCCCCACTCATAAACAGCAACACCTACGCTGTGCAGTTTCCTTCTTTATCCGGTAAGTCCCCTGTGTTGTTTTATTGTTGTAAAAGGATTTCCGATCTGATTGAATTCGCACGGATCAAGAATTCCCTCGTAAATATGTCATGAAGCTTGTACGACTTCCGCGGAAATCGCGGTTACACCATTAGGGGGTTCTTGCCCGACAGTAAATATTAACTAAACAACAGGTAAAAGGTTTTATTATCGAGGTCACCGGTAGTTTTAGAACGTAATAAAAATATACATAGTTACTAAAATACACATATATAAGTGGTCTAATATTTAATAATAACATTCACCGAAATTCCTTGGCGGTTGAAGGACATTTCTGGGTTTCACGTGAATATTTATTTATTTATTATAACCATTTTACAATGCCTTTGAGCAGGCATCCTATAGAGGTAAATAAAATTACCTGTACATAGGAAATGGTACATGAAAAAAGAAAATATACATAGAAACTTAAAACTAACTTAAAACTAAAAACAAATCAGTGCTTGTTTGCACTCTTAAATGGCTATATTTACAAATATTATATAATAAAATGACAAATAATTTTTTTTTATTCAACAATTATATATATAATTTTTTTTTCTTATCAGGCTAATGCGTTCTCTTTGATATAATCTTTGAGTTTTGTTTTTACTTTATGCTTACTACCACATAACTCTTTTAAATCTTTGGGTAGATTGTTAAAAATCTTTAATGCTACATAATAACTATTTTTTGTAGCTATCGTTTTCGATATTTTCGGTATTTGTATGTTTTTATTTCTTGTTGTGCTTGTCGAATTAATATATTTTTCTCTTAAATTTTTATGGTGATATAATATAGATTGAAAATGGAATAATTGCCTTACATTGAGTGGGTATTTTTCATTTATGAAATTGTTTTGGCTAATGATTTTCATTATTTTATTTTGTACTCCTTGTATTAGTTTAATGCAGGTACCATAAGATCCACCCCATGCAATTTATGGGGTGGAGCATGCACCCCATGCATTCCATAATTAATTATGCTATTTAAAAATGCATAGTAAACAGTAAGTAGTGTTTTAGTGTCCATGATATTCTTAATTTTAGCAAATATAAAAATCAAATATTTGGTTTTTTTGATTATATATTCAATGTGTTGGTCCCATTTCATATTATAATCAAAAATTATTCCTAGATACTTATGAGATTCAACTCTATTTAACAATTTATTATCTAACCTTATATCAATTGTTTTTGGCACACTATTACAGTAATCTCCATAAGTCATAACAACTGTCTTATCTACGTTTAGAGATAGTTTATTTACAGCTAGCCAATTCGCAACAGTTTTGAGATATTCATTCATCTTTCCTCAGCCTTCGCCCACGTATCGTCACTCGATATGACGATGGTGTCATCAGCATAGGATAGGATTGTATCATTTGGCATATTCCTCAGTAGGTCATTCACGTATATTATAAATAGTAACGGTCCTAGTATTGTTCCTTGAGGAATTCCAGTTATTAAGTTATATCTGTCTATAGGAATAAATGGTGGGACCACAAAAAAGAATCATAATCTTGTAATTATGTTATTTTAAAATGAACAAATATTCATTTCTGATAAAGAAAATCATTTTAGAGTAAACTATATTACATTAGCTATAATATAGAATATTTACGTTGCAAAGTGGTTAAACAATGCGATTTTTCATCATAAATAAACTGTTTTCTCGATGTACGTGTATGTAGATTATATATTATGGAATTTTTGATTGGTAAGCTATCAAATTCTTTTGTTTATAAATTAATGTATGTTATAAAAATTTTTTATTCAATAATATTTTGGAATTTGTGGAAAATTTACCTTTTCTTTGCTACATCGAGCCTCTTTATTCAGCCTCTTTCCAGGATTAAACAATCGTAAACAATTATGCACTCCAGAATGTATTTAAAGTTGTTATTTAAATTTAAAAGCTTTGTCATAACGGATACATTTAAATGGTTTTCTGGTCAGTCTTGAGATTATCTTCAGGTTGCTGTTTGAATTCGAATGATTTTTTACAACGTTCAAGTGTAAATAGTCTTATATCTTTATACATTTTTAAATCGTTTAACTGTTGCTTTACATTTACAAACGATTTATTGCATTGAAAATACTCACGGTATTTAGTCACGATGGTAGATAAAATAGTTAGAGCGGGTTATGTGGTAAGTTGGATTACCTACTGACTGTTGTGAACTTAGTTTGAATCCAAGCTCCACTGGCAATTGTAATAATAATAACTTTATTTTTTATAAAAATAATGCATCGTATAGTAAAGAGCTTATTAATAAATATATGCAGTCTGTTAAATATAACAAAAAAAAAAGAAAGAGATAAAGAAAACAGACAAATAATAAACTAAAGTAACTAACAATAATAAAAATACTATTAGGATATAAATAAATTTTTAAAGATAAAATAAAAAAATCAAATTATAAACTGGAGCTAAATAATAAAACTAATAATAATAATAAAGTCGAAATTGGTAAAAATAACTGTGAAAATATACAATATATAATAATTATAAGAAAACGAAACGTATTCATTCATTAAAAAGGCCCTAAGTCTAAGAATGTTTTACGAGAAGTTTACTGACTGCGTTTATATTTTCACATGATACATTTCCCAAGGAATCAATTAGTGATGGAAAAATTTCCAGTAAAATTGAATACAGCCTTTAATTTTGAAGTCGGTGTCATACAATATTAGTAGTGCCGGCCCACGGCAATTTGAAATGTAATCTCTGTATTATAGTAGCAACGTATATATTTTTTCATGTTTTACTTGGCATCTACTTCAAAGTTAAATAAAACAATTAATAATAATTACGTAGTAAACTATAATTTCTTAATTACATTAAACGGAACAACAAATAAGTTTTAAATTGTTGTAAATAGCAAGAAATAAATAGCAAAAAATAAATAAAACATTCATTTCTTGCTTTTTAGTTAGGTTACTTTTTTTTAAGTCGGTTTTTTTGTTTAAACTTATAATTAAAAGAAGTTGTGACTGAGTTCTAGACAACAAAACATAGATCGACAATGTCAGTGGGAATGAATGTTATTCACGTTTCTTCAATCTGTATACTTCATTCAGACAGTTTTCCCCCTGGGTTTGAGGGAGTGTCTAATTTATATGGTTTGCTTTATGTATTTTTGTAGATATTAGAAAAAAATGTGACGTAAAAACTGTTTCTATTTTTTGAAGTTTATCAGTCACCATATCATCAAATGTATAAAACTTCGCATAAAACCTGTATTAATTCGTTTGGGTATCATTTAAAAAGTATTAAGCACTTAGGCTATACTTTGCTAACAATTCAACTGCTCCAGGTAAACACAAAAACATCTCTTATCGATTTGTTTACGTAATCTTAACATTCTTTTGACAAGTTACTTTGTTATGCTGACAATTCCAGAAGGCCGCATCGTATCGGACGAACTGGAATATGAAATTTGGTCCTGAACATGAAAACCTCTCGGCTCCGGGCGCCCGGAGGAGCCGCCGGGGGACGGTAGACGTTTTAAGGCCGGTCGTGCGCGATCGTCGTGTCAAACACACCACTTACTGCTGCATACGCTAACGGTGCATTAGTAAAATGTACTAAATACGTGCCTCGGATACCAAAGCTTCGAATTTTAAAGGGAAATGTTTCGCTAAAATATAATCTTCGGGAATTACATAAATAAATCTCGCTGTTATTGCGCGATTAATATGCTTTAGGGCGGGTTTCGCAGACGAAGAGGAAATCGGCGTGGCACAGAAGTCGATATAGAGTTTCAATAGCGGACTTTAGTAAGATTTGGTTGTTGTTCAAGGTGCGCTAAAATCGAGGGGATTTACGGTTATCTCTAAAATCGCGAGAGACAAAAAAATTAGTATACTTTTCTACATAAAGTAAGGAAATTCAAGTTAATTTTAATTTCACCAAAAACATAAATGTGAAAAGGGGGCCAGGTTCGATATAAACAACGTTCGCGGTTGTCGGTTTCGCCAATAAAAGAGTTGAGATCTGAACGGGTGCCAAGTTCCATAGGAACTTACAACAGGAATTTATAATAGGAACGTACAACGTCCTCGATATTTAATATAAGCTTAAAATTTAACTTTGCTAGTTGTTCTATTTTAACAAACAATTTAGATGAATTTAAAAATTGTTATAAATTCAATATCAAAGAACGTAACAAATTTTCTTTTAAATCAATTGACGACCGTCGTACATTCCTATTGTAAGTTCCTGTTGTAAGTTCCTATGGAACTTGGCACCCGTTCAGATCTCAACTCTTTTATCGACGAAATCGACAACTCCGAACGTCGTTTGTACCCAACTTGGCCCCCTTTCACATTTATGTTCTTGGTGAGATATCATTAATTTTTCAAAAGTTTTATTTAATATAATGCAATGTGGTTACTGTGGGCATACTTAAATACAAATTGCATATTTCATTAGAATTAGTCACGAATATTTATGTTACTATTATGTTTGATATTTGGTAAGAAGAAAATAATTTAACACATCACGTAGTGTAATGGCGCCATCTCCTTTCGTTGGATTGATTGATACTTAGTACTTGAAACTAATTTATTGATACCTAGTACTTAAAACTATAAATAATGATCTATGAGACCTTAACAATTCCAGAACAAGTTGTATTTATGAAATTTGAGATTCTAGATATTCAAGTGGGCCTTATTAGACATGCAATAGAATTAAGAGTGTGTAGGTCTAAAGCCGGCTGTAGACATTGCGAGTTTCTCCTCGCGAATCTCAATAGTATCCCTCGCGAGTCAGGCGCGAGGCGATTCAAAATGTGATTCGCGAATCTATGCGAATCAAGGGTGAGCGGCCAGTTGTCTTAAGGCAGTGGGCCAAGTGGAGGGGAGGGCGAGGAAATAGTCGAGAACATGCGAGATTTGATTCGCGAATTTGTCTCGCGAGGAAAACTCGCAATGTTTACAACCGGCTTAATAGTTTTTGAGTTATAAGGGGGGAGGGAGGGGGTGTCGAAAGTGGCTCGAAATGGTTCGTGTAATATTACACACTGCCGGTGCGTCTCCCTTTTACGAGTATATTCCGAACTTGGCTGACACAGACACACTGTTGTGTGTCTAGATACCGCTTTAGATATGTATTATTATTTGTAAGCCTCTTAGTGGCAATCTGGGCAATGAGCAATAAGCGATTTATATCTAACTATTATAGAAACTGTACTGAAAACCAGACATCCACATCGCACTAATTCCGACACTTTCCCTATATATTGTCACTCATATTTGAAATACAAAATGAATATAGATTTTGTTCATTTAATTACACGGCTACGTTTATCTAACGAAAGTATGTTACAAATCACATTCAAGATTACTATAAGGTTAAATTAATAGAAACTTGTTCTTATAAATCATGTACCTATGTGATATTGTAAATAAATAAATTCAACTAATAATTAACAAAATGGAATTATTATTGGGAAAAACATGAATAAATAACAGAAAGGATGCCAATAATGTCAAATTTAATGAAAATTATGTTAATGAAAAACTTAATGGTGTTAAAGAAAAAAAAAAAGCGAAAAAAGGAGAACTGTAACAACTTGAATTCACTAGCGTGTAGATCTTCCTCTAGGACTAATATCTACTGCCATTCATCTGGGAATGCTGTTGATCAAGTAGTAAATAGTTTCCTGAGGAATATTCTCCCATTCGACAAGAACGACTTGTTTGAGCTCCCTAAGAGTCGTAGATTTTAGTGCCTCCCATAGATGTTCTATAGGGTTTATATATGGGCTCTTGGGTGGCCAGTCCATAGATGGAATCTTCACAAATTGATGGTAGTCCAGTACTTCTCTAGAAACGTGAGGCCGTTTTCCTGCATAAAAATTAAGTTGTTTCCGACAAACGGGACTAATAACATCACATGTTCTACGTAAATACGTGCATTCACATCTGCACCATATAGGAACCAAATCATTGCGACTATCGAAATAAATTCCTCCCTAGAAAATTATTGATCCAACTAAAAAATGGGCACGTACCTCGGAGAGATATTGCAAGAAGCAAACCTCTCTCTTGGCCTCCGCCAGATTCGTTGACATCTATCTGGTGAAATAAGACTCTTGTTTTGTTTGAAAATAGAACTCGCGTCCAGTTGTCAATGATTAAATTTACGGGTTCTCTTGTAAAATGCAGTTTACCAACTCTACATTTTCTAATGAGCAGTAGTGCAATACTTGGTCTTCTTCTGTCCAATTCTCTTTCATTCAACCTTATTCTGACCGATAGTCGAGACATCGCTACATTTCGAGCTGTTGTTAGGGCATTGCTTAGCTTTAGACTAGTAGAATGCCTGTTTCTTAAGGCGACTTGCATAATATATCACTCATCTCTTGCATCCGTAGACATCGTACGACCTTATCCTGAGATTCTAAAGTAACTTCCAAGTTCATTGAAACGTTCAATTGCTCGACTAATTGTTGACTCTCTAACTCCTAACAAATTAACCACATATCGCTGACTACGTCCCTTGATAACCAGAGTTATTGCTTTCGCTGCTTCAGCTTCTCTTAAGTTGCGTAGACGATTCATTTTTTCTACTCTAAGTATACTAAGGCTAAAGTACTTCATTTACTTGACTACATTCCATAATTATTTTTACTAATTTAGGTTTTATTGTTACTGTTAGTTGCTCTAGGTTATTATTTGTATATTTTTAAATTTTGTCTTTAGAAATGGTTGTACTTATATCCTAATAGTATCTTTATTATTACTGTTCCTTGCTATAAGATGTGGTGTATCTTTATAAGCAATAACATTATTATTATTGTTATTGCTTACAATTTATTATATTATACTTTCTTCGTTGTTTCTGGGCGACCTCGGTCGGATGTCTGCCCGTCTTCACATCTGTTCTAAATTTCCCTGTTGCGTTCATTGTATTTCGACGTTTGTTCTGAACTCGACGTCACTCCATAATCTTTCCAATCTAATGGGGCAGCTCAACAATTAGGAAATTAATGCGAGCGAACCCGGGCAAGATCGAGACGGGCGTACTCAAGTGCATTGCTTAATTAAAACGTTATTTCGCTACGAACTAATCCCGGAAAAGTACACATTCATAACTAAGAGACAATTATTGTTGCTGTCATGCCAAGAAAAGGTACGACCCGGGCTTACGGGGATAATTAACTATATTCGAAGGTTCGCCGCCGGGGGTTGCACTTCGAGAAAGCAGATGCATAAATAAAGTCGGCGCTCCATTCCATCGGTTTTCGAAACAATTGGGGTACATAAATTGATCTAAATTAAACGATATTTAATTATGTCGCCCTCTTAACTTAGACGTGGCAGTCGGCTTGCTTGAATAACGGCTGAGTGTGCCACGCGATGGACGTAAATTTTGTAAATTTATGCCGCAATCATTATTGCTAATATTAAATTACGGAAATTAATGCTGACCTTAATTAGATCCGAGTTTACTGGAGAGGTTGTAGACATATCGTATGGTACGTTTTCTGTTGATGGTGTGGAAAGTTTTGATATATGGAGTTAATTTCTTAAGAGCAGTCGCCATATCGGAATGAGTATGGGACGGATTTATTGACGACCTCAAAATTATATAAAACAATTAATAATAATTACACAATAAACAATCATTTCTTACTTACATTAAAAAGAACAACAAATACGTATTAAATTGTTGTAGAAAACATTTATTTCTTGATTTTTAGTTAAGTTACTTCGTTTTTTGAAGTCGGTTTTTTTAACTTCTTATTTTACAATTTTAAGTAATGGATAGACCTACTAAAGATGCTTTGCAAACAAGAAAATGACGGCTACTTGAATAAGGAGTTCCGTTATATATCTTCGAAATTAAAGGTTCAGTATCAATGAAATTAAGATGGGACCACCTTGGAGCTATACTGAACCGAACGCAAAGAAGTATTTAAAATCGGTTCATAAACACAAAAGTTATACCCGAACATACACAAAAAGTATTGTATATACACATAAATAGACGAACTGATAACCTTCTCCTTTCTTATAGTCGGTTAAAAACATATTATGGAATATTTAAATACGGTTTTAGGATATTTTTCAGTTAAAATAATTATAAAAAACAAATTTAAATAATTCATTGCTTTTCAGTCATTCTTAGTAAATTATGTTTTGTATGTATATTTTGTCTTTTATATATTATTTATATAGTAGATTTTAAATAATTCCATAAAAATAAATCTAGTGACATTAGATCTGGAAATTAAGCAGGCTACTCTATTGTACCCTGGCGTCCAATGCATCTATTAGAATAATGTTAATTCAGGCAAACCCTTACTGCGAAATAATAATGTGGTGGAATACCATACTGCTGAAAGTTATTACCGGATCTTAAAATTCATCAGGATTTTCCTCTAGAATTTCCCAAATTAGCAGCTCAATAGCATTATACAACATATCCAAATATATCTCTCCCATTAAATCATTTCTCATTCAAATAATCCTTTTGATAGCAAGAACTTTCTTCAGTTTCATAAAGAAAATAAAAAACCAAGAAATGTATGATTTGAAAAAGCAACTTTCGACTTATTGCCAAAAAAAAAAAAAAATTCAAGAAATCCGGTCAACGCAGTAAATCAATATCTGGTACTTGCGGTAAGACAGATTTAAAGAAAATAAACCCCTTTGGTGTTATTATTCCATGTTAATGTCAATGTTTTCGATAAAAAATAATACTTCCATTTATAAGGTTGCCAAATTGCATACAGTAAGCGGAGAAGTGTTAGACAAAAATCAAACAAACCCCATGTTTTCATCTATGAAAACATGGGGTTTGTTTGATTTTTTTTACGTATTTTAAGACGTATTTTAAGTAACTCCTAACCAAAGTTCCAGATGCGGAATATTTGTTAATGAAGTAATTGATCGTTAATGTTGAAGAATTATTTTGGTACTGCTTGATCATATTTATCGTTTATTATATTTCCTTTTCCATTGTTTCAGGTTGCTCTTGGTCTTGGAATTGCAGGGACTTATAGAAGAGAAGGGTTAACTGAAATGTAAATTAAAAACATCAAAGGAGAAGGATTCAGCCTAGTCATCACAATTCCTGATAGAGAAATTTATACCACAAAATTTGGCCTTTGTGAAAAATAAAGAGAATTCTACAAAAAGTGCGTCAACTTGCAACACAGCACAATATTATTGGTTGCTTAGTTTTTACAAAAATGAAAACTACATCAATCAGTCACTTGGAATTTGTGCAATTGGCAAAATTATACAATTGCCGAGTACATAAATTGAGACCTACAGAATTCTATGGGGTATTGTATCCTCAGACTTTCGGCCAAATTGTTAGCCTCTACAGGGGGTGACACCCGGCCCTATAATGCCACGGAGGATAGAGATTCTGCACAGCGGCATAGGGAAATATCGAGAACTCGATAAAATAAATTGGTTATGAATAAAGAAATTAAGATCAAAAGTAATTTAGCAATAGACTTAAAATGGAATTAGAAACGCCATTAAGAGGAGAACAACTGTTTTGAATCTTAGCCCTATCACTTGTCTTTCAATATGTATCTCTGAAACGGGTTATTCTTTCTCGACGAACCTTTCTTTATTTGAAACTACCATAAAAGACATTTTTTTCACAGAAGGAACATTTTCCCAAAAACAATTCATCTTTTTTAAAGGAAACTTTTTGAGACTGAACTAGAGGCCATGTTATATACAGGCTATTTGAATGAGAGATTTTTCCTTATATCGAGTTTTACGTGAGTTGAGAGATCGCAGGGTACTGAATATCAACACAACTGATCAGCGGCGAATCATTTTTTTTGTTTCGCTTATAGTCGATATTTGAAGAAAACCGTTCCGAATCGCTGCCGAAAACTATATTATTATTATTATTATTGTTCTTCTTCCAACAGGAAAAATTACAGGAATAAACTAGATATACAATAAATAAGTAAAATAACAAAAAAGAGAAAGAATGTCAAATAGTATAATTAATAAACTTAAGCAATACGGTAAAAGGTAGTTACAGCGCCAATTTACGTACATATGCAATATACCACATAGAATACATCTTAACCTATTTTAGCTACATAATTGCAAACACACTTTAAACTATCGTTAAATATATCGCAATTCGCTGCAATCTTGTTGTACAGTAAGCACATAAGCAATACAGGAGCTTTCGTTAATATATTCGTTCTAGGACTAGTACAATATAAAAGCGCCTGTTGTCTGATATTACCATATGGGACCCTAAAGTTAATCTTACTAAGCAATTCAGAACAGTCAACCTTATCATTTAGAAGGTCAAACAAATATTTAACTAGTGAGATAATGATTGAATATTAAATCTGTCCAATAGTTGTAAGTGGCAACAGCCTCGAGGCGGATATACGTCATCCCGTAAAAAAGACAAAAATTTAAGAAATCTCTTTTGAATTGCGTCCAGCCTTTGGCAATGGACATTCTATAAAGGAAACCATATGATAGAACCATGCTCTAAGCGAGATCTCACTAGAGAAAAAATAACGCTTTTAGGGCACGTACCTCGGAAAACTCTATACAATTACGGTAAATGAAGCCATAAGTTCCAAATGCAGCAGAAACAATATCATTGATATGTTCCACAAAAGTAAATTTGGCGTCAAATATTATGCCTAGGTCCTTAAACAACTCAACTCGACCAATAATGTGGTCGTTAATCGCATAATCATGAGAAATAAAGTTGACTTTCCTGGTAAAAGTCATTACCTTGCATTTTGATAAATTTAGGGATAAACGATGTAGCTCACACCATGACGCCATATTATTTATACATTGTTGGAGATGAAAGCAATTCGAAGGTGAATATATTTCAGTAAAAAGTTTATAATCATCTGCAAATAATAACTGTTGGTACGATATAACTTCAGGAAGATTATTGATAAAGAAAAGGAAGAGAAGAGGCCCCAAATTCGACCCTTGAGGTACACCCGATGAAGGAGAGAAATAATTAGAAGTAAAGATTTGGTATCTGACCGTGAAACTTCTATCGGACAAATAGGACCTAAACAAGTCCAACAATGAATCTGAGAAACCAAAACTTCTGAGTTTAAGAAGCAAGATATTGTGATCAATCTGGACCAAAGCCTTTTTAAAATCTGTATAAATGGTGTCGACTTGTCCTTCCCTGTCCAGGGGAGGACAAGTTATTATTATATCCACATTATACCATCCAAATGGTATAATGTGGCCTCCAGTTCAGCCTCAATAATTTTTGTTTGAAAAATATGAATTGTTTTTAGAAAAAGTCGATTTTTCAGGAGAGCATTTTTTCTGATGTGCGAACGATAGTGTTCAGCCGTAGCGGAACTATTCAAGCTTAGCTTGAATGCGTCCTTTGCCTTTGTTGCTACTGCATATTCTGTGATGCCTCAATCTTCCAAGCGTGACTTCAAAAAGAAAAAGGGTTTTCACGAAGTGAAGAAAGTGGAGTAAATCCTGGGTATAACTTCGTTGAGACATTGAAGAAAGGTGATAAAAAGGAAAAGAAGAGACGATATATATTTTATTAATATGCAACTAGAAGCAAGAAGTGTGAGGAGGATGGCAAAAAGAAAGCTAGAGAAGTTATTTGAAGATGAAGAATAACGAGAGGGTGGACCTGCATATTCTGCAGGCGAATATTAGCTTTTCGCGTAACATCTAATTATTTGTAAATACTTATAAATATAAATAATGGTTCTCTTGAAATGGACATATTCACTAGGTACAGAAAAAACATAATACCTATACGATCCTAATATAATAGTATCAAAAAAATTACAAGTAACGTAGGACGGTAGAAGACATCGCTAAGGAGTGAATACTACTCTCGATATATTAAATTCAAAAAGAAAAAAGTATTGGACCCATTTCCACCTCTCTGATTGATTTAAAATTTATCAATCGATCCAGAACGTCATGTAGAATTAGAGCTCTCTCACACGGAGAGCCGTAAGGCTCGTCCTCGCGAGCGGAAAATTTTTCCGCTCCTACCTTCCACTCTTTCACATGGGGAGCCTTTTGGCTAGGGCTCTAGCCATTGCGTCAGTCGCAAAGGACACGTTTCAATGGTTCGTATACGTTCGGGCAAAGACGCCAACGTTCCAGAACGTATTAGGTCCATCCTATCAACCAAAGGCGCGATGAAGTAGGTGTTTTGCCACGCTTTATCAAGGATATAGACGGGATGGCAATAAGTTTTACAATTACTTTCGAATGTCATTGACTACATTTGATGAGCTCCTCGGGAAGGTCATCAAAATCTATATTGACTTAACGCCGAGGAGGGAGAGACTGACGAGCCAGAACCATTGTCGCCCTTCGTGCGAATGCCCCAGTCGTCCCATTGCATTTTGAGAGACGCAACTCCCTTCCAAGCGGCTCGAGATGCACGAGTTGCACCGACTCTCACTGGCGCGCCCTAAAGGCCCGTGCTCCCCATGTGAAAGTTCCGTTTCACTCTTTGTATTTCAGTCTCCTGCGCTGTCTTCCGACTCGCGAGGTCGAGCTTTGCGACTCTCCGTGTGAAAGAGCCCTTATAAGAAAATAAACAAAATTAATTTTTTGAACCCAAGACGGTTGTTCTCGTTTTGAAAATAAAGGCAGTAGACACATATTCAAAAGAAATTATGACTGAATCCAAGAAAAATTCAATAAAGCAAGCAATAATTAGTATTCACCGAATATGAACTCCAAAATTACTATTAAATTGTAGTTAGTTTAGCTTAGAAATATTTTAAAAATGTAAGAAACTTTGAAATAAACTTGTACTTTTTAGTAAAATTTGATTCATTTATTTTATCATACTAGTGCCGTAAAAGGACACTTACCACACTAAAAATAGTGCATGTAACCTTAGATACTACACTGTTGCAGATAGATATATTTAGTCATCCTGCTGTTTGACTAAATTTTAACATAATGAGATAGGGGGTTATGAAAACTTTAAAAATTTGTTGAATGCATACGTATCTTAAATTTTTTAACTTGAGTGACCCAGTTGACGTAAGAATAAACAGTTTTAAAAGTTTCCGCACGTAGAACGTAGAGATTTCTCTATCTCGAAATCGAGTGGCTGAGAAAAAATAAACTAACACATAAATGCGGAAAATCTGTTTTATGCGACAGTTTAACTTTTTTTAAATAGTCCACCATCGTGCTTTCTCATGACCCATGGACAGGGTGGGGCGTGTCCCATCCACATCAAAATCAATAGATGTCGTCTAGTAGACATCCTTAATCAGAATCAGTCGAAGCCCGATCGATCCGACACGATTTAGTTGAGTTATCATGCTAACAAAGAAAATTTCTTAAATAGTCCACCATAGTGCTTTCTCATGACCCATGAACATGGTCGAGTGTATTCTCTCCACCTCAAAATAAATAAGTGCCGTCTGGGAGATGTCTCCGATCAGAATTAGTCAAAATCTGATCGATCCGACACGATTTAGTGGAGTTATCGTGCTAACAAGAATAAATGCCAACAACAACGACGACACACACAGACAAAATATTTTTTAAAAACAATTTTTTTTGGTTTTTAAGCCGAAAAACGAAACATAAACGTTAGAAAAAATGTTTTTCTCCACTTTTCTTTACACGATTACATTACTTTTCCTCTATGATATGTTGAGTGCGGAAAAGTAAAATCGGAATTATTATTTGTTTTAACACAGTTTTATTGAGACAGTATAATGAACTTATTCTCCCCCTTTCAATCATACTGTACAAATTTCTACCAACAGTGAAATTTAATATAATAAAATCGTCTGGTATTAAGCTAATTAATTACGAGGGCCTGCAAACCATACCTTACCGTTTAGACATCGTCTTATTCTTATTAGTATCGATTTCCGTATGATGCCGCCCCGTCCTCGTCTTGTAGACCGTAGCAGGCCGCTTTGATGTGACCGCTCAGCTGCAGAAATAGCAACGCAGCCACTCCAGAAGAGATGCCTATTGTTTACCGCGAAATGAGCTACCCGGTTCCATCCAGAGTGTAATTGGACTCTTTTTATGCCTCGACTTTTATTAGATGGTTCCACTAGCCGGGAAACGGGAAAAACCAGCCCGGAACAATTCAGCTAATTCGGAGCAGATTTACTCGACTGAAATGGAGGGCGCATTCTCATTAATACCGGTTATTACTGCTTATATTTGATGGCGGATCTAGGCATCGGCGACTCGTATGCAGGAGCAGATATGTTTTTCCACATCGCGAGTTCATATACCAGGTGTAGCAATATAACAACTGTCGAATATAGGGCGTCAATATTTAACGACTGTTATCTACAAACCTGAATATGAAAGATAAGTTCCAGGAGAAAACAGATCAATTAATAAATAAAGCGAGTAATGACGAAATCAAGAACGCAGAAACTGAGTGGGAGGGTATCAAGAATAGTCTAGATTCCGCGGCTACGGACGTTTTAGGACACGAGAAAAGGGAAGCTAGGAAGCTCTGGATAACGGACGAAATCTTAAACTTAATGCAAAATAGACGAGGCTACAAAAACAGACGAGACGAGGAAAGACTGAAAACTTATAAGGCAATAAAGTGGGAAATCATTAGAAAATGTAAAAAAGCGAAAGAACAATGGATAGAGGATAAATGCAAAGAAGTAGAAGATAAGCTGCAAGTAGGTAAGACCGATGAGGCTTACAAAATAATTAAGAGGAACTTCAGGGATATAGGAACAATAAGTAGAAACGTTAGGAGTCAATCGGGGGACATACTGATCGGAAGAGAGGCGAAAGCGGATATATGGAAGTAGTACTTAGGAATTTTATACGAGGGTCAGGAATTAGGAGAGATATTAGAGGAAGAATCTAGCATCGATAGAAAAGATGTAGGAAAACCTATATCGAGAGAGGAATTTGAAATAGCATTAAGGGGGCTAAAGAACAATAGTGCGCCGGGTGTAGATAAAATACAGGCGGAAATTTTGAAATGTGCGGGACAGAAAGTAGTAAATAGGATGTTTTAACTGGTAAAATACATATACGAAACGGGCGAGATGCCGGAGGATTATAAGAGGAACATTATCGTTACTATACCGAAAAAGAGAAGAGCCCACAAATGCGAGAACTTTAGAACGATTAGCCTAACCTCCCATGCGTCAAAAATATTAACCAGAATAGTGCAGAAGAGGATGGAAAATAGAGCGGAGGAAATACTAGGAGAAGACCAATTCGGGTTTAGGCGAAATAGGGGAACTCGCGAAGCTACTCTAGCGCTAAGAGTAATGTTAGAGAAAACAATAAAAAAGGAAAGAACGTTTATATATGATTTGTAGATATAGAAAAAACTTTTGATAACGTAAGATGGGAAAAAATGTTCGAGATACTAAAGAGCGCGGGAATGAGGTATAGAGATAGGAGAGTAGTACACAATTTATACAAAGAGCAAACTGCTGTTATAGAAGTAGAAGGGGAAGGAAGGGAAGTAGGTATTAGGAAAGGAGTAAGACAAGGATGTACGCTACCACCACTAATTTTTAATCTATACATCGAAGAGGCGATTAATGTGGTAAAAGATAGAGTGGATTTCGGGATTAAAGTACAGGGACAGAGACTAAAAATGCTGAGATTCGCGGATGATATAGCAGTATTAGCATCTAGTAAGGAGGAATTAGAATCAGCATTGAACGAGATGGAGGCAGTGTTGATAGAGGAATACGGAATGAGGGTGAATAAAAACAAAATTCAAGTGTTAGTGTGCAGAGGGCGCGAGAGCAGAGCAAAAACGAAAGTACAAATTAATAATGAAAGATTGGAGGAAGTTAAAGACTTCACTTATTTAGGAAGTAAAATAAATTGGGATGAAAGAAGCGATAAAGACATAAAACAAAGAATAGCGCAGGGTCGAGTAGCTTTTAACAAAAAGAAAGCACTTTTATGCTCGGGGGTAATAAACTTAAAAACAAGGAAGAGATTTTTGAAAACACATGTATGGAGCACGGCACTATATGGTTGCGAAACCTGGACGGTAGGGGAAGCAAGTAGGAAGAAATTAGAAGCTTTTGAGGTGTGGTGTTACCGAAGAAAAATGAAAATACCATGGACTGATAGGGTTAGAAACGAAGAAGTATTGGAGAAAGTCGGCGAGAAAAGAAGTATGTGGAAAAACATAAAGAAAAGAAGAAATAGAATGGTAGGCCACTTTCTGAGACATGGGGGAATAGTCCGCGATATTTTGGAGGCAGAAATAGGAGCTAAGAAAGGCAGAGGTAGGCCTAGATTAGACTACTGCTCGCAAATAGTAAGGGATGTAGGTTGTAGCACAATTAGCGAAATGCGTAGGTTAGCACAAGATAGGAGAAGCTGGAGGTTAGCGTCCAACCAGTCTTAGGACTGATGACCTCATGATGATGATCTATAAACCACATGACTTCAATATACCGCGATTAACAGTTCAACACCAATACGTCTTCGTCGTGGTCGGTCAGATGAAAATATTGCTGCAGTTTGAGAAAGTGTACGGGAGAATCCAAACACATCAATTCGATGCCGCGCGCAACAGTTGAATCTGTCAAGAGTCATCACGCATCGGGTATTAATGAAAGATCTGCATCTGTGAAAATACAAAATCAGTTGATACGATTAAAAGTTAGAGATCATTTACAACGTCCTAAATTTGTTAATTGGGTGTTAAAGGAGAAAGAAAGCGATACTGATTATTATAACAAAATTTTGTTCAGCGATGAAGCACATTCTCTTCTTGACGGATGCGTCAGCAATAAAAATTGTCGAATTTGGGGTGCCAAAAATCCACGCAAAAAAGATGCATCTACACAGATGTACGGTTTGGTGCACATTTTGGAGTGGGGATTAATTGGATCATATTTCTCTGAAAATGAAGCTGGTATTGCTATCACAGTAAGTAGGGAACGCTTTCGTGACATGTTAAACAATTCCACCTTTTTCTACCGAATGGATGATTTGGACTTGAACAACTTGTGTTTGTACAACAGTAAGACGGTGATGATGTCATACAGCACGTGCAACAATAATTGTTGCATACCCTGCATACTCTGTTAGAAATAAATTATAATATATAACTCAGAAAAACATAATTTTGAGTAATCACCCAATATAATGTAATAATAACAATTTCCAGTAACTAATAATCAGAATCCATATTTATCGCATCATACACCTACGTACTATTTGCATATTCAAATAATATGTACAGATGTGAGACTGACATTGATCATTATTGCTAGACCAACTGTGGTACGCAGTTAGTCGCCTAAAATTGACCCCCCCTTTATTTCTCTTAATTTCAATCGAATCGAAAAATTCAAAAAAGGATTTCACATGATTTTTTATAAAGTTTTTGAATATTTAAACAAGTATTCGAAAACTCTGGAAATTGAAAGGGGCAAACATCCTATTTACTACTTTCTGTCCCGTACATTTCAAAATTTCCGCCTGTATTTTATCTACACCCGGTGCTTTATTATTCTTTAGCCCCCTTAGTGCTATTTCAAATTCCTCTCTTAATATAAGTTTTTCTACATCTTCCCTATCGATGCTAGATTCTTCCTCTAATATATCTCCTAATTCCTGACCCTCGTATAAATTTCCTAAGTACTGCTTCCATCTATTTGCTTTCTCCTCTCTTCCGATCAGTATGTCCCCCGATTGACTCCTAACGTTTCTACTTATTGGTCCTATTCCCGTCCTATATCCCTGAAGTTCCTCTTAATTATTTTGTAAGCCTCATTGGTCTTACCTACTTGGAGCTTATCTTCTACTTCTTTGCATTTATCCTCTATCCATTGTTCTTTCGCTTTTCTACACTTTCTCATGATATCCCACTTTATTGACTTATAAGTTTTCAGTCCTTCCTCGTCTCGTCTATTTTTGTAGCCTCGTCTCTTTTGCATTAAGTTTAAGATTTCGTCCGTTATCCAGGGCTTCCTAGCTTTACTTTTCTCGTGTCCTAAAACATCCGTAGCCGCGGAATCTAGACTATTCTTGATACCCTCCCACTCAGTTTCTGCGTTCTTGATTTCGTCATTACTCGCTTTATTTATTAATTGATCTGTTTTCTCCTGGAACTTATCTTTCATATTCCGATCCCTTAATGTTAATTATTGTGGGAAAAAAATTAAAAGAAAAACTTATTAAAAAAAAAATCAAAGCTGACTTTTTTATTTGAACGACAACTAAGCAAAATATCATCGTAGAAAGCTTTTAGACCACTCAAATTAACGAGGATAAAATCACCGTTAAAAATTTATAATTAATTTAAGTCCGTGGACCTCTTGAAAGGCAAGCAAAAATTTAGAATTTTTTCCCGATTATTTTCTTATGATTACTCAAAAACTGATGATTACGAGAAAACTTTATACTCAACATTTGAAAACGAGAAATTTGGAGCTTCAATCTGATTTTTTTAAAATTGCTGTGAGACTATTTTTCTCCAAGTTACAGCCCTTTGAAAATCTCCTAAAAATTTAGGATTTTTTTACGTCCCTTAATGTTTGTGCCTAGTGTATAACGTATACAAAAAGCTGTTAAATACTTCATTCGATTTGCTCGGATGGAACTCATAAATATCCAACTGCGACAAGAAGAACGGAATGAAATTACGATGGTGAGCATCGGGTAGTGAGCCAAGGCTAGTTGTAGTGTGCTACGGGACAACGAAGCGCCGCGGACAACCCCGTCTCCTGAATTTTTAACGTATAGGATGTCCTGTCCACGACCGTGGTCCCATTATTGCACCCTATGGACGCACAACTGCCCTCTCCCACATTTCCTAGGTATTTTATTTTTGCTCTGCGACCGGGGTATAAATATATTAAATTTCGTTTAAAAGAATTGGGGTTAATGGACGGTCATGCTGGAACAAAAGGAGACGGGTTTGCATGCGATGTTTTGAAAATTTCAAGCGGGGGCCCTAGGAACTAGATATTTCAGGTTTTAAGAGTGCGTGTCTTGGCCTGCGAGATGAATTTTGCAGGGATGTAATACATCGGTCACACCTTGTTCGCAGTTTGAGGAAACTAAATGTATTATACACGTTTTCACTCGTGGCCTAAAAATGCGTAATTTTTGTTTATTCTACTCCCTTCAGTAGATTTCACTGAATTGGCGATTCATTATTTAGCTCCCCAAAATGCTTATCATAATAAGCTACAGCTTCTAATCTTGCGATAACTGGTTCAAGTAGGTATATATGACACGTTTAGAGATTCTCTAAAAGTGTCTCTCCAAGTAGGCGCCTCTTTCACATTCACTATTACCTCATTAACTAAAGGGAAACTGTCTCTTATTGTTTCTGTTACTTGGTTAGGTGTATCAACTGCACATACAATGTGTATCATATTTGGAAAACTTGTAGTTAACAGATTTCCTGCTTTTCGCATATATGCAGCTGCATCCGTTTACATTCTGAAATTTTCTTGATCTGATTATACACAGTAAAGTCATTCAGTGAAATAATCTACAATTGTTCTGTGTTTCTTTTTTTGTTTGTCTAACAGCTTAGAAGATGTTAAATGGTTGCCTCTAGGATTCTTACATTTTTACACACCAATAAAAATACAAAAATACAAAATTAAAACCTTTGCTGGTTAGATTTTTACTTCTTATTTGTTAAACATAACAATCGTTTCGTCAACACAGTGGCTTCATCAGATGTTGGGTACATAGACTACTGTATTGGCGAAACAATTGTTATGTTTAACAAATAAAAAGTGAAAATCTAACCAGCAAAGGTTTTAATTTTGTATAAATCTGGATTTTCATCAAGTAACGGCCCAATCAATTCAGAACACCGACAAAAAATTTGCCAGGTGGTCTATAATGATGTATTCATAATTTTGTTCAACGTGGTAGAGAATTTTTACTTTTCCGCACTCAACTATACTCGGAAAATATAATCGTGTAACATTTTCTTTTCTAGCGTTTCTTTTTCTCTTTTCGGCCTAAAGAAAAACAAAATTGGTTTTAAAACCATTTTATGTGCGTGTGTGTCTGTGTGTGTGTGTGTGTGTGTGTGCGTGCCGTTGTCGTTGTCATCGGCATTAATAAAATTTATTGTTAACACGATAATTCAACTAAATCGTATCGGATCGATCGGATTTTGACTAATTCTGATCGGAGACGTTTCCCAGAAGACACTTATTGATTTTGAGGTGGATAGAACACACTCTACCATGTTCATGGGTCATCATAAAATACAATGGTGGACTATTTGAGATTCATTTTTTGTTAGCACGATCACTCAATTAAATCGTGTCGAATCGATCGGGTTTCGACTGATTCTGATTGGGGACGTCTATCAGACGACATCTATTGACTTTGAGGTGGATAGAATACACCCCACCCTGTCCATGGGCCATGAGAAAGCACGATGGTGGACTATTTGAAAAAAGTAAAACTGTCGCATTTATGTGTTGGTTTATTTTTGCTCGGCTACTCAATTTCGAAATAGAGATGTTCTACGCGCGGAGAAGTCCGTTTTAAGATTTTAAAACTGTTTATTTTTGAATGCGTCTTCGTATATCCCGTCAACATATCTATTTCTTAGTGTACCTGGTTTAGGAAGTTCTCGGTCTACATTTTTCCTAAAAACTTGCGTAGCATGGAGGTTTTCAGTTTTTGTAGCAGAATGTCATATTGCTGAAAAGATTACTGTAAGGTCATAGATAAATATAGTGTCATCTTTATTGTAACCGCTCGATGAAGCACAGCTCTTCACATGTCTTGTTACATTTTTTTTTTAGACGGATTCATTCACAAATTCATTCACAAACATTACAAAATATGCTGTGAATCCAAGTTTAGAGTAATTCAGGTCAGGATTGCTTGTGCTGAGATAAAAAAAACCCATAGTAGGCCTTTGTGTAACATGCGGCGGCAATGTCGTTGCTATAGAAACGGACATCGGCAGCGGAGCAATTGTTAGTCCGTTTCTGTTGCGGCTCACTGGAAATAGACGTTTTATTTATAATTTAATATGTATTGTTTGACACAGATTGAAAAACATCCTAGCCACAATCATAAGAAATTAAAGTCTATTAATATGATAATTGGGAATGGAAATAATTGCTGTAATAACCAAGTTCATACGAGGTAGATGTATCTTGTTAGAGAAGAGGGTTATTATTAATTCACTTCTAGCCAGCTCTAAGGAGTCTCAGGAATAACTAAGCTAGTGGTCTGTACATTTTTATGAAACTGAAATTTGAAATCTTCATGTGCTAATTAATATATAAACAAGTTAATACAGTAAATTACAGTACATTACATAATTATGGTATATCTATCATGAGCAACTAGATTTTATGTAACAAATTGATTAAAATTAAGCCTACTTTTTCTTTTGAATAAATATAAATATCTCCAATATCAATTACTTAGTAATACAAGTGAGACACGGGGTTGACACAACAAAACGTTTATTTCAAACTTACAAGATTCACTGTTAGTAATGAAGGACAGAAATGAGTATTTATAAAGTTTCTTATCTAAGGGCTGTGTCAGCTTCTGTTGAGATAAATGATTCAAATAATTATATTACGTTAAGCGTAATATTGCCAAGAGATATGTTATCGAAAATAAAAGGAATGGTATAAGCATGGGTATCATATTACACCTCCTTCCCTAGGTGGAAGGCTATCAGGTTCTGAAGGACCTGTAGGCTTCTTAAGAAGTAATATTTTTACCTTTTGATGGCAAAATTTGAGGTATATATAAATAAGCAAGCCCATGAACAGTATAGATAATAAAATATAAAACATAGTATTCTGAGAATTGTTTTTTTTCAAAGTCTTTAATCCGCACAGGGTGTAGGCTGCCAAGTTGGGTGGAAAGGTCTGCTAGGTCCTGTAGTTTGATGTCCTGAAGGTGGAGTTCCACGGTCGGGGTTGAGTTCAATTTGAAGGTAGGTAACGCCAGGGACGTTTCGTCGGGAAGCTCGTGATTGGCGTTGAAGATGTCGTCGTTGATAATTACGGGGCAGCTCTCTAAAGTAACAATTGAGGGCTGCTCGATAAAGTGGTCCATGGGGGTGTTACAATTTTCTTCGATTCTGGTCCTTTGTATTGGGACGACTATGAGTTGTGTCTCTGCAATTTGTTCAACTATGGTAGCTCCGAGTCGTACGCTGGTTAGATTACATTGTGGATTTTCTCCTTGTAGAATAGGAAGATAGCACTCGTCGTGGTTGTATGGGCTATCCTTTCTACACAGGCATACATTTTCTAGCCGTGGACAGGAGTCCTCTTTCCAAAAGGTGAGTTTGGTTCGTAAACTTGCAATGAGATAGGGTTTGGTTGGTATAAGAACTTTGGATTGGTAAGGCGTGGGAATCAAATGGTAAGTATAGTAAGGTGCTTAGGTGGCTATTGGCACTGACAATTTTATGTAGATTTTAAGATCTTTAACCGTTGCTGAGATATGAAAAAGATTAAGGTAACTATGCATATTACTAAGATGTATCAGTTGATCTCGTTTATATAGACTCGAGAGTTTAGTTAAAATAATTTGTATATTTGGGACTGGCAAAAAATAGGTGTGAATGATATTATGCTGAGCCATGGCGACTGCATTCTCTAAAGTGTCTAATAATTCTAAAAATATATTAAATTCGTTTTTTATAGTGACACTAGTTTCAAAGTATGACCAGTCTTGTTGAACTTCTTTGAACGTTTTGAAGAGTAGTTCTATATTCGCGTTTATCTGGGTTAGACTTTGATTAACTTTGTCGCTAAGAGCTTTAAATAGAGAAGTTCTTAAATTAATTTCGTGCGTTAGAGTTTCCTGATTGGACATTAATGTATCCATTTTAGAATGGAGTTCTTGCACATCATTGTCATCGGCAGTACCAAATAATATTTTTTGAACGGAACCTATAGCGTTTATAAGTCCACGTTTAAGTCTGACTTCAGGATTCCTAAAATTATTTAATTTATATTCGGTCAAGTTTACGAGGTATTTTAACTGCTGATTAATAGTACTATTAGAATATTTATGTTTATTTTGGAAAAAGCTTAAGTCGGATTTTAATTTGTATAAATTGTTTGTTACGTCCTTTAAATCGATAATGTGAATAAAGTCATGTTGCGATTGTATTATTTTAGTTTCACATGTTAGGCGATTTATGTGAATGGAGTTTCGTATAGTCTCTATTCGGATCGCGGAGGCGTAGTGAATAAGAATGAGAAGGACCAGGTTGGTACTTAATTGTAATTGGAGGGATTTTATCCTCAAAGTCAACACCTTCATCTGTCTCGCTGCTTAGTTCAATAGGTTGAATTTCCTCTGGGGGTTTTTCCTGTAAAGAAGGTTCAGTATTAACCTTTTGTTCGCTTTTCTTTTTCTTAAGCCTGGGTTTTCGTTTGATATAGGCTTTATGATATTTGCCTTCAGCATGTGCCTTACGTTGAAACAGTTTTAGAGTGGGACCTAAGTCTTCTACTACTTTAGTTTGAATGAATTTTTCGTTTAGTTTCCCGCGTGCTGGATTTGCAATATATACGTCTTCGTTGGGTTCAAAAGTTTCCGGTAGTTCGCGTGTTTCATTGGCTTTTTCTATGACTCGCATTTTAGATTTGTCTAACTTGGTTTTTATTTGATTGTAAAGGTTTTTTAGAACATTCTTATGGGTGTTAATGTACTCTGAGAGTATCCGTTCTTCATTAATATCGAAAGGGTCAGGGCGTTCGTCTCCACGAATTATATCGATAGGACACATTTTGGTGCTTGAATGAATTGTATGATTGTAACTTATAACTGCGATTTGTACTAGATAGTCTAAGGGTGCATTTGGATTTTCATGTTTAAGACATCGGACGCTGTCTAATAAAGTAGAGTGGAATCGTTCGATGTTGCCGTTGCTACTATGTCCTTGTATTGAAGTAAAGGTTAGTTTAATTTTGTGCAGATTGCAGAAATCTTTCATCATCGCGTTGTTAAACTCTAGGCCAGTATCCACCAGGATTCCATAGGGTAGTCCATGATGTTCGATAAATTTCAGTAGCGCACGTTGTATTGACATGCCTGTCTTAGTTTCGACGGGGTAGGCTTGAGCTATTTTCGAAAAGGTGTCAATGATCGTTATAAATTTTTGTCCTTGGATATCTAGAGTATCAATGTTTATGGTTTCAAAGGGTTTCGTAGGCGTTTCAGTATATTGAAAGATTGGTTTCACCGGGTGCCGGTCAGTTTTACACGTTTTGCATGTTTCGCATTTGGCGATAAAGTCCCGTACGTGATCAAACATGTTAGGCCAGAAATATTTCTTAATTAAAGCTTGGTGGGTAGCCGTTACTCCTTTGTGTGTAACTTTGCCTTCGTGGTTATAACGTATCTTCAGTTGTTGTTCTTGTTCTGATGTTACGTCTTCTACTTTCTTCTTGCAAATTAAAAACTTGAGCCAATGAGTTAAGTGGTTTTGAAGGATTCTGATGATCTTATTTTCTAACTCTGGTTGCTCGAAGTATAGAGCATGTATGGTGGTGTTACTTTGAACGAATGGAGATAAAAATTTAAAAATTTCTTCGTCGGATGAGCGTGATTTTAGGTGGAAGTGATGTTCTTTAACTTTGGGGAAAGGCTGTATTGCATAATGCGAATTAACTTTATTACTATCCTTTTCCAGGAGGATCCATCGGTTGTTATACCTATTTAAGGGTGTTTCGGAGTATTTGACTTCTAGAATGGGGTTTTCGTGACTAGAGTGAATAGTCTGGTTAGTTCTTGAGGGCGGTGCGCGATTCGGGTCGTCTATTGAATTTAAGTCGTCTAAAACTTCTTGGAACTTTTCTGGGTCTGGTTCTGGTAGATTATTGAGTAAAGTACTTACATCGGGGGCGTTATTTATCATTGACATATTGTCTTCTTCTATTGCGTTAAGTTCATCAATTTTGATACGCGAGAGCGGGTCAGCTTGGTTTGTTTTTCCTTTTTTGTACTTTATTTCGTATTGGTATTCTTCCAATTTTAGACGCCATCTTACTAGTCGCGAGTTAGGGTCCTTTAGGTTGAACAGCCACTGCAAAGGCTGATGGTCGGTCTCAATTATAAATTTAACGCCAAACAAGTAAGGTCGGAAGTATTTAACGGAATTTACGATGGCTAGCAACTCCTTCTCAATTGTGCTATAATTACATTCAGCAGGGTTCAATGTCCTGGAATAATAACTGATGGGGTGTCCATCTTGTGAAAGTACGCTTCCTATTGCATACGCGGATGCGTCGCAAGTGAGAGTAAATGTTTTATTAAAGTCGGGGTAAGCTAGGATAGGCTCATTGCAGAGTAAATCCTTGCAAGTTTCAAAGCAATTGCGGTAGTCTTGGGTTAACTCGATTTTTTGGTCCTTTTTGAGGCAATTGGTAAGGGGTTTAGTTACACGAGCGAAGTTGGGAACAAATTTGCGGTAAAATCCGAGCAATCCTAAGAAACTCTTGATTTGCTTCGCCGTTTTTGGGATTGGAAATTCTTTAATGGCTTTTATCTTCTTCGGGTTTGGCTTGATACCATCTTGGGTTATAATGTGGCCAAGAAATTCCACGTGTTTACAGAGGAATTCCGATTTGTCCAATTGAATCTTCAGGTTGGCTTTTTCGAGGGTTTTAAATACCAGTTCCAGGTTTTGTAGGTGTTCTTGTAACGACGTGCTGAAAATTATGATGTCGTCCATGTATACGAAGCATATTTTATTCTGCAGATCTTTTAATATATTATCCATCACCCTCTGGAACGTTGCAGGCGCATTCTTGAGGCCAAATGGCATCCGTACGTATTCGAAGTGGCCATTCTCTATGTTGAAAGCAGTTTTTTCTATGCTGTCAGGGTGCATCTCAATCTGGTGGAACCCTGAAGCGAGGTCGAGAGTCGTGAAATATTGGCATCTGCCCAGTTTGTCCAGTATATCCGCTATGTTAGGTAACGGGTATCTATCAGTCTTGGTTTTGTCATTTAATTTCCTGTAGTCGACCACAAGCCTCCATTTTTGTTTGCCGCTCGCATCGAGTTTTTTCGGCACGATCCAAATGGGGGAGCTATAAGCGCTGGAGCTAGGTCGAATGATTCCATCTTGTAACATTTTATCAATTTGCAATTGTACTTCTTTTTGGTGGACATAAGGATACCTATATGATTTTGCGTGAACGGGGGTGTCATCGGTAGTTTTTATCTGGTGTTTGACTTCGTTTGTGAAAGTTAATTTGTCACTAGGGAAGTGAAATACGTGTGAGTAATTTTTACAGAGTTCAAGAAGGTTAAAACGTTCTTCTTCATTGAGATGGTCAGTGCGTAGAAGATTTTGTATGTGTTGATTGGTGAAATTGAGAGAATTATGAGTTGGCTTATCGTTTTTTGAAATTTGGGGTTCAAAACCAGTATACTCGGAATAGAGTTGGACATCAATTGGTGTATCGAATTGAGCCGTGATAGGGTAAGTGTTGGTGTTAAATATTTCGACTTGAGCTAGGCCATTCTTGGCTTTGCTTATACCAGAAGGAATAAGATAATTGTCGGTTTTTTGAAATGGGATGACAATTTCGCCGTTGTCAATAGAGACAGGGATTTCTCGAACAATACATTCGACGGGGTTTAAAGAATAAGTACGTGAAATTTCTTCGGGTTGTCGAATAGAAATTGGAATCTGGAAGTAGTCATTATAGATAAGATGATTTTGGAAATCTATTTGGATACCTAACGTTTGTAGGTCTTCGAAACCGAAAATTCCATCATAGAAATCATGGAAATCATACAGAAGTACGTTTAAATCGAAGTCTATATTAAATTCTTTAAATAAAGGGATGTTTGCTTGGAATTGACAAGTCGATTTGCCGGTTGAAGTTTTGATAAGTGTTTCATGAGAGAAAATATGGTTGGGGTAATATTTTTGAATTATTTCGGGACGAATTATGGTCTTTGATGATCCGGTATCGATCAATAATTTTAAAGGGGGTTCTCGAATATTAATATATGGAAGCGAACACGGTGTATTAGCAGAGTTTAGTTCTACTATGTCCGGTTGTTTATATTCGGGGCTGCAGGAAAATTTTGTTCTTGACTTTCTTCATAATCATTCGGTATATTCTCTTCGTTTCCATTTCCGTCGTTTAAGTATACCCATTCTTCTCCTTGTGGATTTTCTTCTGGGAGGTCCATTTGACTTGTTGAGGGTTCGTCGTAAGGTGTCAGTGGGGTATTGTCCATCCAGCAGGGATTCTGCGATGTAGGATCCGTTTCTTGATTAAAAAGTTCTTCTACCATGTACTTCGGCTGGTTGTATCTTGGTTGCCAGTTGTGGTTTGGGGCGTTCTGAATTCTTGATGTACTAGGCTGTTGTCTAGTTGCATTCGTTCCACTGATTCCAGACATTGGGGTAGGTCTAGCGAATTTTTGGTTCGGGTTTGGTCTCCACACATTTACGTTGGATCTATTATTTTGGTTTTGTTGTATTTGGGTGCCAAAGGGGCGTTGTTGTTGTATATTATGGTTTTTAAAATTACCAGGGTTATTAAAATTGTTTGCATAATTATTGGGTTGAGATTGAAATATTGGTAATCGCACCGGTTGATTCGTTTGTTGGCGTGGTTTAGGCATTGGTAACATGGGATATCGAGGTGTTGTATTCTGTCGTCCGAACGCAAAGCGTTTGAACTCATCGTATTTAACCTGCTCGTCGATAAAAGTAATGGCGTGTTCTAATTCAGTAATGGCGGTATTATACCTAAGCATGTTTTCATAATTAAGGGGCATATTCATTTTGTAAATATTAAAAACTTGGTTCTTATAAAACGCTATAGACCCAGCCTTTTCATTTATTGGTATGTTTGATAACTGAATTTTTGAAATTATTTTAGATTTAAGTTCAATTAAACGATTGCCAAAATTAATCAAAGGTTCGTTTGGTTTTAATCTACAATTTTGTAACTCTAGCTGTAATGTTTCTAAACTTTTATGATCTGAAAAGTTAGTGGAGAAAAGATTTCTTATTTCAGGCCATGTTTGAATATCAGGTCTACTGTTCAAAAGTTGAAGAGCTTTGCCCTTAATTTTAGTTTTTATGCAGCTTACTACAATTCTAATATGTAGGGGAACATTTGAATTGCACACTTCCATTAGATTTTCAACAGCATCAAAGAAATTACTTATTTCCGTTTCTTCGCCAGAAAAAATCGGAACAAATTCAGAAATGTTCTTAAGTTTATGCAAATCTAATTCAGACATCGTGTTAAATGAAAGAGTGTTATTCAAAAGATCAGAAATATCCGAAATCTCGTCTTTACTTAAAGTGTGAGAATAATCTTCGTCTTCTGAAGAGTATAAACTTGTCATAAAATTCAACTGGTGATTTCTTAGCAATGTAAATAAAAATAGAAAGAAAAATAAAAATTCAACTGGTAGTTTCTTAGCAAAAATAAAAAGAAAATAAAAAATCAATTGTTAATTTCTTAGCAATGTAAATAAAAAAAAAAAAATAAAATAAAAGTAAGGAAAAATAAAAATTCTTTAAACAGTAAAATAAACGGTAATTATTTAATCTCTACTGAAGTTATCTTTAAAATTATTAAAATGTTTTAATAAATTTAATTTCTTGTTTTTTGAATTCTTAACCTAATCTTTTTAATTTGTACGATACAAAAATAAAAAGCTTCCCTTAGAATATCGCACGATGCGGGACTCCAAGAGGTTGTCACTAAAATTACACACTTTCCAAAAGTAGCTTGAAAATTGTCAGTGCAAAAATAGGGACGGGTGAACAGGAATAATGCAAGTTTACTTACGTTTGGTGTCGTTGTGCTCTGGGATTACGTTTTGAAGATTCTGGATAGTTGAACCGTTGAGACGGACGATCAGCGACTTCTGATTCTTCGGGAAATTGAAGAGTGCTCGATACACAGCAGAAACGTTGAACGACTATCCACTACCGACTGCGCCAGTAATACAAGTGAGACACGGGGTTGACACAACAAAACGTTTATTTCAAACTTACAAGATTCACTGTTAGTAATGAAGGACAGAAATGAGTATTTATAAAGTTTCTTATCTAAGGGCTGTGTCAGCTTCTGTTGAGATAAATGATTCAAATAATTATATTACGTTAAGCGTAATATTGCCAAGAGATATGTTATCGAAAATAAAAGGAATGGTATAAGCATGGGTATCATATTACAACTTATTTAAATTTGATTAAAATTTAATCAATGAATACTTGAAATGGATATATAAAAAATAATAGCAGTTTTATTTATATATTCAGCGATTCAACTAAGAATATTTCGTAATTTTACAATAACATTATAGTAGTATAATATTTACAATAATATAATATTCTTATAACTTCTCTAACGACGCAATATCTTTCGTAAGTCTATGTTTGTTACAATTGTAATATTGTAAAGATCGTTATTAAGTTACTTCATTTATTGACTCAACACCCAATGTTCAAATAAATGGCGGAGGCGCTAATGTCATATTACTTACAAATTAATTACTTCATGTTTTGAACCTCGGCATCAACTTTAAAGTCCAGGCAACGAAGAAAAATAGCCACAATAATTCATGTAGAAGCTAAATTCTGCATAGTTGTAGGGGAAGGTGTCCTTAACAACATACTAAAAGTACTGATGGGTGGGAGTGAAGCTAAGGGGGGAGGGGGCTATAAAGGTCATTTTTTCAGGTTCTTGTTAATAACTCGAAAACTACTACCTCTAGCAAAATATGCTTATATACTAAATTAATCTAGATAATTCTCTAATCCCCCCATCTAAGACAGCATCGATGATGATGAAAATTCAGATATTGACTAAAATGTATGTTCCAGATACATCCTTGGACACAAATTTCTTTATTTCATTTATTATTATTATTGTTATTATTTACTATTAGAGAATTATTTCAGTTTTAACAATAAACATTTCATTTTTAACAATAAAAATAGATTTTTTAAAAATATTCCAATGTTTCCCCCTTCACATCTCCTTAATTATTGATCCTAGCGAAAAAGTGAATAGGACTCTTTTTGTAGCCCTAGATTAATTCGAGTTATTAACAAAAAACTGAAAACAAAGGACCTTTACAGCCCCCCACTCCCTTAGCTTCACTCCCATCCATCAGTACCCTAAATATGTTGTTAAGGACACCTTCTCCTACAACTGTGCCAAAATTGGCTTCTACATGAATTATTTCTGCTATTTGGCCTTTTTTGGTCTTCGTTGCCTGTACTATTAAGATATTAAATATGGATATGGATTTTCTTAGATTCGGGGAGAACGTTATATTTAAAAGTTGTATGTTCTAGCATATCATACTTGTGGTTTTCCAGATGTTTCGTTGCCTTTATTCCGGGGCAAATAAACTTTTTAATGTTAAATCAAAATAATACAATGCAAATAAATTTGATAGTATCTAAGCGTAGCTATTTAAGTGTAGTATCAATGGCTCACAATGGCTAATAAAAAATACATGCTTGAGTAAAAATAAAGAATTGGAAGTGTGTAAAAAATCTGAATTAATTTTTGTTCTTGTCTTCTATAAAATATTTGAAACCATTATAATGTCTCAAATTATATTCACGCAATTTTTTGTACCGATAATCTTCCTGCAATTATAAATACGTATTTGAATATACATTTTCATATATAGAAATTCGTTAGGATTAATAAGCTTTTAGGTAATTAGAAAAGTAAGACTAGAAATATAAATTATTTTAATCAAATATTAGTAGAAAACATTCCCAAAAATTCTTATCATAACAGTTGTTGTTCTTTTAACTATTTTTCATGTATTTTAGATTTAAAAAAATATATGTAGTAACAGAATTATGCGAAACATCGTCATGGCCACACCGTATCTTCAGTATATACTGACAATGGAACAGAAAAGTGAAGACAGGTAAGTCGTTCAATTTATATAATTTCAACATTGAAACATTATCAGTTCACTTCATATGGTCACTCTTTTTCATAAGGTATCCCCATGTGGGGATATCATAGGTTTATCCCAACGCCCTTGATAGCATTCTTCCATCGTCGAGAGGTATGTTCGTCGTTTGCAGCACCAAGGTTCTTTGGGAACTGACAGAGGTGACTATACAGGAAATAGATCTTAACAATCGTATTGCAACCAAGATTTCGAAAAACTAACAGCACTGTAGTAACCAGAACATCATTACTAGGAGATTTTTTATTACCAAGAATGTTTTGACACTGACTTAGTTTTCCGAAGGACCGGAAGGAACTTCTTCGGAAGAAACATCCGAAAAAGTTCTGACTTAGGTTTCGTCAACGAAGTTGGCATCATCTGGAGATTATTAAAACTCATACTCGCCAAACTTTGTTGGCGAAACGCGCGTCGAGTGTAATGTATAGCATTTTGGTGTTTTGTGGAAAACTAAGTCAGTGTTTTCTTCACACCAAAGGTTCCGACCTACTCCAGTAGGAAATATTGTATAACTGCCACGAAATACAGCCACGCTGCTTTCTCCTTGCCATTCATTTTCCTGACAAAGTCTTCGCTAAGGACAAGGTATTTGAGGTCCGTTAAATACACCTGTTTTGATCTTCCTGAGAGTTGGATCAGGGAAAGTAGAAGCTATGTGGCGAAACGGTTCATCTTCAGTATTCAGTGGGTTGACAAACGGTTTTATTATGTCAAGTTGGAGATGTAGTGGAGGAAAAATCATCTCTTCTCGGTTTTTATTTAAAATGTGCAATATTCTCAAGATATTGTTGTTAAAACACAGAAAAGTAAGAACAAAATACATGAAAAAAGTTATTTTAGTTATAATGCAAAGTGGTACACACTGAGATCAATAAAATGCTCATATCTGAAAATTCATTTACATGCACTCCTACATATGCCTGCATATGCATATCTATACTATCTTCTTACACATATACTTTCAAACAAGGAAGTACAAACTACTTGTCTACAAACAACCAGAGACCTGTTTAAGGACGGGGTACCAATAGAGTTCTTTTAACTGAAACCATTTCACATTAAAGATTGTTAGTACAAGAAGTATGCTAATAAATAAGCCAAATTGCATGGTAGCCAGAGAAAGCGAAAAACCAAGATTTGAAATCAGTGATGAAAAAAAAACAATCAAAAAAGGCTCTTGCAGCAGCGAATAATGAAAAATTATTTCCCATTGTTATCGATATGATTTAGATGAGGCTGTCAAAATATTTAATAATAAATATCTGTGCCAAAAGATGAATATTCTACCCTTCATTGTATTTCACAAATAACTCGAGTATGTTAAATTTGGTAAACTTGTAGGCCGTTCTATATTAGTATATTTTAAATTACCCTGTTAGAGATTAATCCGTTATCAATAACATTAAGAGTTCTTGAATAATATTAAGAGTTCATGTTCTTGAGAATATAAACAGTTATTTCAGAGAGACTATTATTACTTATTTGTATTATCAGAGACCGACGTATTTTTCAGAACACAGAGAATTCACTGAAAAGGGAAGGCACAAGGAAATACTTCTTGTGTATTTTTTAAATGTTTTGAAATTTTACACTATATTTGGTCATGATGATGTAGCTGATCATATACATACAATACAGTCACAAATAACTCGAGTATGTTAAATCAGGTAAACATGAAAGCCGTTCTATATTATTATATTTTAAATTACCTTGTTAGGTAATAATCTGTTATCAATAATATTAAGAGTTCTTGAATAATATTGAGAGTTCATATTCTTGAGAATATAAAGAATTATTTTAGAGAGACTATTACTACTTATTTATATTATCAGAGACCACCGCGTTTTTCAGGACACAGAGAATTCACTAAAAAGGAAGGGCACAAGGAAATACTTTTTGTGTATTTTTTAATGATTTTGATATTTTACACTATAGTGGTAGTTGTTGTCAACTGACTATATAATTATAAAGACCATCTCAGAAATAACGAAGGATTGATATTTTCCTGGAGTGGAAGGGGGAGCCAGTCGTCATCATCAAGAGAACGTGCAAAATGTGGTTAATTGCGAGACATATTTGGCCTTATCTGTGCCAGTAAAGGAATGAAACGATCGTAAACTGGAATTCGGCCGGCTCCTGCGATATCAACTAGCATTTTTACGAGCGCCCAGGTCTGCCAACTTCCAATAAATAATTTTTCTTATTCCGCTACTGTCCATAAAACTCACACGACGCCCATAAAACTAATTAGAGAGTAAATTGTCATAAAAATACTTGTAAACATAAACAACAAATGTACATAATTTCCCGAGTGGGACCTGGAAGGTCGTTCTGACGGATGGAGAATTGTTTTTTTATTGATATCGCAATCGAGCGTGTAGTACGACTTGCGATATAAAAAGGCTGTAAAATAAGAGGGAGTTAGTTTAATGTTATGCAACTCGTTAATATTTAAAATTTAATTAGCTAGAGGGGTTTCTTTATTCAGGTGGACAAATTGATGAAAAAATAAGCCGTTCGTCTTAAGCGAAACTTTGAAAGAGTATGAAGAGCTTGATATCTAGGTAGCCAGAGAACGCAGTTGCTGTGATAATAGGAACTATTGTCTAACAGATCGTTCCTGCTATTTTTGTGTTAGAATGTTCTAGCATTCTTGTTAGAGTAGAAGAAGAATTTTTACTGATACATATATTCTCGGACAAAATTGACGCATCAGCAAAACTTTTCATTATTTCTTATAATTTTTTGAAGTTTTAAATCCTTGAAAAAATTATGCAAGTGGTCTGGAATATCCTCTACCACTAATGATAAACAATTGCAATTATTTGACAGATGTAAAGTGACATTGTGTAATTGTTTGTTAATAATACATTTAACGGTATTTAAAGATATTTATAAAAGACAATGAATTCAGTTACGCTAGTGATTTGTTTTAAATCAAAAGAAGATAAAGAAGTAAAGGCGGTAACTCTAGTCAACATGGGACGTAGCCAGCGATATGTGGCTAATTACTTAACTTATCTAAGGAGTTAGACAATCAACAATTAGTAGAATAGTTAAACATTCCAAGTTCATTGGAAGTTATTGTAAAACCCAAAGACAAAGTCATAAGGAGCCTACACATGCAAGAGACGAATGATGCAAGTAGCCTTAAGAAATATACATTTTACCAGTTTAGAGTTAAGCAAGGTTCTAGCAGTAGCTCGAAATGTATTAATTTCTGGACGAGTGGTCAGGATAAAACTTGACGAACGATTGGACAGTTGAAGATCAACTATTGTACCACTGCTCAGCAGAGAACATGGAGCTAGTAGACTGCGCTTTGCAAGAAACATGTAAATTGTATCATGGAATCCTGGAAGCGAGTTTTGTTTTCAGAAAAAACAAGAGTGAGTCTTAGTTCCCTAGATGGACGTTAATGAATCTGGTGGAGGCCAGGAGAGGAGTTTGCTGCATGAAATATCTCTCTATGGATCCCATTTTTTGGTGTATCAATAATGTTCTGAGGAAGATCCATGGATGCACAATTATACGTATAAAACATCATAGAAGAACATGTGATACTATTTGACCTGTTTGCCGACGACAATTTTATTTCTGTACAGGATAATGTTCGGCCCCACGTTGCTAGAGAGGTACTGGACTATCTTCGATTTGTGAATATTTAATATATGGACTGGCCACCAAGGAGCCTAGATATGAGTTCCACAGAACATCAATGGAATGCACTAATATGATCAGTTAGGTGCCACATATCTGTCCCCATGACACTTAAATAACTCGATTGTCGAATGAGAGAATATACCTCAGGAAACCATTCACCACTGGTCCATGGCATGTCCAGATGAATTAAAGCAGCGATAAGAGCTAGAGGAGGACCTACACGCTACTAAATTTAAATTTTTACGATTCAATTTTACCTTCAATTTTTTTCTTCTGAAGTTTTTCATTAACACGGTTCTCATTGCAATGGACATTGTTGTTCTCTTCTGTTATTTATTCATGCTATTTCTGATAATATCATTCTAATTTGTTAGATATTAGTTAGAAATTAATTAGGCAAAATTTCACGTAGGTACTATGATTTAAATCTTCGAAAATATGAAAAGATTAATGTGAAGTTCCACAAATCCGTCAATTTTGTTCAGAAATTTACATGGTCTATATCTTCTTCTTCTGAAGTATAAGGTGGTCCAACCAAAACGCACGATGTTAATTATAAATAAAACAAAAAGTTTTCAGAGAATTATCTTAATATTTTTTAATTATGATAGATAGGATCTATGACAATTATGTGTAAAACAAAATATCGGCCAAATGCTCGCCACGGCTTCGGTGGCATACCTCTATCCGATGGTCCATATTTTCAATGACTCTGAGACATAATTGAGGTTCAATGTCGTTAATGTGCCGAATTATCTCATCCTTTAGCTCTTGAATTGTTCTTGGCTTATTGTCGTACACTTTTTCTTTTAAATATCTCCAAAGAAAGAAGTCCAACGGTGTCAAATCACATAATCGTGGCGGCCAATTAACATCGCCACGACGTGAGATAACACGGCCATTGAATTTCTCGCGAAAAAGTGCCATTGTTTCGTTGATTGTGTGGCAAGTGGCACCATCCTGTTGGAACCACATATCGTCCAGGTCTATATCTTTAATTTTTGGCCACAAGAAGTCCATTATCATCTCGCGATAGCGAACACCATTCACGGTAACTGCTTGGCCGACCTCATTTTCGAAGAAGTACGGCCCGATGACGCCGCCAGCCCATAAACCGCACCAAACAGTCACTCTTTGTGGATGCATCGGCTTTTCAACAATCACTCGTGGATTCTCATTTGCCCAAATGCGGCAATTCTGCTTGTTAACGAATCCACTGAGGTGAAAGTGTGCCTTTTCGCTGAAGATGATTTTCTTTGTAAAGTAACCATTTACTTCTGTCTGTTCAACCAACCATTCGGCGTATTGACGACGCTTGAAATGGTCAGTAGGCTTCAGCTCTTGAGTCAATTGAACCTTGTGAGCGTGCAAATTCAAATCTTTATTCAAAATTCGCATCAGTGATGTTCGTGAGATGTTCTATTGTTGGGCACGACGACGAGTCGAGGTTGACTGCTCTTCTGCTATACTATCGCGAGCAACAGCAATGTTTTCCGCAGAACGAACTGGGCGAGCATGCACAGGTGTTTTCACATTTCCTACAGATCCGGTTTGCTGAAATTTGCGCACAATTCTCCCGATTGTGGACACATTTGGTCGATTATGCTGACCAAAAAAGTCACGAAATGCACGAAATGCATCTTGATTTGAACGCCCATTTTCGTAAAAGGCTTAAACAATCTTAATGCGCTGCACAATTGTGTATCTCTCCATGGTTGAATTTGTCAAACACTGAAACAAAGAAATGTCAAATTAAGTTGGGCAAAAAACTTGACGTTAAGGTGTGACTCACAATTAACGTCGTGCATTATGGTTGGACCACCCCTTATGTTTATGACCTACTCCTCTTCGATGAATATCATCGGTACTATGAGCTGGTTTATTTGTTTTTACAGAGGGTAGGTAGCTAACCTGGCCCTCTAACCCTCCTCTTTCTTCCGGGCTTGGGACCAACAACAGTACTAATGGGCTATTCAATCCACCCAGCAGCACTGAGGACTGAAAAACATGCTCTATATAACTCTAAAAAATCATTATAAGTAAATAAGCAGTGAACGTTAATTACATATAATGTAAAATAGCTAATTACATCGATAAAATTGATAAAAGAAATAGATTGGTTGAAATAGATAGATTGGGATTGATACAAAAACATGTCTTCTTATTGCCTTTCATGCGTCCAAGAAAAATTGTTAAAAAATTGCCCTTTTTTAAATTATTACAGTGGTGACACCCCTTAAAATCCTGCCTCAAGCCTATTTTTATAATCGGGAGTATTTTAGGGAGAGGACAAATTTGAAAATGAACGATATTTGATATAACATCCGAATTCGACAGATACAAACTTAGTTTACTCTGTGACTTGCACTTTGCTCTCCTTCGTTCGCACGGAAAACCTCCCGAAAGTACCGGAATCTCGGTCTCCGAGTCCCCCGGTACAGTCGCCATCGGGGGTGCCGTAGATCTGCCACTCTCCTAACCCATAAAGCAAATTTCGAAATGAATAGAATAAGAATGCGGTTATTGTTATTTATTCGAATAATAAATATCAATGACGGAATCCGTTATCCGCCGGGAGGTAAGACGCGTGGCGGGGCCCACATCGGGGGCCCCATTAATCATGAGGCTCTTCGGCGCTGGCTCTGCGCCTGGCACCTGTGTCCTGGGTCCTTAGTCCTTGCCGCCCGAGCCTGCTGTCTGTCTCCCGCGTCAGGTCTGCTCTTGTACTCGCCCAATTAAACTTTAGATTGACAAATTTATTTTTGTTCACCGCCTGATTGTTATTCATTGCTTAGATTGATTATCGGCCCTTAAGATGCACGAGAAAGGGACGGCCCTCGAGGCGGTTTGGTACCGAAACGGGTTGTAATTGTAATCGTTTATTCGATTTAGAATTCCATAAATGATTTTCCATGACGTACAAGTATAAACAGTTTTAAAACCTTAAAACAAACTTTTCCGCACGTAGAACATCTCTGTCACGTAATTGAGTGGCTGAGAAAAAATAAATCAACATATAAATGCAGAATATGTGTTTTATGCGACAGTTTTACTTTTTTCAAATAGTCCACCATCGTGCTTTCTCATGACCCATGGACAGGGTGAGGTGTGTCCCATCCACTTCAAAATCAATAGATTTCGTCTGGTAGACGTCCCTAATCAGAATCAATCGAAACCCGATCGATCCGATACGATTTAATTGAGTGATCGTGCTAACAAAAAAATTTCTCAAATAGTCCACCACTGTGCCTTCTCATGACCTATGAACATGGTAGAGTGTGTTCCATCCACCTTAAAATCAATAGGTGTCGCCTGGGAGACGTTCACGATCAGAATTAGTCAAAACCCGATCGATACGACACGACTTAGTTGAGTTATCGTGCTAATAAGAAATTTTTAAAATGCCTACGACAACGACAAGGACACATAGATAAAATATTTTAAAAACCATTTTTTTGGCTTTCAGGCCAAAAAAACGGGAAATAAACGCTAGAAAGTTTTTTTTCCATTTTTCTTTACACTATTACATTACTTTTCCGCTCTGGTATAGTTGAGTGCGGAAAAGTAATATCTAGTTATTTTTAATTAAATCCTGAAATTTTAACTGAATACGAAATCCATACAATATTCATCAAATATTGTTTCTCTTCCTAGCCAAGAATTCCAGATAATTATTGTTGCCTTGCTTACCTTAATAGTCTCATAAAGTTTCATGTAAAGGTGAAAGGCAATGTTATAACAGAAACCGTAGGCAAACGGAATTAAAGTGCCATTTTAATAAATGAAAGTTTTATGTAAATTAAAAAAGAAACTTCTAAATCAAAATTGAAGAAAGGTCATAGAACTGATTAATGCAGGATTCGGTTAAATTAAAATTTCATTTTAAATACTCTTAAATACAAAATTATTCATATACGCCAAACGAAGACAAATACTTCATACATGAATTCTAACAGAACTTGAAGAAAATGACTTGTACTTGAAAAGTACTTGAACAATTGTGAAAATTTAGACAAATACATTAACTGACAAAATAAAGAAACATTACCAACTAACAAATTATCATAACAAATATTTATTTATCGTGACATGAAAAAGAATTGAGACTTTGTCTTTTATAAATTTATTAAAAATAAAATCGAATCAATCTAAACTGTGTAACTCGATCTGGAAGAAATTTGAGAGAAAAGACGAAAGTAAGTGGTTGTGAAAATAGAAAAGTGGAAATAATAAATAGAAAAATTTTCAATAGTAATACTCTAACTTATATTCAACTCTTTTTAAAGAGTCTTTTACGAAATATCTGAGGTGCCATAAACTTATTTTGTAACCTCTACTTACAGTGAGTTAATAAACATGTCGAACCATATGTGTGACAGTTACAGCTGAGAGAGTAAATATATAAAAAAATGTACTTGAGTGCAATATTTACTCATTATAACAATCGTGGCGCATCCGCCATTTATTAAAATATTATTTCGAGGTATGTAAAAAATATTAAAACGGTTATATTTTAATACTAACAGATGTTAATCATCTATTAACATTACTGAAACATATTTATTCTATAAAAAGTTGTTGTTCGCCTTCAGACTTGCTAAGGAGAGTAACCAATAATAGTAACAGCTAATACAATTTATACCACGTTCACAAAAAGAATCTTCTACATTAGCAAAAAATATAGAGAATAAAACGGGACCCGTAGGTTCACCTTACAAAATACCGATTGAGGCATCAAATTCACTAGTGAATGATTGATAGATCCTTACCTGAACTGTAGCTTTTTCGAGTGTTGTCGAGAGACTTGCTTTTCAATCGTTCTTAAACGTCTTAAATCACTAATACTATATATGAAATATGCTAATTCTCTATTAAGGAAATATTAAAAATTATACGGCAAAATATATTTTTAACTTTAAACTTCTAACACCCTACATCTCTTTAGTTAAACATTTTGCCCTAAATATTCTTATATTGTTTATTATTATCGTCGAATTGCAGGAACGAAGACCTATCTGCAGATATTACATTAATTTTAGGCAGTTGGCCTTCGTGTGAAAATTGTTATTTATAAGAATCTGTGGCATTTATAAGAATTCTTTCAACAAATAGTAAAAAAATAAAATCACAAGTTAACATTAGCGCATCCGCCAAAATTTAAAATAAACTGAATGAGCCCGAATTTTATGGTGACAATCAAGAATCCTCACCTACGAGTTATTCGACCTTTAATTGTTCCACGTAAATATGTTAAATTTTGGCTATTGTAGCTAATTGAAATATATAGAAAATTATAGGAAATAATTATATATTGAAATATAAGAAATCTGTTTAGAAGAATCAACACAAACGAAGAAAAATAATTTTGTAATTATGGTAAGCCATAATCTTGCAATGAATAATATTGAAAAATTATAGCTTACCATAATAAGAAAATTATTGTACTCCGTTTGTGCCGATTCTTGCAATTCTACTATTGATTCTTGTAAACAGATTTCTTTTGCACAAAATACAAGTTTATGTCAAATAAACTATTTGACACTAATTTGGTTTTACGACGATGAAGTAAACAAGGTAAAATAAATACATATTTTGTATCTGTAATGTTCCATTTATTCTTTGCTTATTATTTTATAACAAAGTACATCTAAACGTATATAAGTGCAATGTTATGTCCTACTCCACTAAGTTATCTCCAATAATTTACGATTATAGGTTAGGCGGTTCCTATTCTTCAAATACCTGGTAATTTGGTCAAAAAAAGTTGCAATTTTCGGTGACATCTCTCCCATCGTGCCAAAATCTTCTCCGATACATGAGTGACACTGTCCTTCGAAGGTCCTAAATTGACTTGTCCTGTGCTGGGAATGTTAGCGACAGCAGAAATGTACCTCACCAAGCTTTCATTCTGATGTATCTTAAGATAATCCGCCTACATTTCGAAAAACTGCCTCTGTTCGACTTGAACTACGGAATCTGAAAAAGCCGTTTGGAGAAAATCTCCTGCAAAATAATCGTTGGGATCTCTTGGGTTTAACAAAGTTTTTCTTTGTTGAATATGAGCATAATATCACATATCGATAACATGATTTTAAATGTAGATTGCATTAGATCTTAAATAATGAATTAAGAAATATATGATCCTACCTGTTTCAGAAAAGTCCATTTTAAAAGAATGCAATCGACGGATATGGTAGCATTAACGTAACTAAAATATTTGGCCAGCGAGATAAGCTATTGCCAGTCCAGGGTACAGACACTTATGTAAACAAGGATCCCTTCCTCATTGATTGTATGTTTATAAACAGTCTATGGCTTAAAATATTAGTATACAGCGACTTAGCAATTAATAATCCGAACACACAATACTCCAAAATACATAACTTTTGACTTGATTTTTGTCCACCTAAATTGGTAAAATTTCCTATTGTACAGCGGCCTGAACAATGTCCCTATATGCGCCTTGTTGGGTGTGAAATTGATGTTAATTTTTACACCATTTCTGACAGTGTACTTAAAAAGTGAGGTGTGAGATTCTGGCCAAATTACTGTGATTGCAACCTTTTGAATGGTTTTCTAGTTACATCACGCCTGCCTTATTATAATAATTTTATCTACAGGGCTCATTTAAACGAAACAAATGGATGTTTTGCTAACAGACGAACCCGTTTCTCTTGCATGTCGGGGCGACATCAGGAAAACATCACGGAGAGCATTACATATGTACGACATAGTTGAAATGCAGACAGCATTTTGTTCTTCCTGGTTCGAATCTATCCCGAAGTTGCAGGAAGCCGGGATAAGGCCGGGAAGTCTCTACACGGAACAAGAGACTGCATTATTGATAAAAATAAGCGGCGCAAATTGTTTTATACGAGTTTCATACGACAAGGCTGCCTGTCCGACCATCTTATCGTAAATAATACAAGTTGGTGGTCGAATCGGGGGAGAGGGAGGGGTTTAACGGCTGAATTTAGCCAGGAAGGCAGGAGGGAATAATACTATTTTATTGTATCCATAAAGACAAGTGAAAGCGGAAGAAACTTGTATGTACAGTAAATTTATTAATAAAGTGTTCTTATTCACGAAATTCTTAATAAATAATTCTCACTAAAGTTTACTGTATGTTAAGAGCCGAAAGAGCATTTATACTGCTTGAAAGTATATTCTGCAGCAATAATTATTGCAATTAGTAAGCAGTAAAAGATGCAAGAATATGTTTAGTTAGAAGTATAGATTCTATATGTTTAACAACTAAATATATTATTATGACTAAACACCGGTGTAGACTACGGATATGTTAGAGTCGACCTTATACGTGTTCAGAAATAACTATTAGAAATACAAACACCGTAAAAAATATCACAATCTTATAATGAATTATACAATAAAACATTTCATGTCAGTAGCTTGTACACACTTTGGCTAATTTTTTTGTAATGTAAATTAACTGCTTCTATAAATTAGTAGGACATCAACTAACAATTTCATATCAAGTAAAATTTATTCATTATACCTTACTACCTGCTGCTCTATTTGTTTCACTAGAAATATTGAAAGTATTGTCAGAGGTGCATTGCGCTCTGTGCTAATAGTAAAGATATGCGAGGGCGGGACAAAAAAACTATCTGAAGGAAAGCCGTCCGATCAGTTATTGTAATATTTGAGAGTGGTGTGTGTTTGTACACAACTCGATTCTGTCGTAGTATTTTGATTTGCGTACGGTATTATACAGAAATAGTTAAAGTGCATGACAATTTGACAATAAGAATTTTAAAATGTCTCGACCAAAACCATCCCTTGCCACAATACAGAGTTGGATAATTCTATTTTCGGGGTTAGTGTTAATGACGGTAGTGAATTACGGTGTTCCTATGTGATACATACGAGCCCAAAACTGCATGAGTTCACCCGTACTGACTTTTTAGTTAAATGAGCTATAAACGCTTTAACACAAGAAGACTGTTATGATAATTCTCATTCCTAATGCCAAGTAGGATCAATTTGAGTAATTCTTATAATAAGAAACAAAAACATCGCCATAGAAAATATAATTTGTGCTTAAATGTCTGATTTGAGTAAATCTCGCCGCCGAAGTCGAAGTGTAAACATTGGCGTCAAACCATTATTTTGTATGAAAATAGATGACGATACCTCTGCCGTTGGTGTTTTGTATCTTGTAAATGACCTTGTTGACAGTTAGAGTCGAAATGGCGCGTGCAAAAGCATTATCGCAAGATTTACGGAAAGTTTTGATGAAGTTTCACCATCAGGACGAAACTGCCTACCAGATTGCAAAAGAATTAGAATTCTCCCATTATACTGTTAGAGACACTATGCGTTTGTATAAAGTTACAGGTTCCACAGTCGAAAAGGCACGTGTTGGTAGAAGAAACGCAGTGTCTGCTACATAATTAAGAATTTTGGGACGCATCATAAAGAAAAACCGTCGTGCCAATCGCGGTACTCTAACAGTTCTATGAAATGAAGCAACAGACAGGCAGTATTCTAAATCGACATCTACGAGGGCACTGAAGAAACCTGTATTCAGTTTTTATAAGGTTATTTTGGTTTTATACTTCCATGCATGCATGTATCTGTTCTCGTTATTAGGCAAAAGAAAAACCCCTACTCACTCAAAAACGGAAGAAAAACTGCTTACTATGGACCAAAATACATAAAAACTGGACTCTGGAGCAGTGGAGGTTGGTTATTTGGAGCGACGAATCAAGATTTGAGCTTTGTGTAGGAGATTCACGGAGTAGGATGATTCGAACGAGAACCGAGGCTTACAACAAAGACTGTCTTCGGAAAAAAGTGAAATTTCCCGCTTCAATCATGGTGTGGGGATGTACATCCGCCAATGGCGTCGGTAGACTTCACTTTGTTGAAGGCACCGTAAATGCAGAAAAATACATAATCATTTTAAATCAGTGCCTTCTTTCATCAATATAGTCTGCCATTAGCTAACCGGGAATTCCTCTTCCAACAAGCTGGCGCGGCTTGCAATACAGCAAACGTGTGAAATATTGGATGTTGGAAAACGATATTTCCGTCCTAAGTTGGCCTTTCAGTAGTCCTGATCTTTCCTCGATCGAAACATTATGGCATCGAATGAAAAAAGAATTACGTAATCGTCCGGCTAAAACACTTCAGTGATTGCGACATCGTCTCCAAGATATATGGGACACTTTTTCTTTAGAACACTGCCAGAGCATTATAGACGCCATGTCTAGGCGTATAAATGCTGGTTTCAACAATAGAAGTGACGTAACACACTGTTAATTTACAACTTAGTATAAAGTAGGTACTGACAATTTGAGATTTAAGTACTTCATGTTTTTATGCTTTAGTTTGTCACTAGTTTTCTTGTTATTGCGAATAAATGTGTACAGTATTTATATTTCTCAGGTACAAATAAAATCTATTGTATTTATTAACGTAGTTAGGGACCAGAGAAAACCTCTATGGACCAGAAGCTGCAGCGGGAATAAGTCGGAATCTGATCAGAGACCGCATCAATTGCTGGGCAAGAGACCAGCACAATAAAAGATGGATTCAGAGTTTGAGAAATGAGCCCAAGAATTCATTAAATTGAACAGGCACAAAGCCAGAACCCTGGTGGGAATGATAACGGGCCACCATAGTAGCCTGAATGCATATAAGCTGAGGCTGACTGATAGTTCGGCCTGCAGATACTGTAAAGAAGACGAGGAGGCCTCGATTCATCTTCTTTACACCTGCCCCGCACTGAAGGAGAAGAGGTACGTTATATTAGGGACCCCTGTTATCCTAGAGGACGCGAGGCTTAAGGCGGGGTACTTGCCTAAATTGCCCCTTTTATGGGATAGCATTTTTGGATAATGACCCGGATAAGAGGGGATCGCAAAGGGACTACCCATGCGATCAGTGGCTGATGAGGCCCAATCCCATATAACATAATGTAATGTATTATCGTAGTTTATTACTACCTTACCGTTTACACTGCATGGACGTGAAAATATCCTAAAAACACAAAACCTCGGTTCCATGAACCGCAGAACCACATCGTGATTTCCAAATACATTTTATTTCCGAACGCCACGTATCCATTTACTTCAATCGTCTATAATCTATAAAATGTATGCAAAGTATTGTACCATTGCAAACAGTAGAAACCATTTTGTAATACAAAATGTTTAGTATCAAAAAATTCCTAGGTACATATATTGATTGGTAACGTATTTGCAACGTAATATGTTTCTGCTCCTCTTGTACATGATTGTATTTTTTTGTTAGGAATATACGAGTACATTTTCTGTAGTTATTGTTCGTTATATAAATATTGTATTAGGCATATAATTAGTGTCCATATTAATTGTAATCTTGTAAATTTAGAATGTAAAGTTATTGTATTTGTAACATTTCGATTGTGTTTCTGTCTATAAAGGGGTAGATGATTTCTATTGGGTAGATGTATTCTAAATAAATAAATAAACAAATAAATAAATAAAATCATAACTCAAAGACTACTTAATATTAGCAGACCAAGAAATCTTCGCAAGAATTGTTTGAAAAATGTTAACAAAATTATTGATATAAATGTATGTTGATATACTAGTGTGTCACAAATATTTTAAAACATCTTTGACAAATATATTTTTTGATATCTTATGTAAAGTATGAAATTATTTTTTTTTACTTGTAACGCCATGGCTTTCTAATACAACCAACCCGGGAATTTTCATGTAAAAGGTCACAATTAAGGAATAATTTGGCAGAATTCTCCATTACGGTAATTTTTGAGGCGATGTAATAGAAAAATAAACCAGAAAATAAATTTGTTAATTATTTTTTTAAAGGCACTCTGCCATGTACTTAATAACACTCTCTTGTACACGTCCGCGAGAATGAGGTCAGTCTTGAAGATTGGTGTGTAATGGGTTAATTACTTTTCTTTCATTCCAAACAAAGCTCAACTCTTCACGTTAATGTAAAATATATATATATATATATATATATATATATATATATATATATATATATATATATATATATATATATATATATATATATATATATATATATATATATATATATATATATATATATATGCCATTCTAATGATAAAAAATAAAATCATGTTGGATCTGTTATACTATTTATATATAGTATGCTCGAATATGGCGATTAATGTTTTACTTTAATTAGTATTTAAGTATTAAAGTTGTCTAATGACTTAATTTATAGACTTCTGGTAAATTTTTATACTGTCATTTAATATAATAATAATAATAATATTTACAAACTTTTATGCATTTTACATCACTATTTATTATTTTTACTTTCCAAAAATTATATAATTACAATATACGATTTTGAACACTTGTTATGTCAAAAAAGGAGTAACCACTTTTTATACTTTTAAACTTGAAACTTTTCGATGATACTTGATGCTTACTACAGAGGTACTAATTTAATTACCTTATAACCGAACTGACTTTGGTATACTCTTTTCTAAACATAACATCCTGTATGTGAATGCTCTGATATAATATTATAAAGTACAATACTATTATAAGTCTTAATTTAATAATAAGAGAGGATTCTATATAACATGCATTACTTTTAGTGCGGTGTTGTCAAGTTTAGTACTATTTATATTATTATTATTTGAATTTCCAAGGTTATTCCAAGCTCTAGTAATTATTTTTGGTGAAATTTTTTATAATAATGAGTCTTTTAAGAGATATTTTAGAAATTATATAGAGTGCGAAAACCGCCTTACCATTCATGATAAAAAACAACGTAAAAAAATTCTTTATCAAATGCACATCCTGTATATTGGTACATTATCAAGTGCCTTCAGATTCTCTATAGCAAATTATTATGGATGATGAAAATCGAGAAGAAGAACATATAAAGTTAAATGTCTCAAAAACAATCGATATCTTCAAAAAACCCCTCTTTGATTTTTATATAAAACCCGAAAAAATTATAAAAAATATATGACGTCATTTCAAAAAATAAACCTTGTATAATCGACATTAATCACTTTTATATTACTGCCAAAACTTGAAAAATTATGCAATATCGTAAGAAAAGATACTTATCTCCTTTCCTAATGGAGATATTGAAATTCTGCACACTAAGTAGACACTCCACATAAAATGAACTAGGTTAAAAGAAAAACTTAATTTAATGAAATGTACAGCTCATCAATAATAGGAAAAAGTGTGAGATTCTCTATGTTGCGTAGAAGTAAGAGTGAGACAGCATTCAAAGGGAAAAGGATGAATTGTGCGCCATTTTGGCTGTTATGATTCAATAGGTGAGTAATTGTGACGAGGTCGGTAAGAGACAGAGATAGATATATATATAGAGAGAGAGAAATGAGTTAGAAAAGATGGAGCGTTAAACGATACAACAATGTGTCCTTATTGTTAAACTTTACTATCAAAATGGTGAAAGTTTTGTTGCTACGATTGAAGTGCGTTCAATATTCGGTAGAAATAATGTTTATTTATCAATTAAATTTATAAACTTTGAAAAGAATAATAGAAAAATTCGAGAGTACTGGTTCAGTTATTGATGTGAAATATACGACACGAGCTCGTAGTGGTCGTTCAAAACAAAACATTACCGCAGTTCGCAAGAGTGTGGCCAAGAGTCCAGAGACCTCGATTCGTCATCGTACATAAGAATTGAACATTTAATTAGCAACTCTTCGCCATATTCTCACTAAAGATTTGCATCTCCATGCTTACAAAGCTCAATTATCTCAACATTTTCTGCTAACAGACTGTGCACAGCGAAAAGAGTTCACCAATTGAATTATTTACCAATCAGAAGTGAATGCCGATTTTGTGGACAAAATCATCTTCAAACTACTGAAGTAAGGGGATTATTATACTCTACCCTATCTGCAAATGCCTTATATAATAAAGACTAACAAATTAGGCTAAATCAGATATCTCCTATATATATGTCATCGACGAACGCTGAATTAATTAAATGGCGAAATTTGCCGTATTTTATCTAACAGAGTTAGCACTAAAATACAGTGATTCAGATTGTTCAAAAACTACAAGGAAGGTGTCACCAATCTCATAATACCACTAATTGCAGATCGGTTTCGACCTTATCTTCAGTCTCGTCAGTACAGTGTAAGCGAGTATACCTTTGGCAGATGGCAGCGACGAACTTCATTAATAGGCAAAATTGCCGCATTAGGGGCTCACAAAAGCCATAAATAATTCATGAAAGACAAATGGATCCCAACGTATCATTGTTTGATGTGCATTGTAGTCTGAAGGAATCATTGGACCATCTTTCCTTGAAAGCGCGGCAGGTAATGCGTTAACGGTAAATGGTGAATGTTATCGTGATATGCTAACCTAGTTCTTTGTACCTCAATTGGAAGACACTGCTCTTGAGACCATGTGGCTTTAGTAGGACTGTGCTACTTGCCATACTACCCGTAAACATTGACGGCCTTGCACGAAATTTTTCCTGGTCATATTATCTCCCGTTTTGGTAATCAGAATTCGCCGCCACGATCTTACGATTTAACACCTATGCACTTTTTTCTGTGGTAGTTTTCTGAAGTCTCAGTTTAATGCTAACAAGCTCACGATCACTCAAACATTGAAGGCCAAAATTCAACGCTGTATCAATGAAATACCGCCTCATTTATGCAAAAAGGTCATTGAAAATTTCGCCATAAAGGTACTCGTGTTCCACGAAAACTGTGGCGGCCATTTACCGGACGTGTTGCTTCATACACAATTCCCAAATATCTACATTATAAAATAAATATTTCAATAGTCTGCTACAAAAAACCATGTCTTGTTTAAAACACACATCTTGCACTCTTATTTAGTTAAAAAAATTAAAAAACCTTAAGCGATGTATTAATTTAATTTTTGCTTTTTATAAGGCTGTCACTGACTGCCGTTTATGCTGTCAGGACATTTGGATAAATTCTATAAAGCAGACGTATTGTTAATATGAAATACATACAATTTGTATAATGGATATTTGGGCGTGTATCAATTTAGTGACGACGCACGGATCACATGCTACACCACTCGCAATTGTTACTAATATGCCAGAATTACCAGCACGTATATCTAGCAACATATGTTTCAATCAACTACGTACGACATAGACAGTTAATAATTTGTAGAACAAATTGAAATTATGAAGTCACGTCTTAGCTTAATTGTATATTTTGATTCATTGGCGTCTCAATATTTCTGTAAAATTTATTTCATTTTTGTTTCATTTATTTTGATCCTTGTTGAATTTATTTCACTTATATTAATGAAAATTACTCTGCCATAGGTTGATGGATTTGTATTGTACTGACTGTTATCCTAAAATGTGTTTTCAGCGCGACACTATTCAAAAAAGTCAGTTGATTAATTCATATGATTGTTACCTGTGACGCACACGCAAAGAATCATACAAACCATAGTTAGATGATGCAAATAGTAAATGGCGGAGTCGCCGGTCACACACTACCGCTCGTCGCATCTTGGCGAAACGAACAATTCGTCTTGACGCGGGGCTCCGCTATAATTAATTACGGGTTACCCTGCCGTATCCCGCGTTTAACCTTGCCGTTCAACGATACCCCCAACGTTAATACGGGTGGCATCTACGATAATGGGTTCGCGAGCCTAAAATATTAATACCAGATATATAGGACGGCGCTGCCGGAAAGATGTACACAGAGTATTTGATTACAATAAGTGGTGTTAGGAGTTATGGCAGTCTGTAGGTACATAATGTATGATGGGGCCATAATCCGTACGGACGTCTCTCCGGAGGGCAGTAAATTATAATACTCCGGCGCGGCGGGTGGATGTCGGGCTGGCTTCGCGAGGGCTCACGTACGAGTATCACCGGCGATACCCGCGCGGTATATCAATTTGAGATCGACGCATTCCAGCGACAACTGGAGCGTACGTTATGGGTGAAATGTCGTTGCAAGTCCGTTTTTGGATTTGCGTTTACAAATGATGTTATAAAATCTAAAAATCGTACAAATAATGAGATTTAGGTTTTCGCTGTACGCCTCTTTAAAAATGCATAGTCTTCCACGAAAAACATAAACCTAAAAATTTATGGCTTGAATTTAATAGATGGCAAAATCTTCACGTTGCGGTAAAAAAATTGAGCAGCAAAGTGTGTTTAGTAAAATAAAAGAAGATGGTCGTTTCTTAATATCTTTGTGAGAAATTTTAAAACCCACTAATCATAATAAAATATAGTTACAGAACAGCAATAATAAATGAATAAATACATTCGAATGATACATTTCGTTAGAAATTTAAATACATTTTTTGCCCAGCTGCTATATACGAGGGACACTATTTATATTTTGAGCCTAATAATAAAAAAAAAAAACATTAATTTGTCATCGATTTTCAAAATATTCTCCTTCATGATTTATATAGTTTTGCATGCCTTCGAATCATTTGCCAAAGCATTTTCTCCATTCCGCTTGACATATCTCCAAAACATAGTTTTTGAACACATTAACGGCTTCTTTTGCTGACAAAAGTCGTTGTCCACGCAATATATTTTTGACGTTCGGGAACAAAAAGAAGTTATTGGGTGCCAGATCAGGGCTGTTCGGCGGATGACCCATTAATTAGATTTTTTTGAGTGTTCAGATATTCGGTTGTTAGGCGATATGTGTGAGACCTCGCATTTCCATGATGAGGAATGATCCGACGGCGCTTGCTTGCTTTTCTTATTTCACCGAAGACTTCCGGAAAACAAATGGTTGTGTACCATTCAAAATTGACCACTTTACGTTCATCTAAAGGCCCACATGATCAGTTTTTCCGAAAAAACAAGCGAACATTTGTTTCCAAGTGCTTCGATCGCGAACAACTTTTGTTGGATTTGGTTCATCTTGAAGCACCCATACAGTCGACTGCTGTCTACTTTACGGCTCATATGCATACATCCATGATTCGTCACCTGTTATCATGTTATATACGTCTTTTGAAGCACCACTATTATATTTCTTGAACATTTGCTTGCACCAATCGATACGAACATCTTTTTGAGATTGTATAAAATTATGTGGGATCCAACGAGAACAATCCTACTCTACAGCTAACTGATTATGTAATATTTTATAAATGCTAGCCAAACTAATGCCTAAGGTTGCCTCAATCTCACGGTATGTCTTGGACGATCTTGTGTTATCAGTTTTTGCACAGCATCAATGTTTTCTGGTTCGACAATTGATTTTGGACGACCTTCACCATTTTAGTCGGTGAGCTTATGACGACCACGATTGCATTCATTATACCAATATTTCACAATGGTAAGGGATGGGGCTTTATCGCTAAAAGTGGAAGTAAGTTGATTGATTCACTCTTGTCTTGATAATCCACGTCGAAAGTCGTAATAAATCATCGGAAAAGAATTTTGATGACTTAATTCCATTTCTCCGCTGATATACAATTTTCAAATCACTGTAAATAACACAAATTGGGTTTAAATTATAAAATGTTTTGAAGAAGGTTATGGTCAAAAATGTCATACTTTCCATTGAAAACGTCAGATGGCGCCTGACAACATTTAGTGTTGCTAAGGCTTAAAATATAAATAGTGCCCCTCGTATGTAACTACCTATATGTTTGTATATTATCTATGTAAACATAGATGGCGATCAGGCAAGAGAAAAGTGTTACAATTATATCATAGAGTGGTCACGACGTTTTAGATAGACGATATCTCGACGATTAACACAAACAAAATTAAATTTGTATTGTGAAACTATACTGTAAGTAGTGGTGCATGTTATTTTGTGATGAAATATTCTATTCAATTTTTATTTTCATGTGCTATCAGCTTCAGAATTTTCAGTGAGACATACTATAAATTGTTACATATCTATATCACTTTTTTATAAAGGGTGCCTCATTCTATAGCATGTGATTTGTGAACAAAACTAGTAATATTTTTAAACTGTGGTTTTTTATTCTTCATCATGAAATGGAGACGATACGGTTAGATATGGAAAAGAATATCATTCATATGGTCGCATCGACTCAACTGGAATGCTATCATTCGTTCAGCAAAATTGTCTATAACACGGGCACATAAAACTGGCTCTACTTCCCGAATAACACGTTGAATCTTTGCGTACACCTTTCCCATGTCATAACCCCAAAGAAAAAAGTCCGGTGGTGTTAAATTACACGATATTTTAGGCCAATTAATGCCAGAATTCCGGAAGACAACATAATCAGTTAATTTGGTATGCAAAAGAGTTATGGTTGCACGTGCTGTATGATACGTTGCATCGTATTACTAACACTCCATGTTGTCCAAATCCAAGTCATCAGCTTGGTAGAAAAATAAATTGTTTAATATGTAAATATGGTCCACTTAGTCCACTATTCCCAAATTCGCAACAAACCGTGCATCTCCGTGGACGCATTTCCTTTTCGCGAACAGAATGTGGATTTTCAGCACCCCAAATTCGACAATTCTGTTTGCTGATGTAACCATAGAAATGAAAATGTGTTTCATTGTTGAACAAAATTTTATTGCAAAAATCATCACTTTTGTACCCAACTAACTAGTGTACGGCGTTGTAATTACCTGTAACATCTAATTGTTGTCTCAACTCAATTTCGTATGCTGACAGATGTAGATCTTTCTTTAAAATCCGATGTGTGGTATCTCTTGACAGATTCAGTTATTGTGCAGGACGTGGAATTGATGTGTTTAGATACTCTCGTACACTTTTTCTCACTGCACTGATACTTTAATCTCACCGACCAGGACAAAAACGTATTGATGTTGCCTTATCAATAACAGAATCAGGTTCTTCAAATTTATTGATTAAATTACGAACTGTTAACTCTGCAAGTGCTTCATTTTGTCTTAATTTTTCTTGATGTAACTGTAAATGATCGCTCAGTTTCATGAAACAGTTGTACACAAATTATTAGTTGTTGAACTGTTGTCACGGTATATTGACGTAGTATGGTTTGTATCAGTCGATGAATATTGACGCCTTATTTCTGACAGAACATAAATGGCGTGCAATTCAAATCCTAATGACGAGTGAGACATCCTACAAAATAGCAAAAATATTGCGAGTTGAACACAAAGTATTCTGGAATAGTACTGGAATAATATGTGACAGGGTTCTTCGACTGTTACTTTTTAAGAAAAACCTTGATGGTTCAACTGAATTTAATTCAAAAAGATTTGGTTTCATCTATGTCGACTCTTTGTCTTTGCTAATGAATTAGATCCACATCGACTTGACGCCAGAATAATATTTTGACAAGATGAAGCTCCACCCTAACTAAGAAGTCCAAATGAATGTTCGCCAAGATTTTCGGATGTGACTTTTCAAATGACGTATCGCTTGATATACTCCTACATTTGAGAACAAGTTAGAGGCGGTTACATCCCTTAGGGTGAGAATAACTTCAGGTCATCCTCTAAGGGTCACGATCAAAATCAAAAATCAACTTGTGTCCAGAATTTTGTTTGAAGTCTTTTATGTTTGAGTTTACAGAATTTATCCCAATTAAGATTTCTATATCATTCATCCACACATATTTGTACTGGCCGTCTGTAAAGAAATACATTGTTTCCAATTTTTCTTAAATGTTATAGAGACCAATGCACCTGACTATTTATGTAATACGTTTTTTTAAATAATTCTATTTAACAATCAACCCTAGAGTAAAAAGCTATTGATTTAATAATAAATAACTTGAATAGATGGATTCCATTGAATTCATCTATACAGGTTGTAACATAAAGGTTGGGAATAAATTAAGCGGTGGATTTTTCAGTAAAACAAAATAGATTTTTCATATGAAGTTATGTTCTAGGGATTTTCGTTTCTAAGTTACAGGGCGATAAAAACTTTGAAAACATTTTGTTTCTGCCTAATAACTTTCGAACATTAGAAGGTAATGGAACTAAATTTTAGCCGTAGCTTAATTTGATAATGCCCTAATAACAGGAAAAAGATTGACTTTGTAAGTTACTCAGTGGCGTGCGTACACATTGTACCGTTGGGTTTTCCGAAGAAAATTGTGATACGCCATTGTTAAAAACATTTTTTTAATATTTATTCAAGATTCACTTTCTACTTTAAACAAAATTATCGTCTTGCATTTTATTTGTATCTCCATTTTCCGTAATTAAAACTTTTGTAAACACCATTTTTTCCCACTGCTGAATATAGGAAAATGAAAGTAACAAAAACATTATCAAGTATATGTTTTCCTGTTACTAGGGCATTATCAAATTAAGCTACGGCTAAACTTTCGTTCCATTATCTTCTAATAATCGAAAGTTATCAGAGATAAGCTAATTTTTTTCAATTTTTTTAACACCCTGTAGCTTGGAAACGAAAACCTGTAGTGCATAACTTCATATGAAAAAAATCAATTTTTTTTTACTGAAATATCCACCGTTTAATTTATTCCCAACCTTTATGTTACACCCTATATAATACTAATATTACGATTTTATGAATAAATTAATAGCCAACTATACTAAACACAGTACACAATATGCACTACTTCAGTTTAGTTACAATATCGGAAGATGTGATTCTCTACAGCCTTCTCACGTTCTCTGTTGGTTTGAATAGTTTTTTGTATAGCACATTGGAATTCTTTAATAGTCTATCATGATATTTGTTGCAATATCGAACCATAATATCTTTAACAGAGGCAATGGAAATATCTCGTTGAGTAACGTAGTTGGGTGTCAACCATGGTACGTATTATCTTGTTTTGAAACCTCTGTAAGATCTCGATGTTCCAGTTACCGGCGATTCCCCAGAGCTGAGTACCATATAACCGTACCGCTGTCTAAGAACTATATAGTTTCTATACAGTAATATAGTTTCATTGACTTGCATGTATTACAAGTCTTGGATATCACATAAGTTGGTATGGAGATTTCGTTAAGCAATAACTGGGTTGGCGTGGGATACAAAGATTGTCTTATCGTCGGTACATGTTGCTATCGTTGGCATTCTTATCATCTTGTAATAAGTCGCGCACTTAGTAGATATTTAAGACAAATAGAAAATGAAATTTCCGTCCCACCTCATAGACGTGTTTAAATTCTCGTTCATATATAGAGGTATATGTTCTGTAATATCCTCCCAACTCAATCTCGTAGTATGTCGGTGATAGCAGTTAAGAATGAATTAAAAATCAATCAAGGGCTGTAAATTCATCAAATTTATAACCCTTTAATATTAAATTATGTTTTAATCTTAATTTTAATTAATCAATTTATTAATTTTAGATTTTTATATACATACTTGTTTTACATCCATAGTAATATTGACATATTAGAGAATATCGAAGCACAGGGAGTATTGTGAAACAACTTTGTTGATACACTTTAATTTTCGAAGGACTTTTGTTTGAATAAATATAGTGTTCCTATTATTATTATGGAGATACTCATGAAAACCAAATAAAACAAGAGCATAATGAACTCCTGAAAACTATAGTCTAAGGTGTAATCCTATATTAAGGGTAGGTGTCTTCCCTCGAAATTGGCGTCGATATTGGAAAATTGAAAAATAAAATACATCCACCTACCCGCCGGTATACGAGCTAGATAAAATAGGGCGGATGCAGGGAGAAAATATACGTGTATGCGAGGATGTAAGTTCACCCCGGAGGCTCTAATCGGCCTCATTTTTAACTTAGAATGTTTCTCCGGGCTCTCCCGCTTATCCCTCTTATAAACTCGGATACCCACTACCAACTTAGCCTTGCACACTTTATGCCTCATTTATGCGTCTCTGTTTTACCACATGGACGACGTCTTCTATAAGAAAAACTAAATGCTAATTGTTTCAGTGTTTTTAATTTTTCGTCAGTCATTGGGTGTACTGTATTTGAAATACATTCAAAATATGTATGAGTATATATTTTTATAATTGTAGCATATCTAACACTCCAGTAGTCATACCATTATTGATATACTTGCATATATTAATAGTTTTTAATAATAAATGGATTTTACAACCATAATCCAATAAAATGAGACGTGACCAATAAAACTCTTAAAATCCTTGTTAAGTAGTATTTATTAAAGCAATTTAAAAAAATATGTATATCATTTTTTACAACCACCATTACGTTCTATATACGTTGTCTACTGTTTTGGAATTGCTTGAATACTCGAAGAAAATATTGTTTTGGTCGCGTCTGTCTTTACCTATGCACCACTTTACTTCACTTATGAACTTATTTACTTACGTATGCACTTGAATTACTTTATTATTGCTCTGAAATTTCTTACCACATAATGCTTCTTTAAGTGAACCAAATATTTGATAATCATTTGAAACTGTGTCAGGGAACAAGGAGGACTTCGTATATATTCATACATTAAATTTTGGATGGCTATCACCATTGAATGAATAGTTTGTGATCGCACGTTAATATGTAAATGCCCGTAATACATAACCCATACCTCTTGATTGATATTAGGCTGCAGTTGGCTCTGTAGGAGCTCTGACTATGTAACTCTAGTGGTTACTAGAGTTACATAGTATAGTAAGAGGTCATGGTTCATAACCTCTTACTACATCTTCTAAAATTACCCATATGGAAGAAGTATGGTGCTTTGCTTAGTCTAGTGGTTTGGACTTGAAGATAGTGCCTTCAACATTCTCTCCAGTCTCCAGTAATGCCTTCTGCTGCGTATGGTCGCAAAATTTCTTCATAAAGTTTTTCACATCAACAAGTCATCGTATCAGTTCGAGTTGATTGTTAGAGCATACCCCTCACATTGCAGTATTGTTTGGAACAGAAAGATGCCAAACATAATGTAATGTACTGAGCCACGGTTCATGGCCAAAACTTGAAAGATTTAATCAAGGACAACTCAATGATGTTTTTTCATCAAGGCCTCTAATACTGCCATGAGCTCATCCATCAGAATAGAGTTAACTATATTATGGTTTGTTTAAATTAGCTACGGAAATTACCACTTTTTTTAACTTATCGGTCTATTCATATACATGGGTGACATGAATGTCCAGCTCAATTTCACGCTCCAGTCAAGCTACAACATGAATGTCCATGTTATACTTGGTTCTCCGGTGGATATCAATGTGTTTCACTCCTTAGCCATTCTTTAGTCGATATACTGGAGTAAGTGGGAACTTTTGATGTGAAGATAAGACTGACTTAGTTTTCCACAAAATACCAAAACACTCTACACTATACACTCGATGGGAGTTTCGCCAACAAAGTTGGCATCATCTGGAGATGATTAAAACTCTTAACAGCTTTAATCACCTCCAGATGATGCCAACTTTGTTGGCGAAACGCGCGTCGAGTGTAGTATATATTATTTTGATATTTTGTGGAAAACTAAGTCAGTGCTGTTTTTAGTCGATATACCATTTTTTAACTAACGCTGCATCTATATTCTCAATTGTTACTACGATATGTTACTAGCAAAGCATTGTAAGGCAATGCTTCGTTCCCAGCAAAGTTTCTTGTGGTACATTTAAGATTTGAGTTAAGTATGTATGTTGTAGTTACTTATGATGATATTCTATTATTAGAATGCGATTCCACCTTTACCGGCAGAATATCTACCAACCATGTAGTTAAAAGCTAACGAATAATCATTAACGAAAAAGGTAGAGTGAAATAAAAGGTGGTCCAACCAAAACGCACGATGTTAATTGTAAATAAAACAAAAAGTTTTCAGAGAATTATCTTAATATTTTTTATTATGATAGAAGGATGTATGACAATTATGTGTGAAACAAAATATTGGCCAAATACTCGCCATGGCTTCGGTGGCATACCTCTATCCGATGGTCCATATTTTCAATGACTCTGAGACATAATTGAGGTTCAATGTCGTTAATGTGCCGAATTATCTCATCCTTTAGCTCTTGAATTGTTCTTGGCTTATTGACGTACACTTTTTCTTTTAAATATCCCCAAAGAAAGAAGTACAACAGCATCAAATCACATGATCGTGGCGGCCAATTAACATCGCCACGACGTGAGATAACATGGCCATTGAATTTCTCGCGCAAAAGTGCCATTGTTTCGTTGGCTGTGTGGCAAGTTGCACCATCCTGTTGGAACCACATATCGTCCAGGTCCATATCCTCAATTTCTGGCCACAATTGTTGGGAACGACGACGACTCGAGGTTGACGGCTCTTCTGCTACACTATCGCTAACAACAGCAATGTTTTCCGCAGAACGAACTGGGCGAGCATGCACAGGTGTTTCCACATTTCCTACAGACCCGGTTTGCTGAAATGTGCACACAGTTCTCCCGATTGTGGACATATTTGGTCGGTTATGCTGACCAAAAAAGTGCACGAAATGCATTTTGATTTGAACGCCCATTTTCGTAAAAGGCTTCAACAATCTTAACGCGCTGCTCAAGTGTGTACCTCTCCATGGTTGGATTTGTCAAACACTGAAACAAAGAAATGTCAAATTAGGTTGGGCAAAAAACTTGACGTTAAGGTGTGACTCACAATTAACATCGTGCATTATGGCTGGACCACCCCTTACATATACTACCAAATCCTATCCTGGGAACTAAACAATCTGCATTTGGTGTTAGTGGCTATTCTGAATGAAGACCATCCAAAATGATTGACCAATGTCTCAGCAGTTAGTAGCATTACAGCAGATAGTGCAACGGAGAACCAAATAAAAAAAAACATAGATACAGAACATAAATCCCAGACAACGAGGCAACCCACAACTATAGCTGAATTGGATATTAGGAAAGAAGAACAGAAGAAACATACAATTTACAAATACAAAGTACAATGTTTATGTACTTTATGAAACTGACTATAAAGAGCTATTTTCAAAAAATTAATAGGTGTAAGGGTTCTTTGACAAATTAGAAAATATAGAAGAAGCAGAAAAAATAACCCTCGTTTCCATTTGATAACGCTTTGTTATAAAACTGTTAACAACATTGTTTATGAATTCGAGTTCATGTTTAAAGAAATATGCATAGGCTAAAAAGAGTGGAGAATTCAGTTGACGCTTAAATATTAGAGATCCAACATGTTTGGGTTTGTAAATCCTTGAGCATCTGCGAAATAACTAAAATTATAACATTGATAGCTTCACTGCTTTCATAGCCTAAAATATCCTCATAACTTTATTTCTAAATTAATATTGTGTGAATTAGTTTCATAGAAAGAATCATAATTTACACAGAAACCTCCAGCTGAAAGAGATTCCTTCAAGGGAACATGTATTTATTATGGAATAAGCAATTAACAAAATATAAATTGATGTGTTGCCTCGTCCTTATGGAGATAACATATAGTCTACTTCTAACTTTTTGGACACGCCCTCTTTATTTTTGATTATTTTTTATTAACCTTTTTTCATATTCTAACATTCGAGTATAGGATATTTACTATTCTAACACGGACATTTTTTTGCTTTATATAAAACTGAACCTCATTTAACCATTAACAGCCTCTTACAACCCTTGAGCTTTTTCCTATGCATTCGACCCCGCATTTTATTAAACATCGAGGGTATGCGATGACGTTGAAAGTTAAACAACCCCTATTTAGACCTGAGATGCTCGACGTGTATGACAAACGACAGTTTTATAATTAACTCGCACAATTATCTTTTGTGTGTGAGGTTTTCTTGAACCCACCTTTCTTTGTTTATTCTCTCACCCTCATCTGCATACTGATGAACTGGATATCACCGGTAGAAAGTAGGGCAAAACAATTAGAGCAATTTATTTAATATATCTGACACTACGCGTAATTGAGGAAACGGATGTACTTATACAGCGTGTCCAAAAGTGATGAAAATAATTCGTATATATATATATATATATATATATATATATATATATATATATATATATATATATATATATATATATATAATACTCGCATGTATATATTGTATCCTGCAAGACTCCGTTATAAACAAAACACATTATTTAATATATTTCTTCACTCCGGGATAAAATTAACGAACCAGCAAAACTTTACATTATTTTTTACAAAGGGTGGTCCAGCCATAATGCACGATGTTAATTGTGAGTCACACCTTAACGTCCAGTTTTCTGTCCAACCTAATTTGACATTTCTTTGTTTCAGTGTTTGACAAATTCAACCATGGAGAGGTACACAATTGAGCAGCGCGATAAGATTGTTGAAGCCTTTTACGAGAATGGGCGTTCAAATCAAAATGCATTTCGTTCACTTCGTCACTTTTTTGGTCAGCATAATCGACCAAATGTGTCCACAATCGGGAGAATTGTGCGCAAATTTCAGCAAACCGGGTCTGTAGGAAATGTGGAAACACCTGTGCATGCTCGCCCAGTTCGTTCTGCGGAAAACATTGCTGTTGTTCGCGATAGTGTAGCAGAAGAGCCGTCAACCTCGACTCGTCGTCGTGCCCAACAATAGTGGCCAGAAATTGAGGATATGGACCTGGACGATATATGGTTTTAATAGGATGGTGCCACTTGCCACACAGCCAACGAAACAATGGCACTTTTGCGCGAGAAACTCAATGGCCATGTTATCTCACGTCGTGGCGATGTTAATTGGCCGCCACGATCATGTGATTTGACACCGTTGGACTTATTTCTTTGGGGATATTTAAAAGAAAAAGTGTACGTCAATAAGCCAAGAACAATTCAAGAGCTAAAGGATGAGATAATTCGGCACATTAACGACATTGAACCTCAATTATGTCTCAGAGTCATTGGAAATATGGACCATCGGATAGAGGTATGCCACCGAAGGCGTGGCGAGTATTTGGCCAATATTTTGTTTCACACATAATTGTCATACATCCTTCTATCATAATAAAAAATATTAAGATAATTCTCTGAAAACTTTTTGTTTTATTTACAATTAACATCGTGCGTTTTGGTTAGACCACCCTTTAGTTCTTCCAAGTTTTAAATACTTAAATATTTTATGTAAGTGGCCTACGATATCCATTGTCACTATTGATAAACAATTGCAATGGGCTGTTTAAAGTTATTTGTAAAAGGCAATAAAATCAGTTACGCTAGTGATATTTTATTTAAATTAAATGTCATCAAGTCAATGGAACAGTTTGTCCATTCAGTACACTTAGAGTAGACGAAATGAATCGTCCATGTAACTTAAAAGAAGATGAAGTAGTGAAAGCGGCTACTTTTGTTAACGAGGGGTGTAGCCAGCGACATGTGATTAATTTGCTAAGGAGTTATACAATCAATATTTAGTCGAACAATTAAACATTTCAAGGAACTTCTTAAGTTACTGCTGAACACCAAGAAGAGGTCGAAAGAAGTCTACAGATTCAAGAGATGCAAGAGTGATACAAGTCGCCTTAAGAAACGGGCGCTCTACCAGAAGCTAGGCAGAGCCCTAGCAATTCTTAATTCACCATACGGATGGATGTCAACAAGTCTGGTACACGAGAGAGGTTTGCTGCGTGTAATATCTCTCCAAGGATCCCATTTATTACTGTATCAATAATATTCAGGGGAGGATTTTGTTTCTAAGATCGCATGGATTTGGTTCCTATACTGGGGAGATCCACGAATGTACATTTCTACGTAGAATATGTAATGCCATTTGACTCATTTGTTGGAGACAATTTAATTTTTATGCAGGTTAACGCTCGACTCCACGTTGCTCGAGATGTACTGGAGTACATTCGATTTGTGAGAGTGCCCACTATACTGGAACTAGTCAACCTGGCCACTAAGAAGCCCAGATATGAACCCTATGGAGCATCTATGGGATGCACTAAAAGGATGAGTCAGGAGTTATATACCTGCCCCTATGACTTTTAGCGAACTCGAACAAATCGTGTTTGTCGGATGAGAGAATATTCCTGAGAATACCAATCACCAATTGATCAATAGCATGTCCAAATGAATGGAAACAGTGGTAACAGCTAGACGAAGACCTACCCTCTACTAAATTCAAATTCTTATGTTTTAGTTTCACCTTCAGTTGTGTTTCTAAAGTTTTTCATTAACACACTTTTCATTGGATGTGGCAATGCTGTTCCTTTCTGTTACTTATTCATGTTTTTTCCCATAATACCATTCTCATTTGTTAAAAATTAGTTTAATAAATCAAGATAATTTATAAAACATACTACTTTTGCCAAGGAAAATATAATAAATGTATTCTTTAAAGAAATTCATTCGAAATCCAAAATATTATATACCGAAGTACGATTTCTAGGTTTTATCTGACTGCAATAAAATCATTATTGGTTGCTAATTGTAAGGCTACTGTCATGCAGCCAATAGTATACAACTTGAATATGTAAAATATTTGTTTGCAGTTTAAAATATGAGTAACTAAAAATAACATTTTTTGGATTCGCTTTTTCCAAAAATTATTCCTTGTATTTTTAACGAATTTATTAATTTATTTACGAAAGTACTGTATATTCTAATGACCACAGTTCCCATTCACTATTCAGAATGCAGTTTTTTCAGTACGAAGATATAGATTAGCTTATATCAATGATATAAGCTGATTAAATGATATATTAAAATAAGAGATAATGATGTATATTGGTGACTTCTTAAAAGTGTTAGAGCTGGAAGTAGACATACAGAATGAACTGTTTTTTACCTTAGTGTTAGTTAGGGACTTTAAAATTGCGGAAATAAAAATAATAGCAGGGTATTTACTGGTCGTAATGCTTGTGTTGAATAGAGGTACCACATACATCTAATAAGAATAATTATGAACTACTTATTGGCAGAATGGTAATATAAAAATTAATAATGTTAAATCGATGGCGAGTTAGAATTAATGGGGCAACGTAACAGCATATTCTCTATAAACAGTTTTAAAACCTTAAAACGGACTTTTCCGCACGTAGAACATCTCTATCACGAAATTGAGCGGCCGAGAAAAAATAAACCAACACATAAATGCAGAATATGTGTTTTATGCGACAGTTTTACTTTTTTCAAATAGTCCACCATCATGCTTTCTCATGACCCACAGACACGGTGGGATGTGTCCTATCCTCCTCAAAATTAATAGATGTCATCTGGGAGACGTCCCCGATCAAAATCAGTCAAATTCCGATCGATTCGACACGATTTAGTTGAGTTATCGTGCTAACAAGAAATTTTATTAATACCGACGACAACGACAACGATAACAACGACGATTACATTACTTTTCCGTACATAGTGGAGTGCAGAAAAGTAAAATATATATTTCCTGCAATAAGATAGCAAGAGAAAATTAATATTAACAACAACCAATCCTAGCAAAACTATTTTAACAATCTCTCGTTGAAGGAAGTTTTATAATTATCAAAGTTCTTATATTATTATTATTATGTTCTGTGGATTTGGGCCTCATCAGCCACTGATCGCATGGGTAGTCCCTTGGCGATCCCTTCTTGTCCGGGTCATTTTCCAAAAATGCTATCCCATAAAAGGAGCAATTTGGGCACGTCCCTCGCCTTAAGCCTCGCTTCTTCTAGGATAACAGGGGTCCCTAATATAAGGCACCTCCTCTCCTCCAGTGCAGGGCAGGTGTAAAGAAGATGAATCGAAGTTTCCTCGTCTTCTCTGCAGTATCTGCATGCCGGGCTGCCAGTCAGTCCCAGCTTATGCTTATATGCATTCAGGCTACTATGGTGGCCCGTTATGATTCCTACCACGATTCTGGCTTTTTGCCTGTTCAATTTAATGAATTCTTGGGCCCATTTCTCAATCTCTGAGTACTCGATGAAGAGTTTGGTTATTCGACAACCCGTTACTCTTTCCCATCTTTCTCTATGCTGGGCTCTTGCCCAGTCATTGATGCGGTGTTTGATCAGACTCCGACTTATTCCCACTGCAGGTTCTAGTCCATAGAGGTTTTCCCTGGTCCCTAGTTTGGCAAGGTCATCTGCAATTAGATTTCCCTTAATGCCATTATGCCCAGGTATCCATAAGAGTTCCACCGGTCCCTTCCCTGCCAAGTGGTTCAATGCTTCATAGCAATTGTAGACCAGCTTCGACTTTGTCGTTGCCGAATTCAGGGCTATCAACGGCGCCCTGTTGTCCGAGCAGATACATACCCTCTCCTGGGTCCGATTTTGGTCAGCCCCCAGAACACCGTATGTAATCGCAACTAGCTCGGCCTGGAGTGCGGTAGTGTATTTACCCAGGGGGAAGGTTCTTATAACTGCAGCAATATTTTATAGCTATTAAAAAAAGTAATTAGCAAGATACTTTAATATACTGTTAAAACAGTATACATGAACAGTATATTATATATATATATATATATATATATATATATATATATATATATATATATATATATATATATACATATATATGCACTGAAATAAATTTTCAGTGCATGTACCTACATATGTATATCACTATGCCTGAACGAACATTGGACAGGGCGTTTCAACTGTAAAAAAGATGCACATTTAGCATCTTGTTCAAAGTTGATATTTTGTCTTTAAAATCGTGCTTCTGTCAATCCGTCGAAATGCTCTCTTCAGTTCCAGTTCCATTCGTAAGCGTAAAATTCATTAAAACCGTAAAACCGTATGGATTTCCGAGGTAGGTGCTCAAAGTTTTACTTCAATATTTATCGACCTGGGTGGATATATTTAAGGATATATGTTTTTTTATTTGTACAGGTAGGCTATAAGTCTTATACTGCCTATAATAAAACAAGAACTACTCCTCTGGCCGGGTACGTAATAAAACTGCCAATACTTCCAGGCAAGTGAAATAGAGGGACTCCGCGGTCGTCAACCTTCTTAAGACCGCATCTGTTTCTATATAAAAGTGCGGGAAAGTCGCGCTCGTGGCGCGGCCGAATTTATTGATATAAAATAATATAAAAAGTATCAGCAACATCAAGAATCTTGCAATGATAGGATGCTTTACGAAAATATTGAATGTATCTAGTTGATGAGATTTCAGATGACGCTGAATTGGAATTAACGTAGATGTATGTAGGTGTGGCAAGATCGTATGAGGGTAAATTATCCTATAATTACCTTGCAGAAGGTTTCCCTGGATTAATTTGAGGTAATGGTGCCAATCGTCTGGAACTGGCCTAGATTGCCAGTTTGGAGTAATCCGGGCGTGGGTTTCGTTCCCATATAAGTCGGCTAAGTATCTTTATATGTGTCCGCGTAAATATCGAGGGTTATGCGGAAGAATAGTACTAAAGTAAACCGCGCTTCAGTAAAAAGAAGACAGGAGCAAAAATGCTTCTGTCTTCAATTAATAAACAGAGGTGTACACGCCTGTTTAAATTTTCATAGCATTATGTACTTAATTTTCTATAAAATCTTTAATTCTATTAGATCTTTATATATGTAAGTAGAACATTTTAATGATCAAAATAAGTAAAAATCCTATAGTGTTAAATCGGGTTATTACACAGGCCACAGGTTACGGCTAATTATTCGGTCAGCATACATTTTTTGTATAAACAGTAAGCTGGCTGCACTAGTGAGAGTTGTTGCACCGCCTTGTTGAAAATAACTATTTTGCAGTCCATTGTTACGCTGGTGTCGTTGGTGTTCTATCAAACATTCTAGAATATTTGTTCGATACCATTCAGAATTTATAGTTTCGCTAAAAGAATTAGAGTATGTGGTGAAATGCAGCTCTAAGAAGATACAAACTAGATTCTCTTAAAATGAGAGGATTTTCAGTAGACCAAATATGAAGTTTTGTTAATTGTGTAACCACTAACATGAAATCATTCTTCATCAGTAAAAAAAAAACGTTTTATGCAAAAGTTCATTATTAGGTAAATTATAATTGAACCAATTGAGTCATTAAGTCAACTGGTGGACACAAATATTGTTTATTTTTAGGTAAAGGATACTTGAAATAAGTACCTACTTAACCATCTTAACCGTGAATTAACGTAAATATTTAATTGGATTTAGTTAGAATTCAATATTTACTTACATATTCCAGTAAGGAAGAGTTATTCTTGACAAAACGGTCTTTCTCCAATGTGATTTAAGCTTGCAATCATTATCAATATTTCCAACTCTTCTCCTCAAACGTTGTACATGCTGTAAAAATATATTGCGGTCGATTCCTTCATTATTTGTAAACTCTTATCCAAATGAAGAAGTATGAATGGATGGAGTACGTCCAACGATTCTCTTTTCGTTACCTACTTCGAAAATAACTTTCGAGTATAAATTCTGTATTTTCTGTATTACGCTACCCTCAATCAATCGGGATTTTTCTGTAGTAATTAAATCTGTTACATTTTGTACATAAATTAGAAAAATTGTACACCGTCTTTACACCATTAAAAATAAAAGTTAAATCCTATAACAAGTTGGCAAATGACGCATCGACAAAGGCGTAATATTTCTGTATTTCTAAAAAAACTGGTCTTCTATTTTTGTTACTGCATCGAAAGTTCCAGCTCTTTCCCAGCACTCATAGAACCTATTTATATTATTGTGACGAAATAAAAGTATGTTAGGTATAAGAATAATTCAGTACAAAACTATCTAAAGAGATCACCACCGAAGATATTGAATATTTAAGATGGGGAGCAAGTCGAAAGCTAAAGCAACACCAAAAGACAACTTCACCCCTAAGAATGAACACAGCACCTGGTCCAGAGGGCAACAAAAAGCTACATTATTTGCAGAACACCTGACAACTCTGTGTTCAACCCCACGAATCGAAAATGTCTTAAGAAGAAAAAGCTGAAATCCAACAAATACTGGACGCGCCAGGTTAACTCGAGTTACTAATAAAACGACTCAAATAATGTATAGTTTATGATACACAAAAATCTTAAATCCACATAAAGGGCCAGGTTATGATTTAATATTGGGGAATCTACTGAAAAAACTATCCACCTTATCCTTCACTATCCAATTTAAGTCACCAGAACAAGTACATACAATCACCTCTGTAATCAGACAAGCACTAAAATATACAAATTATTGACCGACAACATTTCTCGATATTGGACAAGCATTTGATAAAGTTTGGCGTCCTGGTTTATGTATAAGATCAAAAAGAATCCTCCAGGCACTATGCTTCCAGTTTAAAGTCATACCCAGAGAACAGATATTTCACAGTAACAGTCCAAGATGAACAAATATAACTTTATTCCGCCAAATCTGGTGTTACCTAGGGAATTGTATTGGGACCATTACTGTATCTTATCTATATAGGTGACTTGCTCACTAATGATAACATTTGCTACTTTTGCTGATGGTACATCAATAATGGCAGTACACAAAACACCAGTAATATCAACTAGGATGTTACAAGACAAAATAAACAGAATTCAAACTTATTATAATTGAACAGAATACAAACAACATGGCGTGTGAAAGCAAATGAGGCCAAATCAGTGCATATTACTTTCACCCACAGAAAGGAGACCTGTCCCCCCCATTCACATCATTAACCAACAACTAACACACGTCTAAGAGGTCAAATACCTAGGAACACATCTGGATCGTCGAATAACCTGGCACATACATATATCCAACCTTAACAACCTCTATTGGTTGGTTGGAAGAAAATCACAATTGTCTTTAAGCAATGAACTGCTAATCTACAAAGCCATACTAAAACTAATGGCCCTACGATATTCATCTCTGGGGGACTGCCTCCAATTGTAAAATTCACATACTGGAACACTTCCAGTCTAAAGCACTACGATTCATCACAGTTGCTCCGTGGTTCATTCCCAATGAAGTCCTACGTCACTACGTCAGTGTATTGAATGCGAGAGAAGAAACCAAATCAAAAACCATAGCATGAACTCACTGGCAACACTAGATTGAACGTTATGAGCTGAAAGAGTTACCTACAAGATTTTAAATTAACTTTAGTAAAATTAGAATAAGTAAAGATTAAACCTAGTAGTCAAATTCATTACTACGATTAAATAAATAAAAGGGGTAACAACTGGGCAATCTCCTATAAGTCCATACTCCTTTTGTGAATCCTACCGAATATCCTTGAGGATAGATTGTAATATTCTGATATTCAAAAAAACCAATTCAAATCGAATATTTCAATATTGTGTACCTTTTTTTGAATGACTAAAGATTAAGAAAAAGACGAGAAGGAGTACCTGCCAGGTAATCTCTACCGTTCTTTACTTGCCCATCGTGTAGACCGGGACCGTCGTACGAAGGTAGGTCGAGATTTGTGCTTCCACTTTTGCGTGTCTCTACGCAAGAGGCAAGTACCGCCCGCAAACAAGACTCGCGCGACTGGCAGGGGTTCACTCCCCTCGACCTCCTTTGGTCCTGACGCCTTTATGTTCCGCTGGTAGGGACTTCTTCTAGGCATTTTCTTAATCTTTGGTCGTTCAAAAAAAGATATATAATAAATATATATGTATATATATATATATATATATATATATATATATATATATATATATATATATATATATATAAAAGATATATAATATATGAAATATTCGAAAGATTATATATTATGGCTTAAACGTCTACATAAGTCCTTTATAACTGAAATCAGCCACTGCTATTCCTGAATTATCATTGCATATGTCCTACAACATTTTTAACGAACCAGTCGCTTTGGCAACCCTGTATCAATTCAGATAGAGGCCTTCTTAAAGTCTCTCCATTAACTGGGGAGCGCCCCGCAGCTGGCAGCGAGAATTTACTCCTGCAAAACCGTGAAAGGCAAAATGAAGACGAGAAGGCCGTATTGAATATTCGGCGTTTGTGTAAAGGCAGGAAGGTGTGCGGCGGTGGAGATAGCGCACCGGAACCGACTTGCCTGCCGCCTCAGCCTCCATTGACGTGTTTATTGTCGTCCCGATCAGATAGCGACCCGTGTTGTTCGTTGACACGTGCAGAATGGTCCACATCTACCCGACGGTAACCGGTAACCTGTTACACGCGGCCTGGGGGGGGGGGAGTGCAACCCCTTTTCTATCTCTGAATGTGCTCCTTTGTATCTGGTCTGTTTTTAAACGAATACGCCTTTGATTGTAGATACGAGTTGCATTGTGAGGAATATTTTGTTATTTGTTAAACCGTGTCTGCAGGAGCATATGTACATAGAGAGAGGAATTGTCGGCCTGATTTCATTGTCGATGCGGGGGTTTTAATCAAACTTAAAGGGGTGGGAAATGGGTTGATGTGTGGTTAAATGGAACGGTTTTCTCTAGTAGTATAGGAAATGAAACTAATGCATGTTTTGCGTTACACCATAAGTTTAAAAATTCAATATAGAAATTTATATAAAATAATAACCACCAGATATTTCCGAGCGAAAATATCATTTTCTTATGAAATTCGCGCCATTGTTTAAAATATTTCTGACGTTATTTTGTAAATTAAATCATCGTCTAGTTATTATCATAAAGCAGATATTCAGTCAAAATATGACTCTGTTACAAAGTTGTTACAAACTGTGCATCTCTGCTGCGTTAAGTTAGCGCCCCAAATCATAGAGGTCAACTATGGCCTTTAACAGCTACAATTTGCTATTGTTGTTGTACCATTAATTCTGTCATTATGATGTTCATTTTTGTTTTCAGAAAGTGATTTGCATCTTCAATTGTTATGTTTTCGGTAACCTGATTTTCTGTAATAATTTTAGGTCAAGATAATTGACCTTCTCATTGCCATCAACACCTATGTGTGATGGTGTCTACACAAGATGTATTTGTTTAGTAATTACTATTAGCTATTGCAGTAGATCTCCTGTTCTTTGATATAGGGGGCCTTTGTTAAACTGATAGAGTTAATAGAACTTCTATTACAGTCTGTACAAATAAGTACAGACTACATAAGTACTTGCCACATTCCATATAACTCAGCTGTGAAAGTGCCGGAGAAAGATAGAGGCAAAGTTCAGAAATATGACTCGTTAAATTTGATCCTTGTGGAACATCTTGCTTTATTGGGTTAACTATAATTGTGACACCGCTTACTACAGTTACCTGAGTTTAGCCTTTAATATGACATATAAGAAGGTTTAAAGGGACACTCTAATACTATATTTAAAAAATTTAGAGTAACATCTTATGTAATCCTTATTTCTGTAGTTTGAAAATTACCCTCTGTAGAGTAAAACTTTGCATTATACTGATGATCTCAAGTTTTTTACCCCGATTTAGATTGTTCTCGAAACCACCAAGAGATGGCGTTTAGTATGTTCTATTGCGGTGGAACGTAGCAACGTCTAATAGGTGTGAGCTTCATCTATCAAAGGTATACTCGTTTACACTGCACTGACGAGACCCAATATAAGGTCGAAACCGGTCTGCAGTTAACGATATCCTGAGATAGGTGACACTTTGCATCTTCCTTGTGGTTTTAAAACAATCTGAATCACTGTATTTTAGTGCTAACTCTGTTAGACCAAATACGGAAAATTTTGTCATTTAATTCAGCGCTTGGCGTTTGGCATATAGCCAGGAGAATAGATGTTTTGACCTAATTTGTTTAGTCCTTATTATATAAGGCATTTGCGGATGGGTTGGAGTATAATCTCCTTATTTATGTAGTTTGAAAATTACCCTCTGCAGAGTAAGACTTTGCATTATACTAATATCTTATGATTGATAACGTCAGAGACACAAGTGAAATCCATAAACCATCCCAAAATTGTACGCCCATTATCACGGGTATCCTACAGGTGCACATATCTATTTAACTAGATATACTAATTAAGAAAGTTATTTTATGCAAGTTTTTTTTGCCATGTTTGTTAACTGGATATTTGTTAACTAGCCAATTGGCTGACCAGACTATTGTTGCGCCATTTTCTATCCAACGTTGTAGACATTTTCTACTCAACACTATACGGTAGGGCCCTATCTTGTTATCGGATTATCTCTATTGCTACAGTCAGTAGAATATCATCAATTAATTTTGAAATTTCATGGTATGAGGAAGTAAATACTCTCTTGATAGTTTTTCATTAACAAATATAAGACATATTATATGTATGGCCAATGGCCATCAAACTTTAGCAAACATTTTTAGACCAGTATTTTTGTTAGAATTATTGCTACCTAAATAATTATCAGTTACATCAGGCTATCTCGGAACTGCATATCGCGATTTCATCCTTACTAGAAATTATCAGTGCAAGTATACCAAAGTATGCCTGACGATCTGAAAATACTAAGAGGATCTTGCACCAAATCAATATGAATATACGTGTAGAAATTAGAAAATGCCATCTGCCCGCTAAACGGCAAAATGTTTTTGTCTATAGTAATAATAGTAATAATAATGCCTTCATTGCACTACTGAAAAAATTCATTTATAGGACAACAATATGAAATACAAATAAATATTTATATACATATCTGTACAGTATATAAGTAAAACAATAAATAAAAAAGAAAACCTTTAAATTACTTTAAGATAAATATACAATAGAACATTTCATTAACATATAACGTAGATGATACTAAACAGTCATTTCCCTAAAGATAGTAATTCATTATGAGTACAATTCTTTAATCATTGTAATATTATAATGTTTTAATATTACATTAATATTTAATATTTTAATATTACATTAAAATTTTGTGATATTACAAACACTGGTGATTTTAATATCACGTTAATTCTTGCAGCCTTGCAATATATATTTCTTTCTCGAGAGCCTACTTTAGATATGCGTATATTAAACATGTTTAGTAACGTGGGTGAATCTGTACCATTATGGAAGTTTAAATAAAAATGAGAGGCTAGTAATCCTCTAGAAGTACCCTTCTAGAGTTCAATGACTGGATGTCAAATCTTGTAGAAATGGAATATGGTCGTAACTCCTTACTGGATAACCCGGAAAAGACAAGTGGCAAGAGGAAAAGACAACGCAGTTTTTCATCAAATCCACATTGTTTCAAAAAACCATCAGTTTTCAGGAAATCCGAGGGAAAGAGCTTAGAAAATAGTGGTAAAAGGAAAACACGCCGAAGGAAAAATAATGAATATATATGCGGAATGGGGAATGATAAATACTACAAAATATGCCGTTGAATATTTGTTGCTGTAAATTGACTCCTGGCTTAGATATTGCAGATATCGAATAAGGCTAAAAATAAAGATTCCATTTCGACCGTCCTATTTGATTTTCTAATTGAATCGTTTATTTCAGAAACCACCTAAGTGCGCTTTTTTCAACTTTCAGAAAACTAAAAAAAACTGTTTTGCAGCTTAAGTATAGGTGTAGTCTCCTTCAAATATTTTTTTACCAAATCAAAAACATGCTATTGGGATAATCTATTTTTTAAAATTTTTTTTCCTTTAAGTTTTTGAGTTATAAATTTTTGAAAAAATTGCACTTAGGTGGCATCTGCAATAAATGAGTGTATCCAAAGTGATTTTTTAAAAATTATTATTGAAATTAAGTCAAACCATTAACTTTTACCTGTTTTGGTATCAAAGGTAAGTAACAGACACACTTAAGTATAAAAAAGAGTGTTTTTACTATGCTTAAATCGAAAAATACAAGTAGACTACACACTGCAGTATGTCTATATACAGATCTGGCCTTATTCACTTATTCAGCTTCTGGCAAGTCTTCTGGCAACTCCTTGTCAGTTGTTGGCCATTGGATGATAGTGTCATAGAAGGCTTCATATCCAACAGTGTATTCCATCAACTTTTTTATATCGTCTATCTTTTTTTTGTTGATTGGAACCTAAAACCAAAAATCTCACTGTACAAAACCCGATAAATTTTAAAATTTGTTATACCCTACAAAAATGTTTAGCTAAAAGTAAAATATAAACGTTTAAAATAACCTTGGTAAAATAAAAGTAAACATACCTTCCCCAAAGGATAAGCCTTCTCTGCTGGTAGTTCCGGAGGGCTGGCAGTTTTTAGCAATGTGAAGGTAGATGTTGTTATTCCTTCAATGAATTCGCTTGCGACCACTTTTCCCGGAGTATCCTTGTTGTAGAGAAACTGCTTGTACTTGGACACTTTGAATGGATGCTTATTTTCTTTGGGTACTTTCCTGCCTGATGTTTCGTCCGAATTTGGCATTTTCTTATATGATTTGGGCCACCACGTTTTGAAACTGAGAATATCGTCTGATGTAAGGTGATATACAGTAAATCGGCCAGACTTACTAGCTTTTAGCTCTGCATATTCATCAGGAGTATAAATCCTGTCCATCTTTCTCAAGAGACGCTTTATGCTTCCAAAATCTCTGTCACATGGCGAAAATGAGTGGCCACGTACAGGGTAGTTGTGAGTTATTGTTTCAAACCGACCTGAGTCACAGAGGTTTAGTAAAAAACGCAATTTTGAATCAAACAAAACAGCGAGTCACAAAACACGTGATATCAACAAGGCCGCCAACCGTCACGAGTGAAATTTACCGCAGAAAGAACCTAAGCGACGGCGCTTGGGTTCTTTCTGAAATAAACGGATTATTTTCAAGGCTGCCAAATAGCATTGCTGATATGGAACATAGGTTATTTCTGCACTAAAAGATGTATTTACCTTTAAATTGTACAGTATCACCAAAAACACATTTTTTGATATTTTGTCCCTTAGGTGGTTTCTGAAATAAACGATTCAATTTCGCAACCAAGAGTTTATATGCATTATAAGAGCCGCATGGTTCATATGCCAAGAGAGTAATAGTTTGTCATCAAAGTATACGCCATTATCTTTGATACTTTCAGAATGTATTAAAACTATTGCACTAAGAGAATAAGCATAAATTAGTGGTTATTCGTTTAAAGTATACGAGAAAACTTTCATTTATGTTTATTTGCTTTATTTATATATACTTTCATTTTATTTTACATTTATTTATGTTTATTGATAGTTTATCTTCCGGACACCACGATACAATAAGGCCGATGAGTTTTGCAATCTCAAGTGATTATCTAAGCAAGTTATATTTAAAAATAATTTTAAATCATCGACAAAAAAGATCATGCGATATAAACGTTAGAGATAAACCGTTAATAAATAATGTAAAGAATAATGGTCCCCGATTTAAGTCTTGAGGTACTCTAGAGGACGCTAAGAATTTTCAAATTCACAGTGCCCTATTTAAAAAGAAAATTATACGTATGACGTTTTTTATTGCAACTTTAAGTCGTTTTTTCATATCAAGAGTTTCAAAAATATAGAAGTTACAGCAGACCATTGGTATTAAGATAAATTTAGCGCACAATACAATTTTTACAGTATCCAGGCCATGGCGCTTTAACATACTCTGATGAACTTTACATATAAGCATAACGAATATTAATGATTTAACAAACCATAACAACAGTAATGCAAGATGATCGTGAATGTTTCTAGAATACCTTGAGAGAGTCCCCTGGGCAAGAGCCGTGGCACGCTGCTGTCCATCCGCCCTCTTCGACCTCCGCTCTCGTCACATATTAGACTTCTCAGTGACGATAAAGCCCCGTTCGGGCTGTATTAATTAAATCTGTTGTATTAATTTATGGCGGCCTGGTGCTAATTTTCATCTCATAAACATTTTTATGGGTTACACGGTGGGGCAATTTCACGATCCAGCCCGTCGTCATTAATCGACGCCACGATGTTAAATATGCGTTAACCAAGTAATTTACTTCACCTATATTGCGGCCAAGGCAATCACCACATCATTATTGCCTGCTCCGTTACCGCCGCGTCTTCATAAAATATTTGTTTTCGGGGTTTTTATTTTGTATTTATCGAAATTATTATAGGCAGCCGTGGAATTTATTGTGGGGGTTTTATTGGATCGTTACGAATGTCGAACGGCCGTGAAGTGCCTATCGGTTCCTGACGAGGGAACGTCTTCGTAATTAGGAAGAAATCTGACGCTATGAATTGGTGTCGTTACTAATAGTCTCATAAAATGATAGAGAAAAACATTAATGATAACTACACTGAGAGAACGATTTACTATTGATAGGAAAATGCGATTGCTTGACCATAACTGGTATATTTCAATATACTTCATTTTTGATATAAAATTATCACAAACATAGTCTGCAATATATTTTTTATTTACATAGACAGATTTTCTGCACCAGAAGTCTTGTATTTGCTCATTATAAAATTACGGCCTACCACAATTTATAGTCTCAACTATGTATAGATTTATGTAATATATATTTTTAGAAAACTATTTTTCTAAAAAGCCATTTTTCCATAAGTTTTTCAGACATATCACAATATATTGTGATATGTCTGAAAAACTGTATAAATCAATATACAATATTTCACAATATATAAAATATTTACAACATATAGTTTATTTATCGCTATTTGCCAAATAAAATATCTCAAAACATAACTTTGGCTGGTTTTTATGGCTAGGTTCAGGTAGACTCTTCCGTTTATCGGCAAGACACGAGAGTTTTTTTATTTGGTAAATAGCGATTAAATGAATTATACACAATATAATTATACATAGTATATTTCACAATATACATATACAATATTTCACAATATACAATAATAAAACATCAAGTAAAACCCCCACAAAAAATAAAAATGATAATAAAAGACGTAATAATAATAAATCAGTAACAATTACATCTAATTTCTCTAAAAGCTTTGAAAGTATACTACATAAAGAAATGTATTTTAATATCGTGAACTAATTAGTGAATAACACTATAGATTTATAAAAGGGTAGTTCATTGTTACAAACCTATTTTGCTCGACACAATTTATCACGAATGCTGCAGATTTGGAGAGACAAGTAAATCTAATTTTTACTGCTATAGTAAAACTTTCCATAAATCTGACCATGGTGTTCATATAAATAAACTTTAGTAAACACATTTGCACATTTTCTCAAATAAAGTCATTCCATATGTTGATTACAGTCCTTTCAGCCTAGTTTATCGCTACATCCGGTAATGTACAAGAGTTAATCCCTACTTTTGTTCTTAATAATTTAATTGATATAACTGACGTCAAATACCTTTTACATACCGTCGAATAAGCAAGCTCGGTGAAGGTCCAAGCAAATTTAAATAAATACTACACTTGGTAGATTTATTATTATATAATAATCTGCCAATGGACCTACAAACATGTGATCCTGTATTTTATAGTTATTCACTTAAGAATAAATACTGAATAGATTTAGGGAATTAAAAAAATTTTCGGGATAATTTTTAATAATAAATTTATTATGCAATTTTTATAAATTTGGCGAAGGCGCCACTGCCATTTTCAGAAATTTTTTTAATATGGATTTTCGATTGTACCCGGAATTTCAAGTATTTGTTGTAATATTTCCCCATAATACATAATGACTACATATGGTTAACACCCAGTAGTAATTAAGAGCCAATAAGGATACGGTAGAATGAATGGTACCATTTCATCGTTATTTGCCAAATAAAAAACTCTTATCTTGCCGATAAACGGAACAGTCTACCTGAGCCTAGCCATAAAACAAGCCACCGTATGAGATAAGAACCGTTTTGGGATTTTTTATTTGGCAAATAGCGTTGAAATAAATTATAATTAACGTCTATTACAACGACGTATTAACCACTTTAAGAATGACACTGACACCTTCGCCATTTACTTCAATGTTGCTTACTATACTCTACTCTGGGGAAGTCTGGTTTTTCGTTTACAATGCTAAAATATTAGGTGACAGAGTGTAAACGAGGCTGTTTGAGCTGCCAGGATGAACGTCGCAGTGGTCGACCAAATGGGGTGACCATGAATGGTAAAAACAATCCATAAAATGGTATTGAATGACATTTTAGGCATTTTAAAAAGTGCTGTACATCGCTATTGACTGAAAATTTGAACATGAAAAAGCTGTGCGTAAGATGGGTGCCGTGATTACTCATAACGGAACAAAAACAGCGTCGTGAGGATGTTTCAATCGATAGTCCAATCAATCTGTCTGAGCCCTATGTTAAATGGTCACTAATTGTAAACAGCAAAAAAAGAGTATGAGCATATAGAAAATAAAATTTCAAGAAACTTACAGTTTCTTGCTCTCAAAATGGGGCCGCTAACATAACCTAAAAAATTCGCAAAAGTCAAAAAAAAAAACGGTATTTCGCGAATATAAAATAAAGTTGTGCTCGGACTGGAAAAAGTTACATAAGGAAGTTGTAGATAATGAATAAATATTTCGATTCAATTTTTGTGAGCTCGAATCGATTCATTACTTTTAGAGATATATCGAAAAAACCGTTGAAAATTTCGTTTTTTTAATTTTGCTCTAAAAATAACAATATTTGATGAAAACATTTAATAATTTCAGAAAACATAGTTCTAAGTGAGACGAAAACGATCATTTTTGTACAGTTCCAAATTTTTTTTTCCAAAGTTATAGCTGTTTTTGAAAAAAAGCTGTTTTCGTAAAGCGGCTTTAATCATCGACACGGATGGTCCTACAGACTTGTTTGAGGGCTTATTTTCTTCGTTAGGAGTTGTACTACAAATATATTTTCAGCAACAATCGATTTTTTAAATTTTTTATATAAAAAATCGCGTTTGAAAATGACATGATTTTCGTACATCGGTTTTATTACAAGAATTTATTGCCAAAAAACCGATGTACGTCATTTTCAAACGCGATTTTTTATATAAAAAATTTAAAAACTCGATTTTTTCTGAAAACATATTTATAGTATAATTCCTGACGAAGAAAATAAGCCCTCGAACAAGTCTGTAGGACTATCCGTTTCGATGGAAAAGCCGTCTTACGAAAACACCATTTTTTTACGAAAACAACTAGAACTTTGAAATAAAAATATTTTGGAATTTTACAAAAATGATTATTTTCATCTCACTTAGGATTATACTTTCTAAAATTATTAAATGATTTCATCAAATTTTGTTATTTTTAGACCAAAAACAAAATAACGCAATTTTCAACGGTTTTTTCTATATATCTCGAAAAGTAATGAATCGATTCAAGCTCACTAAAATTGAATCGAAATATTTTTTTATTATCTACAACTTTATCGTTTAACTTTTTCCAATCTGAGTACAACTTTATTTATTTTTATTATTAAAAACCGTTTTATTGACTTTTGCGAATTTTTAGGTTATGTTAGCGGCCGCCATTTTGAGAGCAAGAAACTGTAAGTTTCTTGAAATTTTATTTTCTATATTCTCAAATTTTCTTTGCTGTTTACAATTAGTTACCGGGTCATTCCCTATTGATTGGACTACGAGTGTTTGGCGAATTTTCACAGGAATAAAGCCGAGTTATTGCGTTGATTCATAATCATTGATGAAGCATGGGTCCATTACTTTACACCTGAGACGAAGGAACATGAATTTTTTGGCATGCGCGTGGCATAATTTTCATTGATTATCTTCAGAAAGGGAAAAATAGGCAATAGTGAGTATTATACGAACTTATTGTAGCAATTTGTGATTATATTAAGAAGAAGCGGCTTCATTTGGTGAAAGAGAAAGGTGCTGTCTCATCGAGACAATGCACCAGTACACACACACACACACACCCGTTATCGCGATGGCCAAAATCAATGAGTTATTATGATTTTTTCTGTTTTGAAACTTGAAAAAATTTACTCGTTGGTAAAAGATTTACTAACAATGAAGGGGTGAAGCTTGCGGTTGATGGCTATTTTGAGTAGTTCGATATAGTAATTCTCACTATAAACAGAGTATCGAAGCTATTGAATAATAACGGGAAACGTGTGTCGAGCTAATAGGAGACTATGTAGAGAAATGAAGATAGTTCTTGTGTTTTCCTTGTTAGGTCGGTACTTCTGGGACAACCCTCGTACTAGATCAATACTTGCGATACACCCCTCCAAATTCAGAAATCATAAAAATCCTGCACATTCCATAATTGGCAAATCTCCATGCAGCCCTGCAGCTTATGCAAGAACGTGCCCGGCACACTCGAGCCTCACTTATTAGCCAGGAAATATAGCCGCCTCAAAGCAAATATCCAGAAGGCGGCCCTTAAATAACACCAAAGTATTCTATTTAATTATACTCTAGCCCGTTTCGCCTTCGAATGCTTCATCGCAAAGGGTTTGCCGCGCCGCCTTGGATATCGTAGGTCGCAGTATTTAAGACCAATAAAGTCGGTATGCACATACGGCACGAGACTAACACTCATTACAGAACAAGTAGTTTCTTCGGAAACCTTCATTCTATCGGCGTAACTAACTGAAGTTAGTCAACGTTATTTCATTTGACGTGGAGGCGTGCTGCACGACGAGCTCTGGCTGTCGTCAGGGGGGTGAGCGAGCATTAATTCTATCGTTGTTTAGCTGTTGGGCGTTGGAAAACAATTAGAGAGGCAACGAACTTCGACTATTTTCTTCGACATAAGTTCGTGGAAAGTTTTCGATTTGTAAAGTGAAGTTCGTACAAGGCACTCATTCATAAATAAGTGCATATATGTATATCATGTTGTTACATATAATTCCAGGATAATGAACTATTGAGAATCTACCATGGCAAGTCTTTACCACTTTTAATGATATGAAAGTGGTGTACAATTATTTATTATTTCTGATATAAAAGTTAACACCAGTATAATTGATGAAATTTTACACCATTACAATTTTTTCAGAAAAATAAACCCGCCACCGGTAGGATTCAAAATCTGTCCCGGATGGGAACCGAACGACAGACAGATGTTTCGAACTTATTTAGTTCTCATCAGTGCCGTACACGATACGCCGATCTAGGACAAATGCCGAATCAAATCCGTTACTCTGCTGAAGTTACAGGCTAATACAATTGTACACTTTAATACATGTTAAGTATAAAACTAATATACGAGTAAATACAGCATTATATGGGGTATTTACATTAGTTCATTAGATACATTAGCGTTGGGTAGATTATGATTCTTGCATAGTAACTAGTCTAGAGTACGCAACACTGTTGAAACCTGAGTGGTATGGCTGTTCGTAATTTCTGATTAATCAATTTCTGCCCAAATGCTGTTATGTATCTCAAGAAGCAAATATTAATTGTATCAGCCAAGTTTATTAAAATGACTGAATAATGTGTTGAATTTTATGAGTCGCTGGATGATTTCACCGAATAGATATTATGTATAAGTGCCTAACCTATTTGTTTTACAACGATAAAATACATAAGTTAATATAATATATATTTTATATCTATATATTTCTCATTTATTGTGTGCTTATTATTAAGTAATGAAAATATATAAATTTTACCAAGAATATTACTAAGTTTATATTTTTAGCGATATGTAAATCCCAATAGGGAGAATTATTGGCATGTTTAAACTTGAATCAATCCGATCATTTATGATTTTTGTCTAATAATGGTTTCCCTGTCCTAAGAAGCAAACATAGTCATTGCCATGGCCAAGTTTATTAGAACTAATAGGTATGAGATGTCTGAAAAATATGTTAAGTTTGGATAAATTCGTTGGAGGATTGGAACAATTATTAAATAATGAATTTAATAATTGGGTACATTCTTAATTACATCACTACTATATTAACACTATTTAAATTATAACTTTCATTTGCAGTAAGTACCAAAATTATCAGAAGAATTGATCGAGGAAGCCGCTGCTCTGTGGTGGTTTATAATTAGATTAAAATACAAAAAGATTAAAATACAAAAATACAACTATACATATAAATACAACCATAGGCATAGTGATAACTTTAACTTGTGAAATGATCAAGTAGATATACTATATTCTCCTCTTTTTACTGTTACCCAAATTAATCAACCCCCTATATAATAGTTCTTGATAATATGCCTGGAGATTTCCACAATTTAATGGTCGGGACTGCACGATTTATAAAACACGTTTTTCTGTAAACCGTAATTACCTGTTTATTGTCATAACCCTTATTCTGCGTAATTGGATAGTATAGGTATATATTATAGGAACCAAATTTTTGTATTTTATTCTTAGTTGAATCATCGTTTTGAAAATTACATAAAAAGTGTCGAAACTGCAGCCACGATTTTATGTAAATATAGTGGTACAAAACTTTAATAGTTGTTTAATTCAATTGCGTCGGCATAAGAAGAATTGTTAATAAATATTCAAAATAATCTGAATATTAACAAAGCATATTTATTACTTCACATTAAGATAGTATAATAATATAGCTCGATAATACAAGTACTATTTCAAATATTCATCTCGGACTTCGAAAATCGAAATAAATTCCTAACTTGGACAGTTAGAAATTTATTTCGATTATTCACGAATATTTTCTAGACTTGCACTAGCACATACATACAGGGTGTCCCAGATTTAAACGGACATACTCTAGTGGAAGGTAGAGCACACTCAGCTAAGTTCAAAGCACCTCTATACTTACCGTTGAATGTGAATCGTCTTTGAAATACGGGGTGTTTTATGGTTTTTGACCAGAACATTAGTCCGCCATAATTTTAAAATGACTACTCTTTTAGCTTAATAAATAGCTTAAGTCATTTTGGAAAAATTCAAAGACCGACCTCCATTTTTTTAATATGGCTCTTTGGGTCGTTAACATCACACTGTATATTTTTTTATAGTAAATGTTAGTTAAACTTCTAAAAAGCCTATGGACCAGTTTACCTTCCACTAGAGTATTTCCGTTTAAATCTGGGGAAACCCTGTATAATATACATCAATATTTCATTGGTGCAATAATGAAATTAACTTTTGTATATTATACAAAAAAATATAATAAAATGTATTCAATTTTCAAAGCACATCAAAACTGATCATGTGGGCCTTTTGATGAACGTAAGACGGTCGATTCTGAATGGTACACAACCATTTGTTTGCCGGAAGTCTTCGGTGGAATAGGGAAAACAAACAAGCGCCTTCGGATCATTCCTCATTATGACAATGCAAGCTCTTACACATCTCGTCTAACAACCGAATGTTTGAACACTCAAAAAATCGAGTTAACGGGTCATCTGCCGTACAGTCCTGATTTGGCACCGAATGACTACTTTTTGTTTAAGAACGTCAAAAATAAATTACGTGGACAACGATTTTCGTCAGTAAAAGAAGCCGTTGATGTATTCAAAAACCATGTTTTGGAGATATGTCAAGTGGAATGGAAATAATGCTTTGAAAAATAATGCATGTTCGAACGCATACAAAAGTATATAGATCGCGAAGGAGAATATTTTAAAGAACGATAAAGTAATTTTCAATGACAAATTAATGTTTCTTTTATTATTAGGCTCAAAATATAAATAGTTCCCCTCGTAATTGTTAATATCACTTAATTATGACATCCTGATGTAATTATGGCAATAAATGATGTAATTATGGCAAATCTCATGTAATCGCAGTAACCTCATGTAGCCATAGCAACCTGATGTAATTATAGCAATCTGAATTAACCACTATAAACTGGATCCTGATACAATTATGATAATGGTGTTGTACAAAATATTTTCTACAAAATATCATACTTACTTTACAATAAAACTTTACATAATAACTTTTCATACTTGGTTCTCTCGTTTTCTCGTTTACTCTTGATTTGATGATCTAATATAACTAGTGTAACATTTACTACTAAGAAGTTTTGATATATGTAATTCTATTTCAAATTCTGGCCTACCTTTAATCCGATGACTTGATGAGTTTCAATCTGACGTCTTTCGAATCTTAAGAGGTTACGAAATTGTCAAGTAATACAAAATAACCTCCCCTCAAGTAAAATATTGTCCCCAAATCCAACACCAGACCCGAAAATCTTTCCTTATAAACATTATACAAATATGGTACGATATAGTGTGTGTTATCACTTGCGGCGGTGTGCAGGTAGACAGCATCGCCACGCCGTTTATGTGACGATATCGTGTCTCCACCACGTTCCGGTCCTTATTTTCTTCTGTTTACCCTGCCCCGCTATATTATTTCATCATAAAACTAAATTAGATTAGGCCGAGGCACGTGAAAATTAAACTAGATGTATAAAGAAAAAACGTGTAAGCGCTCATGAAAATGCCGATTATAGTAAAATTACCTCGAGAATCGATGAGGCGTTAACGATATTCTTTTTAGCCCCGAAATAGAATCTGTATTTAACCTCGGTTCTTTGGCTACACTAGGGGAATAATATTGTTTGATTAATTTTCAAGGACATTAACTAGTTCAGATTAAAAGTTTTTTAAGTTTCTTTATTTCTTTTTATTTTTATCAATCAGATGCGACATACAAGTTGGTATATTGTACAAGGAGTGACATTCACTCCTTGTATTGCATTAATGACTTAGAGAGGTGAAAATTTAACGGGGTCACCCCAGTTTATTTAAGTCTGCTGGTCGACATCTCTTTAATCTTCGGTTCTCAACTGAATGTAAAAGTGATTCTAGGAGAGGGTTGGGATGTGATTTGAGTTTTAAATGGTGATTACGGGTTCGGTCTTCGATGACATAGCTTATGTAGGGAATATTTAAGTCTGTTTATGGGTCTATTATTGTACGAAGAACTTCAATTGACTTCTTTGCATGATTTTATTATTATTATATTATATAGGTTTGGGCCTCATCAACCACTGATCGCACGGGTAGTCCCTTGGCGATCCCCTCCTATCCGGGTCATTATCCAAAAATGTTAACCCATAAAAGGAGCAATTTGGGTACGTCCCCCGCCTTAAGCCTCGCTTCCTCTAGGATAACAGGGGTCTCTAAGATAAGATACCTCTCCCCTTCCAGTGCGGGGCAGGTGTAAATAAATGAATCGAGGTTTCTCTTTACAGTCCTCTTTACAGTATCTGCAGGCCGGGCTGTCAGTCAGCATCAGCTTGTGCTTATATGCATTCAGACTACTATGGTGGCCCGTTATGATTCCCACCAAGATTCTGGCTTTGTGTCTGTTCAATTTAATGAATTCTTGGGCCTATTTCTCAATCTCTGAGTATTGGATGAAGAGTTTGGTTATTCGACAACCCATTACTCCTCTCCACCTTTTATTGTGCTGGTCTCTTGCCCAGACACTGATGCGGTCTCTGATCAGATTCGGACTTATTCCCACTGCAGGTTCTGGCCCATAGAGGATTTCCCTTATCCTTAGCCTGGCAAGGTCATCTGCAATTAGATTTACTTTAATGCCATTATGCCCAGGTATCTATAAGAGTTCCACCGGTCCCTTCCCTGCCAAGTGGTTTAATGCTTCATGGCAATTATAGACCAGCTTCGACTTTGTCGTTGCTGAATTCACGGCTGCCAACGCCGCCCTACTATCCGAGCAGATACATATCTTCTTCTGGGTCTGATTTTGATCGACCCCCAGAACACCGTATGTAATTCCAACTAGTTCGGCCTGGAGTGCGGCAATGTATTCGCCCAAGGGGAAGGTTTTACCTATCCCGTCGCGTCGCCTATACACCCCCGCATCCGAAAAGTAGAAATTTTTCGATGCATTTAAAAAATTTCTAAAATCTAGGCATCGATTCATCAGATTAGTGATAGTAAAAACGCCAACTGCTACTCTACGACAGTAATAATAATAAAATAGAAATAATATATAATAACTTCAGAGCGTGTTCTATGTGATGTCATCGAAAACTAATCTCGGTCTCTGTAGATATATTTATATTTTGAGCCTAATAATAGAAAAGCATTAATTTGTCATTGAAAAATACTTTATCGTTTTTCAAAATATATTCCTTCACGATTATGATATACACTTTTGCATGCATTCGAACCATTTGTCAAAATATTTTTTCCATCTCCAACATGGTTTCTGAACGCATCAACGGCTTCTTCTGCCGACGAAAATCGTTGTCCACGCAATTTATTTTTGACGTTCGGGAACAAACAGAAGTCATTAGTCATTGGGTGCGAAATCAGGACCGTATGGCGGATGACCCATTAATTTTATTTCTTGAGTGTTCAAACATTCGAGTGTTAGACAAGATGTGTGACAGGTTGCATTGTCATGGTGAAGAATGATTGGACAACGCTTGTTAGTTTTCGATATTTTACCGAAGACTTCCGGCAAACAAATGGTTGTGTACCATTTATAATTGACCATTTTACGTTTCTCTGAAGACACTGTTGCCACATGACTAGCTTTGCCGACGAAACTGGCGACCATTTGTTTCGAAGTGCTTCGAGCGCGAACAACTTTTGTTGGATTTGGTTCACTTTGAAATACCCATACAGTCGATTGTTGTTTACTTTCCGGCTCATACGCATAGATCCATGATTCGTCACCTGTTACAATGTTATATGCGTCTTTTGAAGCATTGCTATTGTATTTATTAAGCATTTGTTTCCATCAATTGACAGCTTCTTATTGAGATTCTTTCAAATTATGTGGGCTCCAACGAGAACAAACCTTTTACAACGTTACAGCTAATTGATCATGCAATATTTTATGTATGCTAGTTGAACTAATGCCTAAAGTTGCCTCAGTCTCACAGTATGTCACATGACGATCATGCATTATCAGTTTTTGCACAGCGTCGATGTCTTCTGGCACAACACCTAATTTTGGACGACCTTCACGACTTTCGTCGGTGATCGATTGGCGGCCACGATTAAACTCGTTATACCAGTATTTCATGGTGGCAAAGGGTGGAGCTTTATCACCAGAAGTGGAAGTAAGTTGATTGATGCACTCTTGTCTTGATAATCCACGTCGATATTTATAATAAATCATCGCGTGTGTTAATTCCATTTTTTCGCTGAGTTACAATTTACAAATCACTGCAAATAATATAAATCGCGCTTAAATGATAAAATATTCTGAAAAATGTTATGGTCAAAAATGTCAAACTTTTCATTGGAAACATCAGATGGCGTGTGACAACACTTAGTGTTGTCAATTTTGAATATATAAATAGTGCCCCTCGTATAAATATAAAAGTTTGAAAAAGTACAGGTATACACAATTTTCTCGATAATCTATTTAGTTTATCGTTAACTGCACGTTCCTCTAGTAAAACTGCCACGTTTTACAAAAATAACGAATAATTTTAAACTGAGCTTCCGCAATTATTAATTAAAAATGAATACGGCGATAGTAATTACCCCGACGTCGGGGCAGAGGCGAACTTTTCATATAAATTAAACCGGCAAAAATACTCCCGCAATTCGCAAACAATGCGCCGCAATCCCGGCATCGAACAGAGAATCCAGCTATGTTAAATATGTGAATTATTGTTGTTCATCAGAGATAACAGTATCGAGTAATTGGACTAAAGCCAGATGTAGTTGCGGTCCCGGGCAGCCTATTGACCGGCCATGTCGGCCACACGCGTACTGCTTCTGATACATTTCGATTTATGTTACACGGACAACGACGTCCATATTAAAAGTCATTGTAGCGAAAGCAAGATAAAGTGTTTCTCAATTTTTCGCTCAAATCTAAAAATTCTGACGGTAATGACGCGTGAAACTTACGAGGAGCGTGCCGCCCGTTCGCCGCGTCGGTGCCCCTCCGGCTCTGACCGGAATTTTTTATGTACAATATCAACGGCCGGATTATGAATTAAAAATGACACCCCGCCTTACCTGGCAGTTACTTCGGGGCTACTCCGACGATCTTCGTAATTTCGGGGTGCATTTAGAACGTCCACGTAAATTTCTATTCTACACTGAGAGTAGTATAGCAAAACCAGTTCTGGGCCACAGTCGGATTTGTCCGCGGACATTTGATGCGGATGACATGTGGTCATTGTTGATCTGAAGAACTCTTGGCGCAGGTATAAAACAGGTCTGTACAGGTATAAAACAGGTGTGTATCGGTTTAGAACAGGTATGGTAACCTGTTTAATGACGTCATTTTTTTTTCCTAATACCACCATACCTGTTTTAAACCGATACACACCTGTTTTATACCTGTACAGACCTGTTTTATACCTGCGCCAAGAGTCCTTCAGATCAACAATGACCACATGCCATTCGCATCAAATGTCCGCGGACAAATCCGAGGGTGGCCCAGAACTGGTTTTGCTATACTACTACTGAGAGATATGATTGATGATATGAGAAGTCTTGTTTAGGACAAATTAATGATGATGCATATTTCTTAGATACACAGTACAGTCCCTCCATCTCTTCATTCCTTCCTTTTACTTTTGAAAATTATTCTTAAATGATAACAGAGCGCGAGTAATACGTTAACTTATTTTGATTCCTGATTTTCAAGAAAATGGATCAAATTTAATATTGCTATATCGTCAAACACAAAATGTTGTAAATAGTACCTAACTTTTAAAGCTCAGTGTCAGGATCTTCCTGATAGAATTCAGTCATAAACAGATAACAGTCGTGAATTCCATACAATCTATTCCACTGCGCTGTTTGTGGTGTATCTGAGAAAAGTTGAATCAAGGGTTTTAAACAAACAAAAATTTCATCGCTACAAATTGTAAATGGTTCACTAATTCACAGAAGATGATCTCGATCGCAAACTGAAATTATATCAGCAAAATAGTCCGCGAATCTGTATGCTCAAAAACAATTTATTTCTTCCAAATATTTATGTAAATACATCGAATATAAGGCAGCATAGTAGTACGAATACTTATATCTTCGTGACAGGCATACGCAATTTCTAGAAAAAATTAAAGTGTGAGCAGAAATCTTGAGTAATATCATCTTGAGTATCTTAAATCTCAATTTAAAAGAATACATGTTGCAAAATGCTATTGAGCTGCAGTTTTGAAGGTTCTAGAGGAAAATTGTGATTAATTACTTATATTATTGAAAGATCTGGAAGTAACTTTTCAACAGGATGGCACTTGTGTGCACTATTATGATGCAGTAAGAGTTGATCTCAATAAATAGTATCTCGAAAGCAGGATTGGACGCCGGATGCTATATTGGATGTCAGGATATAATGAGGGGGCTTGTTGGTCTCTAGATTTACCGACATTAGATTTATTTTTGTCGAACCTCCCTAAAATCTTAACGCAAAAGATATATGCTGCGTTACTCGATAACATCGGGGTTTTGAAACAAATTATTACCGAAGAATGTAGGTTGATTTCGTCACAATTGAACGGACGAAGAAAGGAAACAGGATGTCGTTGTCAGCAGAAAAAAAGTGCTAATTTTGACCATTTATTTTAAAATTCTTTAAAGGTATGTGGTACTACTTCTTACTCGTAAATACAAAATAAAATTCGGAAATGTAAGATGTCTAAGTGTGTGATTTCTGTTAGGCAAAACCTGACATTTTTATAGGAAGGCACCGCCAAAAAAGTTTGATGGTATGTCCAGATTAAATTCAATCGATCGTTTAAAAATAAAAAAATCAAAAGACAGATGTCATAATAAAACTATGTTGATGCTACTGTCGGCATTTATAAGTAATTTGCATCCAGTCATTTGAAGATATTTAACAGTGTTGTAATCTTTAAACTTCTTTAAACTTATTTTGTTCACTGTCGGTCGACTTATGCTTTTATCCAGATATCTTATGAAAGAAAACAGAGAATCAGTTTTCTACGAGCATCGAAATATTACATAGAAATATTACTGGATATACATTTTACAAAGTTGGCTCATCTCCTGATGATGCCATGATGATGATTACAATAGATTTAATTATATTCTGATGAGACTAACACAGTTGGTGAAACGTTTGTCGAGTAGTGTATAATATTTCTTTCTATATTCGTGGAAAACTAGTCCCCTCTGTTTGTTATTGCATCGGAGATTGGAACAATCGTACGTTATTGATATTCCATCCAATGATAGATACTGATAGATAAATTATATATACTCAGCGCAATGGGTACTCAAGTGCACGTACCTGAACTATTGGTAATATCAGTACTGATGTTAAAATGTAAAATTATATTTTCTGCTTCCAAAGAAAGATTTGTTTATAGAAATAAATGGTAGGGTTACACAAAAATAATCCCAAATAAATAATATATAAAATAATAAGTTAGTTTTACACGAACACCGAAAGATTACATGTTTCTTGACGCAAGTTTCGCCAACCAAGTTGGAATTATCGGGAGATGATTAAATCTGTTTCTATCATCTCGCGATGATGACATCTTGGTTGGCGAGACGCGCGTCGTAAACGTGTAATTTTTCGGTGTTCGTGGAAAACTGATCTCCTTTCTTTATTGCCGAATCGAAGGCTCCAGGGCGTTCCCAGAATTAAGATAGCTTCATAAACAACGGATCTGAACCTGTATCGTAAGTACACTACTAGGGTTAAGTTATTTGGTGCGGATTTCTGGTTTCTAAAATCTTGTAAATGTAATTCAGTTTATTCAAGTTTTATACAAGTCAAGTTATTAAACTCATCACATGTTATTTATAAACTAGCTCCATTTGCTAAACAAAAATTGATTGATTAGAATATAATCTTTGTATGGCAAATGAAGTATGCTTGAAATCCAAGCCATCTGTTTTAAAAAACTAATATTTAGGAGTACTGGAGTAGGTTGGAACTTTTGATGTGAAGATAATACTAACTTCGTTTTCCACAAAACACTATACTCCAGAAGAGTTTTAATCATCTCAAGATGATGCCAACTTTGTTGGCGAAACGTACGTCGAGTGTAGTGTAGTGTATAGTGTTTTGGTGTTTTATGGAAAGCCAAGTCAGTATTAAATTTAGGAGTATTTAATCATCTCGTAATGATGCTCAATTGGTTGGTGAGACTCCCGTCGAGAAAGGTGTGATCTTCCAGCATTCATGGAAAACTAGTCTCGTCTTCTTGTTGCTGCATTGAAGATTCAGGGCAGGATATATTGCTGACTAAGTTAGCGATCTTCTTAGGGTAATATGGATTACATTAGCCACCATTTAGTATTTTCATATTGCAAATATCTCTCTGGTCTCTGAGTGTATTGAAAATCAGTCAATTATAAACATAAGTTTGTAAAGATATCAGTTCAGTATCAATAAACGTAATTCGTTAACAATAAGTAAATCCTTCTCTCCGTGTATAAGTGTTATTATTTGTAATTGTTACCTAATTACTTTCGGCTTTCATCTCACATGCAGATTAAACTATTTTATTATATTTTGATATATGGTCAGAAGATAGTGACGCTACTTCAAATTGCGAAGGTGCGACGACTGACAAGAAGCAGAGATTTTACAGTTTCCTATCGAAAATCGACTTGGTTTTATTCAAAATCGGGTATTCTTCTTGCATATTATAAATTACCGCTACCTAACAACATAGTCTGTAAATTTGACGTACATCTCACCCCCTGCATTTATATATTTTGTAACAAAGTCACGCTATCCGCAGCAATTTTAAAATAAGTCACAAACGCCCCGATAGGTATACCTCAACTTTACGAGATGTCGAGGTAGTTTTTCTTCGTTTGGGATCCGCCACGGAGTTCCATAATTGAACGCGGCGAGAGCAGGAGGCATCGGTTCGCCGAAGTCTTGACCAACCGCAAAAGGAAGAGAGATATGTTTAATTCAATCCTTTAAGAAGATGGCGGATGTAAGAAGCGTCGCGGTCTGGCAGAAAAACAAAAAGAAGCCGACAGGTGTCGGGGCGGATCCCGATGATATCGAGTATTGGCCATGTCACAGCCAATGCTGGGAGGGAGGCATTCTCCACGTGGTGTTTGGGTACAGGGGAGGCTTTGGGGATTTTATTATTTGTTTATTTATCTATATATTTCAATGTAAGTATAACTAACGTAATGTTTACATTATTATTTACTAATAAAACAAGCCTAATTTTTTTTCCAAAGCATCAATGAGAATGATCTGTATACTGACTACTTAAAAATAAATTTATTCATTAACTGAAAGTTTTAAAAACGTCATATAGAAGTAAACATTAAATAAAATAAACTACATTTTTTACAATGTGCTTGACAAATACACTAATGACAGCAGTTGTCACTATTTCTTTACGTGAAACTAAGGTACTTAAAAACACAGGTTTCAGATAACTTCGCGCGTGAAATTTTTGAATCATTGAAAATATTGGTGCTATTATTATTTCACAAATGTAAGAAAGTAGTCTTCATGGTATGGAGATGAGTTTTTAGTACAAATGTTATTGAGAATACTATAATATATCCAAATATAAAAGATATATAATTACTCTAAAAGATACACACAGAAATATGCGTCTATATGAAATTTTAGATTTGATAAAATATGAAAATTCAAACTGGGCAGTTACTGATGGTTTAAAAGTAACATCACCGAGCGACATTTCAAAATACTGTCGCTTTCTTTTGTATATAGAACTGTACAGACAAACATTATTTTATCAGACTTCCAAATTACACAAACAATATGGAAATTAGTTTTTGGAAAAGTAACTGTTCAATGTGTTCTTCTGAGGATTCCACAATATGGTCTTACTTCGTCTAGATATAATGTTGGGCTTAATGAAGAATTTCGTAAAAACTATGCATAAAAATGGCTAACGATTTACATTTTCAAAGTTAGTAATAATAATAATAATAATAATAATAATTTGTCTTCATTTACCTGTAAAGATTATATGTGTATAAAAACTATATTAGGGTTAACAAAATATCTACAAAAACTATTTTAGCTAATGATCAATGAATGAAATCAACAAGAAAAGTGTAAATCTCTTTCTAATATAAGCCATATTTTTAAAATATAACAAATGGTAATATTAGCAATTTAATCAATATATGCTGCAGCTTTTTCTTAAAATTTAAACAATACTTACACTTACAATTACAATTACCTACAATTACAATTAAACTCAGGATTAAGAAAATTATATTTTTTACAAGCATCATAAATAAAACTTCTTTAAACAAGCCTGATTTAAATATGTGCGTATCGTTAAATAATATATGTAATTTTTTATATAAATATTCAGGAGTATTATCTTTTAAAATTTTATGAATTAGATATAATAAATGTAATTTTCCATTACCTTCAAAATGGCGATAACTTTTATTGTGGATTAACTCACTATGGATTCTGGATATAACTGGATAGACTCACTAACTTCAAGTTCATATTTTCTAACAACATAGGCAAACCTAAAAAAACTATTTTTAATTCTTTGTAGGCATACCACATCAGTATTTCTAAAACAAGTTCCTATATATGTGCAATCACAGCCAATCAACATACCCCGAAAACAATAGAAGATGTTTTAAAAGAACTGTATTATTACCAAAACGTAACCGGCACCTAAATTGTGCAACTGATTTGAATTATTGTATTTTAAAATTATGTTTGCAACAAAATTTAGTAATTAAGAAAATACTGTTATATTTAGAAAATAGGGATATTAAAAAATATTGTACTACTGAATAAGAATTTCGAAGTCATTTCAAATGAGGTAATACACGTAATATTAAAAAAAGTTAAAGTCATAAACTGCTGTTTTAAGGGAATTGAAGTGGGAGATAAAGGTGCTCAAAGAAGGCACCAAGGGTAGGGTAGAAGGTAGAAGGAACTATGAACATTTTTATTTATTGAAAATAGTTGCTAATATTTATTTTTTATTTCTCTAGCAACTATATGTTTTTTCTATTAAGTTTATAGAAGTAAGTATCGTTAAAAAAGATTACCAAATTTTAAACAGGTACATTTACATATAGGTAAATATTCACTTTGACATTTTGATATACGTTAAGACTCTTAAAACTTTATAAAGTAGTGATTGTATAAAAAATATCTTTATCAAGGCTATAGATTTAGTTAAGTAATTTATTTGGTAATTATAAACAGTAATATTAGATTAATACTGTAATATTAATACTGTAATTAAAAGTGATTAATACATCATTTAAGTAAATGGCGGATGCGCTAATGTCACTAAATTCAATTGAATTTAATTATATTGAACTATTCACTCTTTGAAGACTGTCATGAGTCGGTAATAATAATCGAAAACAAATTAAAGAAACTTACTTAAAGGATAATCTAAGTGTAAATGATGCGACACAAATGTTTGATATCGGGAATTCTTGACGTGAAATGCGCCCTCTCTATTTTCAGGCATGTTTAAGGGTAAAATTAGATAAAACCTGACAATTTAATGATGTAATCTAATCTAATATAACTTAACTGTTTGAAGATTAAAAATTGTTAAAAGAATATAGAAGCCATTCGGAAATAGTAACGTTTCTTACGTTTAACAATTATTGAAGGATAGGTAAATAGCAGTCATTTATATTGTTGTTGAAAATCTGCTGGGATAGAAGAATTTTACTACTTCTGTGTGAAGAGGATGTGCTATTGTAAGTTAAAGTTAAGCTCTTGTATTTTTAAACTTGCTGAATTATTTTAATCTGTTGTGAGATTAATTTAATCGATGTTACCATGTTACCGAAGATTGTGTTACCATTTTGACGAGATAAATGGATAACATAATCTAAACGCAGAAATTGCCATTTTTAATAGTGCTAGGTTTAAGTCATTATGACAATGCTTGCTAATATACCGACGCAGTTATCAGACATACTAAATTCGATTTATTTTCTGGAATTCTGGATATATACTACATGATCCCACAATTAGTATCTGAGGTACGTGTATATGAAGTTATTCCCGAAAATATCCTGAAACGCTGTATATTCCATTTGGTGTGAAATTTGTGTACAATTTTACATCACAAAGATAAGAACTAAATTCAAATAAAGGATGTTACAATAAGAGCGCTATATTTGAATTGTGCGCCATTTTGACTGTCATGATTTTATACGTCAATAATTGTGACAGGTCGATAGAATACATATAAAAGTTAATAAACATGAAGTGCTACTTGATACAATAACGCGCCCTTATTGTTAAAAAAAATGGTGAAAGTTTAGTTGCTACGATTAGTAAAGTTCGTCCAATTTTCGGTACAAATAATGTTCCAAACTTATCAATTGTGAAAAAAATTAAAGCACTGATTCAGTTATTGATGTGAAACACACGACACGAGTTCGTGTAGTTATTCATAAGAAAACATCACGGAAATTTGCAAGAGTGTCGCCGGGAGACGAGCAACAACTTCTGCCAACAGACCATGCACGGCGAAGAGAGTTCACCAATTGGACCATTGAACAACAAGAAGAGAATGCCGATTTTATGAGCAAAATATTCTTCAACCATGAACCTTTTTTCACCTTGATGGTCTCGTTTATAGGCAAAATTGCCACATTTTGGGCTCAGAAAATCCACGAATGATTCATGAGAAACTAATGCATCTCCACGTATCACTGTTTGGTATGGACTGTGGCGTGAAGGAATCATTAGACCATTTTTCATTGAAAACGAGGCAGGTAATGCATTAACGATAAATGACGAACGTCATCGTCATATGATAACTCAGTTCCTTGTGCCTTAATTGGAAGATATGTGTTTTCAGCGGGATGGTGCCACTTGCCATACCACCCGTGAAACTTGTCGTGACGGTCTTGCACGAATATTTTCCTGATCGTGCCATCCCTCGCTTTGATGATCAGGATTCGCCGCCATGATCTTACGATTTAACACCTATGGACTCTTTTCTGTGAGGCTTTATGAAGTTTCAGGTTTAGCCAACAAGCTCACAACTATCGAAGCACTGAAGGCTAAGATTAAACGCTGTATCAACGAAATGCCGCCAAGCAGTGGAGGCCAGTTACTAAATGTGTTGTTCCATACATAATTCCCAATAATTTACATGATAATCAATAAATATTTCAATACTTCGCCACACAAAACCATATTTTGAATTCACATCTTACGGTCCCATTGTAACACCTTTCAAATAAATTTATATATTAAATATAAATGTTGATAAATGAGCACTATTATCAATTATGGCAGAGCTTTAGTTAACTTAATAAAATTGTAAAACAGGCTTGATTGTTAATAGACTTGGTTATCGCTTGGTAAATAAATATTTTTGTCTAAATTGGTTGTCAGTCAATAAGTAACGACAAATCAATGTACAGTGGCAACGGTCATCTCATGTTGAACATCGATCCTCGTCCGATCACCGATGTCAAACAACCTTAGGCGCAGTTAGCACTTGGATGGGTTCCGCTTGAAAACATCGCGGCCGTTGCCGTTTCAGCCTGCAGTGCTGCTGGGTGGATTGAGTAGCCCAGTGGTGCTATTGCCGGTCCCAGTCCCGGAAGAAAGAGGAGGGTTAGAGGGCCAGGTTAGCTGCCTACCCTCTGTAAAAACATATCCAGCTCATAGTACCAATGATATTCATCGAAGAGAAACAGGTCATAGAACTATTTTAAAAGAAAGAAGAAGAAGAAGAAATAAATGTAGTTATGCATACGCAAAAGGACCATATGTTTCATAAAATTAGAATATTTTTTAATATAATTAAATCCTTTATTTATTACAAATAGAAATACATTTTTATACGGCAATTTAGTTGTGAGGTTCTTGCAATAAAGTTACTAAAATTTACAAAAGTTTTCTACAATAATAAAGTTTTTGTTGTTTATATATCAGTTGATAGCAATACATGCAGGTATACATAACTCTGTTTTATAAACTGGTACTCAAGATCATATTTGTGTATAAATTATTGACTTAATATTTTACGTTTTGTAGTTGACGAAGTAGTTTTGTAGTAATGTTTGTATCAGTGTCTACGAGTATGTAAGGAGAGGAGGGGATATGTGATTTGATTCAATAGCACTGATAAGAATGATAAGGCAAGTCATACTAGCAGATTTGTCAAAAACCATTTTAGGTTTTTCATTTATATGTTGGCAACTATAACGTATGTCAAGTTTTAGCAAACTGAAAGATTTTGAATAATTTCTTAACTGTGAGTGTCCGTAATGCATCTAGTAGAGTTTTGTTTCTTTTCAAGAAATTTTTACATCTCAATTGTTCTACACCAAAATACTGTATATCGTCAACAGGTTTTACATACAGTATAATAAAGCTGCAATTTTTAGATTTAGGATAAGCTTAACCTTTAGATTTAGTCTTTAGAAAGCCAACATATAGCCTTCAAACAGTGACTAAAATGATCACTATTATTTGTAATTTATATAGTATCTTCAATTTATTTAAATAAAACCATAAACTATTGCTAAGCCCCAAGAAAGGGGTTGTGCCGTAGCAAGGGTTGTACGGGTGTAAGCCTGGAAAAATAAGTCCTGAATTCTCTTTCGTGACTTCTCTCCTTCACTTTGTCTACCCGCTAGTTGCAGTGGAGGTGGAAGTGGATGCCAAGGAGCGCCACCCGTTTTCCAGCCGTGGTCAAGGAAGAGAAAATTTCTATCCTTATATCCATGCATATGCATATCACAGAATAACCTAACTCTAACCTAATTCTATGTTTCCCAATCACACTAATCCGTCTACTTCTTACACGTGTTCTGTGTTGCGAACTTCCGTGGTAACCGATTGAAATGGTTGACCTGTGTACGGCTACAGTGGTCGTACTGCCGGGTACGGCTCGGCAAGGTTGATTTTGCTACTTGCTCCCTCGCCTCTAACAGACATTAAAAGGTACTCTAACCTCAAAATCACGTAACTGGCACAGGAACGGGAACAGATAAAGAACAAAACTCAAAAAAGAAAAAAGGTCTCAAATAAGAGACAAAGTCTTAGTCTCTGACTGTTATTACTGTCTTTAATCGATTTTACGGGCACAAAGTCTAAAATATTATACCTTCGTTGTTAGGCGGCCTTCGATAATGATTATTTTTAACGAAAAATCCACCAAAATGGGTGAATGAACACTATTTTATACTATAAATGCACAAACATGTATCTTTGCAAAATAATATTCACTACAGGACACTGCTTCTACCAATCAACTAAGATATCTGACCTTTTTCTTGTTCCCTCATGCTCACAAAAACCCTCAAATCCGCAGCAGTTTTAGATAGTACGGGGCCACAATAGCATAAATAGATAGGAAAGTATTGTACGCGGGCCTATTTATTTAAAACTGTAACATTATTCCAAATGATTCTTAAAAGAATATTAATTTCTTCATATTTTACTAATGGTTCTGTAAACACCGAGTGAACATTTTTCTCAGTGTATTATTATTTTCTTTAGTAAGTATAAGTGTAGGTGGATTATAATTTTCCTTAATAATTCCTTAAACTAATTTTACAAGAAATTTTTATATATCCTAAGATATTTATGTGTATCGTCAAGAAAAAATATCGTTGACGCTAGAAAAGACAATTTTGATGAATTCTTTTGAAATATAAGAAATACTGAATTAATTTTTTAGTTAAATATGCTTTAGGCAGTCGTAGTCGTAGGTGAGGGGAAAGAAGGAGAATTTGTAGGGCCTTATGGATTAGGAAACAGAAACGAGAGAGGTAGCAGACTGATAGAATTCTGTGAGAAGCACAAGATGGTAGTCGCGAACACATTGTTCAAGAATCACGTTAGGAGGCGGTACACATGGAAAATGCCAGGAGGGATAGACAGGTATCAGATAGACTACATTCTGGTTAGGAAGAGATTTAGAAATCAAGTAAAAGACTGTAAGAGTTATCCAGGAGCAGATGTAGGCAGCGATCACAACTTGGTAGTCATGAAAGCTAGATTAAAGTTCAAAAATCTGAAAACCCGGAAGGATAAGAAACGTATAAATGTAGACATATTGAGGGATCAGAATATGAAAGATAAGTTCCAGGAGAAAACAGATCAATTAATAAATAAAACGAGTAAGGACGAAATCAAGAACGCAGAAACTGAGTGGGAGGGTATCAAGAATAGTCTAGCTTCCGCGGCTACGGACGTTTTAGGACACGATAAAAGGGAAGCTAGGAAGCCCTGGATAACGGACGAAATCTTAAATTTAATGCAAAAGAGACGAGACTACAAAAACAGACGAGACGAAGAAGGACTGAAAACTTATAAGGCAATAAAGTGGGAAATCATTAGAAAATGTAGAAAAGCGAAAGAACAATGGATAGAGGAGAAATGCAAAGAAGTAGAAGATAAGTTGCAAGTAGGTAAGACCGATGAGGCTTACAAAATAATTAAGAGGAACTTCAGGGATATAGGAACAATAAGTAGAAATGTTAGGAGTCAATCGGGGGACATACTGATAGGAAGAGAGGAGAAAGCGGGTAGATGGAAGCAGTACTTAGGAAATTTATACGAGGGTCAGGAATTAGGAGAGATATTAGAGGAAGAATCTAGCATCGATAGGGAAGATGTAGGAAAACCTATATTGAGAGAGGAATTTGAAATAGCACTAAGGGGGCTAAAGAATAATAGAGCGCCGGGTGTAGATAAAATACAGGCGGAAATTTTGAAATGTGCGGGACAGAAAGTAGTAAATAGGATGTTTGAACTGGTAAAATACATATACGAAACGGGCGAGATGCCGGAGGATTATAAGAGGAACATTATCGTTACTATACCGAAAAAGAGAGGAGCCGACAAATGCGAGAACTTTAGAACGATTAGCCTAACTTCCCATGCGTCAAAAATCCTAACTAGAATAGTGCAGAAGAGGATGGAAAATAGAGCGGAGGAAATACTAGGAGAAGACCAATTCGGGTTTAGGCGAAACAGGGGAAATATAATTTGGGATGGAAGAAGCGATAAAGACATAAAACAAAGAATAGCGCAGGGTCGAGTAGCTTTTAACAAAAAGAAAGCATTTTTATGCTCGGGGGTAATAAACTTAGAAACAAGGAAGAGATTTTTGAAAACATATGTATGGAGCACGGCACTTTACGGCTGCGAAACCTGGACGGTAGGGGAAGCAAGTAGGAAGAAATTAGAAGCTTTTGAGATGTGGTGTTACCGAAGAATGATGAAAATACCATGGACTGATAGGGTTAGAAACGAAGAAGTATTGGAGAAAGTCGGCGAGAAAAGGAGTATGTGGAAAAACTTAAAGAAGAGAAGAGATAGAATGGTAGGCCACTTGCTGAGACATGGGGGAATAGTCCGCGATATTTTGGAGGCAGAAATAGGAGTGAAGAAAGGCAGAGGTAGGCCTAGATTAGACTACTGCTCGCAAATAGTAAGGGATGTAGGTTGTAGCACAATTAGCGAAATGCGTAGGTTAGCACAAGATAGGAGAAGCTGGAGGTTAGCGTCCAACCAGTCTTAGGACTGATGACCTAATGATGATGATGCTTTTGGCGAATAGAAAGCGTGACTACTTTAAGGCTAATTAACTTTAAGAATTAATTTATTCCTGTATACATTTCAGCATAACGTATCGAAAGTGTATCATTACAATCATTCTTGATGGTACATAAGATGTATCAAATAGTATATTAATAGAAAAATATAAATTCAAAGCGTAAAGTTTACTATACTTTCCAATAGGAAACAAGACCTCTATCGAAGCCAGTAATATTTATGTTGCAGACAGAAAATTCTGTCGTATGTTATGTATCTTATCGAAAAACTTAATCTAGCATAAAATATCCCGACTATCAGGCTGGCACATGTCTCGACGGCACCTAAAAGATCAGTATCGGATTACGTGGCTGTCCGAGGGGCGCAGACTTTACCTTGGAGACTTCGTCTGCAGTGCCCGTATCGTCTTTCCCATCAGCGAAGTCACATACGGCAAAAGAAGCAAAACAAAAATAGGTATTCCGCGAAATTATTGCTCTGTCGGACTCATTGGTCGATGTGTATATTTGTGGAACCTCCTACGGCGGAAGTCCGGTTTCTTCGCGAAATACAGCTAAACTTTTACAGGGCCGGAGCCAGATAGTTTAGAACAAAGTGTTACAAATGGAACTTTTGGAGTTCCATTTGTAACACTTGTTCCAAAGTTGGAACAAATGGAGTGTTACAGTGGACATATTGTACAATAAAATATGTTAGGGTTATAGGGTCTTTTATTAGGGACGCTCGAAATTTGTTAAGTTATAGCGGCCATGTTGCTAAAGCGACATCTGTTAAATTTATTGTGAATTATTCAATAGTGTACGACAAACTATTATGGAAGGACATAGTGTTCAATAACGTGCGAAAATTATCAAATTTTATTTTCAAAATCAGTGCCTCATTCGAGAAATGTTCCACGTATTACGAGATTTTTATCCTCGCCGCAACCGTCCCGCCGAGTCGACTATTTGACATTTGGTGGCCAAATTTGAGTCAACCGGTTTGATAAATAATCAGACAACACCCGTATATCACCAAAATGCAAGATCTGCTGAAAACATGGCTGCCGTATATTAGAGTGTACAGAAAAACCCAAGGCAGTCAATTTCTCGTCATTCACAAAAAGTTGGCCTTTCTACGGCTCCAACTTGGCAAATTTTGAATAAAGCACAAAGTCCAACTGATACAGGAGCTTAAGATAAACGACCATAGACAACACCGTGTGTTTACTCTGAAACACTTGGCTCTGAAACACTTGGAAGTTGGCTCAAATTTCGCCAAAAAAATCATCTTTAGCGACGAGGCACATGTTTGGAAAAATGGATATGTGAATAAACAAAATTGTCGGATTTGGAACGATACCAATCCACACGAGATACACTAGCAGCAAATGCATCCCGAGACAGTCGCTGTTCGGTGCAAATTTTGGTCTGGCGGAATCATCGGTCCGTACTTCTTCCAAAACGAAATTGACATTGCCATAACCGTCAACGATGAGTGCTACAGATCGATGATAAACATTTTTGTGACTTAAACTGGATGATATGGATATCGACGATATATGGCTCCAATGGGACGGCGCTACGTGCCACATAACGATGGACATTCTGCACGAGCGATTTAAAGTCATGGTTATTTCGCGCAGCAGGGACATGAACGGACCACCGAGATCGTGCGATTTCGCCTTTAGACTTCTTCCTTTTAATTTTATTAAAATCATTTTGTACATTTTCCATCAAATCTATACAGTTTTCATTTTCGTAGAATATGGCTCTATCATCTGCGAAACAATAGTACCTTTCGCGGTAATTTTAAATAAATTGTCAAGGTAAATAATAAACAGTATTGGCACTAAAACGGTACCTCCATATTCTATGTATTCGTGTTCTATGTAAAATATCATTACCAGAGAAGTTTTATTTTAACCAAGTTCAGCCAATGGAATACAATAGCAATTAATGTCACAAATAAATGTATAAATTGCATCAATTTTTGTATTGAGTCCTCTAACATTTTGGAAATATAATGAAGTAAATGTATTGAATAAATTCCTGTAGTACCATGGATGTATTTACACAATATGTAAGTTACTTTTTTCACCAGCCGTTCTTTTGGAAAGTTCATTTTTAAATTTGTTAGAATACTTTGTTGTCTTGCAGTCTTTCATATTTTTGGGCTCGTTTAGACTCTTCAATTTATAGGTGTTATGAATAAGGTTGTGAACAGAACTTTCAGCAGTAAGACTAATTTTAATCTGACAAGGATTAATTTTGTTGTCGACAAATTTACCTAATCTCATTGTTTTGAATGACTTTCATCTCAGGTTATAAACACTGTAATACACTATTTATTTGCTGCTCATAATAGAGCATATATTCATTCCTTCTTTTTGTTCTCGAACGTCAAAAATAAATTGCTTGGCAACGATTTTCGTCGACAGAAGAAGTCCTCGATGCTTCTCCATCAATAACCATGTTTTATAGATATCTGAAGCGGAATACAAAAAGTGCTTTGATAAACGGTTCGAACGCATGCAAATGTGTATATATCACGAAGGAGAATATTTTGAAAAACTAATTTTCAATGACAAATTAATGTTTTTTATTATTAGGCTCAAAATATAAATTGTGACGGTCTCTTTAGCGATTGCTTACCTACTGGTCAAATCCTAACCTTAAAACTGTACGATGATGTATCACAATTCATCGTTCATCACAGATAGATCAAATCGGAACTACGAAGTTAAGGTGGCCGAGGATGAAGGGATGATACACAAAACTCAATTGATAGTAGTTTAAAAGTTCTCAGTCGAAAGCTAAATCGAATTATTTTTCCTCAAAACCATCTGAGCATCTGGATTCCGAAACTAAACTACTATAGGTATTTTAAAACCCGGAATAAAATCGTAGCAGTCCAAGCCCTCATAAGACCCGGCCACGACCGACGAATAATTCAGCGGCGAGTTTTTTCCATTAGAAGGAATTGCCGTGGCCGGGAAGACGTCCAGAAAGAAAGCAATATTTTCTTGTAAATGTTTAATAGTAATGAATAGTCGGATATAAAGTCGGCATCGATCGAATCCGGAGGAGTCAATAGCGCCGTTCGGGCCGTCTATTATGCCAGTCGGCCGTAGCAAGTGTGAAACGGCCATCATTTATTTAAACCCTATTAACCGACAGATAGATATCATAATGAAGTGGTTAATATTTGATGGCCTCTATGACGTGTCCCATCCTTCGTGCACAATGCCGGATTCAACTAAACTCAATTTGACGCAGCTGCAAATTGGACATTATGATATGTATTGTAATTATAGCGAAAGTAATAACATATTACATGGGGTGCAGGCCATCGATTTAATTAGGAGTGATGCGTGTTCCAGAGAGGGGCCCATATGGACAAATTTGAAACTGTATAGTAGTGGGTCAATTTGGATTTTACAACGCTCTTGTTAACTGTGCGAAAAACTGGACAAAGGAAGAATGAATACTCGATACTTTTGACAAACATTTATTGAGAAGACTCATCTTTTGCTTGTGAGCTATAAATAGAAGTTCGACTTTTAACCATTGGGACATACAGAGTGCTGATTGATTAGAGAAATATTAAGAGGTGATTACTTGTATGATTTTAGGACAAACAAACTCATAAATATGTGTCCTAAATTAATTAGTTTTCGAGATAAAGGGTTGTTTCTTGTTTTAGCTTTGGAAATTTTCCTTAGACAGTTTTAAGGATAATTAATTTTAACTTAAGATGTATAATACCTTTATTTTTTTGGTGCGATGGCTTTTTTAAAACTATTGCTGACTAAGTTTAAGTACGGCACTGACTAAGTTTGAGAAAATTTAATTTACTTAATATTTTCTTATTAAACTGTTCGCTCCATTGAAGTTTTTCATTATCTTTTGTGGTTTAGAAGTTATTTGATTAAAAATTAATATATGCATTATTTTAAGGACGATTTAATACTTTCAATAGTAGTCATAAAATATTATTCACTTTTGAAATAGCCTACAAGGTACTAATTGAAATTAAATTTATCGTAATTTTAGTTTTAAGAAGAAACATTTTATAACAGTGCAGTAGTTAAAGAATAAGAATAATCTTCATTAAAATAGCTAAGTAGACCTAGATAAATGATATTAATTAATTAATTTAATAATATGAACAGTATAACAATTAACTACTAGTTAATAACTAGATGGCAAAAATTCTTTTAATTACCCCCTTACGTGGTGTCACGTGAAAACCTGCGTTAGATAAAGTAATCTGCATTGGAAGTCGCAAAATTTCTCGGAAGTGATACTTTGTCATTTAGCAGGCAGATGGCGTTTGCCAATTTCTACATGTATGCTCCTGCCGACTTCGTACAAGACCTGTCTAATATTCTCAGTGTGATAAGCATGGTCCGGTATACTTACACTGATGAATTCTAATAAGGATAAAGTCTCGATGTGCAGTTCCGGGACAGCCTGGCGTAACTCATATTTATTTAGATGGATATAAACTTTTACTATATTTTATTTAGTCAAATAAACGTAAATATGCTCTTTTGCAGTTTTTTTAAAGTAAAAGCTTTCTTTTTCTTTTAAAGAAGAGGTAGAGCTAGCCATACAGCATCAGCAGTGCAGTTCTGCATGAACACCGAAATATTACAGGTTATACGACGCACGTTTCGCCAACGAGGTTAGCATTATCAGGAGCTTAAAACAAATTTTTAAAAGTTTACTATATAGTAATAGAGATTAAAGGTGGTTGCGCGTACTGAGTAACTTAATTTAGAAATTTAGGTAAATATAGATTAGTTTAACTTTCTATAAAATAAATTGTTATTTTTGAAATTATGACTTTTGTGCAATAGTTTTATGTTTGTCTCTAAATGCGATCTAAATCGCTATTAGTGAAAGAGAGAGATTAGTGCAAAGCTTCAGCCGACAGAACACGGAATTTCAACGTCAACTGCACTAACCGCATTCGCCTTGATATAACAATTTATTTATTACCCATTAATTTAACTTTTAGGTCTCTGGGAGTCGGATCACTGCTAAAGTGTAGAAACTATCCTGAAACTCTGTATGAAGAAAATATTTACGTAACATGTGCACTCACTTTTTCAAATAGAATAAAATATGCTCCCCCACCTTATGATATTTTTGTTGCTTGCATTTTTCAAAAATAATGTGTCATTAAATACACGAGGAGTTCAGATAATCCTTGTTCATGTGGGAACCATATTTCTGCTGTTGAGACAGGTCCTTCTGTTGCTACACGGACTGAAGGATTTATTTATTGTTAATGATTTATAACGCTAGAAATGCTGAAAAATGCTTTTGATAGTATAACTAAGTCTAAATTTATGTTATTGTTATTATTGTTTATTTTTAGAATATTTACTCTATTTTGACTGTTTTCGTGGTAAAAACATTTTCTTCTTTTTTAGGGTATTACTATTAGGGATGTAGCTACATCCCTAAGGCTAGTATAAACCTGTTATACATATTTATATGGGTTACATCATATAAGTGTATTTTTCAACGATGAACTATATTAACAAGGTTTATAGTGTAGAATTTCGAAAAAGAAAATTCTAAAAAGAAAATTTTTTTCGAGAAATTACTAATTTTTAGAAAAAAATTTGGGAAATTCAAAAAAAAAAGTTAAAACATTTTTTTCGAAATTAAAAAAAAAAATGTAAAAACTTGGTTATTGATGCTTAGGGCATGTTGTTTTCAAATAATTATCAGTTTATGAAGCAACTGATAACTACTTCAAGAGAATAGTGCTAATAAGCTAAGACTGCTCTTTTCCATTGAATGACAACTTTTTACCATTATAATTTTTGATATCTTAACCCAATGATCATTATAGATAATAACGCAGGAGCTCTTTAGATTTCTCCTCGTTCCATTGCTATATTTCTAGGTAAGTGTTACCCATTCCGGTCAAGTAGGAGGACGTCGGTTGACCTGCCGATGACATCTAGTAGCCTACTGAGATTTATATGCCATCTGGTGCTGATACAGACCGCCTGCATGAGTTCGACTGCACGCGAACTGCAACTTCTAATTGTTCTCCACAGCCGCATCTCCATCTTTGTCGAACTATCACCAGCCACGAAGAAAGAAGTGAATAGTCAGATGAAACTCTGCGGTCCTTATTGAACCACGGCGGTCTACGATATACGCCCACTCAATTATTATGTTATTCTGCTTATATATAATAATTGGTTTTGATTTATCACATTAAAGGGTAGCAAGGTGAAAAGTGCGGCAATTCCCGGGGACGGCTTGATATTTGAACGAGTATTAAATAATTCATTATTAATTTTAGACATAATACAATTTTTAATCTTAATGTATATCTTATATTAGATGTCTTTGTATGGATTGTGATAAATAATACTCATCATTAAGTCCAAACGTGAAGGAATTATCCAGCTAAACAAATTTAAAAAATGGCGGAGGCGCCGTTGATAATTTAATATGTATTAATAATATTGAATACTGAACACAATACTCATAGGTACAATAATTTGACTATAAATTATCACGTAAATAATATGCCATATTATTTTTTTATTGTGCTAGTTTACATTATTTGAGGCATATATAGTTGAGTGTATTTATAAATATTTTTTGTGAAATTTTTTATTTTTAATCTGTAATAATAACATGAAACAGTTATATATGGCTATTTGCCAATAATTATTAGATACTAGAAAGTAATGTTATGGTAGCATTACAGAAGTAATAAAATAAATTTTATTACGGCAATATATCGAAATATTTACAGGTGATCGTGGCGCATCCGCCATTTAATTAAAGACTTATGGGTATATTGTTGTTGGTTTGCAATCCTCTCATTGCAATATTACGCGATAGAAAATCTATTAATTCAAAATTGACAGTTTCACTGAACGGGAAATATTGCTAAAAATCTGGTCGAACTAAATCGCAACAAATTAAAATAGAACTTGATGTACTTAATAATCCGCGAAGAATGTAAGAAGCTGTTGCATCCCAACTAATCTTATATCAGAACGTTATCAAAATATGGATAACGAGATATTGTCACAAATTTGTGATAAATTTCATCCGCATAAAGGACATTTAGTGCAGAAATTAAATGAAGGTTACAAAATCACATTTTGTGAAAAAATTATAACTAACATTGAGATTAATGGTGACTTTTTCCGCATTATAGTATTCTTCGAAGTATAGACAATTTGTTCATAAAATCGACATAATTATTGATACTAGGCATATCAATATTCCCAATGAATGGGAAAAATCACATCTAAAACCAGCAAAAATTTGTTGTATGGATGGGGATAATCAGAGGAAAATATAGATGGATAGGTTGAAGAGGACACATTGAATGGCCATCGAAACCGCTAGATTGAAATTCTTGAAATTATTTTCTTTAGAGTTGCTCCCTCAGTCATGAACTGAAAGATCCAATTGCGATGGTTATTCAAGAAATATTCTAGCACGCTATTCAAAACCTAAGAGACTTCAGTGAATGATAATATTTTCCATTTTGTAAAAAGACTCTGATGTGGCGTAAGCATTAAAGATAAATCGTTAATAAATAAGATAATACTGCCCCTAAATTTGAGCCCTGAGGTACTCCAGAAGACGCTAAGATGGTTCTAGATTTAAAGTCCTAATATGCAACAAATAATGTATGTCTGAATAGATAAGATTTTATTAAATTATTACTGAATCCATATAATTCTATTTTCGAAGTATATAATGATTCACATCATCAAAAGCCTCTAAAAAATTAGTATATGCCACATCTACATGACACTTAGTATCTATGTGACTTGCGATAACCTGGATAAGTTTCGTTAAATTTGTAACTGTGGAGCATTTTGCTATGACCCCATGTTGATTAGGATATAAAATGGGTTGCACAACAAGGTAAATATGGGTGTCTGTATTGATATTTCGAAAACTCTTGTAAGATTTGATAGAATAGTGATTAGGAGATAGTTTGTTATAAGATGGAGTCTTAATTTTTAATATAGGACAGATGCTACTTCAGAAACTTCAATAAATGTGTGAGTAGATAGTGTCAGGTTAAATAAAATAAGATCTCCTGAGCAATATTGAACAAGAAAGCTTATAATCTTATTATCCCAATGAGTCACTTTGTTTTTAAATAATCTAAAAAACCTTTATATACGACCGTGCTGTAATATGGGGTTAATTGAACTATTTTAAGTTATGTAATGCGTTCTATTACATCACCGTTATGCAATGAACTCATTACATCACTGTTATATAATGAACTTATTACATAACTCATTTTGATTTTCAAAAATTATAAACGAAGAAGTAAAAATTTATTGAAACTAAAAACAATGTAATAACTATTTGTTATTATAAATATTAATATTATTTTCGCCAGATTTTAGTAAGATTTTCGATGTAGACGCACAAAGCGACGAGAAAATCACAAAACTAAGCGTTATTTAAAACAACTGGATTGTTACTATGGTTTTAACAAATTTAATGCATCATGTTACTTTGATTTGGTATGAAAATGTTTAAGTGACTTTTAACGGATGTTATAATTATTTAAATGTCAAATCTGAATTTTTTGTAAAAAATCGGTGTTTAATCTCGTTTTTTTATTCAAGAAGTCGTAGATAAAATGTTGTACATCACACGTGGGCTAGAGCAGATTACATCACTCGTGTGATTACCATGACTCGGTCTTCGACGTCGTTATGGCAATATTCCCACTGGTGATTCCCAAAATTGTAATGATGCCCTTATCGCACTAATAATGTAAATAACTATTAAACTACTGAAGTAATGGGATTACTATATTCCACTCCATCTGCAAATGCTTTATATAATAGGGACTATACAAATTATGTCAAAAACAGTTATTCTCCTAGCTATTATGCCAACGTCGAGCGCGGAATTATATGACGAAATTTGACGTATTTTTATTTTACAGAGTTAGCACTAAAATACAGTGATTAAGATTGTTTGAAAATCACAAGGATGCAAAGTGTCACCTATCTCAGGATATCGCTAACTGTAGACCGGTTTCAACCTTATCTTGGGTCTCGTCAGTGCAGTATAAGCGAGTATACCTTTGACAGATGAGGCTCACATCTTGTAAACGCTGTTACGTTCTACCGCAGTAGAACGTACCAAGCGTCATCTCTTGGTAGTTTCGAGAACAATCTAAATCGAAGTAAAAACTTGATCATCAATATAATACAATGCCTTGAAGTTTTACTTCAAAATCGAAGCCAGTCCGTAGTTAGCGATATCTTGAGATAGGTGACACTTTGTATCTTTTTTGTGGTCTTCGAACAATCTGAATCACTGTATTTTAGTGCTAACTCTGTTAGATAAAAATACGGCAAATTTCGTCATATAATTCAGCGCTCGGCGTTGACATATATGCAGAAGAATAGCTGTTTTGACCGAATTTGTGTAGTTCTTATTATATAAGACATTTGCAAATGGGGTGGAGTATAATAATCTCCTTATTTCAGTAGTTTGAAAATTACCCTCTGCGAAGTAAAATTTTGCATTATGAAAAACTCTTGTTAAGGATACATTTTTAATACAACTTATGATTTAATCAGAAAACCAGCGTTCTGACGCACTTACCTAACCCTTTATACTTTATTCATACAAACGTTTTGGAGATTTATGAAAAATTATGTTAGTTTGTCGTCTTTTATTAAAGATTTTTAACATTAACAATATATGAAAACCATGCTAGTACTGGAATTGGAAAATAAAACTAAACTGGTAACATTTTTCTATACGAATTAAAACAATCTCGCGTAGTTTCATTTGCCAACTGGAACTGTAATTTAAGCCGAGTAAGCACTTCCCTAGAAGCCTGATGCAATATAATCAGCTTTAAATATAATGCACGGCGAACACCGAAGAAATAATAAATAAATTCGCTTTCGCCCAATTTTTGTTTTCCCTCTAAATCATTTTAAATCCTCTTTTAATAGCCCGCATCGACCGGTCTCATCATTGGTGAGCTTTAATAAAACGCGGCTCAGCTATTTCATTGTTATCAACTGTAAAACGAGAGCGTTATGTCCCGTAGGTGAGTACTTAGCGAGTTTTAACTCTTTCATGATGGCTCTTTTATTCATATCGACATGCGAGTACGTTTCAACAGTAATAATTCTTTATCTCCGCACGCTTTTAATATGTTCATTTGTAGCGTCCGTCCATCTTTTTGCGTGCTCAGGGCTAGGGTAACAGCGTGACGATTAATAATACCGTGTATCAGCTGTTTGGAGTCCGTTCAGTTCGCTGTATGGGTTTAAGTCTGTGTAAGACCCTTATAATGCATTTAACAAGGACGCAACAGTTATTATAAGACTTACAAACATAGGTATTTTAAAAATATAAGTAGGCTATGGAATATACCACATAGAGTGCGACAAACCCACCCCTATAAAATACATATATTATAATGAAGGCGACATCAAAAACACAAAAGCGCAGATAAGCAAGAACAAGAATAGATAAGAAAGAAGCTGAATCATTCACGAAACACATATCTAAAGTCAGCCTTTCCCAATAGATATTCCGCAGCTAGAAGAAGAAACAGTCATTATTTCATGTCTCGACATGCCATTCCAAATGGAACCTCCAATAAAACCTATAGAAACATCCGATCTTAAAAACATGATACGTGGAAATTTTGACCCTAAATAACGTCCAGGAGTCGATTTTATAACTAAGATAGTCATAGAACAACTCTCAAAAAGGGCTCTGATTGCTATACTTCAAATTTATAATGTGATACTCCGAATAGGGTACTACCCATCCTAATGGAAAATTGGACAAATAATTTTGAGTTCTAATCTAGAAGATTATTAGATATATCATCCGATAGACATATCACACTCTTCAAAACTATTTGAAAAGATATTCCTGAAGATAATGAAGCCACTGCTAGACACACTCAATATTGTCCCACGTCACTAGTATGAGTTTCGCGACAGACATACAACTACTAAACAGGTTCACAGAGTAGTGGATGTCATAAGCAATACATTCGAATGTAAAAAATTGTTGTATTGTCCTGGATTGCTATATAAATTGAAATCAAAGTTACTACTATACTAAAATATACTACTCTTGTACCTTGGTAATAGATACTTAATTGTCAGGTATGAAAATTAATTAAATAGCATATATTCTACTTAGTCAGGAGTTCAACAGGGAAGCGTTATGGGATTTGTTCTATAGTAACTCTTTACGAGGGGAACCCCAAAAAAAACGGGAATTTCGTCATAACTTCTTTATTTCTTAATATTTTTACACCAAATTTTGATCGCCTTTGAAGCATTCTCCCTTGACCACAACTCACATATGCAAACGATCCTTCCATTGTTCAAAACATTTTTAAATTCACTTATCGGGATGTTCTTTAGGCCTTCCAGCGATTTTTGTTTTACCTCCTCCACAGTGGCAAAACGTTTCAAAAGTTTCCTCTCATGTCCCTTTTGAGTCTGGGGAACAAAAAGAAATCACAGGGGGCTAGATCCGGTGAGTAGGCGGGGTGGACAATTGGTGTCATGCCGTTTTTGGTCAAAAACAGCTTTACGGAGAGAGCGGTGTGGACCGGCGCGTTGTCATGATGGAAGAACCAGTCGCTTGTGCGCCAAATATCTGCGCTTTTCTTCCGGATACTCTCCCTCAATATTTTCAAAACCTCCAAGTAGAACTCCTGGTTAACAGTTTGACCCGGGGGAATGAACTCCGCGTGTACAACACCTCTGCAATCGAAGAAACAAATGAGCATTGTCTTGATGTTTGACTTCACTTGGCGAGCTTTTTTGGGATTAAGAGAGCCATGTGTCTTCCACTGGCTTGATTGCTGATTTGTTTCGGTATCGTATCCATAACACCACGATTCATCACCAGTAATCACCTTAAAAAAATTCAGGGTCCTCCTTGAGCTGATTTTGAAGCTCAAAACATGCCTGATGTCGACGCTCCCTTTGCTCGCCTGTGAGAAGGCGAGGGACAAATTTGGCTGCAACTCTTCTCATGTGCAAATCCTCGGATAAAATCCTTTGAATTGAACTCCATGATATTCCAGACATCTCACAGAGTTGATCAATGGTTCGGCGACGGTCTTCACGAGCATTGATTTTGTCGACGTTTTCGTCACTTATTGACGTTGAGGGGCGTCCTGAACGGGGTTGATCTTCAATTGATATTTATCCATTTTTAAAACATGAAAACCACTCGTAGACTCTGGTTCTACTTAGGGCAGCATCCCGATAAGCAGTCTTAAGCATTACAATAGTTTCCGCGGCCGATCTCCTCAACAGGAAACAAAATTTCACAGCCGCGCGTTGCTCTCGACAATCGGCCATCACGTTTTCGGTGAAATGGAAAAAGTTGTTTCACTAAAAAAATTCCCACAGACGAACTGATATACTCACAGCGACAGAACTTCGTACACTAACTAATGAGATGAGTCCCTAACGGATACCAGATCGAACAATGGATTTCCCCACTCTCCCTCTCCACCACAGCGCAATTCCCGTTTTTTTTTTGGGTCCCCCCTCGTATATCGATATAAATATAGCCGTATAGTATAGCCGATTTTCCTACTACTTCAGACATTCATTACTACCCTCGCTGATGATACCACGGTTACAGCTATTAGTGTAGCGCCAAGATATGTAACCCATAAACTTCAAGAAGCTATCCATAACATCCAGAAGTGGATGAAGAAATTGAGAATAAGGGTCAATGAGTCAAAATATCAATAGATATCTTTCATTCTGAAGAAAGAAACTTGTCCTAACGTTACTCGTATTAGTTAGCTACTTCAACAGATCGACACAGTTAAATATTTAGGTATGTGGCTTGATAGAAAGCTAAACTGGAGACGCTATATATTTATTAAGAAGAAACAGCTTGGGGCTCAAAACTCTCTAAAGTGTACAGGTTAATGGATAGAAAATCTAAGGTCTCGCTCTTTAGTAAATTGACTGTGTATAAAGTGGTCCTTAAACCTATTTGGCTTTATGGTATACCACTTTGGGGAACCGTATGTACATCAAATATCGAAATCCTCCAAAAGTTCCAGTCCAAAACACTGAGAACCATAATTAATCCGCTCCCTGATTCGGGACAAATGAGGCGCTACACCATGATTTGAAAACCAAAAGTGTATTAAATGAAGTCATTGTGTAAGTGCGTGTAATATTTATCGCGATTTCAGTATATGGCAATTCCTTAGCTGTTAATCTTCTAGACAACAGTCAAAAGTTGCATCGACTGAAACAACGCGATCCTTCATAGATAAATGTTGGATTATAAGTTATAATTTATATATGTATATATAATTACAACAACAAATAGTAGTCCATACAAGTTAGGATTTTAATCTAAAAACTCCAACCTCTGATTATTAGACAATTTGCCACTTGGCACTACAATACAACATTTGCTTATTACTTTTGGACATATTTCAAGTAGAATAGAAAATAATACAACCAATTACATATATACTTTTCAAGCCTAGAGGAAAAATAAATAAACTTGGACATTAAAATTCTTGCTTCTTGAGACACATAACAGAATTTGGGCATTAGTTGGTTAATCAGAAATTACGAACAGCCATACCACTCAGGTTTCAACAGTGTTGCGTACTCTAGACTAGTTACTATGCAAGGATCATAATCTACCCAACGCGGAATAAGGTACACTACACCAGGCACAAACATTATGGGATGTAAAAAAGGTCTAAAATTTTTAGATTATTTTCAATGGGCTGTAACTTAGAGAAAGATCACAGAGCCATTTCGAAACAATAAAATTGAAGACTCAAGCTTCCAACTTTCACGTCTTGAGTTTAAAATTCTTTACCATCAGCAGTTTTTAAGTAATCATGAGAATATCATCGGAAAAGAAAGAAAAAAGAAAATTTTCCAAATTTTTAGTTCCCTTTCAAAAGGTCCCCGGACTTCAATAATATTTCTCAGTGAGCTAATCTAAAACATCTTTATATAATTGTATCCTCTTTAATTTTAGATTCCTAAAAGCCTTGTACCATGATTTTTCGTTGAGTTTTCATCGTTCAAAGCAAAAATGTCCGTTTTAACTTTGGTAATTAATTACTTTGGAAATAATGATCGTGCAGAAAATTCAAGTAGGATTTTAAAAACTAAAAAGTATTCTTTACAAGTTGTAGTTATTGGTGTTTCATAAAAGAAATTTCGGTGCGAGAATGTTGATTGAAAAGGAGGTAAAAAAATTGCATATTTATGGATATTCGCTTAACTTGGCATAACTTTGCAAATAATGGATAGACTAAGGACGTTAACTGTTTATTTTAAACCTAAGTATCCCAAAGAACTCTGAAAATTTAAAAGCGCTGCGATTTTTATTTCATTATATTCAGAATTTGTCGTTTTTTACTAAAAATCAATTTAAGGATCAATTGTCTTTTTGTAGCAATAATCCATATTCTTTTTATAAAATAATGCTACCTATTGTATGAAAGAAATGAAAAAAATTAAAATAAGTCAAAACTGACTTTTCTGTTTTGAACGACGATAACTCAGCGAAAAACTATCGTACAAGCATTTTTAGGTCACTCAAATTAATGAGGATAAAATTATATAAAAAAAAAAAAAAATACATATGATGAAATCCCTGAAAAAATGTACTGAAATCCGTGGACCTTTTAAAACGCAAGCAAAATTTTGAAAATTTTTTGCCGATAGTTTTCTTATGATTACTTAAAAACTGCTGATGATAAAAAAATTTGAATATAGGATCTTAAAACTAGAAACCTGAAGCTTCAATTTGCATTTTTTAAATTGGTCTGTAACTATTTTTCTCCAAGTTACACAACCCTTAAATGTGCACAGCACAGATGTAAATAAAATCCTAAATTATTAAGTGATTTCAAACTTAATAATTTAGTATTTCCTTTACATCCCTTAATTTTTATGCCTAGTGTATATTGTGGCATATTTATATTAATTTTTTTCCGAAAATGTATAAAAGCTTACAATTATAATGGTGTAATATGTTACCAATTAAACTAGTGTTAAGTTTTATATCAGAAATATTGAAATTCTAAACATCTTCATACCACTAAAAGTTTTACTATGGTTGATTTTCAGCGGTACACTAAAAGTATATATTTTTTAAGTTGGTGATAATTTTTCGGTAAGTTGTATTGCAGTAGCTACAATATAACATATACGATGATAGTCTGTTCAACAAGAAAGGAACCGGCACTTTTTGAAGAAAAATAAAATATATCCCTCTCTCACTTTCTAGGCGTAATGTTGTGTCGGTGAACTACGTCGCCATTATTTATTAATTGCATTGTCGTTTGAAACGTTCCAGTGAGCAGATGTTTTTAAAAATGAATGCTGTGTACGCGAAACGGTACGAGGCGATCTTCCTGTGCACACACCTTAAAGGGCCAAACTTATCTTATGCCGCTGCCGCTATAATATATAAAAAGTCCAAGAAGTTCATTGTGAAATAGGTGCAATGGTATGCATAATTAAAAAAACGTTGATGACTTTCCAGAACGGGAAAAATGAGAGCGGCGTCCAGCAAACAGGACAAAGTGATCTTGCAGCTATTCAAAGTTAACCTCACTCTGCGACTCACTCTGCGACTACGCGAAGTAAAGGTTAAACTAGCTCAAACAACAATCAACATCAACATAAATATGATCAGGTAGCGTTTATGCGAGGAAAAGGTACTGTACCGTTCTACGAGCTCCAAACTCCTGCTCTCTGAAGCACACATGCAAAAACGCATGAGCTGGGCAACCGATAATATCGATTGCGATTGGTCGAATGTAATATATTCTGATGAAGTGGTTTTTTAGGCGTGGGTTCGAGTAAAGCGTGCTTAATCTGCCCGAGGTACAAATTTCATTCAGCGTACTGTCAAGCAGCCTATAAAAGTCAATGTGTGGGGATGTTTCTCGGAGCGTGGATTCGGCTGCTTAGAGCTTCTCACCAAGAATTTGAACGCAGAGAAGATGGCTCAAATTTACAAGCGTGGCCTCCTAAGATCAGCCCATAATATGTTTGGATCCAATAACAAAGATTGGGCCTTACAAGAGGACAATCATCCGATATATCGTAGTCGCCTCTGCAGAGCCTGGACGGAGGAAAATGGCATGATTACGATGGATTGGCTCTTCTAATTTCCTGATGCCAGATCTGGCATGAAAATGTATGGGCCATCATGAAGCGGAAGCTTGCAGGGGAGTCTGCTTACAATTTCAAGCAGCTCTCAAAATTTCTTCGAAAGATATCGCTTTCTTTCCACTGATTATGCCGAAAAACTATCAATAGTATGCCCAGGAGCTGCCAGGCCATTCTCGACAACGGCAGCGATTTTACTGTTTGTCAATTAAAGGCTCCTTAGCATTTTCAATCTATTTTATGTAAAAAAAATTAGAAATAAATATATTTCGAACGTTTAAAAGAATCGCGGCTCCTTTCCTGTTGAACAGACTGACGTTAAGCAAATGAGGATCAAATAAACGCTTTTCTTGATCAGAAATAAACTATTCTCTCTGTGCATATGAATGATATTTTTTATTGTTAGAGTCCACTGTACAGCAATTACCTAAAATCTCGCTTGATACTATGTAGTTTCGGGGGCCATCCATAACCATGCGCACAGAATCCGATTATTAAATCGTCGCCGCCCGGCCGAAATTATCTCTCGCGGGAATGGCCAGCAATGCCGGCTATTCTCCCACTGTTTATTAATTTCCAGAGAAACCTAAAATCTCCGTCACGTTTCCTAATAATTTTATTGTTCTGCGGAGGAATACTCATTCGCTGGGGGTGTAATGTGGCGGCAGTTTGATAGTAATAGTGCCGGGGCATCTACATACGGAGGCTCGCAGGAATTCCGATGACGTAACTTGGGTCAGCTACGCGGATTATCGGACATTCCGGGCGCATTCCTCGCTGGCCGGGTGTTTGAGGCGCGCGTGTTACATGTATATTACGGTCGCTAGAATCCGGCCGCCCCCCAAGTCCGTCTTCACCCCGATGCGGGGAGTCTCCGGCATTGCCAACTAACGTTCAACTTTTTCCCCAATAATGTAGTATGCCAAGCCAGAAAATGACCAGCGTAACTTCAAAATTAATTATTTCATAAATAAATAGTGTGTCATATATCTCAAAATGATGTATGAACCACTAGATAATAGAAAATATTCCTCCTACATACGAGGGCACTATTTACATTTTGAGCCTAATAATAATAAAAAAAAACATTAATTTGTCATTGGAAATTACTTTATCGTTTTTCAAAATATTCTTCTTCATAATTTATACACTTTTGCATGCGTTCGAACCATTTGTCAAAGCATTTTTCCATTCCGCTTGAGATATCTCCAAAAGATGGTTTTTGAACGCATCTACGGCTTTTTCTGCTGACGAAAATTGTTGTCTGTGCAATTCATTTCTGATGTTCGGGAATAAAAGTAAGTCATTGAGTGCCAAGTCAGGACTGTACGGCGGATGACTCATTAATATGATTTCTTGAGTGTTCAAACATTCCGTTGTTAGACGAGATGTGTGAGAGCTCGCATTGTCATGATGAAGAATGATCCGACGGCGCTTGTTTGTTTTTCTTATTTCACCGAAGACTTCCGGTAAACAAATGGTTGTGTACCATTCAGGATTGACCGTTTTACATTCCTCTAAAGACACTGTTGTTGCATGACCAGTTAAAAAAACAGTTGACCCTTTGTTTTGAAGTGCTTCGAGCGCGAACAATTTTTGTTGGATTTGATTCATCTTGAAATACAGTCGACTGCTGTACACTATCCGGCTCATAGGCATAGATCCATGATTCATCACCTGTTATCTACGTCTTTTGAAACACCGCCATTGTATTTCTTGAAAATTTGTTTGCACCAATGGACACGAGCATCTATTTGAGATTTTTTCAAATTATGTGGGATCCAACGAGAACACACCTATTTCACAGCTAAATGATCATGCAACATTTTATATATGCTAGTCGAACTAATACTTCAGGTTTCCTCAATCTCACAATATGTCACATGACGACGTTGCATTATCAGTTTTTGTACAGCATCAATACTTTTTGGCACAACTGATTTTGGTCGACCTTCACGACTTTCACTCACATACCTATTTCATTGCTGCCAATTGTGTCAAAGCTATTCAAGAAATTATTTCTTAAGCGACTAGAACTAATCATTCCTCAGAAAAAAATCTAATCTCTTTGAGTTTAGGAACAAACACTTAACAATAGACCAAACTCACAGAATATTGAGTATAATAGTGAATTGAAAGATCCAATGAGGAAAAACAAATATGTTAAGCCATATCTTTAGATGTAACACAGGCATTCGATAAAGCCTGGTCTGATGGACTCACATATAAGCTGGAAACAGTATTGCCCAGACAATATGTTGATATATTAAATCTTATATTTCCGGCAGAAGATTTAGTGTAAGACAAGAGGATGCATACTCCACCATTAAACACGTAAATGCGGGTGTATCAATATAAAGAAAAAATAAATACATGAGCTCCATCTTAAATAGAAAAAAAATTATTGGCTATTGGGAAGAAAATCTCAAACTTCTGTACACAATAAATCATTGTTGTACAAATAGGTATTAAAACCCGTATGGCTTTATGAAAGCTAACTCTGGGGATGTATGGCAAACAGTTATAGATACAATTCAAGTTTACTTGGAAACCTAAAAATATTAACAGAGAAGAGTTTAAGAGGGTTGATGGAAAGCACCGGGAAAGACTCAACATCTATGTCAACATCGAGGTCCTGGAGCTTTTGTATAATACTGGAATGAAAAGAAGATTCAACAGGGTTAATTAAACTCTTTGTACTAGTGTAGTTCATGGAGTATGTGAAGTGTTTAGAGTACATAGTAGTATAGTATAACATGTTAAAAATGTGACTTTGCCTGAGGAACTAAGAGACATTGATGGAAACAAATTAATTAAGTACACAGTTTTAAGAATTCAAATAGAAATTGTAGGTTAGTTGTTGCACGACTAGTAACAATAATTTTCATTACAAAATTATAAAAGCACAGAAGTCATTTAAGTTTTAAGGGTCATACACATTTTATAAGATATACATAAGAAGTTTCTATTATGGCTTTAAAGACAATTGGAAGACGTACATATTATTTTCTTGCTTCTAGATTATACAACACAGTTTCATTGAAATCAGCAGTGCTGAAATAATGACTAAGTTCAAGAGGAAACTAAAACAATTTATATTTAGCTATGATAGGTGAGAAATTGATGAATTTACAGATATTGAAAATAGGAAAATATAAAAAACTAGCATAAATAAACGGTTTGTAGCATAATTAAATTGGTTTTCCGCGGTCAATTGTTCAATCGTTCACTGTACTTCACTTCACTGGTCAACTGGATTTATTTTGGTTTAAAATTAAATATCGCTAATTTTTGCAATGCTTAAATCACCGGTTCCTCAAAAAATTAATAATATAATCGATTGTTTGACATAAATATTGGTTATAAATCTGAAAAGTGTATTAATAAATTACCACAAGTATTTGAATATTTAAAATTTTAATTACAGCTTTACAAAAAACCCATTTAAACGAATTCGTAATCCATACGAATTTTTGATATATTTAACCGGTTCACCCCGTTTAAACGTGTGTTTTCATCGGGCTTACGGAATTGGCGATTTTAATTTGTGCCCACGTACCGCGAAACTAGACATGATTGTATTGTTGCCATTCAGTTTCCTCTTCTGATCGATATGTTGTTTAATTCCGGAGCCGTAGATTGGTCAGTTTGATTGTGGTTGCAGTTAGTCATTTAGGAAAATGGGACACGGTGAATGGGAAATACGACAAAGCGGTTTCCACTGTATGGATGGTAGGAACTAGTCGTACTCGATCCTGGAGGTGCAATTTAGATGTCATTTAACGTTACCGAAATTAATAATCATAAAATGTTGATCATTATTAGAGTTGTTATCGGTATAAACATCGATTTGTTTGTAGAAGAGCAGTTCGTTGCGTATTGACAACTCAGAATGACATTTGAGACGCCAATACATTTGCCTGAATTTGAGATTCAGTTGCTCATGTTTCTTCTTCACGTGTTTTCAATCGTAGCTTTGTATCTAGAATCATGACTAGACACTTCACTTCATTGGCATATGGTATTGTTTATTGGTTGACTGTCCCTGATGTATAGTCATATCTTTTCTTGGTGAAATTAACGTGAAACGACTTTCATTCGCCTCATTTAGTTTTATACTCCATTTATTGTGACTACTCCTTCGCTTTGTGAGTTGTTGATATACATCAGGTAGAGAACAGGTCAAAATATGTTGCCTTGAGGCACTTCAGCACCGATCGTCATTTTTCTTATAATTCCTAGAGATATCTGCAATCTGCCCAATGGGCAATAAGTATTGTTTCTGACTAGGATGTAATGTTATGTACAGTGTCACTACAATGAAAAATCTTCTTTAAAAATTAATCTTTAAAGAGTTTATTTGACTAAGTGATCTTAAATCTAAACGTATCTGAGTCCTGTAGTCAAGTTGAAGCAGACGTTTTAGCCTATTCACTTCACTAATATCGCTCACATATAACAGATTGGTTAACAAATTAGGATGTACTGACACTCTTTCACTGTATTTCTCACTGAATCGTTGTATGACTTTCTTGGTGAATTTCAGAGGGTTGCCATGCGGAATTACTTCGTTGGGGACGTAATAAGGTGCGTCAATGACGGCACACAATACCTTGTTTGTAACCTTCGCACGATGTTAATATTGGTGATACTAGCGGCAAAGTTGAATTTCCTAAGTCTAAATGGGCTTAAGGATAGTAATAACTTGTTATCCAAGGACAATTTAGATTTACAGCCTGTGAGCTAGTTATTATACATATGGCTTGGCATAATACTTGGTATCTTCGACTTGAGCAAGTTGGTGTTGAAGTTGTGAATCTCCATAGAAGGACATGTTTTTCTTCGTAAAGTAAATATTACATGCATGGACTTGGTTTCATTAGCTTTGACGCGACATGTCTTTAACTTATGCTGAATTTTATTTAAGTTTGTCTGAAGTTCTTAACGTTGATTAGTGTGTAGTGCGAAGACTGCGATGTCGTCAGCGCATGTTACAACAACTCTGGTTTTGTCGGGAGGTCAGCTGTATACAAGAGGTACAATATTACCAAGGGCCAAGTACGCTACCTTGAGGAACGCCTAAATATATTAGATGCAATTCAGTGTATTCACCACCGTGCTTAACTACAAAGTGTCTATCTGTTAGATAAGATTTCAATAGTTGGAAGTGGGGATCAGGAAGAAGCCTCTTTAGTTTGACTTGAAATCCGGCATGCTACACCTTGTCGAAAGCCTGGGATATATCGAGAATCATCTTGAGATTAGAGTGTCCTTCGCTATGCTTCGCTATGCTATCATTGTGAAATGATGGTCAGTTATGTATAAGCGAAGAATTTGGTTTATTTGCTGGAAAAGAATTTTTCTAATTTGTATTTTAGGCCCTGGTACTGCACTCGATCGAATGTTTGGACCACATCAAGTATTATTGTTGCGCGGACTTCTTTTCTTCTAGTGCTCTCTCAGTTACATCGGTTATATGATGCACTTGATCTATGGTTGGGTGCTTGTTACGGAATCCAAACTGATAAGACGGGATAAGTTGCTATTCTTTAACGATAGGTTTGAATTTCTGCAAAAGCTTTTCGAACAGCTTGGATATAATCGGCAATAAGGTGTGAATTTGCTGTGGAATTTTACGCTATATCTCAAACAATGCACCTTTTTTCTTCTAAATTTATTTCTGATTCGGTAACAAATCGGCATGGCCCAGTTTCCGAACATATATATATATATCGACTTTCCATTTTCATCTGGACAGAATGCGGATGTTCATTAAACAGGGAGTCCTTCTTGCCGGAACGTTAGTCTCATCGATATTTCATAGTCACGTCGCAGATAATTTTTAATACACAACGGGACGTGGGCATTATCCGGACATGTTACACAGGAACGTTGCCGGGTCACGCATCCCGAACACCTGTAATGGATGTGGGTTGTACGTCTCCCTTTTCACGCAACTCGCGTTTATACAAGATCCTCATAAATTTGACTGGAAGCTCTCGTCATTATCGCGAGATACAATTGGGGCACTTGCGTGCGGGCCGTGCTATCAAGTTCGCCAAATTCCGACAGAGAAAAAGAAAAAAACAAAAAGTGGTCGATCCAACTGAATTGAATACGCATGCTACGAAAGCTACTGTATCGAGATATTGTACATATGTATATTGAATGCCGTTGAACGTCTTTCACAATCAAGTTCTGTTATTTGGATAAAATAGAAAGAAGGACTAGAAACCATTTTAAATTGTATAAAAAACTTTCCAGATTGCTAACTTAATCGTCCTCTGCTACGATGGTTTCCAATAAAACATCTACTACGGTGGGTTTGGATCTGACCCCAGGCCAGTTTTCAAGTGAAAAACACGTTGATCACGTAGAAATCGGTTAAATAACAGTTTTTACTCAAAAGAAGTTTTATTTTAGTTTATATATGTATCGTTTACTTCATCGCTATTTGCCAAATAAAACATCTCAAAACATACTGTGGCTTGTTTTTATGGCTAGGCTTAGGTAGACTGTTTCATTTATCGGCACGATAAGAGAGTTTTTATTTTCTCTGGCGATTTATTAAACATTAAAAGTCTTCCCCGTCCTTCTAGCAGGACGGACGGTACGATCACCTAAAAGCTCGTTAAATTTTAAGCTAGCACAAAAAAATAGTTAAAAAACTCCAACTCTATCAATTTTGACGATTCTTTGAAAATTGTAAAATTTTTTTACACCAAAAGGTGCACTTTCTATTTAAAATCCACTGAATGTGAACTATCTCTGGTGTTTTCGACAACTTTCTGTTCCCGCTCGTGTTTTCAATTACGAAAATTGAACTCCTGATATCCTACAGGAAGGACCTCCGTCTGAAAAATCATACGTCCCGTCAGCAGGTCACAGAGATCAGAAGAGGCTCATGTACGAAAGTGCTTCTGAAAGGTCCTTCCAGCAGGACTCCGGCCTGTACATTCTATCATTAAGAAACTCAAAAAGAGGGAACAAGAGTTGAAATTGATAGAAACGTTGATTACAATAATTTTAGTAATTACGCAATATAAAATAAACAGTTTTAAAAACTTAAAACGGACTTTTCCGCACGTAGAATGCAGAATGTGTGTTTTATGCGACAATTTTACTTTTTTCAATTTTTCTCAAATAGTCCACCATCGTGCTTTCTCATTATCCATGGACAGGGTGGGATGTGTCCGATACACCTCAAAATCAATATATGTCGTCTGGTAGACGTCCATAATCAGAATCAGTCGAAACCCGATCGATCCGACACGATTTAATTGAGTGATCGTGCTAACAAAAACAATTTCTCAAATAGTCCACCATTGTGCTCTCTCATGACCCATGAACATGGTAGAATGTGTTCTATCTACCTCAAAATCAATAGGTGTTGTCTGGGAGATGTCCCCGATCAGAATCAGTCAAAATTCAATCGATTCAACACGATTTAGTTGAGTTATCGTGTTAACAAGAATAAATTCCGACAACGACAATGACACACACACACACACACACACACAAAGTGGTTTTAAAACCATTTTTTATTTTGGTTTTTAGGCCGAAAAACGAAAAATAAACCTTAGAAAAAAATTTGTTTACACGATCACATTACTTTTCCGTGTATAGTGAAGTGCGGAAAAGTAAAAGAAAATAACAGAATTCTTATTAGAACAATATAGAATACACTTTTCGAATTTCATCACAGAATAGTGATTTTCAAATATCACAGATCAGTTTCTTCATTGGTCGACGAACATTCAGGACGTCCATTTTCCTTTGTTTCAAATTGCATCCTTGCTTTATACTGAAAATGAATTCCCACTTAATTCTGGACATGAAAAAATTATATAGTTCATATTTTAAGTATAATTCTCTATAGAAAAAAGTTACTTGATAATAATTACTAGTTGCTTAACTTACTTGAGGGGCGGAGGGATGATTTCTTGGACACAACTATAACTGAAACATTAGATATGTTATTAGTTTATTCAGAATAAAGTGAAGATTAATTTTCAGCACGAATAAATTATAAAGTAGGAGTGCAATTTGAAAATAGAAATTGTGGTTAGTTTTATATGGATTGAAAACTTCTAAAAGGTTTTGAATTTGTTATGAGCAAAATTCTTTAATACAATATAAAATAGCTTTTGAAATCATCTTTTTATCTTTTCAAGTAATGAAAATGTTTATTGTAAAACATATTCTGGAACACCTATCAGAATTGTGATATATCAAAATACTTATGTATGGACAGGCTCCATACTTGTAATCTGTTTCATGCAAAAATTTTTGAAATAAATATGTATTAACTATTCATCTGATATACGTTGGTGACTTATCGATAATGACTTCACTACAAGGGCACTCAACTTTCTTAAAAACAACCTAAATTTGTTGATCTTACTCCATGAAAACTCTGATACTCATACGAAATACTGTTACTGATATAAAAACTCACACTAAATGATAGTAAAATTCTACCACGACCTTATGGTAATTGTTTTACACCAAACTAGCGTGTTTGTTTTGAAGTTGCTGTTAAATTTTACACCACATTTCAGGCAGTGTAATTTCCAAAAACTGTAATAAAGAATTGATAAAAACTATGTAGGTAATCAAACCACTACCTACGTTAAAAAATACTTTTAATAGCAAGATGAGGTGAGTAAAATTGTGATTTACACAAGACGGAGTACATTTTTTAATCGGTACTTTAAACTGTTGTTAACTAATTCAAGCAAAGAGAACAATTGGGTGTTTAAATGGCATTCTATGGAACAAAGACATAAACAAAAGACGAAAATTTAATATTTACAACACCCTAATAAAAATCTGAAACATGGAGGCTTACGGACAGAAATAAGAGGAAGATTGAAGCTACGGCAATGGATGCTCTGAGAAGATTGGCTGGCATATCAAGAATTCAAAGAATGAGAACGATGAGATACTTTGGACAAATGGGACTTACAGACACTATAACCTGTGATATTGAAAAAAAAAACAGCTTATATGGTACGCTCACGTACACCGTATGGCAGATTCTAGATTACCCAAACAAGCCATGACGTGGATACCAGAACATCGGAGAAAAAGAGGTAGACTAAAGAGAAGCTGGACAGAGGGAATAAGAAAAGCTATGAGTGTTCGCAACCTACAAGATGGCCAGTGGGAAGATAGGAAGAAGTGGAGTATAGAAATCGGGCAACGTCGCCGAACGTTCTAAACCGAACATATATATATATATATATATATATATATATATATATATATATATATATATATATATATATATATATATATATATATATATATATATATATATACTTTAAACTGTTTTTTGTTAATAAACATGTTATTAAGTCATTGAAATAAATGTTTAAACTTGTTGTTCGCTATTATTTTATATCTAGAATTAATAATACACTTTTATATTATTGATATCAGTATGACACGGCGTGATATAAGTTACGATAAATGTCTTTTAATTTATGATTACTCTCGTGGAAGGTGATTTTTATATTTAGGTATAAATTAATAGGTATATTATATGTTGTTGTAAATATTACAAAAGATACTGTTCATAATAAAAGCCAAAACTTTGGTTCGACAAAATTTAAAACATCTTATTGTCTGTGCAAAAATATTAGGTGGAATAAACAGTTTTAAAACCTTAAAATGGACATTTTTTAAATAGTCATGGATAGGGTGGGATGTCCTATCCACCTCAATATTAATAGATGTCTCTAATCAAACCAGTCCAAACCCGATCGATCCGACACGATTTAATTGCGTGATCTTGCTAACAAAAAAAAATTCTCAAATAGTTCACCATTGTGCTTTCTCATGATTCATGAACATGGTAGAGTGTATTCTATCCACCTCAAAATCAACAAGTGTCGTCTGGGAGACGTCCCCGATTAGAATCACTCAAAACCCGATCGCTCCGACACGATTTAGTTGAGTTATCGTACTAACAACAAATTTTATTAAAGCCGACGACAACGACAACAACGACAATGATGACAATGACGACAACGACGACAACGACAACGACACATACATACAAAATTGTTTAAAAACAATGTTTTTTATTTTTAGGCCGAAAAACGAAAAATGAACGTTAAAAGAAAATTTTTTTAAACGATTAAATTACTTTTCTGCGTATAGTGAAGTGTGGAAATGTAAAAATATTTGTGAACATTCTATCATCACCCTTAGAAAAATTATTACGTATAACACTGCTTATCACTATAAGCAGTTGAATGAGTGATATTAGTAATTGTCAATATCACCAAATCCGTCTTGATGTCGAACAGAAAAGACCTATTATGAGTGAATGCAACTTACATAAATCATCGTGTTTTATCAAATTACCCGGGTGCACCGGCTGGGCCGATTACTGGGTCGAGTGCACACACATCTCCAGTTTTGAGGCCGACGTCAATATATTTTTATACTTCCGAGGCTGGCTTACCTAGGCTGGAGCCTGGAGTACGTCATATGTCACCATTATTAGTCCGCCAGGGGATTTTTCAATAAATCTATTCCGCTATATTTTACTGTTACCACTAAATGGTCTCAGTATTTTACTGTTCGCCGGAGCGGGGTTCTCATTGGGGCGTTAGTAATCACGTCGATTTAATTTTGGACGGATTTCTCTCGGATATATGCTCGATTCAAATCGATCGAAGTGCTGTTGGATTGTCTACGGTCAGTGTGTAGGCTGTTTTAAAAGTAAGATTAACATGAATGTGTTAATCTGTAGAAAACTGTTTTCCAGTTTTCCGCATTCAATCAAAACAATCAGTATTTTTCTTTATTTTGAATTGATTTCAAAATTTTTCTTCTCTAACTCGCCTGCGATAAAATGAATGTTCATTAATCTATGTATTCTCTTCGTGTCCACAACTATATAGAAAAATATTTGCTAAAGTCTTCAGAAAAACGTATTTGTTCTGAAATTTGTTAGTAGAGATACAGAAGAGTAAAAAGTTCTTCTGTTCCGTGTCACATCTTACAGGTCTTAATGTACCGTCTCTTGCATTTTCTACTTTGTAATATGAGAAATTCTTGTTGGTTGTGAATTATTATCTTATGCAATTATCTTTTTATTATGTAATTATATTTCTTATTGTGTCTCGATGTCTATATTGTTTAATTCACAAATAATTCATTGTTTAAGTATAATAATTACTCAAATCACATTACGTACATACATTCTATGTACCATATCTGTATTAGATATGCAGAATGAAAAAGGGATATTCATTTTGAACTATTTTGAAAAACACACACTTTTTCTATGGATATCCGTTTGTCAGAACCCTGAACATCCGAAAATGTTTAGAAATAAATTGTTTGTCATAAAGTCTCTACCTTATAAGAGATTTCCAAAGTCTATATCGTATAACAGATTTACAGAGAAACATCAGATAATATTTGAAAGCCACGAAAATGTAGAAATAATATTGGATACTCGATAATAAGTTTTTCAACGCCTAAAGAGAATAATACCGAATTATTGTAGTGACAATGAAAGTGTCTAGAAATTCTAAGTGTATGTCTATCACATGGACAAAGTGATTAGTGTTATGTGGAGTGTGTCGCTGAACGCTCATCTACTGAACAGCTAAATCTAGATATTAGAAAAATATCTTTAGATAGATTTAATCTAGTTACAATGTTAAAAATTCTCGGGGAATTTAAAAAAATGTAATGTGTTAATTATTATTATACTAATGTGTGTTTAGGACGTATCTGCTAAAATTTTCTGAAAATAATGGCATGTGGCTTGGCATTAAGTGGCTATACGATAATCAATCAATTATTAATGCTTAAAAACAAGAAACTGTGGCTACATATTCACTGCCTAAATCTAGAGTGGAAGACATTATCAACTTGTATAAAAAAACTGGATGCATAGCCCAAAGGAAGAAAACTCGTCGAGCATCTTAAATTTCGCGCTTAAATCAACATGCAGCGAAGAAGATTGTAACAACAATCCGACGATTCAATGCAAAAGAAATTATGGTACTATGGAGGCAAGCCATTGGGAAAATATTTCTCTATCCACAACTAAGCGCTCAAAAAAAAAAATAATTGTATAAGGTAAAGTTTGATTCTTTACATATTACTCTTGAACTTACCAATTTCTCCTTCAGGCAAAGGGAAAGCCGTTATTAACTAAACGACAGAAAATCAGTCGATTATGGTGAGCCAGAGAACATAAGCACTGAACTATACAACAATGGCACCAAGTAATTTGGAGTGACGAATCCCAATTTGAAATCTGTGTGATAATAAAAGACGTGCGTTAAGAATCCCACAGGAATCTTATCATCCTGACTGTTTGGTTAGCGAAGTGAAGTTCCCTGTGTCTCTTATGAACAGGGGGTGTATGAGTGGTATGGGCGTAGGAAGAGTGCATTTCGTAGATGATATTGTGATAGCAGAAAAATATAAACACATTTTGATAGACAGTTTATTGCCATCAATAGTAATATGTCAAGACACTGACGCGCAATAAATTTTCCAGCATAATGGTACTGCGTGTAACACAGAAAAGATTGTCAAAGTTTGGTTTACAGAACATAATACCCATATTATGAAATGGTCCTCTAGCAGTCTAGACCTCTCGTAAACAGAAATATTGTGGCATAAGATGAAACAATAGTTGAGCAAAAATCCAGCCAGTTCAGTTAACGATCTACGCAGCAAATTACAAGAAATTTGGGATAACCGACTTCCTGAGGAGTGCGCTAGGCTGGTGGATATAATCATTCCGGAATTAAAGTCGTTATTGTTAATAAAGGTGATGTAACACAGTTTTAATGAACCGGCCGAATTATTCTGAACCGCGAATCTTAATTTTTTTTATTAACAAGCTTGTGATTGACACATCATAATGCAGTAATATTTCATCGTATTTAAGTTAAAAGTTTATACTTTGTTTCTGTTACAGATATGTTTCTTTAATGAAATAGTTTTGCTAGTGTTTTTACTTTTATTTAACTATATTAGTTGTAAAATTATACCTGGCCGAACTATCATGAGTCTGGGCTCGTACATGATCTCATAAAAATGGAGTCGGCCATTATTTTAAGGGCCATTTCATTAGCGTCCACGTAATGGGGCAACATAAATAATTAATGACACCGGTGATTTTTCAAAACGACTCGGATATCACCCGTGTCCGTCGACACTAAAATTTACTTTAGTTGCAAATGAACTGTTTGTTGTAGTAATCTACATCGCCTGCAGGCCGGACGTTTGTTCGCATTATTTTATTTAAATTGTTTGCCACCGCGCCAAATATTTCAAAGGGCATTCGGCGATGTGTATACGTCAGTCACGGGCGATCTGGATGGCAAGAATACATTATTAAAAAGGAAACAAAGAAATAAATGAGCGTATGTCGAGGAATTTCAATGTTTTCTCTTTTTTTTTTTTTTTTGGATGCTACACCTATTTAACTATTTTAAATGTTGATCCTACACGCCACATTACATAAAAATAGGATTGTATAGGGTGTTTATTAATTTTCGTAAGAGATTAGTTTATCAAAATACTAGAGTATATTAAAACGACCACTTGTAGGAAAGAAATACAATAGGCACAAAGATTAAGGGATATGAAAACATTTTAATTTTTAGGTGATTTTCAAAGGGCTGTAACTTGGATGAAAATAGTCACAATACAACTTTAAAAAAGGAAACTTTAAAATCCGAGATTCTGGTTTTCAGATATTGGGTTCAAAATTTAATACCATTAGTAGCTTTTGAATAATCATAAGAAAACCATCGGAAAGAAAAATTAAAATTTCTGTTTGCCTTTCAAAAGGTCCACGAACTTCAATAAATTTTTTTCAGCGACTTAATCATAAATATCTTTTAGATATTTTTATCCTTTTTAATTTGAGTGGTCTAAAAGCTTTGAACAATTATTTTCGCTGAGTTATCGTCGTTTAAAGAAAGAAGTAAGTTTGGGCCTTTGGTAATTAATTACTTGGGAAATATTTATTTTTATTTTTTTCTTATAATCGTTTTGGTACAAAAATATGGATTATTGCTAAGAAAATAACAACAAACAATATTCAAACAAAACGACATATTCTATAATTCCGAACACAAATTAAAAAATCGGAGCGTTTTGACAATTTTAGAATCTCTTGTGATATTTTGAGATTGAAAAGAAGCAGTCAACATCCTTAGTCTATGCATTATTTGCAAAGTTGTGCTAAGTTAAGCGAATCTCCCTGAATACGTAATTTTTTACTTCTTTTTCCATCAAAATTTTCGCTCCGAAAAATATTATCAAAAACCAATAACTACAACTTCGTAGTTTTTAAAATCCTCCTTAAATTTTCTGTACGATTATTATTTCCCGATTTTGGTGCCTGTGTATATTTTACATGGAGATGCTAGCTTAATATCGTGTGTTTTGGATATTTAAAAAATAATTCAACTTTTGTGTTCCACTTTGGAAATGTAAACATAGTTTCGGTTTTTCCTCTTATAGTGAAAAATCTTATAAAACGATTTCTTATATTACTTTTAATTTAAATCTGACGATAAAATACATTCCTCCATTTTAATTTATTCTGAAACTTACCAACATGGTAGGCTATGGCAGTGAATGTTGCGACGTTTCACATTAGTGCTAGCAACTTCATTTACACTCAATGTATATAAATCGAATTTTACAAATGATGACAAACCCCCACCGCACAAGAACACGTAACAAGGACAAATGACAAAACAAAGGATCACACGTTTATGATTAGAAGAACAACTAAGCTAAATATAAGCCAAATATGAAAAACAACGGTTAAACAATCAGTATAGTAATTTGACTACATTAATGTAACGTGTATCCTCTTGTCTTTCCTTCAAAAGATCAGTAAAGAAAGACAAGACGAAGTGGGCAGAGGAACTAGCCCAAAAAGCACAAACAGCTGCACAAAATAATAACACCAGGGAACTTTATCAGATCACTAAAATGTTGACTAACGAAGTGTTTAATGAGGATGTGCAGCGGGATAAGTGGAAGGAACACTTTCAGGAACTGTTAGGCGCTTCACATAATATAATGGAAGAAAACGAAATAGAAAATGAAGAAAATGCAGAAGAATTTCCGATCAATTGTGAACCACCTACTAAGACAGAGATAGAGCGTGCCATAAAGACACTAAAAGATAACAAATCCCCAGGGGCGGACAATATACCGGCAGAACTTTTGAATGCAGATCTCCAGTTAGGCGCAACGTTACTAGAGCCCATAATCAGGCAAGTGTGGGAAACAAACACCATTCCATCTGGCGGGAAGGAAGGAATAATAATAAAACTACCCAAAAAAGGAGATTTCACTCAATGCCAGAACTGGAGAGGTATAACCTTGCTAAATACAGTAAATAATATTTTAGCCACAATAATACTTTGGAGACTCACAAATGTGATGGAACCAGAGCTCCGACCTAATCAAACAGGTTTTCGATCAAATTGCTCCTGCATAGACCACATAAATATGATTAGAATGATAGCAGAGCAATCTGGCAGAGAGTGGCGGGCGTCACTATACTTAATATTTGTCGATTTTGAACGTGCTTTTGATAGCCTTTCACATGATGCCATTTGGAGAATATTAAAGCTAAGAGGGGTTCCTGAAAAAGTGATATCCCTCATAAGAGCGCTGTACGCAGAAGCTAACTGCAGGGTAGCGCATGGTGGAACCAATAGTGAAGGATTTGAAACACTCTCTGGGTTCAGACAAGGATGTGTGCTCTCCCCCTTCCTATTTAATATTGTGCTAGATCACATTATATATAGAGTCAATAGCAATGCACAAGATAACCTCTGGACCTTAACCTCCAGTCTGAGCGATCTGGAATATGCAGATGGCTATGCAGAGGCCTATGTGTGCCTTATAGACCAAACTTTTCAAGAACCAGCAACTCGGTTGCAGATACTTTCAATAGAAGCCAGCAAGATCGGCCTAAAGATCAACATAAATAAAACAAAATGTATGAGAATTAACACCAGATACAATGCCCCATTTCATATAAATCACATAGAAATAGAGGATGTTGAGGAATTCACATACCTGGGAAGTATCATTACAGAAAGTGGGGGCGCAGAAACTGATATTCGTAGTAGAATACGAAAAGCACAGACAGCAAGCCTTTAGCTAGCTCGGCCCAGTGTGGAATTCCAGACAATACTCCACACAAACAAAATTACGAATATTTAAATGAAACGTCAAGTCAGCTCCGTTATATGTTGGACTCTGGATTATTAAGATGTTAGTCTTTTTGGTACAATCCCAGAGCTGTATGCCATAAGTCCATACAAAATGGTGGTTGTTCAACAGCTAAATGTTGTGGACTTGTTTCACTATAAAAGTTTTGCTCAATAGATGCATTAAATTTTGACTGAAGGAAATACCTTGTTTATGTTTATATCAGATAAGGATCATTTTGAGTTATCTAGTTGTCCAACATTGCCCATTTGACTATTCGAACCAACTGCATCGGGGTTCATAGCGTGAGGCTAACTGTATGGTGTGGAATAACATAATTCTGGCATCAATTTGACAGCATCAATGGAGTAAAACTTTATATTACTATTTCATCCACGAAGCATTATGAGTCAATAACACGAAGTTCTTATAAATATCTTTAAAACTCTTAATCTTACAAAAACTCTCAAACTCTTTATATATAATCTGAAAATCTATTAATAAATACCATGACGTGTCTGATGTATTAATAATAAAAGCTATTTTATGTAGACTATAGTTTTTCACCATGGTTACCATTATGGTAATATATGGTATGGTTATGTTCCCGTTTAATAAAATTTCTTCGTAGTTTTTAATTTAATTTAAAGTTATGCTTATTATATAATTAAACTGATTTATTATTTATTATATGGCTTCAATATAACTAAATGCAATCCCCATAAATACATTGTATAGTCTAATAAAATATTTTTTATTATATTTAGTACTTATTTTAAAAATTTGTATTAGCGCCTAAAAGTGGCGTTTGTACTAATACAATAAACTAGTATGTTAATGTCTGTACTAATACACTAAAATGTATATTAGTTTACCTTAGCACTATAGTATTTATTTTGGTGTACTAAGTTTGTAGATATTTTTATTTTAACAACTCGTACGGGGTATTTACACATATAACAATCTGATTGTTCAAGTGATCCATGAGTACTTTAGTTCTAACTTAATTTGCTACTACGTTGAAAATTTGGATCTAAGAACTTACTTATTAGTGTTCCTTAATATCTATTAACTTAACTACACTAATATAACGTATATCACAACCGCGCAATACTCTGCTTTTCACTAACTAATAATCACTTGATCGACTCAAAAGGCTTTGCTTTCTTGAGTTTTCTTGAGATATTGGAGTTATCGAGGAGCTGGATAGCCTCGACGTTCCCATGTTGTTGGAGTCACAGTTCATGATTCCTTGCATTTTGCACTCGTTTGGTCCACAGTATCCATCTGAAGGTCACGATGGAGGTCACTGTTTCTGACATACAAAGCGCATTGACGATACTCCTCAGTATTTTATTCTGGAACTTTGGATTATTAAGATATTACTCTTACTCGCACAACCACAGAACTGTATGCCTTAAGTCCATACTAGTTTGAGAACTTGATTATACAGAAGTATTTTGTGGTATGTTGATAGGCTGCCAGCTCATTCTTTCTCTTTTTAACATGGACCTTCCAGCAAAGCCTTTTGCCTAATGTAAGACCCAGATATTTCGCCGAGTTGACATAAATCATCTGGGCATTATTTATGCTGATTGAAATCTTCTTCCAGCTGTGGTATACCACTTGTGTACTTCGTAGATAAATAAAATTAAATAAAATGTATAGATTACTAAAAGAAAAAGCACAAATTACAATAAAAATGAAGTAAGTACAGGGAATCTATTAAAAAGTAATTTCTTATATTATGTACGACAATCTTTATATGTACTTCCCAACACTATACTTAATGTTACTGTTACAGAGAATGCCGCAGAATTATTTACTGCCTCCCTTTTTATTTCGACGATTCCTCCTAATGGGTTACGGGAACTTTTTCATTTTCAATCATAATCTATCCGCCAAAGCTGAAAGGTCAACCACGACATTACGCGAAAAGCACTCTCGATGAAATATAAATTGCGGTAAAGTTTATGAATTTCCTCCTAAAAGGGATTGTGTGGTATGCCTGGCTGCAGATTGATTCTCTGTGATAGCGCAAATATACAAAGAGAGGCGAAATTCCACAGACAAACGATGGCATTTCTAGTAAAGAAAAGGGAATACACGGGAAAATATCAAGGTTTAGAAAATGATTATTTGGGCATCTGAAATATATATATATATATATATATATATATATATATATATATATATATATATATATATATATATATATATATATATATATATATATATATATATATGCAATAAGGTACAATGTAACAAACAAAAACTAATGCTGATTTAGTATCCAAACTTAAACAAACTTAAACAGTTAATTGATTGCAGGAACTCAAAACAAGAAAAAAAAAGAACTCCTATGAAAATATGTAAATGATGTCACTCAATACTTAACTGATAAGCTTATAAATATATGTGGCATACGTGTTCCACTTAGAATTAACCAACACTATCGGTATCTAAAATGATATATCGGTATACCGGTATCATAGAGAATTTACAGGAGATAAAGAGATTTCAATATTAATTTTAAAAGTAAAAAACTATATTATTTTGAACATTTGTTAAAACTCTAATTCAAAAATGCATTTAAACACCTTGTTATCGTCACAGATAATGATAATATAACCGATCTAATGGCATTTCGTTGAATTAAGAAATAGTTTGTTATTATTTCACCGTAACCAATATTATTCGCAATGCTTTTTTTTAGAAACAAGCAATCACCACCATCTATAATAGTGTTATAGAAAATATGTCACCGGCATACACAATATTGACAACAATATAATTTCTAAATATGTTAAAAAATAACAGAAGATTTAGATTACATCTTTAATGAGTGCCAGACGTTGTGAGGTATTCAACAGACGTGTGAGCATAATATATTAAACTAAGAAATAGTTTGTTATTCTTACACAATGCCAATAATATTTGCAATGTTTTTTTAGAAATAGGCAATGACAATCATTTGTAACACTGTTATATTTTCTTATGACATTGGCATTTACAACATTAACAATAATATCATGTCCAAAGATGTTAAATAAGAGATGATATATATGAAACGGGCGAGATGCCGAAGGATTAAGATAAGAGGAACATTATCGTTACTATACCGAAAAAGAGAGGAGCCGACAAATGCAAGAACTTTAGAACGATTAGCCTAACTTCCCACGCGTCAAGGATCTTAACCAGAATAGTGCAGAAGAGGATGGAAAATAGAGCGGAGGAAATACTAGGAGAAGACCAATTCGGGTTTAGGCGAAATAGGGGAACTCGCGAAGCTATTATGGCGCTAAGAGTAATGTTAGAGAAAACAATAGAAAAAGGAAAGAACGCTTATATAGGATTTGTAGATTTATAAAAAGCTTTTGATAATGTAACATGGGAAAAAATGTTCGAGATATTAAAGAGCGCGGGAATGAAGTATAGAGATAGGAGAGTAGTACACAATCTACACAAAGGGCAAACTGCTGTTATAGAAGTAGAAGGGGAAAGAAGGGGAGTAGGTATTAGGAAAGGAGTAAGACAAGGATGTACGCTATCACCACTAATTTTTAATCTGTACATCGAAGAGGCGATTAATGTCGTAAAGGATAGAGTGGATTTCGGGATTAAATTACAGGGACAGAAACTAAAAATGCTGAGATTCGCGGATGATATAGCAGTATTAGCATCTAGTAAAGAGGAATTGCAATTAGCGTTGAACGAAATGAGGCAGTGTTGACAGAGGAATACGGAATGAGGGTGAATAAAAACAAAACTAAAGTGTTAGTGTGCAAAGGGCGCGAAAGCAGAGAAAAAACGAAAGTACAAATTAGTAATGAAAGATTGGAGGAAGTTAAAGACTTCACTTATTTAGCAAGTAAAATAAATTGGGATGGAAGAAGCGATAAAGATATAAATCAAAGAATAACGCAGGGTCGAGTAGATTTTAACAAAAAGAAAGCACTTTTATGCTCGGGGGTAATAAACTTAGAAACAAGAGATTTTTGAAAACGTATGTATCGAACACGGCATTATACGGTTGCGAAACCTGGACGGTAGGGGAAGCAAGTAGGAAGAAATTAGAAGCTTTTGAGGTGTGGTGTTACCGAAGAATGATGAAAATACCGTGGACTGATAGGGTTAGAAACGAAGAAGTATTAGAGAAAGTCGGCGAGAAAAGAAGTATGTGGAAAAACATAAAGAAGAGAAGAGATAGAATGGTAGGCCACTTGCTGAGACATGGGGAATAGTCCGCGATATTTTGGAGGCAGAAATAGGAGTGAAGAAAGGCAGAGGTAGGCCTAGATCAGACTACTGCTCGCAAATAGTAAGGGATGTAGGTTGTAGCACAATTAGCGAAATGCGTAGGTTAGAACATGATAGGAGAAGTTGAGGTTAGCGTCCAACCAGTCTTAGGAGTGATGACCTCATGATGATTCTTTTAGAAACTAGCAATCACCATCACTTGTAACAATGTAATAAATTTTTATATCATTGGAATCCAATTGGCAACAATATTATTTCTAAAGATGGTAAATAATACTTAAATACGATGAAATATTAATACGCTACGATGTGTCAATGACAAGTTTGTTCATAAAAACATTAAAATTCCCGGTTTAGTATAGTTCGGCCAGTTTATGAAATGCATAATAGGGTAAACGTTTGTAGCGTTTTAAAACAAAATAGTACCTCAGTTGTTATCAAAATTAAACGAATATTATAATCTGTGTTTTGGACGCGTCTGCTAAAATAAAAGAAAATGGCACGTGGTGTGGCATTAAGTAACGATATGCGAAAAACAATTGTTAATGCTCATAAACCGGGAATCTCGGCTCGGAAATTATCTGCTAAGTATTTTATGCTTAAATCTATAGTGTAAGGCATTATCAACTTGTATAAAAAAAACTGGATGCACAGCCCAAGGGAAGAAAACTGATCGACCATCCAAAATTTCTCGCTTAAATTAACATGCCGTAAAGACGATTGTAACAATAAACCGACGATCTTGTTCAAAAGAAATTATGGTATTTTTGAGATAATCCATTGGAAAAAACATTTCTCCATCCACAACTAAACACTCAGTAAAGAACATAGGATACAAATTCTACAAGATAGAGTTTAATTTTTCACATTTTACTTTTGAACTGAACGGTTTCTCTTTCAGCCCGAAAGAGAAACACAAAAGAAAAGCCGTTATTAACTAAACGACATAAAATCAATCTGTTATGGTGGACCAGAGAACGTAGGCTCTGGATTTTACTACAATGGCATCGGGTAATTTGGAGTGACGAATTCAAGTTTGTAATCTATTTAGGTGGTACCAGAAACGTGCAGGTACTAAGAACCCCACAGGAAACTTATCATCCTGACTGTTTGGTTAGGAAAGTGAAGTTCTTTGCGTGTTTTATGGTTTGGGGTGTCTGAGTGGTATGGGTGTAGGAAAATTGCATTTTATGGATGATACTGTGACAGCAGAAAAATATAAACAAATTTTGACAGACAGTTTATTGCCGTCAATACCAATGTCAGGGACTGACGCACAGTACTATTTCCAGCAGGATTGTGCTGCATGTCACACAGCAAAAACATAATGTCTCTATTATGGAATGGCCTTCTAGCTGTACAGACCTCTCTCCAATAGAAATATTGTGGCATAAAATGAACAAACAGGTGCGCAAACATCCATCCTATCCAGTTAACGATATACGCACCAAACTGTAAGAAATTTGGAACAGCCCGCTTCCTGAAGAGTGCGCTAAGCTGGTAGATACACTGCCTGCCAGGATTAAAGTCGTTATTGTTAATAAAGGTGATTTAACACAGTTTTGATGAAGTGGCCGGACTTACATCATGTTTAAAGCGCACAAAAATAAATCAAACGATTTTCTAATTAGACCTATAATAGTATAATTTAAAAAATACAATTGAAACAGTTACTTAAACGTCGTCGTATGATAGCAATATATGCGATTGAGGAAAAAGTTTATTGATCTAAACTCCTAAAATTACGAATTCAATGGACGTCCAACGGGCACCTGAAATCAAAGGATTCATCTCGCAGAAAGCTTCTTCCTGCAAACTTAGTTGCTCCTCGTTCCAGCAGAGCGAGTGATATGCCGAAGTCAGGACACACTTTGTTTCCTGCTTTGGAGGGGAGATAGCACTCGAGTTGGCGTAAGAATCGAAGTTCCTCCATCGACGCAGTGGCGTTCCTCTGGGTAACTCAATACAAAAATTATTTAATGATATAAAATTATGATTATTTATTACATATAATTATATACAGTGTGATTGGATATAATAACTTAAAAAAAAGAAACCACTTCAAAAAAAGTAACTCGACTAAAAAGCAAGAGATAAATGTTTTCTATAACAATTTAATGCTTCTTTGTTGTTGCTTTTAATGTAATTAAGAAATTATTGTTCATTATGTAGTTATTATTAATTGTTTTATATAATTTTGAAGTGGGTGCCAAGTAAAACATAAAGAAATATATACCTTGCTACTATAACAACGAGTTTACATTTAAAATTGTCGAGGGCCGGCATTCGCATTACTAATATTGCATGGCACCGACTTCAAAATTATATAAAACTATTAGTAATAATTACATAATAAACAATAATTTCTTAATTACATTAAACGGAACAACAAATAAGTATTAAGTTGTTGCAGAAAACATTTATTTCTTGCTTTTTAGTTAAGTTACTTTTTTGAGTTAGTTTTTATAAACTTATAGTGATATAATTTGCAGAACATTCGTAATAATAATTGATTTAAAATGAATTAATAATTAAATATGTATTGAGAAAGCTTATATCATAAAATTCCACCAGCTACTAGTGACTTCAGTAATAATTCTTTATTTTATAATGTAGGTAAAACAAGTATGAAATTGTTTTTAATCCATTTTGTGTGTGTGTGTGTGTGTTGTTGTCATCATTGTCGTTGGCATTTATTCTTGTTAGCAGGTTAACTCAACTAAGTCGTGTCGGATCGCTCGAATTTCGACTGATTCTGATTAGGGACGTCTGCCAGATGACACCTATTGATTTTGAGGTGGATAGGACACACCCCACCCTGTCCATGGGTCATGAGAAAGCACGATGGTGGACTATTTGAAAAAAATTGAAAAAAGTAAAACTGTCGCATATAACACATTTTTCTACATTTATGTGTTGGTTTATTTTTTCTTGGCCACTCAATTTCGAGATAGAGATGTTATATACGGAAGAGTCCGTTTTAAGGTTTTAAAACTGTTTATTTATAAAAATTAACAGTGAAAAAATAAAATTGTACTGTGTTTAGTGAAGAAGTGTACTATTGTAGTGATTTATTCATGTTTTCGACAAGGAAAAGAATGAAAAAATAATTTTAATTAACATAAGAATTAAAATATTTAATACATGTATTACATATATATATATATATATATATATATATATATATATATATATATATATATATATATATATATTTGTTTAATATGATACATTAATCGCTAAAATTTCTGATACACTGAATGAATCAAACCCTAACTGAGTATGCAAGTAAGTTTTGCAGTTATTTAATTTTTTAAAACTGCAATGAGGATTTCTGCATATTTTCTCACATTTTTATATTTTTGTGTCTAATATATAGACACAAAACTACACACACTACTACATAGCTTTATGATTTACAAAGGTAATTATGAATATACAATAAAACAGAAGGCAAATAGCGATATCTGCAGGAAAATAGAAAAGGATGCAAGGCGTATGATTCCAATTACGCAACAAGTACTTGTATATATCGCAAGTGCGCGTAATAAAACATAGTAATTATAAAATCAATCTACTTTAAAAAAATAATGTTATCAGTAGTTAAACTATAACCACAAGAAGATTTTCCTTATGTCACCATGATTCTTCAGCAAGTGAATTAAATTTGGATATGATATAAAGTGTTTATAACTAACTTATTTCATAACATTTCCTGATGATAATAAGAAAATTTTGCAACATGTGACTAGAACTATAAAACGTGTCAACGATTTTTGTCAACGATTTTGTCAACGATTAAAACGTGATTTTAATCGTTGACAAATAAATTGGAAATTTATAGTGAATGAGTCATAAATATGACATTCTTAGACTCTATATATCAAATATAAAAGAATTGTATTAACAATAACTGAAATAAGTTGATGTGAAATAAACATTACTTGAATAACGATTTATTAAATATAAATACATTTTTATTTCATATCTTCTGTATCCTTATCGATCATGTTCATATCTGTCTCTAGTATTCTATATGAACAAAACTTGAATTATTATGATATATGATCATTTATATACTCAATAAATTGATCAAGATCAAGTTAATCGATTTTTACTATTGAAAAATATTAGATTCTCTTTAAAAAGGCAGTCTCATGAGAAATCGTATAAAATGGGTACAATCCAGTGCTTTTCTCAGTTGAAAACCATTGAAATGACGTAGTCTGTGTATGATAGGCAAAGTTTACTGTAAATCAATAAACCTCCAAATATGCCTGATTAAAAAGCAGAAAATACTTTCATTATTGAAAATTTTGCAGAGAGAAATCACATGAGCCTATAATAAATTTCTCTTTTTGATAAGAGTGTCCATTTCTATCGTTACGAAATGTTAACCTATCTGTTTTAACTAAAAAGTCTATAGTGCATTTTATAAATTTTTAAAATGAAGTCGGAAGACTTGATCCCTAGACTTGCCACCAGATTAGTGACAGCGCCAATCGCTACTATACGAAGGTAGTGATAATAGAGTAGACATAAGTTTTAATAACTAGTGTATTTTATGTATGATAAAACCCTCAAATAATATGGATCTCTCTGTATTTAAAAAGAAAGTTAGATAAGATAAGAATTGATGTACAATAACATCAATTTCATTATCAAAATGCAGTGTTTTAGTAAAGAAATAAATAAATTCGTTAAAAATTCAAGGAAAAACTTCTGGGAAAAACTCTGGCGCTTGTCTAATTTTATTTTTAGTTGCGCGTTATTTAAAATATAATTAATACATACAGGGTGATTTCTGTAAGAGCTACGATGTCATGGATCAATTTTTTGACGACAATCTTATTATTTTATTATGTAATGTAAAAGAGCACATATTTTTAGATATGCTACGGTAATATCTATATTAGCATGTGTATAAGTTAGATAAAAGAATACAGAAGAACATTTTGAATTTCTGTTCTAAAATTTTAGTACACTAAATTTAATGGCAATTATTACTTATAAAATTAACTAAATTAAATGTTCAAATGTTACACCGTTGTCTGCCTGAAAATAGCCTTAGCGACAGATAATTTTGTTTTATCGTTGTCAGATCAAAACTTAAAGATCAGAAAAGAATTCTGGATATCTATTTCTTTGATGTAAACCTAACTGGAGCAAGATATTTAGATTTTCCTCAAGACGACCTTGTTCTTGCACTACTAGTTTTATATCTAGATGTAGACGAACTTGATATTCCGGGAAATTACTTTTCTTCTCAATAAGATGGTACACCTCTTCATTAAGCAGCACCTGTACGCTATTATTTAGGTGAGATGTTCTCGAATCATTGGATAGAGAGAAGAGGAAAGACTAAGTGGCCAGCTAGATCACCAGATTTGACACCCTTAGATGCTTAAAAAGTGGATGCTTAAAAAGGAAACAATATGTTACTAGGCCGGAGAGTTTAGAAGATTTATAAGCAACAATTCGTCACGGAATAAAATGTATACCCCCTGGAGATATTGACAATGTTCAAAAAGAATTTGTTAATCGTCTTGACGACTGTCAGGAAGCCTATGATGCACAATTTGAGCATTTAATTTAGTTGATTTTCTAAAGAAACATTGCTATTATATTAGTATTGCAATATCGTTTTCCTTCATTATTTATCTAACCTATACTGACGCTAAAGTAATACACTAATATATTTTGATTTCGAACCAACACCCTTATTCTCCAGATGATAGCTCCCTAGAGTATGGCTGCCATAAGTAAAGCTCTTAACTTGCACGTTAATTCTGGATGGAGGTGGTCTAGGAATGTCTCAAGAAGTATGAAGATTTGGAGAAAGGATGGCAAGGGTCCTTTACATCAACGAAATATATTTTTTTCTATCGTTTGCATGAGATGACCTTTTGTACAGAAATGCCTAGTATGTTGTTTTATCACAAATAATATTCATGAAACCCCTTGTAAAGCCATCCTGTATAGAATGAAAACTTTGCGGGAGCATAAAAATCACTAAAACAGATAATAATAGGTACACTGAATACGAACATCGGGGCATCATAATTCAGGTGCTGATAGAAACCAGTTAATGGAATTTGGAGTGTTGTTTTGGTCGTTATCGCTGGGCGTTCTGTTAGATAGGGCATCGCTGTACAGTTGCCCGGAACTCGGCTATCGTATCTGTTATCTCTTTGTGGAACAGATATCTCTCATTTACCTATTTACGCCCGCCGTATTCCCCGTTGTTCCGCATATTTAGACCATTATTAAGCTCATTAGCGTGCCTTTTATTTTATATTACTATTGCTAAAAACTACCCCGAGTTTATCCAGTCAAAACCATGTTCAGAACTAACAAGCGACCACAACCCTGTGATAGAGACAATACGAGACATACAAAGACATAAATTTACGAGAACAATATACGACTATAAGACAACGAATTGAAGAAAATACAGAAAATATATATATATATATATATATATATATATATATATATATATATATATATATATATATATATATATATATATATAGAACAAATTGATAATTAACAACGACATGCAAACAAGACGAGACATAGACCGAGATTAAAGAATTAACAACAATAATACAAAAAAAACCAGAGACATAGCAACAAAATAAATAAAAATTAACCCTAAACAAAAGATACCAAACGAAATAAAACAATTAATAATATTTAAAAACATCGTAAGAAAGAAATGGCAAAAGCACAGAAGACAGATAGACAGAATAAGACTAAACGATATACAAAAAACAATAAATGATAAATTAACCGAACATAGAAACACAGTATGGGGACAAAACATCACAAACCTAAATACGCTAGACAATACCTTGTGGAAACTGACGAAACTGTTCCGTAAACAATCCAACCCTGTAGAGACGTTAACGCAACACGTAACGACGTACTATTCATTTCATCGCTATTTGCTAAATACAAAACTCTCTTAGCTTACCGATAAACGGAACAGTCTATCTGAGTCTAGTCATAAAAATAAGCCACACGATATGTTTTAAGATTTTTTATTTGGCAAATAGCCATGAAATAAACTATACATGCATGATGAAGAAAAAACCAACATACTGGCAGAAAACACGAAACAGGTCAGCACAGAAACGCCGGACACGACGAGACAGCGACAGACAATTACTAGGCATATACAGGACATGGAACAGATGTATCCAATAACAAAAAGGGAATACGCTAAATTAATTACTAATTCTAAAGGAATAATAGAAACAATAAAAAAACTTCCAAATAGCAAGGCACCGGGGTCTGACAATATAACAAACAAATTATTAACAAATGTTCCTAAAAAGCCATAATAACAATCACCTACATAATTAATGTTATAATAAGACATCAATACTTTCCCAAAGCATGGAAGAAAGCAATGGTAATACCAATCCTAAAACGCGGTAAACCTCTTAACTCCAAAATCTTAACTCCTACCGTCCCATATCCCTCCTTAATTCACCGTCGTGTCACAAAGTAACTGACAGGATATTATTAAAAATAATAAACAAACATATAAACGATAAACACCTAATACCGGACATTTAATTAGGCTTCAAACCCGGCCACAGTACCACCATGTTGTAGCAAAGGCAATTCAGAACACTATAGAACAGTATAATAAGAAGTCGAATACAGTGGCAATATTTTTAGACAGCGGACTAATACACATATTAACCCTTAACTCGACATCACGGTATGTCATACTTCTACAGAAATTACAAATATAGGCAATTCTTTAAATTCTCAACCTACAATGCTGGTTGTTTATCTAGCTTCATGTAATTCTATTACAAGCATATGGGTCAAGTCTAGTAATTTTAGATTCATTTTATCATTAGTTTCTAGGCGACTTTCTGAAACGTACACGGTCTGTTGTACCGATAGTGTCGGATAGCGTAACTTTATTGCAGTATTATATTACAAAAGTTATTGTTTTTTATAATACGTAGTATATCTGTTTTACTGTAAATGTACCAATTACTCTTCTGGCCGACGTACTCGTCGTTGGCCTTTGGAAATATTTTACAGAATTGTTGATATATCGACCAACAATGCATATGTCTTGTTTTTGCATTACAAAGATATTACACCCAAACGCAGACGTCTATTTATTGAAGAAATAGCATTAAATATTGTAAGACCTCACCTGCAAAACATATTTAAAAATGTAAAGTTGAATAGAGAACTTCAACACCTTATTAGAACCGTTCCTGAAGAGGACGAAACAAAGGACCGGCCATCCATCCAACCATCAACATCAAAGGACGAATGATTCGATAAGAAAAAGACATGTTCTTTGTGCCCTTACAAACTTAAGAGAAAAACATTTTTAAAATGTTACAAAATTTTAATGCCAAAAGCCGATTTGCCTTGAGCATACCAGTAAAGTACGTAAACATTGTATATTGAACGTAGACGACCCTTAAAGGACATTTATTTGTTTCCTTATACATAGTTTCCTTATAAGTGTATTTTTTTTATCAGGTTTATGAAAAGCAAATGAAAATACTCACAGACAACTACATATATATATATATATATATATATATATATATATATATATATATATATATATATATATATATATATCACCTATCCATTTTATTGATACAAACGCCATAGCAGTACGTGATACCGATAGTGTCAGATAAAGTAAAATTTATTAGCGTGACGAGTTAAGGGTTAAAAACTAAGCATGAAATGCCAATGCATTTAGTGAATCTGATAAAATCTTACTTAAAAGACCGATTAATAAAAGTAAAAATTAATAATAAAACATCAGAATAAAGAAGAATTACAGCCGGAGTACCACAGGAAATGGTACAAAAATGCAATTATACACCGATGATACCCTAATTTTCATAAATTCGTTTCACTCACAAACGGCCGACCACAAATTAAAATACCATCTAAATAAAATTATACACTATTATAAATATAAATGAAGAAAAGATAAAAAAATATATGTTACTGACATAGACCGTATCGATAAAAATGTATACCCCACAAATTTCATTCGGCATTTGTTCTGAATCGGCGTACCGTGTACGGCACTGATAAGAACTAATAAGTTCGAAACAGCTGTATGTCAAATCCTACCTGTGGTGGGTTTTATTTTTTGAAACCTTATCTGATCGTGCAGAAACACGAGAGAGGGATCGAGAATCGCTTTTAGGTAAAATTCAATCCCTGGCGGGGCTTTAGCCGAAGGAGTTGTTTCCTATAGCGATTATGTAATAGCCTTGCTATTCGGGAACTACTTTGATAACCGCTTGGCGGTTTGGTAGTTACGTTTTCGATTTCCGACTTATATGTTAAAGAAAAGACAAAGCAAATCGTATTAACAAGAAAATTCACAAATAGTAATATTTTTACAGAAATTAAAATAAGTAACAAGGAAATACAAGAGGTAAGAAAAATTAACTACTTATTGTTAGGGGCAACACTAGGCAGACAGTTGAGATTTAAGGTACACATAACTAACTGCATACAAATCAGCGATCAGTAAATTATACCCATTAATAAACAGACGTAGTAAAATGACAGATAAAAATAAATTATTACTGTACAAAACGATATTTAGAGTCATATTAATGATGTATGTCCCGTATGGCACGGAATCTCAAAAACACAATACTACAAACAACGCAAAACAAGATACTAAGACTATTAACAAACTCAGACAGATTCATAAACATACAAACACTACAAGAAATGACGGGACTAACGTATATAAAATAGTACATCAAACAAATAGCCGTAAAATTGTATAATACGCAAATAAATAACGCACCAAAACACAAAGCATTAGAGAAATATATAAACATAATTAACAACATACAAATAAGTACCTCCATGAAAATTTAAACGAAGACTTTACAAATAACAGAGACAACATCGCCGCCATACTTAAACAGAGGAAAGCATTAAAGAGAACACCCATATGACATTTTGCGGGAGGAGTCAAGAGCAAATATCATATAAATATAACGAACGCACAAAAAAAAATAAACGTCAACAACACAAATAAATAAGAAAGAAACATAATATAAACCAAATTATTTAAAGTAGGTTTTTTATAAACTCTTCCTACAATACGAAATATAAAAGATTAATAAAAGACAAAAACATAAAAGCAACAGTAATTGACAAGAGTGAATGTAATACGAGAAAGATGGTTGCAGATCCAAGAGAGCTGCATAACAATTAATAACCACCAATTTAAAGAATCGAAAGGTCTAAGAGGTCATTTCATCGACCGGGCGCCTCAAAGCATACCGGGTATGTCTGAAAGGCGCCTGCTAAAAAGACGAGGCTTATTAAATATTTCGATTCAATATCTATATTTACTAAATGGCCGTTTTCGTGTGTGTCACGAAGTTTTTATGTCGATGTACGAAACGCTTTTCGTTCTAATTTCGGCACTTTGACGAAATCAATATAGTAAATCGACCCTTGCGAACAACGTGACAACTTTTATTTTTTGATCCGAAGCCTCTATAGGCATGCTCCGGAGATGCCTTCGATACGAGCGAGGAGGCGGCGCAATATTATTGCGATATGCTTACTCGTCTGTATTTATTAAACGGCTGTTTTCGTGTATGTCACACAATTTTTAGGTCGATGTACGAAATGCTTTTCGTTCGAATCTCGGCATTTTGACAAAATGAATACAGTAAATCCATCTATGCGAATAACGTGGTAACTTTTGTTTTTTGATCCGAAGCCTCTAGAGGCATGCTCCGGAGGGGCGAGGGGGCGGCGCAGTATTATTGCGATTTGCTTACTCATTTCTATATTATACCATTATATATTAGCACTCAGATTAAGATTAACAATTGCAAAAAAGATAAAAAGTACAATAAAAATTTTTAAAGTAAGGGTGTTCTGTTAGATACGGCATCGCTGTACAGTTGCCCGAAACTCGGCTGTCGTATCTGTTATCTCTTTGTGGAACAGATATCTCTCGTTTACCTATTTACACCAGCCGTATTCCTCGTTGTTCCGCATATTTAGACGGTTATTAAGCTCATTAGTGTGCCCTTTCGTCCGCTGTTTTTTTTTTAACGCGGACCGTCGATGGAAAATTGTGAAAAGAGTAACAGATTGTGTCGGACGTTTTATTTTGAACTAGGAAAATTAGGAGAATTAGTGGCAGTTATTTTACGTAACGGCGATCGCAGTTGAATGAATGTGAAACAATGTAAACTGACGGACGAGAATTTAGACCGCTCGGTCGGAAATAGTTAATTTTTCGTCAATATGCTGCAATATTATAATCGACAGTTCAAGAGCAAAAATCGTGATCGGGCTGGAGTGCGGGAAAAAGGACCATTTTATGTATATTTGCTGGACAAATTTCGATGTTTTTATAAGAAATTTCTACAATTATAAGATTTAAAGAAGGGAAGTAGGTATTAGGAAAGGAGTAAGACAAGGATGTACGCTATTACCACTAATTTTTAATCTGTACATCGAAGAGGCGATTAATGTGGTAAAATATAGAGTGGATTTCGGGATTAAAGTACAGGGACAGAAACTAAAAATGCTGAGATTCGCGGATGATATAGCAGTATTAGCATCTAGTAAGGAGGAATTAGAATCAGCGTTGAACGAAATGGAGGCAGTGTTGACAGAGGAATACGGAATGACGGTGAATAAAAAGAAAACTAAAGTGTTAGTGTGCAGAGGGCGCGAGAGCAGATCAAGAACGAAAGTACAAATTAATAATGAAAGATTGGAGGAAGTTAAAGACTTCACTTATTTAGGAAGTAAAATAAATTGGGGTGGAAGTAGCGATAAAGATATAAAACAAAAAATAACGCAGGGTCGAGTAGCTTTTAACAAAAAGAAAGCACTTTTATGCTCGGGGGTAATAAACTTAGAAACAAGGAAGAAATTTTTGAAAACGTATGTATGGAGCACGACACTATACGGTTGAGAAACGTGGACGGTAGGGGAGGCAAGTAGAAAGAAATTATAAGCTTTTGAAATGTGGTGTTACCTAAGAATAATGAAAATACCGTGGACTGATAGGGTTAGAAACGAAGAAGTATTAGAGAAAGTCGGCGAGAAAAGAAGTATGTGGAAAAAGAAGAAGAGAAGAGATAAATGGTAGGCCACTTGCTGAGACATGTGGGAATAGTCTACGATATTTTGAAGGCAGAAATATATGAGTGAAGAAAGGCAGAGGTAAGCCTAGATTAGACCACTGCTCGCAAATAGTAAGGGATGTAGGTTGTAGCACAATTAGCGAAATACGTAGGTTAGCACAAGATAGGAGAAGCTGGAGGTTAGCGTTCAACCAGTCTTAGGACTGATTACCTCATGATGATGAAGATTTAAAGAATGGACCTTCATTCTCGAACTTTTTCTTCGAGGGAAACACTATGGAAAAATCTAAAATTGATTATATCTGATTTGCGACGAGCTCTTCAATTAATTATTATGATTCTATTCTAATGTGAATATTCTCCAAGATTAATAAGTAATAAGTATACTCTATTAATATTCATATGCATTTAGATATTTACTAATATTGTTTTCTTATGGCGAAGAGATTTAGTCCTTACTGAACATAAAAATTATAATTTAAATAGCGTTACTCTAATAGTATATAAGGAATAAACGATACTTATTTTTTGTATTTTTTCCGTTGAACATGAATCTAAAATCAGAATTAGGGATTGCTGATCAAACATCAAAGAAAACCATATAAACCGATATTTCCCACAATGTTTCTGTAATCAGCATCTTTATTATTGTCTACAAATTTAGTTGACACTTCTTCAAAATTCAACCATGGTGCCTTTTCTTGACAATTCATAGTTGTTACGAATTCTATATTTATAAGCTTCTAATCTTTTAAGATTTCTAATGCTACTTGCATTAGAAATCATGGATATCATGATATTCTGGCTTATATATGGCGAAGAAACTTTTATAACATAGTTTTGCACAAATATACACTGAAAATAGATTTTTGCGTTATTTCTGTCGTTCAAGTTTTTGTTTTTTTTTTTACAGAATCGGTACAAGTACCGTCAGAAACTTGCCACAACGGAGTGCCTGGACTGCGATGATAACTGCTCTGAAAGTGGGATGTTTAGAATGATTCGTTTAGTCTACATCTTCGTGGTATCGAAGCCAGCCGAGGCGCACTGTTTTGCAGAGAGTAACCAACAAGAAAGGAAAGAAACGAAGCAGAACTCCTTTACATAGATCATTTGAAGACAACCGTGTCCGGAAATGAAAATTAATATCAGAATAGTACCATCATATATAAAGAAATTGCTAGATTAAGATTGCTATCGGTTTTTATGGTTTTTCTTAGAAATTTGATCAGTAACCCCTAATTCTGACTTTAGATTCGTGTTAATCTAGAAGAAATACAAAAAATAAGTAATGGTTTAATCCTTAGCATATACACCTTTTATTTTTTGTAGGCCTTTAGAATTGGGTATATTCTTGATAAGATTATTGTATTATTATTAGCAAGTACGCAATAATAATGGGAAATGTACTATAATATCAGTTAGCTACCTTAAAATCAATGAATTTGTTAAAATTCTAATATCTATTCGGTGAAATCGTTCAGCAACTAAACTAAAATAAATAAAATTCAACTAAAATAGATAGTATTCAACACATTATTCATCTTGGTAAAAAGCATTAAGGAACATAGCCAACACAATTAACTTTTGATTTTGAAATACAGAACGAATTGCCGATATGAAATGAAGGAGCAGTGACACCATTGGTATCAATAAATGAGCTATCTCATCATTGGTGTTATCACTTCGCATTTTACTGAAACAGCCTAGGGGTGTTTAAATAATGTGCTTCCTGATAGGTAGATTAGTTGAAGAGGTATTATAGAGTGGCCCACGTGTTCACCTAATTTGAAATTATGTAATTTTTTCTGTGTGAATATGTTAAAAGGTAAGCTTAAATTTATTAAAATAGGGTATTATAAAAAAAATAGGGTAGGGGATTTTGGGAGAGCACGAAAAACAAAATATGCTATAGGTATTTCAGTATCGTATTGAAAAAATCTGATGGAAAGCATTAGGTGATAAGCTTTTTTGAAAACATCAGAATTAATAAACCATTTATAAACGTATTCTTTTTGGACGAAAATTGGGACGAAATGTAGGTAGAATTTTTTCAGGAGTGCAATAATGAATTTTGACTATCGGAAGTTGTAACCACTCTTCAATACTATATGTTAATTTTGAATCCATTTCAAGTTCCTATATCTTCCGTTGCTATATTTACATTGTTATTCAAAAAGTTATCTACATGTCTTCGACGGTGGTACTTTTTTTGACTACTATGTTTCATGAGGGTGATGATATTGACCCTAGTATCAGTAAATAACGTAGCGGAAGATCTGCGAAAGTAATTGCTTCTATACAGCTTATCATGTTTCGTCGCAGACTTACATACATTCGACATACTTACCTTTACAGTAGTTCAGTGGCGGATTTACGGGGGGGGGGGTTCGGGTTCAACCCCCCCCCCCCCCCCCCCGTGAGGATCGTGGTACTGTTCTTACTTATTCTTGGAAAAGTCACAAGGTAATAGTAACAATTTGTATAATTGTTGCCAAAATAATTATTAGAACATTAAAATATGTATTTAGTAGAGTATTATTATTTTTTTACATTGGTGAACAACAATATTTTTTCATAATGTCTAAATATGTTGGTGAAGGTGTATAATTTCTTATATTGAACATACAAATTTTCTATGAAAATCTATTTTGACATGAAATATGAATAAATGTTGTAATTTCATGAAGAGTTCTATCTCACCAACTATTTCTCTATAATCTTCTTGGTTTCTTGAAAAATTCTCCTAGTATTTCATCCGCAGACAACGAAATATAAAAAACGAAATATAAAAAAAACTATATAACAAAATAGATTTTAACATTGTACATGTAATAAAAAATAATTTTCAACAATATTTTATTATTTTTGACACCATAAAATGATCGCGATATTCTAAAAAAAAGTAACCGAATTTAAAAATCCAAAACCCCCCCCATGGTAAAATTCTAGATCCGCCACTGCAGTAGTTATATAAATAACTATTACATGTAATCAATATAATGCAAAGTTTTACTAGGCAGAGGGTAATATTCAAACTACAGAAATAAGGAGTTTATACTCCAACCCATCTGCAAATGCCTTATATAATAAGGACTAAACAAATTAGGTCAAACCAGTTATTCTCCTGGCTATATGCCGAGCGCTGAATTACATGACAAATTTTGTCGTATATTTGTCTAACAGAGTTAGCACTAAAAATACAGTGATTCAGATTGTCCCAAAACCACAAGGAATATGCAAAGTGTCATCTATCTCAGGATATCGTTAACTGCAGACTGGTTTCGACCATTCTATCTCGGGTCTCGTCAGTGCAGTGTAAACGAGTATACCTTCGACATATATTTTCTATTTTTATAAGATTAGATAAAAATCGTTGATTTTTATTATTAATAAGAAACAATTTGTATAATTACACGTAGTCCCACATTTATGTTAATTGAGTAATAGTATGATATAACAAATGAACGTTACAAATATGTTAAGAATAGTTGTATAAATTTCATCATATCTGAAGCATTATTACCTTGTTTTTTCTTAGAATAGTTCCAGAATACTATATCAGAACACAATAGCTAGTTCTTTAGTTAAAATATGTGCATACAACGTTATACACAACTATTATTAGTACTGTGAAATGTTAAATGTTGTAACAAGACATTTTTTATAAAAAATCAAAGTTCATACTTCATGTAGATTAGAGCCAGTGATGCTGCATCCATTACGGATTTTACACCAATCCAGATTCGACTTTATTAATTTTTCTTACCTCGCATTTGATTTTTGTCGAGAACATCAAATAATACTAACTAAAAGTCAGCTATATGTTAATATAAATAAGGCGCCAAGAGTAGGGACTACCGATTTCCATAAAGCAAATCCAAGGGAATGATTTAAATTCATCGCCACATTCCGACGTAATACTATTTCCTCAAAATGTATCAATCCACAAAATATGAAGTCGGAGAGAATAATGCCGAGGGAGGAGTTGAATTTAAACGATATTTTATCTCTGGCCAAGGCGCTGTTAAATTACGAACCGAGTGTTCGGTATCGTCAAAGCGAAAAGATTAATAAATATATTAAGAATTATGTATTTTACTAGTAATAAAACTTCACCAAAACGTGTTGCAAGGTTTGTGGAAAAATGATTTAATTCAGTATTAGCTCTTATCTTAAAATTAATGACATTATCTTGGTCAGATGTCCATCGTAGCCTATATCATTTTTTTAATAATACTTTTAAGTTTGTTAAGTAACTTGCGGAGATGTGTTATAAAATAATAATGTACTATACATTTGAACATTAAAATGAATAATTAATACAATAATGTTGAAAATGTCCACCACCTTGTTTATTGCATAGGTTTACGTACTTCTTTCTTCAAAAGTATTTTGCAGTGTATCTAGAATTACGGTTTCACATTTTCCAACAATGTTTTGTTGAAGTAATATTGATATATTTGTTATAAAAAAATAATGTACTATTAATCTTAACATTAAAATGAATAATTAATGCAATAACTGTTGGAAGTATCCTTTCCCTTGCTCAGTGCATAGGTTTACGCACCTCTTCTTGCTTCAAAAGTATTTTCGATATATCTAGCGTTATGTTTTCACATCTTTCAACAATGATTTGCTCCAGTTCATGAACATTAGCTACAGAAATTACGATAATCCTATTTTTAGTAAGGGAATACAAAATAGTCTACAATGGACAAACAAGACCTCGAAGGAAACTTTACTTGTTTAGAGGAATTTATCATCTGGTCATAAAAAATTTACGGAGAATAGTTAGTGTTTGTTGTTATATATGTTGTTGTACATTCCTGCTAATAATAGTCATGCTGAAATTTATTGATATGTAGTTGTTGAACAAGTTCTATCAAAATAATGTCTCTGTGTCGCTTTGCGATAAAGAAACAACAATTCAGTCATCCAAACCGCAATTTCATGAGAATGTAGTGCAGATGAACAAAAATATGTGGGTTATTATGTTTGACATACACATATTTTGAGGGTAGACTAATAGAATAAGACGAAACCCGTTTCGTCAGTAAAAAATATTGTTTAGCAGGCTATCATTCATTGGACTATCAACAAATCTGGTTATGGTACACAAGGCGTACTGGGTGTTCTATCGGCAAAGCCGCTTGACATGATTGAGTCATATGGATGCAAGTTCCTTTTTTCAAATCGTTCGATTCCAAGAAATTCTAATTTCTAACGGCATATATTTCAAATGTTTTGTAAGCTGTTATATATATTCACAAACGTCATTTATAACCAGTAGCATTTTTACTTTTACAGAGTCAGCTCCGCGAAACTCATCCAACACTTTCATTGTTAAGAAAAATTTGTAATACATATTAACAAAAATTATTTCCAAGTTTAGCTAAAATATTATAGTTTCAGCCCTTATTACTCAAATTATAGAAATGTTTATTCCAATAGTCAATTATTGGAATGTAAACATTTCTTATATATTTATCTTCATATTAGTATTATAATAATTGTAGTTTACTTTTAGGGCAAACTTATTTAGATTATTTTGAGGTTTTCATATAGAAAACCACCTATTAAATCAATTTAATTTAAATTATCAGGCCTATATATATATATATATATATATATATATATATGCAATATTTATCTGCTCTCTTTCTTTCTGTATACATTATGTATACCTTATTGCGTTATTCCTCTGCTTTATAAAAATCACAGGGAGTCGCTGTACTTGTCAGGAGAAGTAAACGCGACACTTTAATCTACCAAAGCGAATAATGTAACAACTTTAATCTTCAACGGAAGTGCATAAAAGCGCTTTCGTCACTGAGCGCTTAATGCGATCCCAATGCATGACGCTTGTCCGATTGTGATATTTCTACGCGGTAAAACCCCGTTGGCCAACTAACACTCACAACATCATCAATCTCGCACATTAAATGACAAACATTATCAAACTTTGACATCTGCATTCTTTCCACCTGAATAACACCCTCCTCGCGGCCTGAATGGCCGGACGCCGTCCACGTATCCCGTTTGTTATCAATTAAAAGTCGGGGTCCTCCAAAACGGCCCGAGTCGTTTATTATCAATATCAGGTCACTTCGATCACACGAGATGTAGTAGTAAAAGAGCAATTCTCTAAAACTTCCCCTACAGCGCCCCACCAGCAGCCCCATCGTTGTTTTAGAGGCGGGGGTGGAAAGGTGGTAGAGTACGATATGATTATGATCCTAGGTTGCCTAGAAACGCGCAGCTTCAATCCCCTCTACTCTATATAAAAAGCGAGGGTGGCTAAAAGCGCACCACTTCGTCTATGTGGCTCGCGACCGTGCGTCGATTCTCCGTTGTTCTGTTACCTCAGTTGTTTCATGATGCAGCTTGCTTGATGTTTGTGATGTATCACCCCGTTCATGTTGTTTATTTCCGTATTGTTTCCGATTCGGTGTTGTACGAGGACAGTTCCGTGATGGAGTTCTCGTCTATCTAATTCCTGCGAAGGTCGGCATCAGCTGGTTGGTGGGAGCCGAGCGAAAGCGAACACACGAGACGCCTTGGTGAGTTGTCAGCTAAAATGCAAATGGAACTGTGGAACCGAATCGGATTCCATCTGTCCGGTTTCGTGGCTCCGGAATGTATTATGTATTAGAGGAAACGTTCCACGATAAAACAAGTTCAGTTCTTTCTCATTTAAAGAAAACAAGATGAAATTTCTGCCCGAAATCTGAAATTTCCACACTTATCCTTTAGAAAATTTCAGGATTAAAAGCTGCAATGTATAAAAGGAAATAATTTTGAAGTAGAAATTCGTATTGGAATTAATTGCAAAATTATTTCATATTCATCTTAAATAAACTAAATACCAGATTTATCTACATTTTATTAACTATACAATACAAATGGTCTTGAAAACATTTAAATTAAATATTTAATAAAGGTTTTGAAAAATTAATAAAACTTTAATATAATTAACTTTATTGATATTATTTAAATTTTAACTCAGGATTTTTTATTAGAGTCCGATAGTTCCAAATATCTTTGATTGTATGCTACAACATTAGTTGAAAATTTGGTTACAGGGTGATCGAGAGTTGATCGAGAGGGAGTAACAATTATAAATGCAAATTCGAGAACGGCAATTAAGTTGGAAATTGTTCTCAAAACTAATGAAAATGCACATGTAATTTCATGTGACTTCATTTCATATTACATATTTCTGACTTTATTGCAAGATAGTGGTTATTAATACAATTCAAATCAATACGAATAGTATTATATGGATTTTCTTGAAATTGTAAATAAATTACTCAAACTTATGTTGCTTTGAAGCTATAAAGATAATTGAAAATAAATACAATGATTATTGCAAATAAAATATTGAGAGTGCAAACATATGGAGCCGAAGAAATATAGCAATAATAGAGGCATTGGGATTTAAAGAACTCATTCAGCAGTCCAAAGATGTATTACATCACTTTAAAGTTAGTATAAAGTAATATTGAGTAGTTTATTAGAATTTCTTTCAGTCCGAATTATGAAACAGCAATTAGGTGGAAAATGATCTGAAAATCATTGCGAATGAATAAACATATATTTTTATGTGTTCTATTTTCATCTCCTAAAAAACGATTCCAGATCACGATTTTAATGAAATTGCACAAACATTTTTTATAATGCGGTTTTTAAGATTACTTTTTGATACAATTTATAGTGTTTATTAAATATAAGTCAATATGAATACGATTATAGAGAACCGTGTAAAAGTAAATGAATTAATTAAACATTATAATTTGATTTAAGCTACAGTGATCATTGAAAATAAAATAATGATTTCCGCAAACGAAGTGCTAAAAGTCTAAATTCATTGGTCTGAAAGAAATATAGAAAAAAAAAACAGAACGGAGAGCATTGTCGTCAAAGCGAGAATAATTAATGCTATGTTTACGGGCGATTTGACGCTATGATTGAAATCTGCGATGATAATTGTAAAACAATCATCGTAATAAAGAATATACGAAAATTGGATATGCAGAAATCTATGAATCATGAACAGTACATTCGTATATGTTCGGCCTATTATGTTAATGTAAGTTTAACATCAATTAATTTTGAGTAATTTCATAAGAATATGAGTTGCATGTGATAGTTGTAATAATAGAAATATAAATCGACCGGGGGCCAAGCTGGATGCAAAATATGATTCCTTAGGTTTTCTACAATAATAGTATCAAGTTTAAGTGATAGCCTATCACTAATTACTTATATAAATATTTTAATAGATTTGTTCTTTTATATGTATATGAAAATTTTTATTAACAATAATATTTTATTACTTATATCGAATAAAGCAGTGAACAGTTATTTATTAATATGTAATAATGATATTAAAAATTTCAAATTGAATAAAATAATTTAAATCAGAACTTTTTATATAGGTATTCTTGTTAACAAAACATTATTTGTTACATAATATAAAATAGTATATCATTCTAGATACATGAATCATAATTAAATTTTAAAAGAAAAGCTTTGATATAAGTTAAACATTAGTAATTATTTTTCTTGGATTCTGCTGTAAGATTAATCAAACGTGTTCTTATTTCCTCAGAGGGATGATTGAATATACGGAGTTATTGCAGTTATCTGATAAATGGCGAAAGAGTCGGAAAAGATGTGCCAAATTCAAATAACCAGTATGCACAGCAGCGGTCTTCTTTACCAATAAATTATCCTACCTAAGATGGAAAAAGAAACAAAATTTGTAACAATAAGTATTATCAGGATGAGGTTAAATCATGGTCGATTTTCGGAGTATCTAAATAAAATCGTGATCCTGAATACTGCCAACTATATATATATATATATATATATATATATATATATATATATATATATATATATATATATATATATATATATATATATATATAATGACTATCGATGGCTTTAATCCATATAATTTTCAATTATGGGTACTATATCCCAGCTAGTACAGACTTTATAAAAAAAACTGTTACTTTAAATATCCCATCCCTAATTAATATTCAGACACTAGTTTCCTTATCTATTCTAGTCATACCGTGATTTACAATTTTTATAATGGATCTTTGTGCGTGTATCAGTTTAGTGACGACGCACGGATCACATGCTACACCACTCGCTTGCTACACCTTGCACGGATCACATGCTACAGCACGTATGTCTAGCGACATATGTTTCGATGAACTACGTACAGCATAGACAGTTAATAATTTTTCGAACAAAATGCAATTATGAAGTCACGTCTTAGCTTTATTGTACAATTTGATTCATTGGCGTCTCAATATTTCTGTAAAATTTATTTCATTTTTGTTTCATTTATTTTAATTTTCGTTAAATTTATTTCATTTATTTTGATGGAAATATCACTTTCATTGAATGTTTTTGTGGAGAACCTTTTCATTACTCCGTCATAGGTTGACGGATTTGTATTGTACTAACTGTTATTCCAAAACGTGTTTTCGGCACGTCATTGTTCGAAAATGTTAGTTAACTCATTCATATTATTGTTACCTGTGACGTACACGCAAAGAATCATTATACAAACCATACCTATCTGTGTTTAATGGCCGTTGCAAGGAGAGCAAGGGAGAGAAGAGGGTTATTCCACATTAATAACAATAATAATAATAATATATAAAGAAGAGGGTACGAATGTCTGTGGCAAATGAGCTTTTTTTATAAAAGGGTCGGTTAAAAGTTAAAGGGGGACATATTATGATAAACTCTTGGAACCTAGAAACTCAAATCCTGGAATTTCGGTCAATTATCCCTGTCATATCCATACACACTTATGTTTATTATATTAACCGTAACTCATATTTTAATGCATCGGTATATGCACATTTCGATACCAATGATATCATCCTTAGCAAGGTACGTTTATTATTCAAATATGAATTAGAAACTAACCCTATTTTGTACTATCTAATAAAAAGGGACAATAGATTAAAGCAACAAAGAAATGGAAATAAAAACAACAAGAACAAATCAATAAAAATAATAATAAAGAACAATTTGTCCTACTGATTTTGTAGATAGTATGATTTTTGATAGATTGATCTTTTTTAATTGCATTATCTAATTTTAGTCAAAAAGCAATGTAAATATATTTAAAATTGCAACATTAAGAAGTGTTGGATTAACAACTACTGATCAAAAATAATAAATTATAAAATGTCTTAGAATATAAGCTATACTTCATACAACTTTCGAGGAATTTGTACTATTTTTACAGGCAATAGACATGAGGTTTCTGTTAAGAAAAGTATCAAATATCTTACATAGTATGTCAAAATGTTAATGTACATTAACAAACAAAAAATGTTTCTCGCTTTAGAAATTTTATCATGTTGGAGTGTATATGTCATCACAGCATATGATATATGCTGTAAAATACATGCATATACAAATGTATGATAGAAGAATACATAATTTATAGTTTTCCTAGCCTCAGTTCTAATTTGAACATTACAATACTTTGTTGAGTATTTTAAAAATTAAAAGTAATTGTCGACAAATAAAGACATTATTCATATAATAAATGTTACTGTTATACGAAATACATATTTTATATATCTAAGGGATTCCCACGTAGTTTTGAATTAACTACTACGAACTACTGCTTCTATTAAAATTCGAAGTATTCAAACAAGAACTTGATGTTATGTTTTAACGGGTGTCCCAGCGAGAGGTACCCGATTTAAACTTGTCGCCATTACTCTTGCGGCAGGTTTTGGAAGTTGATGCTTCGTAGTTATTACGTGGAGAGTATGCCATTACAAAATGGAGCGCTATACTGTTCAGCAACGCATAGTTATTGTCAAAGCGTACTACGAAAATAATGGTTCAACTGTGGGCACTGAAAGAAAATTGTGCAATTATGAATCGTCGTGAGGCACCTGCTAAGCGTTTAAGACCCCATTAGGCCCCATAAGATCATAAGACCCCATCACACTCTTTCTTGTAAGGCTACGTTAAAGGAAAAGTCTATGACAATAATCCCGTTACGATTGAACAGCTGAAATATAACGTTAGCGAAGTTATTGCGGACATACGGCCACAGATATGCCACGAAGTGATGGAAAACTTTATCAAAAGAATCCACTGCTGCCAGAGAAGCAGAGGCGGCCACTTAAAAGATTTTATATTCCATGTCTAATGGCATAGTTTAAATAAACAATTGAAGCCAAAATTCTTGTAGAAATGTTATTTATTTGCCCAATAATTACAAACATAATCGGCTACCTCTCGCTGGGACACCCTATATTTTAAAAATAGTTGTACACACCTTTGGATTGGAAAAACCCTTATTTGTTACAAACTGCAACTATCTAGCAATCCGAGAATTTGTAGAATTTATATTCGGGTATTTTAAAATAGTTCGAATAATCTGATGAGCATTCCTCCTTTTATGCGGTCGTCCGAATTCGCTGCAGTCTGATCTATCCAATATCGAAATTTTTGGTCAATTTTGCTCTGAGTAGCGCGCTGCGATGTATTTGAAATAAAACATAGGCATCTATTATTAAATAGCTCGCATATTTCGTTTGGTACGTAACCGGAATATCCATTTATGACCATATTAAAAATCCGTGTGTCATTGTTATTTCCTTTTGAATTTACACTACCTATAAAAATAACTAACGTAAATGCTTGGAATTTCATTAATATTAACTAGATTAATTTCTCTAATATTTCCTCTATTTTCTTTGTTTCGATTTCTTACTGTACGGGGTGATTCCAGAAAAAGTGTATGAAACGGAAAAGTATTTTAAAGTCAGTTGAAATTTGGAGTACATTTGGGATTATTTAATTGCTATTCTTTAAGATCCTTATATGTACAGCTAAATGCATTATCTGAATCTTTGTAAATATATGTTTTAAAAATATTAATGGTAAAACAAGAATATATTAATATAACAATATGTATACATTAGTAATAACAAATAGGGACCTAATAATCAACTATTAGTTATCTATATGTTCTATTTTTGTAATAATACAAACTTTATCATGTATTTAGAATTCACTACATTACCAATAAAGGCTGTCAAAGTATGAAAACGTTTAGTATTCAAATTATTAATTATTTATTATATAATTGTTCAATTATTAAAATAATTCATGATTTAATTAATCAAGTAATTTTCGACGTTAGGACGGTTCTTTAAAAACGGTGGACTGATCTTTCATGAACACCGAAAAATTATATATTACTCGATGCTCGTTTCGTTAACTAAGTTGGCATTACCAGGAGTTCATTAGAACTTGATTGATTTGCAACAGTTTTAATTATCTCCTGATTATGCCAGTTTGGTTAGTGAAGCGCGCTTGGTGTGATGTGTAACCTTTCTGTATTCGTGGAGTGTTGGTCTCTTATTTTTATTCTTACATCTAAAATACCAACACCTTCTCACTAAACTACAGTTAATAAAAAGAAAGTAGAATTGAACGATTCTACACAGGTAACATTTAGAAAATTAACTAAATAATTAAAATGCTGACTACGACATATTTTCTTAAATAATTATATAACGTTGGCAATTGTTCAGATTTTTACTCCGTTACTGTTTATGAAACTGATTTTTTCATACGATGGAAAAGTGCGTAACTATTTTGTAAAAAGAGAATAGTTTATATTTATAAAAGATGTAAAGGAGATATAATTTCAGTAAATATATAAACAACATGGTCTTTTCTATAAAGTAATTATGAAAGAATATAAGATAATGGTATATAATAAAAAATATAAGAAACTTTATTTATTTTAAATTATAGGTTCACCACACGAATAAACAAAACGTACTTGTTTTATATAATTTTACAATTTGTTTTTTAAAAAAATTGGGAACATACAACTTATTTGTAATTTATAATATTAAATCGTTATAATTGCGTTTTGTGAGAAATATAATTTAGTCATTTTTTAGTTCACCAGATGTGCTGAAAATTATTCATCATATTATCTTGTTTGTTGTATTAACATGAACCACATAATTTCCCTTCAAAAACGAAACTATTATGGAAACACCAGGTATACATTTCCTGCAGTTATACAATTTTTTAGAATAGAAATATTTTCTCTTTCAAATAATTATGAAGGTAACAATTTTTTGCTAAAATCAATTCCTAGTTTAACCCTTTGATACTGCTTATTGGCCTGACATATTTTAATCATCCTGTACTTATTAATTAACAATAACGTACTTATTGACACAGATCTATTTTAGGCATTGTTTTTTAATTTCTATAAAATTTTAAACACTATTGTATTTATTACTCCAAAACCGATGAAATGGCGAATGCGCCATGTGTAAATAGTATAATTTTGTATTATTCTAATTAAGATTAAACTTAAATGCTTTAAATAAAATTTATAAATGTTCACTACCACATTATATTTGTTAAAAATACTAACCAATTTTATTATCTGTAATTATCTTGGATGTATTTTTATGTAGATTATCGATAAACTTATGTGACGATATTAAATACTTAAAAATAGTATTTAAATGTATTTATATTTATTTATAAATAGTGCATTATATAAACTTATTAGTAGACTTAACTTGTTTAATATATTCGAAATATTATAATACTTCGGTTTTTGTATTTTCCTAAATATAAATTACTTCGTATTTTGCATGAAAATATTTGGAATACAAAATTGTCAAAAATCTATTAAAATCAGGATACGTTAGCTTCTGCTTTACAATTCAAATATTATATTACTTTTCATAGCTATGTAAATATACATATTTCTTTCGGACCGAAACGATGTGACTAGAAAAACCTGTGTTAGTTCAAATAGATTAAGAGTTCTATTTAAAATATAAAATTAAAGTTATATTTACGCGAATCTTGCAATATTTGACGATTTATGTATCACGATGTGAAAATAATACATAGCCTACTATTATGCGGAAGACTCTCACTATCACTCATACCATGATGTCGATAGTAAATTAATGTGCATTCAAAAGGTAGACCGTCTTTACACATTCGCATATTTGAATGTGATTAAAAGTGTTTTCTTAAAATAAAGTTTTACATGCACAGACATTATCTTCTTTTCTCTAAAGAGGGGAAAATTACGGAGGGGAAGGTGACACACAGCGATGAAAACAAATGTATCTGACTGGCTACTTTTCAATAAATATAAATTTTCCTAAAGATAACAATTCATTTAAGGCCCAGTGGTGCAAATAACAACTACTAGATGTTTGGTTAAATTTATACATTATATGCAATGAAAACTTTCATAATACATTTGTGCTTAGATTCTGACAATAAAATTTGGCGCCCAAACGAGACACAAGCCTAGGAAGACGTATATTAAGCATGTTAGCAATGTAGATAAATCTACGTCGAAAATGTCGATAAGTCTTTGTAAAATTAAAGAGTTATCAATACAAGTGATATTCGAAAATAATTTCAGATCATCAGACAAAAAAAACAGATGATTCTATTTAGATAGTAGGGTTACAAACACATTACCAACGAATATGATAAATAATAATGGGCCCAATTTAGCGTCTTGAGGTACACCAGAATAGGTGAAGAATGCTTTTAGTTAAAAACTATTATATGATAAAAATATTTAGCCTTGCATTAAGCATGGCTGTACTGTAAATACACATACATCATTACAAGATCGAAATAATTCCAATTTAGAAATCGAAATGCAAAGTGTGATTCACTTTGTTAAACGTTTTCTAAAAATCCATGTACATTACATCGAAGTACTCCTGTTATCTACAGATATTTGCAACAAATATGTATGAATTTCGAAAAATTCGTTGAACGCTTTCCTAAAAATCTATGTTGGTGTGGGGATACAATATCTTTAACCCTTTGGTAAATATATGTATACAAAAAAACTTTAAAGACCTTTACAATATTTGATAATGTTATAAGGCGATAGGTTCTTACATAAAATAGATTATCATTTCTTAGAATAGGACATTGTTGTTTCTTAAGCATAGGAAAAGGTATATGTAGTACAAATAAGGTAAATTAAATTTGATGGGTCTGACAGTTTTTCTCAAAAGTTACTCTTTGAATTTCTAACTGTGGAAGTGCAGTTTTATCTTACCCAGTGAGAAAACTAATTAGGAAAAAAAATAAACAGTTTTAAAGCCTTAAAACGGACTTTTTCGCACGTAGAACATTTCTATCTTGAAATTGAGTGGCCGAGAAAAAATAAACCAACACATAAATTCAGAATATGTGTTCAGACGACTGCTTCAGTGCCGTATCAATACGTTTGTGATCGAACGAAATTATTTTCTTTTCTCTTTCATTCGTATATGATACAGGCCATATATGTTTTTTCGTTCAATGCAAAGTCAGCAATGCGTTAAATGTTTATGTTTAAAATCTCAAAATGAACATGAATATTTAAATCGTGCTTTCTCATGACCCATGGACAGGATGGGGTGTGTCCTATCCACCTCAAGATCAATAGAAGTCGTCTGGTAGACATCCCTAATCAGAATCAGTCCAAACCCGATCAATCCGACACGATTTAATTGTGTGATCGTGCTAACAAAAAAAATTCTCAAATAGTCCACCATTGTGTTTTCTTATGACCTATGAACATGGTAGAGTAGGAGAATAGGTGTCATCTGGGAGACGTCCCCGATCAGAATCAGTCAAAACCCGATCGATCCGACACGATTTAATTAAGTTATCACGTTAACAAAAAATTCTATTAATGCCGATGACAACGACAACGACAAGAACACTCATACAGACACGAATTTTGTAAAAACCATTTTTTTTTGTTTTTAGGCTGAAAACCGAAAAATAAACGCTGTAAAAAAAATTTTCCATCATTGTATTTCCAGCATTGATTGCATTACTTAACTTACTAAAAGTAAAAGAACAGTGGTATTTTTGAATATAAATATTTGTTTGTTTATTTTCTTTTATATATGGCTATTGGATTAATTAATATTTATTTATTATTACATAATTTGCATAAATACAAATTAGTTTATTGGAGTTATAAAGTACTAAAGGAAATATGTACAAACATAATAAATAAAATGATTAAATTTAATTCAGAATAAACACACAGACGCGACGAATTTAATATTGAAAGTAATAACCATAATCCATCCAACATCGAAACCGATACACATTTATATATTCGGAAATTATACACAATGTTGGGACTAGCAAAGCCTATCTGTCAAACAAGGCCGATATTTAATATCTGAAATAATTTTGTGTATATTTTCATTTCATATTTTCCTATATATTTATTAATAATTGTATTATAAATATTAATTAATATACATATCACTCGTATTTGTGATTTACTGATATTCCATTTATAATTAGTCAGAATTATATGCTCAGGGTATTAATAGAGGTTATTAAATTAAATTGGTGTTATACGTGACTCGATTAGGGAGAAAAATGTCGATTAAAAAGATTGGATACAGTCTTCCAAACTCTCTTAGGAAATCGATATCGTTCCCCTAAATTTTCTTCCCTTAAATACACATGCTTAGAAGGAGATTATTAAATTCCTCCCCCTCTTCTTGGGACTTGAACCTAAGCATACAATGTATCGCAATATTGGGTTCAGTTCACCACCTCGGACCACCGTATGAATAACATTGTCCCCGACACTATTATAGAGGAATACAATAGATTGTCCTATCCATGCATGCAGTGGAGCAGCATGTTGTACTTCCATAACTCTAGGTCGAACAACTGAATCGGCTACTTGCTATTAAGTTATTGTATATGAACCTTTCGATATGTGAAATACGGAAAGTATAGAGACATTGTGTAGTTTATTTCATCGCTATTTGCCAAATAAAAAATCTCAAAACATACCGTGGCTTGTTTTATGGCTAGGCTCAGGTAGACTGTCCCGTTTATTGGAAATATAAGAGAGATTTTTATTTGAAAAATGGCGATGAAATGAATGGTAAATATGACAGATCCGCTGTAATATTATTATAATCGCTCAGCACAACAATTTATCCACAGGAGATTGGCAGCTTATTTTCGTACTTTATTCACACAACATGTATGCTGATCGGGTACGCCGATTGTTGGTTGTAATACTGGTTGTATAAATACAATTAGAAAGAGATGACATCGATGCAGATGTTTAAAACGGCTATATAATGATTATACAAACCCGTGAAACTAGTAATTCCTTAATCAGATTTTTTTTGTTTTCTTGCTTCAATGTTTTTGTTACAATAACTCCTATAATAAATTAATATTTAGTTTCCCGTAGAGCAATTTATTTCTCTATTCAGCTTTAAAATTACAACTATACTTTTGAAGCGATCTCTTGCACTTTCTTAAGACTAATTAGCGTATACTAATAATAAAATTTGAAGTCCTATTCATAAAGCTGTACATAATTATTAATTCAGGCTTATAATTAATTCGCGAAGCGCTCGTTTGTTTCTAATCAATTGCTTGTATTTTTTGTACCACGCAGTCTCGATATTAATTACAGTAACGAAGTTAATGGCTATTTAAGATTTGAGGATACAATAAGGTTTCAAAAAGAACGTACAAATATATGTCCTTAATACATTCTTTTAATGGTGGTCAATTTCCGCTACTAAGGTACACAGACGCCGGGCGACGAGCTACCACCACGAATTTTTTGTCGAACCCCTCACTCTTGCACTGCGGTAGGGATATTTTACCTAACTAACATATAATAGACAAGGGATCTACGGTTTTACATCTTTTCCGACAGATGGTATGTCTTCTACATCAGATTTAAGAGAGAATTTTATTGTTGATTCTCGTTTCTTGATTCTTAGCAACATATCATTGAAACTGAATAAACTACATTCTTCTAGTATTTTTCACTCTATTACTTGTACCTTTTTACATAACATACAATGCACATATCTCGATACTAGAAACGTGGCAGGTGTGACAGTGAGGAGAGACGAGGCATCTGGTGTAACAATTATTATATTTTTGACGATGCGATGGTGAGTTCCAGGTGTCTTTAAATTATCTTCGAGGAAATAGGTCATTACAAATTATGTGTGTTATGTAAAAAATAATGAAAAATTTTATAGTAAAATCAGTTTTGCTATAGAATGGTCGGTTTTCTAGGTACTATTTTCTTTCGGAACAAGGTGATGTACATTTTCGTTTCTTGATTCTGAGCAACGTATCATTGAAATTAAACAAAATGCATCTTTCTGGTACTTTTCAGTCGATTCGTTTTGCACCCTTCCACATAGAATTTTATGCACTTATCTCAATACTAGAAATGTGAAAGGTATGAGGTGGGGAGAGAAAAGGTTATGTACTGTTACAATTATATTTTTGAAAATAGTGAATTCCAGGTGTCTTTAAAATAATTTACGAAGAAGTAGGTCTTTGTAAATTATGTATGTTATGTAAAGAGTTATGAAGAATTTAACGATAAAATCAGATTTAGCACATAGTGGCCAATTTTCGATATATTAATTTTTTTCAGGACAAGATGTAGATTTTCGTTTCTTGATTCTAAGCAACGTATCTTTGAAACTAAATAAAGTGCATTTCTCTGGTATTTTCAATCCTTCTATTGTTTGTTTTTATATAATATCCTATGTATATATCTCGCATACTAGAAACATGACAGGTGTGACTGTTAGGAGAGCTGAGGTATGTGCTGTAAATTTTTTATGATGGTGGGTTTCAGGTGTCTTAAAAATTATCTTCGAACAAACAGGTTTTTCCAAATTATGTGTGCTATGTATAAAATAATGAAAAGATTGATATCAAAATCAATTTTGCCATAAAATGGTGGCTTTTCGAGATATTAATTTTTTTCCGGACAATGTGATGTAGATTCTCGTTTCTTGATTCAGAGCAACGTATATTTGAAATTAAACAGAATACATTTTTCTGGTACTCTTCAGTCGATTTTCTGCACCCTTTCACATAGAATGTCATGCACATATCTTAATACTAGAAATGTAAAAGGTATGGCGGTGGGGAGAGACAAGGTATGTACTGTCACAATTATATTTTTGACAATAGTGAATTTCAGGTGCCTTTAAAATAATTATCGAAGAAGTGGGTCTTTGTAAATTCTGTATTTTATGTAAGAAGTCATGAGTAATTCAATGATGAAATCGGTTTTGGCAGAAAGTAGTCGGTTTTCGATATATTAATTTTTTTCGGGACAAGATGTTGTAGATTCTCGTTTCTTGATTCTCAGCAACGTATCTCTGAAACTAAATAAAGTGCATTTTTCTGGTATTTTTCAGTCAATTTATTACGTCCATTTACATAACATACATGCATATATCTCGATACTAGGAAATATGACAGGTGTGACGACGAGGAGAGTCGAATTATGCGCTGAAACAATTATATTAACAATATTTTGACGATGGTGAGTTCCAGGTGTCTTTAAAATTATTATCCAAGAAATAAGTCTTTATATATTGCAAAAGTTATTTCGGATGTCTCCTACTAAATGAGATACCTGTATATCTACTAAACTATCTCTATATCCTAAAATCTATAACTAAAGAATATAATAATACATTGAAATGATCTGGAGCTGGTGAGGTCTACGTTTTACATGGAGCCTGTGGCTTGTAGTGTCCTGAGAGAGTGCCGTTTTAATTATCAAAAAAGTGACCACACTGCTCTACTAACTATGTAGGTATCTCCGACTACGAACTTATATTTTGAGCCTTGGCAACTCTAAGTGTTGTCAGACGCCACCTGACGTTTACAATGGAAAGTTTGACATTTTATTTTGACATCATAACCTTTTTCACAACATTTTATCATTTAAGCGCGATTTGTGTTGTTTACATTGATTTCGACGTGAATTATCAACACAAGAGTGCATCGATCAACTTACTTCCACTTTTGGCGATAATGCACCAAAAACTGATAATGCAAGATCGTCATGTGACATACTGTGAGATTGAGGAAACCTTAGGCATTAGTTCGACTAGTATGTATAAAATATTGCATGATCATTTAGCTACAAGAAAATTTGTTCTCGTTGGATCCCACATAATTTGAAAAACTCTCAAAAAGATGCTCGTGTCAATTGGTGTAAACAAATGCTCAGGAAATACAATGGCGGTGCTTCAAAAGACGTATATAACATTGTAACAGGTGACGAATCATGGGTCTATGCGTATGAGCCGGAAAGTAAATAGCAGTCGACTGTATGGGTGTTTCAAGATGAACCAAATCCAACAAAAGTTGTTCGCGATCGAAGCACTTCAAAACAAATGGTTGCCTGTTTTTTTCAGAATACTGGTCATGTGGCAACAGTGCCTTTAGAGGAGCGTAAAACGGTCGATTCTGAATGGTACACAACCATTTTTTTCCAGAAGTCTTCGGTGAAATAAGGAAAACAAGCAAATGCCGTCGGATCATTCTTCATCATGATAATGCGAGCTCTCATACATCTCGTCTAACAACCGACTGTTTGAACACTCAAAAATCGAATTAACGGGTTATCCGCCGTACTGTGCTTATCTGGCACCAAATGACTTCTTTTTGTTCACGTACGTCAGAAGTAAATTGCGTGAAAACGATATTCGTCGACAGAAAACGTTGATGCGTTCAAAAACCATGTTTTGGAGATATCTCAAGCGGAATGAAAAAATTGCTTTAACAAATGGTTCGAACGCATGTAAAAGTGTATAGATCATGAAGGAGAATATTTCAAAAACGATAAAGTAATTTTCAATGACAAATTAAGGTTTTTTTATTAGGAGGCTCAAAATATAAATAGTGCCCCCCCGTATTACACAATTTCCCTTATTTAATATGATCCTATACGTGCCCGTCTACCACTACAAGAAGCGCCCATTATTCCGCTGATAACCAGGTCGAAATTGAATTTTACAATATGATTTAGTCACATTAACCCTACTCGATATTAATCCCTCAGATGCGGAGGTGGTCAGGTCGGAAATAAGCATACTAACCCTGTCTGGAATATATAATTTACTTGGGGGTAGAGTTTAATTTATAACGGCGTGAGCTACGGAGAAAATAATTTACTGGAGAAAGAACAGTTATAAATTAATTCCGCGGTCTGGCTTCGGGAGAACGGTTTCGTCCGGGAACGAAGGGGCTGGACGAGATGAGTCGTTCACCGAGATTGGCCCTGCGAATGCAAATATGCGGCCTTCAGAAGCCGAAGAATTATTTTCTTAGAATTTTCGACAGCTATTTAAAGCGACAAATGTGATATGCTACTGTACAGTGCGCGGCATGCTACTAGGATCATAACTTTAAAATAACGTTACATGGTGCAATATAATTTAAGAAATATAGTAAAAGTAGTACAGTTGTCCTTCATAATAAATAGACTGTTTAATTCAAATATGTACTATTAATATATAACTGTAAATATCGATCCAATTCTTGACGGATAAATTACCCCATTCTCCCCTATTTATGCACCCCCTGAAACATCCCAAAGGACATTCCCGTTTTGAATTTGTACTGATGGTGAATAAATATAGCTAGGTCGGGAATAAATTGCCACTCAGTGAAAATTTTAAGGCTTAAAACTGCTATACTGCAAGGGGTCATGTCAGGAGACGCACTTTGCATCAACGAGTTAGTATCAGGAAGACCGAGATGGATCTCTTCACAGGGAAAATAGAACAGGAGAACAGACAGGCTTTTATATTTCTAAATATATTGCTAACATTTGCCTCAGAAGAGCAATATCTTGGTGACACTTTTGAAAATAAATTAACTCAGGAACTCCACCTTAAAAGTAGACTAGGATGTGTTTACATCTTTTGTGCGTAGTGCCGTATAATTGTATCAATCGTATAATCAAAATCAAAGTTGTTATGTGTTTTTTTATCATAACGTGTGTTTTAGCCTTTAGTACCATTCCCTGTAGATGAAAAGTAAGCTAATAGTGACAGAACGGAAGCTTAGTCGAGTGTAAAGAAGCTTTTCTTTAAATACCGGGTATAATAGGATCATGGTATGCCCCCTTTTTCTTTTAGATTTGAAGATAATTGATTGAAATTTGGTATATGTTATACACATAAAAAGCGACACTTTTTGAAATACAATTGATTTTTCCTTTACTTCCGGTCTAGCCGGAAGTGATACTAAATTTCGATTTTTAAATAGAATACCCTGTATATTATTGCATTTTTGAATTCTGCATAATTTTATGAATCTGATGATACCAAATAAGTGACATTTAGAAAGTCAACATTTTTTATAATCTAATTTATAGTTTTCTATTTAAGTGTACCATGACGGTTCCGATTTATTCTAAAATCCGCGTAATGCTACAAAAATCGAAATCCCGTCAAAAATACTAAATCACGTGATTTATGAACAAATAAAGTTCATCAAAATAGTTTTTGGGACAAAACTAAATTTTTTCAAATATAATCATATTGGTATCGTGGTACCATTTATTAGTACTGTTAATAAGGAATTTATTCATATGTCGTATTAAAATGTGCAATGGTACAAACAAAATTACTGCTAAAAGAAAATTTTAGTATTTTCTTATTTTCTTTTAGCTGTAATTTTGTTTGTATTTATTGCACATTTTAATACGACATATGAATAAATTCATAAATTCAAAGTCATACTCTGTGATAGAATGCAGGAAGCTCTTATTGTTAGAATAACGGAGAAATGTTGTAGAGAACGCATTCTGTTTCTTACTCTTAGGAAGACCGCGATGAATCTCTTCACAAGAGAAAAAGAACAGGAGAAGAGAAAGGCTTCTGTTCTTCTAAATATATCTCTAATATTTTTCTTGGAAGTGAAATCTTCTGGTGACATGTTTGATAACAAATTAACTTAGAACCTCCACCTTCAAAGGAGACTAAACACTTTAGCATCTCACTTGAGCAGTATCGTAGAACTGTAGGAACTGTAAGAGTTGGGGACGAAATTCAAAGTTGTCATGTGTCCTGTTATCATAAAGCCGGTGACAACCTATATAGATATTCCCCAGGAGATGGAAACATAGTTGAGTGCAAAGTCCTTTGTCTATATTTAACTGGAGCTAAGCAAACATCACTAACATGGGTAAGAGATGTAATACTTGTCACCGCTGCCTAGTGTCAGTATGGTACTAGGCTGCTATATGTCTAGAAATGAATAGTATCGATGTTAAATATCTTGAAAAATGCCAATTAGGTTTTGAGATAAAGTTTGTAGTAATAAATAGTTTTACAGATTAAAAAATGTATTCACAATTGATAGGTGCGAAATACACCCAAAATTGATATACTGGATATTAGGTAGTAGCCTAATAGATAGCATCCAATATCACAGGATCTGATATCGTTATAAACTGATGCATATTTGTCCACTGACTTGCCAAGTTGTAAACGCATTTGCGTCTATGATTCTTATCTCTCCATCAAGATAGAAACGTATTACATGCTTACTAGATTACTTTAATACCATGATTTTTATATTCGAAAACTTCGACATAAACTTGCTCACACTCTCTCATGTCTTTCTTGTACATAAACGTCATAACACGACGTTCTATTCTAATTTGAGCTACTCAAACGTGCCTAGATTATTATTTCTATAAAGCCCTGTAGGAAATGAAGTTACAGTTATGAATGGCACTCGTTGGAATTAAATGTTCGTTACAAGCCTGCTTCACGCTACCATATATAACGGCAGGCTGTTATACCTCTGTACTAACTGTAATGTTTAACAATTGGCAAGTCGCGGTTTTATTTAGGCAACACTATTTTTTATAATAATATCAAATTATAATATTATGTATATAACTAAAATAACGTTCTTATCGTCGTTATTAGCGAAATATGTTAAGCGAAATATTCCATGTAACGCAAAAGTTTCCATATACTTTCATAGGGAATAAAAAATATAGCAACATCGCTGTTAAATATCAGTTTTGAGTTCATAGGGCTTTATCATGTTTGTAAACTTTATTTCATCAAAATTTACTTCGAGTTTCCGAGATATTTGATTTCTTCTATGCATATAATTAATTACGAAAGTTATAAAAAGTAACTTTAATATTTCTTAATAATTTTTTCATATTATACGATTTTTCGTTGCAAATACCACGCCCGAAACACCCCGAAAACGCAGGAGCGCGGCTGACTCACCCCGTAAACGTGCCGCCTTTTCGGTTTTCCATAAAAAAGAATCGACGAAGTTTTATTACATTTCTCATATCAGTCGCGAGGCCGGCAAGTAATGCCCTACTTGTTCGACCCGTGAAAAGTTTGATAGTTGGAAGCGGTTGACGTTCTTTAATCCCGGAATTGAAAATTCCCGTTTCAGCGGTCGGGGGCTGAGCTTCCCGCCGCGCTTAATAACAAGCGACATGCAGTTAAATGTCATTTGTTTAATGTTACGGCCCTTGTTAATATTAATACAATGTGACATTTAATTTATGATAACATAAAATCATAAAGAGAGGCGTTTAGGTGTCGGAATGTCGCGTCGATTTATATTATGAATTCCGCATTCAGTGGCTGCGTCCAGAATAGACGGGAGGGGGCATGGAGTGTAGAAAGAAGTACTGAAAGATCGCGAGAATATACCAAGTTGACATAAACTCTCGATTTACGTTTGTGTTCACCAATTTTTTGTTTATGGCGCATTTATTGTATCACCTTTCTTTCTCTACTAAAACTTTACCAATTTCTTTTACAACAAGTTTCTTTACAACCAGACTTTACAATTAGAATCTAACAGACTCATTTCTCTTTTCTGTATTTTTCGACATTTTTCAACTTCGTCATATAGAATATGTGTATTATATGCTACTTTATGATATACGTGTGGTTTTTGTGATATCACTTATTGTTTATCAAAAGAATAATTATTTTTATTATTTTGGTATTTACATACTCAAACCATGTTAGATCAGTGATATCTTAACTGCCAAATAGAATATTACGTACAGCTCGTCAACAATAGGAACAAGTCTCAAAACTGGGATATTGGACCGCCCATGAGGTGCGCAGTAAGTAGCCTGGTCTTTACTCAGTCGCATTGAGATCTACAGAGTGAATATCGATGAATATATTTTGAATGTAGTAAATGTATCCAGAGTTTGAATTGATTACTCTTTCTTCTCAGCATACCTAGAGAATCTCACAGTTTGTCCTATTTTTGATGAGAAATAAGTCATATTTATAAAGTCGGGAATGTATTTAATAAGTCGAAAAGATGTACACGTTTATGGTTTTAATTTGTTCACTTGTTTTGATGGAATAGTATAAGGTCTTACGATTTGGACCATTTCCTTTTATGCTAAAAATAACGAGTCAGTTGTTTTCTGAAGACCACGTGGAAATCGTATTTCGATTTCGAAGTAGCGAATAACAATTCCTTTTTGTATGTATTAAGAACAATTAATTTTGTCCGTCAAATTATTATAGTAAATTTAAAAAAATATGTGTATTGTAATTTCATCTATAGTGTAGTATTTATTAACTGCTTCTTTGGAGATACCGTTGATTTTTCAATCGCAGAACGAGGATTCCCCATAAATTCAATTCTCTACCAAAAAAGTGAAGAAACAAAAGATTAACAAAAGTAAAAAACAAAAGAAAGAGAGAAAATAATGTAGTTGATTTTCCACTTCTTTCCTTCAGAGGGCTCTGAATTAAGTGAAAAAATAAACAAAACTTAAAATAAATTTCTATTATCAACATGAGTAATTGTCACTTTCATATTTGAATAAAAAACAAAGGTACTTAAACTATTGTCTTCTTTTGTTGAGTTTTTATATAAAATGATTACTGAGTCTTAGCACATTTGGAAATAAAACAAGATAATTCTGTAGCCAAATTCTGTAGCCATGGAGACGTGCGCATGAATTGGATGTTTCAATTATATTATACAAAAAAATGTATATAATGTAAGTATTACATTACAAATATTTAAAAAAGTATTTTTAATATTTTTAATGGTCCATTTTATTCATCTAGATAGAGTACCATTAATTCTGCCGACCATAGCAATGCTACAAAGTAAAGTTTCATCAATAATTTTAAATTATTTGATCTATAGAAACATAAATTTTACCAAAATGGTTTTTGCTTTAACACATCTTTTTTTCCAACACTGTCATAAACATTTATGGATATACTCATGTACTCACATTGGTCGAGGAGTGAATATAGAAAAATTATAGAAATATCAAAATTCTACGTCAGTTGTAATTAAGGAAGTCTACCAGTTACTCTAAGGGTAGTTTAGATTATTTATACAAATAGCATTATCTAAATATTGATTTGAATTGTGAATTGCTTATACCTACATCGATTCAAATATTTCAAGTCTACGTGATGGCAACTCGGCTGCTACCGGTATACCCCAGTACAGCATCACTGATGCGGAATTGCGGTGGAGAGCTTTAATCCTCCTTAATTGTTTTAAATGTTGATATACATACATATATTTCCAGTTTAGGTACATTGTATGTATAATGAAGTTTATTCAATTAAAACGTGAATACAGGACATGGAATTCTGAATCTGTTTCACAAGTTCACTTAAAAATCGTACATTATGTAAAACACGAATTTATCCGTACTACTATCAACCGGAGTGACCAATGTAAATTTAAGGCTGAAAAGAATAATATTGAAATTAATATGAACTAAACGGAATTGTTTATTGAAATAGACCACTTTGGTGCATCAAATTTAAAGCATACTTCCAATATTTGTACAGTTAGATTAAAGCACAAACACCCCATACTATAGTTGGCTACAGACCAGAGACCACTCTATCATAGTTACGCTGCCGTATTTTGGCTTGTATCTCGGTATTTTGTTGGCGGGTTCCGTAGACAGCGCCTCGGAATCCCGGAACTCCTATCTGATTCTGTGGCCAGGTGATAATGACTTTAATGACTACCATAACGACTTTTATGGCGTATTATGAGCCGGCTGCTATTTTCGATGCGGTTTTCTGTCAGAAGTTTATTTCCAAAAACGCCCATGTGCCCCCTGATTCCTTATCTGTTAGCAGGAGTACGAGGAGCTTTATCAGCCGGACCACGCGATATTAATGTAATTTACAATAGCATATAAATGTGTGGGTAATTGTATTAGTTGTTGCATTAAATCAGTGGTAGTCAACTTTGTTCCCACCGCCCGCTAGTGGGCGTTCAAGGTTATATTGTGGGCGGTAGGGGCTGGGACCGTTATTACCGCGTATCTATGGCTTGTATGCTGATTCATTGCGTGTACGTCACAGGTAACAATTGTATGACTCAATCAAGTGACATTTTTGAACAGTGTCGTGCCAAAACACATTTTAGGATAACAGTTAGTATAATACAAATCCGTCAACCTATGACAGAGGAATGAAAAGGTTCTCCACAAAAACATTGAATGGAAGTGATATTTCTATCAGAATAAATGAAATAAATTCTACAAAAATCAAAATAAATGAAACAAAAATGAAATAAATTTTACAGAAATATTGAGACGGCAATTAATCAAATGATGCAATAAAGCTAAGACGTGACTTCATAATTTCATTTTGTTCAGCAAATTATAAACTGTCTATGCCGTACGTAGTTGATTGAAAGATATGACGCTAGACATATGTGCTGGTAGTTGTGGCATATGTATTAATAACAATTGAGAGAGGTGTAGCATGTGATCCGTGCGTCGGCGTCGTCACTATATTGATACACGCGCAAAGATCCATTATACGAGTACAAATTGTATGACTCCGACAGAGTCCAAAAGTCATGCTCCTAGCATGACTTTTGGAAGGCAGTCATAACTCTTATGAATTGCAAAAATAGTGTGTCATTATTTATCGACAAACTTAATTTTCGTTATAAACCACTGAGGAGAGAACTTTATCAGTGTCCTGAATTATCATCTATGAAAAATGCTGTAACTCCAGAGGAGATTGAGAGACTCAGTGGCTACTTTAATGAACTTAAATTGGATATGGAAAACCGATTTTAAGATATTTTGAACTTATAGGCACATAAATTGATGAAAAATCTTTTTATGGCAAATATTGAGGCTGATTCAACTTATCGAGTAGAACCGATAAAAATTATATATGATGAAGAAAGTAAACAATTTAGATAGTAGTGGGTATGAGGACCTATAGGACAAAATAGAAAAGAAAATGTCTGCATTATATCCGAATATGTAGAAGGTGATGTTTATTGATATCTTTTCCTACCTCATACCTTGTAGAGTCAGGCTTTAGTGCTGTTAATCATATTATAAACAGATAAATCGTCTGAATATTTCTGAAAGAGGAGACCTTCCTTTGTTCCTTATGAAAATTGAACCAGATGAAAGTATTAATAAAAAAATAAATTTAACTACATATTTTTACCAAATTTTCACTCAAACAATAATTACGAGCACTTTACAATTGCATTATGTTACGTATCGTGAAACGGATACGAGGTTAGAAAACTTTACTAAATACCATAAATATTCTAAAATGGGCGGTGGGAATAAAAAGGTTTACTATACCTGTATTAAACGCTCAAAGTACATGTTTTTTAGTATCCTTTTAAAATACAACACATTCGATGGATGTTAATGAAACTCGCAAAATATAATTCGTTAATCAAACTGGCATTATTAGGGAATAATGGGAGTTTAAATATCTTGTGATTTTCTAAACTTTAAGATTGCTATCCATAAAATCAAGCGAAATTGCTCAAAATGGTCATATGGAAGTAGATTTACAAATTATTTGTAACAATTACAACGAACTAGTGGAAACAATAGAAAATATATATAGAGTGTCTTAGTTGGAAATATAGGATTTGAACTGCGGGCCATTTGTGGGCTGGTAAAGATAGGGTGTTAATATTTAACTAGTTTCATATACAAATCATGCGATGTCAACATGCTTGGGTGTTTCATTTGGAACTATATAATAAACACAGGTTTCTTATTCTTTAACATAAAATGGAAACGATACGAACTTTTCATTGTCATGTCTACTGAATCTTGCATGCTGACAAATACAGATCTTTCCTTAAAATTGGATGCGTGGTGGCTCTTGACACACTCAATTGTTGTGGGCGACGTCGAATTGATGTATTTAGATACTCCCGTACACTTTCTCTCACCGCATCTATATTTTTGATGACGACCATGACGAGGACGTATTGGTGTTGCCTTATCAATAACAGAATCGATTTCTGTAAATTTCTTGATTAAGTTACTAACTTTTAACTTTGTAGGTGGTTCATTTTGTCCTAATTTAGTGTGAATTTTTCTTAATGTAAATGATTGCTCACTTTCATAAAACCTTTGTACTCAAACTGTTCGTTGTTGGACTGTTAATCGCAGCATATTGACGTTAAGTGGTTTGTAGGTGACAGTCGTAAAAAATCGACGCTATATCTTTGACAGAACACAAATGGTGCGCAACTCAAATTCTATAGTTCCAACTATGATACCCTAAAAATACCCTTCATTGTAGTTAGTGGAGTCCAATTTCATCTGGCCTATGACAATTCTGTTTAACAATGTAAACGTTTTAGTGTTTTATAAATTATAAGTTATTATTACCTACGTTATTTGGTTACGTACCTATTATTATGCACATGCCTATGGTATGCGGACTAAAATTTTCTTATGGCGAATATTTTTTACTTAAATCTAAGGTAAGCTAATATAAGATAAGTAAAATATAAGTGACTTACTCTAGATTATATATTTATGTCGGAAATGGTTTCTGGACAATAAATACGCACTGTATTTCAAATTTCATATCAGTACTTTAAATATAAACGTTTACTTAGTTTCTGTGTAACTGTAGGGCAAAGATTTCCTCTTCCATAGCAAAGGATCACGTTATCTCCATTACCTTATATTCATCTATGTGATACATTTAATGTTTCTATCCCCTGACATTTTAAAACTGCACATTTTGCCATTCGCATCAGGTATTTCCTATAAAATCTACACCAGAAGTAGAAATAGTGAGGTTCTCACAATGGAAACCCCATTACCCCGTATACATTAGAATAAATCTCCTCGCCGTTATACTGCGAAAGTCTCGCACGAGGGTAGAAATACGGGGCTTTCTAAAGACGCCTCTGATTTTTAATTCACGAGGGCGCCGGGGAAGTGTTTTATGCCCCAAATTCAAGGCAGATAAGCGGTTCGAACCAATTTACAAAATAGAATTCCTGATTAATTGCCCGGTACTCCGCGAACCACTTCCAGATCCTCACAATCAGTCTGAAGCTGTTTTACTTTCGAGTTGAACACGACTAGATGTGTTTTCTGTTTTTTTAGAAAACAAGAAAATGGGATTCGTATCCCTCGCGATTTCCAATTTATTTTTTGTTGCGACTATAGTAGATTTTACACTTAAATGCGATAATCGCGTAAGTATACATCACAAAGTGTTGTTGCGTACAAGTAATTATGTGAATTTTTCAATACTTTTCAAGAACGATTAATAATTTAAACAAACTCTAACAAATCAGTTTCTTAATTTGGAACAACATTGAACAGCATTTTATACACAATTTTTTTGTCCAAACTTGTATCTACGTTGATAGCTGAAATTAGGGTAAAGAGAAAATACCCTATATTGAGTATATCTTATATCCTATATTGAATACTGTTGTATCCTATATTTATTATTGTAATAAAAGTAACACCATTATTATGTTTTAATTAATGCTGTGTATATTCTCTAATAAATGTTTTTGTTCACTAAAGTGAACAAAAAAAATACTTTATTAAAAATATATATGGTTAAAGTTATTCAACAGTGCTGTTGAATAGTGCATCAAGGAAAGTGGCTTGTCCTCTCTTAATATTTAGTCCTATTTAAGGATATATCAATGGAAAGTTTACACTGTCTTTCTGTTATGACTAGTAGGGGGAATATCATTTATAAATGAATAGTGTACATCAATAAGACATTTATTGTCAAAGAATTGGCTTTAACATAATCCATAACATGGAATTATTATTTAGTTTAAAATAATTGTTTGGTAAAATTTGTGTTTTTACTGTAGAAGATGCAGCGTATCATCTTTGAATATTCCGCAGTAAAAATCAACAATTAAGTTCCATTCCCTAGCTGCATTCCAGTGTAGTATGTAACGTTTTAGTCGTTTACATTTATGGCGAAAAAATCGAAACGCGAATGCTGAAAAGTGATTTGCAATTAATAGTTAAGAACACTCAGTTGACTAATTATATAATAGGTGGTCCAACCAAAACGCACGATGTTAATTGTAAATAAAACAAAAAGTTTTCAGAGAATTATCTTAATATTTTTTATTGTGATAGAAGGATCTATGACAATTATGTGTGAAATAAAATATCGGCCAAATGCTCGCCATGGCTTCGGTGGCATACCTCTATCCGATGGTCCATATTTTCAATGACTCCGAGACATAATTGAGGTTCAATGTCGTTAATGTGCCGAATTATCTCATCCTTTAGCTCTTGAATTATTCTTGGCTTATTAACGTACACTTTTTCTTTTAAATATCCCCAAAGAAAGAAGTCCAACGGTGTCAAATCACATGATCGTGGCGGCCAATTAACATCGCCACGACGTGAGATAACACGGCCATTGAATTTCTCGCGCAAAAGTGCCATTGTTTCGTTGGCTGTGTGGCAAGTGGCACCATCCTGTTGGAACCACATATCGTCCAGGTCCATATCCTCAATTACTGGCCACAAGAAGTCCGTTATCATCTCGCGATAAGGAACACCATTCACGGTAACTGCTTGGCCGACCTCATTTTCGAAGAAGTACGGCCCGATGACGCCGCCAGCCCATAAACCGCACCAAATAGTCACTCTTTGTGGATGTATCGGCTTTTCAACAATCACTCGTGGATTCTTATTTGTCCAAATGCGGCAATTCTGCTTGTTAACGAATCCACTGAGGTCAAAGTGTGCCTCATCGCTGAAGATGATTTTCTTTGTAAAGTCACCATTTACTTCTGTCTGTTCAACCAACCATTCGGCGTATTGAAGACGCTTGAAATGGTCAGTAGGCTTCAGCTCTTGAGTCAATTGAACCTTGTAAGCGTGTAAATTCAAATCTTTATTCAAAATTCGCATCAGTGATGTTCGTGAGATGTTCAATTGGTGGGCACGACGACGAGTCGAGGTTGACGGCTCTTGTGCTACACTATCGCGAACAACAGCAATGTTTTCCGCAGAACGAACTGGGCGAGCATGCACAGGTATTTTCACATTTCCTACAGACCCGGTTTGCTGAAATTTGCGCACAATTCTCCTGATTGTGGACACATTTGGTCGATTATGCTGACCAAAAAAGTCACGAAGTGCACGAAATGCATTTTGATTTGAACGCCCATTTTCGTAAAAGGCTTCAACAATCTTAACGCGCTGCTCAATTGTGTACCTCTCCATGGTTGAATTTGTCAAACACTGAAAGAAAGAAATGTGAAATTAAGTTGGGCAAAAAAGTTGACGTTAAGGTGTGACTCACTATTAACATCGTGCATTATGGTTGGGCCACCCTTTACAATAGCCTAGAACATTATTTTAAATAATGGCGGAGGTGCCACTAATTGTAACGTAATTTAAACTTCTTTAAATATCTCTTTACGACTATTGTACCTTGCTTCCTAAATGGCATTTTATAACTATTATATGTGTTAGTTATGGGTTAGAAAGGAAGAAATAATACAAAAAAAAGATTTAAATAAACTCGAGTAATACAAAATATCTATACGCGTTGCATTGGCATCTCCGTCAATTATTTAAAATTCATTTGCCGGGTGCTAGATCATTTGTATTTAGTCTTAAGTAAAAAATCGCCTTGAAATATTTCAGTTTTGATTTTTCGGCCGATATTTAACAAACTATTATTTTTCTGTAGCTCAACTCTCGCACAAACGAAAGGAGGTTATGTAAACCTGATCTGTATTTCCAGTACTACAGCCACAATCACTTTTAAATCAGCACACACATTTGAAAAATAATAATGTAAGCCCTTTAAGTGATAATCAGAAATATGGGAGAGGTGGAAATATACCTGTATCCCGGCAATTGCCAAGGCTAGAGGGTTGAGACCTCGTTTTCGAGGAGGTTGGAAAAGAATCATGAATTCTCTTTGTATGACGTTGCTATACGGCGCAAAACGTGTTAGGTCTAGGGATATTTTATAAATTTGGCAACAATGAATTTAAATATTTTTAGCACAACACCAGAAAAATTATTTTCTAAATTTGGACAACAATAACAAACACGTTTACTCATTAGGAATACGTTATTAGGAGTACACTGTTAGTTTACGGTCTATGTAACAAAAATAGTGTAGCTGCACGGCGTAAATATACAATAAGATTTTCAAGGCTAAATTTATCGTAGGTTGATTTAATTGGTGTTCGGACTATGTTATGTGTTTATCTTGTCACAATGGTAATACAAGCTTAATATCGATTAAATTAATTTCAGAATAAGACAGTTTAGCTAGGTCAATAATACAAGCCCTTAACCAATTTTAAAAATTCCAGAAATTTGCTGACAGCAAGCAAGACAGTCGCAATCCTGTGTTCTAAAACTGTATGGGAGGAAGTGGTTTTTTCGTTAAAAGAATAACGCTGGACGGGCAAGTACCACCAAAATAAGATACTAACTCAAAATTCCATTGACCGCATGCCAAAAAAAGCTGATGTGATCAACGAGAAAGAAAGAAATATTAGTGTAAAGCAATAGTTGACAAGTCACGACATACCAACGTCTACTGCGCTAGCTGTATTAAGCCTGAATCTAATAACTTATTGACCCGATCCAGAGGCGTAGGGGCATATGGAAAATGAGGGTTTTTATTTTTTATTGGACTGTCTTATAATTTTAGTTTTAGGTTTCCTGATATTCTGTATAAACAAGTGACAAATAAACAATAAAAAAAAACGTTTATACAAGTAAAAAAATAATAAAAAATATTTAATAGACTTTGAATTCCATAGAGAAACTTATAATATGTATGCATATTTGTTCAGTATGCTCTAGGGAATATAATACATTCAATATATATTTCTTTAAGAGATAACTTCTGGAAGTTATTGTGAAATCTATTGACTTATATTATTAAATGAGTTCCAAATACCTCGACTAGATTATAGATATTTTAGACTATTTTAGACTATGTTATTTATGTTCACTATATTGAAAACAAATTAGTAAAATCTAGACATTTTCAAGGGCTACTTTTCAAAAAGGCAGAATCTGTTCAAAAAAGTAATAGTTATCTTAGATATGTAATAATCATTCTTAAGGTAAATAAATTGATTTTAACATTTTAGAAATGGAGAAATATACGCGGTGACTAACTGGCTATTCATTTATAAGGTTGGAATTTTCTTTGGTGGAACCCATTATAACAGTCATATAGTTTAACTTTTTTCAAACAACTCCAATGTTTGTACCTATTTGTACCTTCTAAATCGATTCATCCAATTATTTTTTTAGATTTCCTAGGAATATGTTAATGTTGGATTTAATTAATTATTTAATCTTTGGTGAAACTGGTTATATAATTTTGTTTTCAAACAACACCAATATTTGTACTTTCTACATCGATCCAATACAGCTCTTTTTAGTTCTCATAGGAATACGTTACAATTTTAGAATAAAAAGGATGTCTTACAAGTAATTACTATAATTATTTCGCATGACTATATCAATAGAAAATTAATATAACTTTATACAGCAGCTAGACATTTTAAAGGTTTTTCGTGAATTTTCCCTCGGTTAAAAAGGTATTTATCAAATGTCGTTTGGTTGATATTTTAGGGCCATAATATTCCTCCAAAGGTCAGGTTCTAAAGTTCAAGCGGGGTATAATGGATTTTTCTTTGTTGAGTATATAATCAATCTTACAGTAATTTCAGAATGTAAATTTTTAATTCGAATTTATTTTAATCTTCTATACCTCTCCTTAGCAGTGACTCCCTTAAAACTCCATTTTACTCATTTAAAGGACTAAATCGATTCAGCAACATAATTAATTTCAAGTGTCTTTTTATCTTACATTCAACATAAGATTTCTTGAATACCTCTATTTTTAAATGAAAAATATTACATATTTACTATAAAAATAGAAAGTATCTATATGGGTATTATCCATTGGGTACTTGTTATTGATATCCATCATTTTGTACGATCCAAATCAGTGTTATATAGTAAATTTTTTTAAGACGACAATTTTTATTAGTCAATTTTTTTTTGTAGATGACACTGCCGAGTAGGTTTACGTGGACTTCTTCACTATTTACCAATATGCCCAATTTTATTTCTTCCGTAAACTGAATTTCATACCAGACTTAGGAAGTTCTTATTATTAAAAAAAAAAATAGAGAATACATGATAAATAACATAATAAAAAAAAGTTTTCTTTAAATATACTGTCACCCACATAAAATAGATGTCCCTCCTGTAAAATGTCGTAAACATTTTATAATCAATTGAAATGATTTTTTTTTAGATACAGAATGTTAGGATTCAATTATTCAAATGCAATTTGGGACAGCGGTAGACATTTTGATATTCTACATTCTAAACAGAACGTCACTTTACTTGGTTGTAAAATATGGATTTACTAGAGTCGATTTTAAGTGGGTCACACTGTACCACAATCTACAATGATTTTCTTTATATGAGATATTTAACTAAATATGAGAGTAAATTTAGTAAACTAGTCAGATTTGATATATATCATCAGAAAAATATAGTATCATCGTTATCGTAAACGCTAGACGAAGCATGGCTTGTCACAAGTCTGGTTACATTAGTTTTTTTTTAGAATAACTCATATATTATAGAATAGACCATTTCCTCTAATACACATGCCCGCCGACAACTTCAAGATACTATCAATCCAAATTTTCAGTAATTCTGGTTTAGAGTTTTTACCTCGTGGTATGTTCATTTTCACGTTACCCCACAAATAAAAACATAGAAACACAGTACTTAATCAGCAAGCCCGAGTAAACAGTGAAAACAGCGATGAGATATAAACAAATCTATAACGGGCCTCTGTGTAACATGCGGTGGCAATGTCGTTGCTATAGAAACGAATATCTGTAGAACATTGATTGTTTATCACAAGTTAGTTACAAGTGCTGAATTAGTTTCGACTTGCATGTTGTCAAGAGGCGACGTAGATCAAATTTGAACATATAATTTAACGGTTTTTGAAGTGAATATTTCTTTGGCGGCGTTCTGATATTTGACGAGAATGGAGAGTGAATTGGTAAAAATGTAACGTTTCCAGATTTCGTTACACGAGAGAGAAAAAATATATAACGTAGAGAGAAGGAGAAAGAGAGCTATACATCATATATATCAGTTTAGGCTATCCGATCGCATGCGCGCGTTGTAGATGTACGTCCAGACGCTATATATTAACAGCTGAAGCAGCACGCGTATGTACCGAATATTTATCAATGTGTTTTGTAATTATTTACGTTATTTACATCTGTGTTCTATGATTATTTGATAATATCCTTGAACCGTTTAACTTGTTAAAATCTAGAAGATATAATATATTTCATTCACCGCTCCCTACTGGTTTACAGCCACACAGGTGCAAATGCACTTGGAAGAGGCGAAGACAAAATCCCTTTGATTCTCGGAGGAGATTTCAATGTAAATTTTGGATCCAATGATTCTTTAACTTTCTTCGAGAAACATTTGGTCTGCTTATAAATAACAATCTCAAAGAATCAACAACAAATTACGGAACAACAATATATGCAATTTTTACACGTTATCTAGAAAATATCGAATCACGAACATATATCTCATATTTTAGTTATCACAAACCAATCATATCAGTATTACCAATTGTACCACCAGCCGATGATAGTGTAGATAATGAATAAACCGAATATTTTTTACACAAATTTTATATTGTTATATTTCTTTTGAAATTATTCCTCTCCCTTTCTCTCTCTCTCTCTTTCAATCTCTCGCTCTTAATCTCTCCCATTCTCTATTCTAAAGAAGTATTCACTTCTATCACGTGTACTATGCTGCACATGATATTTTTTTTGGTTAATTATTATTTTTATAACATTGTTTTGATTAGATTGTTAAATTATCTTTAAATAAATTAATAACATTAATAAATAATTGATTGGCACATTCTGAAACCCACTATAATCATTACTGTTCGCACTCCGATTGTACCGGGCCTAACCTCAATTAATATTAATATCCACTCTTCTCCCGAGCCATAATATTTGCAGGATTTTTACTCGGCGCAAAGACGGACCGCATCCAGGATTGCCAGCGTATGGAGGCTTAAATATAATCCCGCCGCCGCGGATCCCTGCATTACCGACTCTATCATTCATATATTCACCCCATATGGGGTTATTCCGCAAATTGTTGCTGTCACATGGCGTCTCCCGCAATTTGTCATTTTCGCTCACTTCGCGGTGTGCATACGCGAGCCAAGAAATGATAATATAAAAGAAAATTTCGCGAAGTTTGAACACACATTAATTCTACTTACTGAACTACTGACATAATTTGCGGGATCAAGGGTTATGGCAGGATCGTTAAAATCGAGTTAATGTATAATGAGTTGTAAAAATAATAGTACAAACCTTAAGCGTCCAGTTTATGTAAGTTAAAGAACTATTTTGGTGAGTACAAGATATTTAGAGACAAACTAGAGTTTATTTGATACTGGAGTAGGTTGAACCCTTTGGTATGAAGATTAGACTGACTTAGTTCTCCACAGAACACCAAAACAGTATTTTGATTTCTACAAGTTGAATGAGTTGAATTGAACTTTCAATACTTGCAACAATGTCATCTAGGCTCTTTGCAGAGGCAGATAATGCGAAATTTAACCCGTTACTGAGGATAATAATTTCTTCTTTATCCAACGATTGGGAGGAATAATTTTATACAATGGAAATATATTTCTGAGGAACTCAGAACAACCTCTTTTACTGAAGCTATTGCTTGTTGATCACTGATTATTTTTCTAATTTCTTATTTTGTGACGACATTTTCTTAATAAATTTTGTGTTAATCGATAGAAACATGTTCCTCTGAAATGAAACACCATGTTCTAAATTATTCAACTTATGGGTAAGCTTTTTGCAAAGTCCATTTGCTTGTAATTTCAGCATACTTCGTTTGATCGACGTTTGCAGGCTTTTAGAAACTTATTAATCTAATCTTAGTACTAACCTTATGATAGAGATTCAGTTTCGTTGACCGTGAAATCATCTTGATACTGGAGTGGGTCGGAACCTTTGGTGTAAAGATTTTTAGTTTTCCTCAAAGCATCAAAATACTATAAATAGTGGGTTGGTGTTTTTGTGGTAAACTAAGTTAGTGTTAGCTTATTTGAAAACCAATCAATGCAAATGCGCCACGCAAAATACAATATATGACGCTATTCAGTGATGTCGCTAACAGGTTTATCCAAGTAAACCCACCAAGTTGTTCCAAAAATAACAATTTTGTAAATAATAAATTATGTATCTACATTAAAATTTAATACGTCTATTGCAAAGCGTCTTGTGGATATGTACAAATCCGACAAGAATCGAACACCAAAACCACCAAATTTGTATATGTTTTATAAATAAAATCAGAGATACCAATGATTGAACGTCGAATACAATTGAAGAAGTGAATAGAAGAAGTAGTTTAGTAACAGTATTATAAAACATTAAATAGGGAAATGAGCGAAGATGTCAATGAGTCCTCGAATGATAGACCATATACTAATATTTTAGTTTTGACGAAGATAGTAGATGCAGAAGGATTCAAGTGCGCGTAAAAACTAGAATCGTTCATGAAACAAGGAGTCAGCTCTAGTGTTGACGTGTCGGTTACCCTGTCTTCCACAGAAAACTACAAATATGTTGAAATGTGGTCCACTGTGCACAGAATATTATTATTACGCCGGCGCCGGATTTGGTCTTGGGTCCTATATTTCTTCTTCTACATATTAAATGAACTTAATATTATCCGTACGCTTACAGACGCACATTATTTGTATCATATTATAGCTTATATCCGAAACTTTCTTAGCGTCCTCTGGAGTGCCCCAGGGCTGAAATTTGGGTCCATTATTCTTCATATTATTTATTAATGATCTGTCTAATGCTTATGTGACATCATCTTCTTTTTACCGACGACTTAAAATTCCATTTAAATATAACCTGCTTAAATGATCACTTTAGATTGCAAAAACTCATCGACTTTGTTGTACATTGGCGGCGTTATAATTATTATTGTTATTATTACTATTATATGCTTGCATTAGATAAACTCATTTTGTATGCTAATGTTACATCAGTAGTGGTTTCTGATAAATTAGATCAAGCTTTAACGAAAGAGTTCCACAATATAATTCCATAACCGGATATGAACGAATGGTTTAACAAAACGTATTTCTTTAAATGCTGTTAAAATGTATAAAGGTCAAGTGCTTTCATAATCGACAAAAGACATATAAGAGACTATTTAGATACTTCTATATTTTATAATAGAAATATTGTTAAATTCCTGGATTTAACCATTGATAAAGGTCTAAGTTGGTAATGTTCAGTGCTTTAACTTAATTTCCAAATTTAATTCTCTATGTTGCCAATTAAAAAATCTAAATAATGTTTTAAATAGTGAATAACTCATAAAACTATATTAGGCTCGAATGGATTTACGTTTACGTTAGGGTATATGTAGATTTTCTGTTCTGTTCTGTTTCCAAGATACTGAATATTCCTGTTCAATCAGTATTGACTTTTGGAATATTATTATTAATATTGTTTGCTTGAAGTTTAATTTTTTGTGACCAATATGGTTTTTTTGAGAAACAATAGGATAAGATGCTTCAAAATATATTGAAACTTGTGCTAATAAAAATTAAAATTTGTGATAATAAAAAAAAATGGTGAAATTAATAATATTATTAACTCTTATATGTTTTGTCCTGTTATCCATCATTAAAAGTGAAATTATACAAATTTGATGCCAAATAGTGGAGTATGGAGATCATCGATTTGATCGTCGTTTATGCAGTTGAACTTAAAATTCCTTTTTCAAGGACATACCAAAAGTTACATTTGGTTACATTTAATAAATACCAAAAGACGTATTTTTTCCAAATGGTGGCATAGGAAGAGTTTTTTTCAAATTTAATACTGCATCAAGCCGACCGATCATGAACCTAGTTCCAAATAATTTAAAAACCAAGAAACAAACTACATTTACTATTCTTTAATCTGTTACAAAATTGGATAAAATTTGATTTTTGTTTAAAATATTTCTCAAATCTCTTTCTATTATTATGTAATTGACAATAAAACAAAAATTGGTACTTATTAAATATTAACAATAAAGAATGTTATATTACGAACAGGAAAATACCAAACACAAATGCCTTTTGTTGTTTTGTTTATAAAAGCAATGAGAAAACGTTGAGAGATACATTTTTTCATTATAACAAAAATGCGGTGAACATTATTTCCAAGTAAATTAGTTAATAATTTTTAATGCTACGTAAATTTCATTATTTTTACATCTACTGTTTCTCTTTCTTTCCTTAAATTAAAAAAGGCCAAAGATAAGGCTGAAATGAAAAAGGTTAGATATTATCTGTTTCTCCGGTTGATACGGAGAAGTAGGATACTTTAAAGAAAAAGATTCTATCAGAAACATTCTTCGGATCATGACTACCCCATAACATAACTATAATACCCTTAGATTGTGCAATATTTAGAACGTTAACATTGAAGTTGTTATGTTAATTATAATGATAATGAAGGTATTATAGTAAATGAAAAGGTTAAAATAAAAGATTTACGTAAACCGAATATAACTGTACTGCTTTGGGGCGCTTTCTGCGTTAATCAAAAGTGGTCGTAAAACTGCCCAATAAAAAAGGAAAATAAAAAAAAACATTTAAATCATTGAATTATCATATTCACCATCATCTATATGAAGATTATTTCCGAAGATAAAGTAATTGTATTAATTGTAACAATTTAAAGTAAAATCTATATCTATTATATTTTGACGCTTCTGATATTTACGGGTTATTAAATAGTTATTTTTAATTAAATAATTTATAATTATTTAATAATTGCTAATCTGTTGAAAAATAACATTGAGGATATTGGGCATCAGTCTTTTGAACAGGTTTTTATAGAATTTATCAATGATTCTTACAGAATTTAATAATCTCTGTAAGATGACAAACAATTTTTGTTGTCATATCTTTATCTGGAACAAACACATTACTCTTATTTTAGAATAGGGGATTTCTATACACGTAATATTTCCATATTTGAAAAGTTGTTTCTAAAATGAATTCAGCCATACAATGTTTGTTGGGGTTTATATTATAAAATAAAAAAAAATACTGGTGCTAATATTCTGACAATTTTTGGGATTATTTTGTTCATTTTGCCTTGGTACTAATTTCTCCTTGACTAAAACTTAATTTCCATTAGTAGGTTTGTTGAAATTATTTTTAAAAGTTATAACATTAGTAAACGTAGTATAAAATATTCTGGATAACAACTAGATAGTAAATATTATCGCTCATAAAAGTAAACCAATGGTAAAAATTAACGCAATAGTGAAACTTCACATTATTACTTTTATATTTTCGAAAACTTTAATCGTAATATGTAAATGATATTGTAATTAAACGATTTCAACTAATGTTTAACAAATTAAAATTATATTATCGGGAAAAAAGCATGAATAAATAACTGAAAGGAACAACGACAAATTCAATGAAAATAGTTTAATAAAAACTTTTAGAAAACAAATTGGAAGTGAAACTAAATCGTAAAGTACGAACTCAGTAGTGCTTAGGTCCACTCTAGCTCTTATTACTGCTTCTATTCATCCACGTATGCTATTAATCAAGTGGTGAATGATTTATTGAGAAATATTTTTCTATTCGACAAGTTGTTCGAGTTCCCTAAGAGTTATAAGGACAGGTATGGGGTGCCTAACTGATCGTATCAGTGCATCCCATAGATGTTCTATTTGATTCTTGGCGGCCAGTTCATAGTTGGAATATTCACAAATCGAAGGTAGTCCAGTACCCCTCTAGCATAAAAATGAAATTGTCACTGACAAACGAGGCAAATGGCACTACGTGTTCTTCTACAATATTTCATACGTTGAAATGTGCATTCACAAATCACCCCCATATTGGAATCAAATCCATCGAAATATTGTGACCATCGAAACAAATTCCTGCCCCAGAATATTATTAATTCACTAAAAAAAATGGTATCCTTGGAGAGATATTGCAGGTAGCAAACCTCTCTTCTGGTCTTCGCTAGACTCGTTGGCGTCCATATGGTAAATTAAGACTTAATTTTGTTTCATCTGACAACAAAACTTGCTTCCAGTCGTCAATGATCCAATTTAGGTGTTCTCTTGCACAAATTTGGGTTGAACACGCAGTCCAGTAACTCTATGTTCTCTGGTGAACATTTATGCAATATATAGTCTTATACTGTCCAGGCCTCCTTCATTAAGCATTTTCCAGACCGTTCATCCAAAAATTGCCGCATTTAGAGCTGCTGCTAGGGCCTTGCTTAGCTTTAAACTGGTAAAATGACTTTTTCTTGAGGCGACTTGTATAAAAGACAGCATCTCATGCATCTGTAGACTCTCTAAAACCTGAAGTTCTACAGTATCTTCCAAGTTTATTGAAACGTCTAACTGTTCCTACTAATTGTTGATTGTCTAACTAACTCCTAACAAATCAGCCACATATCGCTGGCAACGTCCCTCGTTAACCAGAGTTACTGATTTCACTGATTCAACTTCTTTTAAATTGCATGGACGATTCGTTTCTTCTATTCTGAGTGTACTGGACAAAGTATTTCATTCGCGTGATGACATCAAATTAAAAAAGAACACGAGTGTAACTGAATTAATTGTCTATTACAAATCACTTCCAATAGCGTTGAATGTATGTATTATTAACAAACAAATACAAAATATTACTTTACGTCAGTCAAACATTGAAATTTCTTATCAATAGTGACAAAGGATCTAGGCTTAGGATTCCAGGTCACCTATATTAAATATTTTAAACTTATTATTAAAAAATTATAAGAAATAATGAAAAGTTATGCTGATACGTTAATTTTATCCAGGAATATATTTAACCTTACTCTACATGCTATGAGTACTGTTATTTAATTATATATATATTTTTTTTCTATTCACTACTTATTTCCATGCCACAGTGGACAACTTTTTTTGAGACAGACGCGGCAGGTGCTGGTTAAATAAATTTTGTATTTGAGGGATTTCACAATTTAATTAAGTACACTGTAATAAGTTGTCTGACGGTCGCTATTATAAATATTCAACAATAACAAGGGCTCGAGTCTCGAGCTAAGACCACTTTTAATTAATTTAACGTCAGGCAAACGTCAATAAGGACGAGTTTGGCACAAAAAGAGACCTTACTTGAATCCGTAATGAGCTCTTTACATTACATACACTCGACGCTTGAGATCCGCACGTTCTAATTTTGTAAAAATACTCATTTAGGTATAATAAATTGATAGGCGGTCGGGTGGTGCAGAATACTCTATTTTTCCCTGCTGGAGCTTCGATTGACTTAATTAGTAAATAATGTCGCAGACGCGGCAAAAATATTTTTCATGCTTTTGATCGGTTTAATGATAGATTGATACGCGGTGATACGCGCGAGTCTACACACAGAGAGAAGAATTTACTTGTTATTCATCAATTACTTTCATCACAAAATAAGCGCTGATTTTGGATATCGTTTATTATGCAGGTAAGGGTCTTTCAATAAGGACGATCTATTCTTAAATGTAAATAAAACAAGTTGTGTGTGAAGTATCCACTCGATTTTTTTATTGAAAGAATATTTTATGGCATTAAGTATAGAATATAATGTTATATCATGTATAATGCCAGTTTCGTTTTGGAAGAAGTACGGACCGATGATTCCACCAGACAAATATCCGCACCAAACAGTGATTTTCTAGGGATGCATTTGGTGCTGCTGTATCTCGACTGGATTGGTATCATTCCAAATCCGAAAATTGTACTTGTTCACATATCTATTGGGCCTCGTCGCTAAAGATAATTTTTGTGGTGAAATTTGGGTTAACTTTCAACTGCTTTAGAGTCCAATCAGCGAACACACGGCATTGTCTATGGTCATTTACCTTAAGTTCCTGGGATAGTTTGATTCTATACGCGTGCAGACCCAAGTTCCGATGCAAAATTCACCAAGTTAAAGTCGCAGAGTGGCCAAGTTATTGTGAACAACGAGAAATTGACTGCCTCAAATTTTCCCGTACACTCACACGCACATCAGCCATGTTTTCAGTAGACCTTGCGTTTCGATGGGGTGCGAGTGTTTGCTGATTCACCGGCCAACAAAAAATAAAAATTTCTTGCGCATGGGATTTACTTAATACTCATATATTCTGATTGTATAAAGAAAAATACATAAAAAGTGCGATTGGACATCGAAAATATTTGCTTTTAAAAATATTATGGTGATTTGACTATTTTTAAGACTATAAGAGAAGTACGAAGGCGAGGGGTAGTGTTTCTTGCGTCGCTAATATGTGTACAACAGTATATGATTGCGTATTATACAGGCATAATGTGTTTTAGATATTTCTTACCAGTATCAACCTGTACAAAATGGCTTCGAGAGGTTGTAAACGAGACGCTGACTCGTTTTGCTATATTTGTAGCGAATTTATTAAAGTAAGAGAAAAAAGTATGATTTAAGTACAAATTTAAAGATTTGCGAAGCCTATCAAGCTTACTTCAATCTACCTGTTAAAAATCAAGACAAGAAATGGGCTCCACATGTGTCATGTAACTCTTGCAGATATATTTTGGATGGTGAATTTATTTTAATTTTTTTTTAATTATATGGAACCATTCATTAGTTATATGTTACGTTTTATTGTAGGATGGTACCGAGGTGAAAAAAAAGCAATAAAGTTTGCAGTGCCGAGAATTTGGAGGGAACCAAATGACCAAAGAAAACATCTTATCCTGATCTACCATCGACATGCGCTCCAATACCCCATACAGAAAATTTTCCTGTACCTACTCCTCCTGTGTTGGAAAATCAACTACTCTCTCAAGGAAGTAATCCATCACGGAGTTAATCTGTATCCATATATTCAGAATTCGGTATTTAATCTGAACCAAAAATCAACTCTGAAGATCTCAATGACTTAATAAGAGACTTAAATCTACCAAAGAGTAAAGAAGAGTTATTGGCATCGCGGTTAAAACAATGGAGTTTACTTGATTCTGATATTCGAATATCCCATCAAAGAAAACGACATGAAAATTTTTTTTGTTTCTTCACTAAGGAAGATGGACTCTGTCTTTGTCATGATGTGAGGTTTATTTAAAGCAATTAATATTCCTTGTCATACAACTGGATGGCGCCTTTTTATTGACAGCTTAACAAAAAGGCTAAAAGCTGTTCTACTACACAATGGGAACAAATTTCCATCTATTCCATTGGCACATTCCGTACATCTCAAAGAAAATTATGACAGTATTAAAATGCTACTAACTGCAATTAAATATATGGAATACAAATGGGAAGTTATTGGAGACTTCATGGAGACTTCAAGATGGTGTGTTTTTTAACTGGAATGCAAGATGGATATACGAAATACTCCTGTTATCTTTGCCTGTGGGATAGTAGGAATGATGCAGCTCACTGCCGCCAAAAACATTGGGTTGAACGTACTAAGTACGAAGTAGGAAAATGCAATATTAAGTGTGAAGTAATTGTCGATCCTAAAAATATATTAATGCCGCCATTGCATATTATATTGGGTCTTATTAAACAATTTGTAAAGGCTGTTAATCATGAGTCCGAAGCTTTCAAATATTTGAAGAGTTTTTTTCCAAAACTTTCAGAGGCGAAAATTAAAGTTGGAATCTTTGCAGGCCCTCAAATAAAAAAAAATTATGGATTGTTATATTTTCCCGCGGTTACTTAGCAATGAGGAGAGAAAAAAGCCTGGAACAGCTTTAATGCAGTAGTTCATGGTTTCCTTGGAAACTATAAAGCTGAAAATTATGACGAGCTGATTACTGACATGATTTCGAATTTTTGTATCATCGGATGTAGAATGTCTCTAAAGATGCACATGTTACATTCTCATTTGGATGAATTTAAGGATAATATGGGAGCTTATCCTGAAGAACAAGGTGAACGCTTCCATCAAGATATAATGGAATTTGAAAGACGTTACCAAGGCTAGTACACTAAAAGCATGATGGGGGATAATATTTGGGGGTTCATAAGAGAAACTTCTGTTGAACATGACAGGAAAAGCAAAACTGTTCATTTTTAAACATTTGAACTCTACTTTAAGACAAACAAATCATAAATGGACGTCATTTTAATAAGTCATTTCTATGTACAGATTTTATGTATTTTTATTTATTTGGTTTTTTGCATTTTTTCTCACACAAAATCAAATATAGAACTATTTTTTGTTCTTATTCTCATTTCTAGCTATAAGATCAAAAAAATAAGGTATATATGTCCTATGCGCAAAAATGCTGAAGACCAGTGTATTTGTCAAACCGGTTGACTCGAATTTGGCCACCAAACGTATAATAGTCGACTCTGCGTTACGGTTGTGGCGAGGATAAAAATCATGTAACGTGCGGAAAGTTTTTCAAACGGAGCACTGACTTTGAAAATAAAATGTGATGAATTGCATACATTGTTGAGAACTATAATCTTCGATGGTGATTTGCCATACACTATTAAATGATTCACAATAAATTTTACAAATGTAAAATAATATTTATGAATATGGCCGCTATAACTTAACAACTTTCAAGCGTCCCTATTGAAAAACCCTGTATTTGCTTACAGCAATAAATATAAAACTATACAAAATGGATAATAATCTTCATATTGTGATATCCCTAGTTTCATAACGAACAAAATATGTTTTTTCCAAATAAAATGTACTTTACCCCATTAAACTATTTCTAATGACTCCTTGACATTCAAATTGGTCAGGCCCGCGATCGGCATCGGCGATAAATAAAAATTTTCGTCTTCTTAAAATGTAACAACGGTGTTCACACGTTTCGACTGACTATGGTCTCGCTAACAAAGGTTTTGTTGACTAAGTGCTATTACTGGGGAGTTGTTAAAAGCATTTCCTAGTTAGAAAGGCGCTATAAAGTTTCTGGATGTCGGTTTCGCTCACCCCCGTCCACATTCCTCAACTTTGTGATGCTCCTAAGTAACGTACGTATTTCAGAAATCTATCATAGAGTGTACACAGAAAGTATGGAATACATTCATTATACATACATCTACAAATATTGACATTTTGAATGTTGATTTGGGTTTGATAAGTGATTATAAGTGAGTTATTTATGCTGACTTCATACCTACCTTCCGCTTTTGTCACAAATCAGAATAAATTAAAACTAAAGGAAAAATTAGATTTTAATAAAAATTACATTTAATAAACATTAAAAAATAATGTGAAAGGTAACACCACAAATGGTTTTGAGTATCTAAGTTCTTTTCTTCTTTGAAAATCTCTCCCTTTTTAATAAAAAAATTCGTTTTGTAGTTTTTCTTGTGCTCGTTTTCGTTAGATGTTTCTCTTTTTAGAATCCAGCAGTAATCTGCCATCATCGCCACATCGTATCGACCCTGGTACCTCCTTTTCATCTCTTTTATGTCTTGATAGAGCCTTTCATCTTGCTCCTCACTAACAGCACTAAGATTTTCTGGAAAGTAGTCCAGAGGATCATGCAGAAAATGAATTTTTATGCTCATATTATAACCAAGTTGCCTAAACTTATCCAGCAATTTATTGACAATTTCCTCATACCGCGGATGTGTATAGTTGCCTAAAAAAATTCTGTTACATTTTTAAAGCATATCCAAGACTATTTTTTAATTTCTGTCATTGTTACTTCAAACTGTTGGTCCTGCATTAGTTTCATGATGTGTGGGCCTACGAAAATGCCTTCATTTAATGTTGCTTCTGAAAGAGCTGTAAATTTGCCGACGACATCATTCTTCTGTCGACGAAAATTGTTGTCCACGCAATTTATTTTTGACGTTCGGGAACAAAAAGAAGTCATTGGGTACCAAACCAGGACTATATGGCATTAATTCGATTTTTTGAGTGTTCATAAATTCGGTTGTTAGACGAGATACTCTTCTTCTTCTTCTTCTTCTTCTTCTTCTTCTTCTTCTTCTTCTTCTTCTTCTTCTTCTTCTTCTTCTTCTTCTCCTTCCTTCTTCTAAAATAGGTCTATGACCTATTCCCCTTCGATGAATATCATCGGTACTATGAGCTGGATCTGTTTTTACAGAGGGTAAGCAGCTAACCTGGCCCTCTAACCCTCCTCTCTTTTTCTAGCTTGGGACCGGCAACAGTACTACTAGGCTACTCAATCCACCCAGCAGCACTGCAGGCTGAAACGGCAACGGCAACGGCACACGGTGTTTTCAAGCGGTAACCCATCCAAGTGCTAACTGCGTCCGAGGCTGCTTGATTTCGGTGATCGGACGAGGATCCATGTTCAACATGGGATGGCCGTTACCATCAGTCAGCCGTTCAGATTTTTTGAGTTTTCAAACATTCGGTTGTTAGACGAGATATGTTATGATGAATTGACGCCGTTTGTTTGTTTTCCTTATTTCACCGAAGACTTCCGGCAAAAAAATGGTTGTGTTCCATTAAGAATTGACCATTTTACGTTCCTCTAAAGGCATTGTTGCCACATGACCAGTTTTTCTGAAAGAACAGGTGACCATGTTTTCCGAAGTGCTTCGAGCACGAACAACTTCTTTTAGATTTGGTTCAGTTTGAAACACTCATAAGCCCGCTACAGACTATGCGTGTATTCGCGATTTCGCGCGATACGTAATTCGTCCAGTTCGTTGTAGTTCGTAGCAATTCCCAAATCAGAGCTTACAGACTATGCGTTTGTTCACGATTCGTGATGTGCGTTAGCATGACTCATCTTTCATGTTAATGCGCGCCCTTTGGTATCCGTCAATTTACCGCCTGCAAGAGCGAATCACTGCGAACACACGAATCATGTTGTTTACGAATCGATTTTCAGCGAACAAGTCCCTACACACTATTCGCGAATTGCTCACGAATCGCGAATACACGCATAGTCTGTAGTGGGCTATACAGTCGACTGCTGTTTAGTTTACGGCTCATACGCATAGATCCATAATTTGTTACCAGTTACAATGTAATATACGTCTTTTAAAACATCGCACCGCCATTGTATTTCTTGTGCATTTGTTTGCACTAATCGGCACGAGCATCTTTTTGAGATTTATTCAAATTATGTGGGGTCCAACAAAAACAAACATTTTTACAACAATATTCATGCGCAATATTTTATATACGCTATTCAAACCCATGCCTAAGGTTGCCTTAATCTCACAATATGTCACATGACGATCTTGCTCTATCAGTTTTTGCACAGCATCAATGTCTTCTGGCACAATAACTGATTTTGGACAACCTTCAAGACTTTCGTCGGTGAGCGAATGGCGGCCACGATTAGATTCGCTATATCAGCGCTTGACAGTGGTAAAGGATGAGGCTTTGTTGCCAAAAGTGGAAGTAAGTTGATCGATGCATTCTTGTAATTACAATCCACGTCGAAAATCGTAATAGATCATCGCACGAAATATTTCACAAGTTAATTTCACTTTTTCGCTGAGATACAATTTTCAGATCACTGTAATTAGTGCAAGTCGCACTTAAATGTTAGGTTATGATATAAAGAAGATTATGGTCAAAAATGTAAAATTTTCCATCGGAAACGTCAGATGGCGTCTGACAAGACTTAATCTGGCCAAGGCTCAGAATATAAATAGTGCTCCATATGAATAAAATCCAAAATTATATTGAGGTTGTGTCACTCTATATGTATAAATATGCGCAGTTAAAAATATAAGCATCATCATCATTAGGTCATCAGTCCTAAGACTGGTTGAACGCTGACCTCCAGCTTCTCCTATCTTGTGCTAACCTACGCATTTCGCTAATTGTGCTACAACCTACATCCCTTACTATTTGCGAGCAGTAGTCTAATCTAGGCCTACCTCTGCCTTTCTTCACTCCTATTTCTGCCTCCAAAATATCGCGGACTATTCCCTCATGTCTCAGCAAGTGGCCTACCATTCTATCTATTCTCATCCTTATGTTTTTCCACATACTTCTTTTCTCGCCGACTTTCTCCAAAACTTCTTCGTTTCTAACCCTATCAGTCCATGGTATTTTCATCATTCTTCGGTAACACCATATCTCAAAATCTTCTAATTTCTTCCTACTTGCTTCCCCTACCGTCCAGGTTTCGCAACCATATAGTGCCGTGCTCCATACATATGTTTTCAAAAATCTCTTCCTTGTTTCCAAGTTTATTACCCTCGAGCATAAAAGTGCTTTCTTTTTGTTAAAAGCTACTCGACCCTGCGCTATTCTTTGTCTTATGTCTTTATCGCTTCTTCCATTCCAATTTATTTTACTTCCTAAATAAGTGAAGTCTTTAACTTCCTCCAATCTTTCATTATAAATTTGTACTTTCGTTTTTGCTCTGCTCTCGCGCCCTCTGCACACTAACACTTTAGTTTTGTTTTTATTCACCCTCATTCCGTATTCCTCTGTCAACACTGTATCCATTTCGTTCAATGCCGATTCTAATTCCTCCTTACTAGATGCCAATACTGCTATATCATTCGCGAATCTCAGCATTTTTAGTTTCTGTCCCTGTACTTTAATCCCGAAATCCACTCTATCTTTTACCACATTAATCGCCTCTTCGATGTACAGATTAAAAATTAGTGGTGATAGCGTACATCCTTGTCTTACTCCTTTCCTAATATCTACTTCCCTTTTTTCCCCTTCTACTTCTATAACAGCAGTTTACTCTTTGTATAGATTATGTACTACTCTTCTATCTCTATACTTCATTCCCGCGCTCTTTAGTATCTCGAACATTTTTCCCATCTTACGTTATCAAAAGCTTTTTCTAAATCTACAAATCCTATATAAGCGTTCTTTCCTTTTTCTATTGTTTTCTCTAACATTACTCTTAGCGCCAGAATAGCTTCGCGAGTTCCCCTATTTCGCCTAAACCCGAATTGGTCTTCTCCTAGTATTTCCTCCGCTCTATTATCCATCCTCTTCTGCACTATTCTGGTTAAGATTTTTGACGCATGGGAAGTTAGGCTAATCGTTCTAAAGTTCTCGCATTTGTCGGCTCCTCTCTTTTTCGGTATAGTAACGATAATGTTCCTCTTATAATCCTCCGGCATCTCGCCCGAAAAGTATAAGCATTTTTCTAAAATATATTCTCATACACCTGTATAAGCCCATTAAAACTGAATGATCCCGTAATTGTTGTCAAACATTTACAGCGGGTTGCGTTAATGTTCAAGCATCTGTTTTAAATAATTTTTGATTATCTACTCTCGCCATTCAACGCCGCCCATATAAATTTAAATTCACGAATTTAACATAAACGCGAACCCCATTGCTCATACAAATGGGCCCATATATCTCATTTTTACGGTCCATACAGGAAATGTTTAAAAGATTAATGTCATTCCGGGTCAAACTCCCTTAAAATTTAACATCGCACACATTCGCTACTATCGAGCCATATTTCATAATTCAGTTTTTAATATTCTAAATGTCACTTAATGACCATACGCTAATGGAACAGAGCGGGCTCGCCGAGGATAAAAGTATTCCTGAATTTTTATCTCACAAATTGTCGTTCAGAGGGCTTCGAAGTCACTAGAGGTATATATCTAGGCGCTTCATTAAATGATTAAATATATTTAAAAATATACTGCTACGTTGTGCAATATAAGGGAAGGAAACTGCGATGTTATACACTGAGAGAAATGCAATCTAATAATTGAAACGTTTATTTTCAAAATATGACATGTCCATAAATTGAAATTTTCCGGGAGAAACATAAAACCAATTGAATATGGAATTTAAGGGCCAAAAATTGCAAAGTGCAAATTAAATTGCAAGCATTGCCATATTTACTAGCTTATTATTTTTTTAGTTTTTCTACCCCACCTGTTGATTCACAAAACCATAAAAACTAACTTGGACATGTCATATTTTGAAATTAAATGGACGTTAAGTGCCAGTTAGGGCAATATTTTACCATAGCATTTACCATAGAATACCATTTTGATCACATGGTCACTATGTTATTATTATTTTCTCATAAAAAGAGTCAGCTGGGTGAAAATATTATTTTTATTACATAAAGTACCTGGGTAAAATACAGAACAAAAATCAGATGGCCAGGAAATGATTGTCGATAAAGAAGAATTAAATATAAAATGATATATACGTAACTCAATGAAATCTTCAGACTCGACTGCTTCACTCGTTCTCGTCTTCCATGACGAAATATTCTCGTAATATACAAGGAATTTATTGGGATATACATTACAATTTTCCAGATGTCAGCAATCTTTTATTCATCGATGGTGTACGAATTGATAGGTTTGTTAGGAAATCTTACAGGAATGGTATCAGATTTATGTAATAATATAAAAGTATCCATAGTGAGGCCATCGATTAAATTGCGACCAAATCGCCTTGGTCGCAATTTTATGCAGTACCAAAATATTTTTTTCTGTTTTGATATCTTTATGCCCATAAAATCTCATGACAGAACTTTATTTTTTTGAAATGCATGGGCCACTAGCCACTAGAAATAGTGCCGCTGGTCCTAGGACATGTTAACTTTTGAAAATAAGCGGAATTTGTTTTATTTTCTACTGTCTTCTATATTTAAGATATAGCCACCGCTTTTCACATATCAATGTGAGAAAGATTAATTAACAACATTGTGTTAGCTAAAATTCAAATTTCTAAAGAAATTGGACATGTCACTTTTGAAAATAAACGATTCAATTATTAGAATATCTCCTCCAAGCTTTAAAGAAATGGTGGAGGCGCCAATATTATTCTGTTGGTTGTCAACATTTTTTATTCAACTCGCCTTAATTTTAATTTTTGTTATTTCTTCTTTTTAATTTACTATTTTTATATATAACGGTTACAGATTCTTACGTCTCCGCAGTCATTACAGATTGGGAAATAAAGATACAGCGTTAATAAAGAAATGCCCAAATGAAGTCTATTATAATAATATATCTAAATACTTATCATCATCATGAGGTCATCAGTCCTAAGACTAGTTGGATGCTAACCTCCAGCTTCTTCTATCTTGTGCTAACCTACGCATTTCGCTAATTGTGCTACAACCTACATCCCTTACTATTTGCGAGCAGTAGTCTAATCTAGGCCTACCTCTGCTTTTCTTCACTCATATTTCTGCCTCCAAAATATCGCGGACTATTCCCCCATGTCTCAGCAAGTGGCCTACCATTCTATCTCTTCCCTTCTTCATGTTTTTCCATATATTACTTTTCTCGCCGACTTTCTCCAATACTTCTTCGTTTCTAACCCTATCAGTCCATGGTATTTTCATCATTCTTCGGTAACACCACATCTCAAAAGCTTCTAATTTCTTCCTACTTGCTTCCCCTACCGTCCAGGTTTCACAACCGTATAGTGCCGTGCTCCATACATATGCTTTCAAAAATCTCTTCCTTGTTTCTAAGTTTATTACCCCCGAGCATAAAAGTGCTTTCTTTTTGTTAAAAGCTACTCGACCCTGCGCTATTCTTTGTTTTATGTCTTTATCGTTTCTTCCATCCCAATTTATTTTACTTCCTAAATAAATGAAGTCTTTAACTTCCTCCAATCTTTCATTATTAATTTGTACTTTCGTTTTTGCTCTGCTCTCGCGCCCTCTGCACACTAACACTTTAGTTTTGTTTTTATTCACCCTCATTCCGTATTCCTCTGTCAACACTGCCTCCATTTCGTTCAACGCTGATTCTAATTCCTCCTTACTAGATGCTAATACTGCTACATCATCCGCGAATTTCAGCATTTTTAGTTTCTGTCCCTGTACTTTAATCCCGAAATCATTATATTTACGAAATCCTTTATTTATAAATACTTATATTTTTTTATATTTACCAAGTGAACAGTATACAGTATATCTAAAAATTGTAATAAAATTCGTCAAATTAAAACAAAATGTTTTTGGGGAAACCCCTCGGATATGTGCATTTGTATTGTCAAAATGACTGAAATTATGACTAAAACCTCTTAAATAACCTATGTTTCTCAGATGAGGTTGCGTTTGATCTTAATAGCAGTTTACACAGACACCCATAAAGATATTTAGATGACACAAATCTTCATTAGATGCAAGAGACCCATTCGCAAATAATACACAAAAAGAAAGAAGTGTTTGCGCGATATCATTTTGAAACCATATTTCTACGAGCCGAATATGAACTCAGATGGACATTTGATTTTTCTTACAGTTTGAATTATTGTCAGCTATAATCGTTTTATTTTCACATCATTATGAACTTGATTTGGTTTCAGCAAGAAAATGGTCTTGTACTTTATGCTGCAAATAATAGAGATTTTTTAAAGTGTTTCTAAGCAGATGGATGTGCAGACGAGAAGCACCAGAGTGGACTCCAACCTATTCAAATATAACCCTTTTAGATTTGGGGTTGTCTGAAAAATAGGATTACATGAATCGGTCAGGTAGAATTAAAGAAACGAAGATTAAAATAAAGAACATTCATAAAATTTCACCTGACACAATTAGTTCTTCTGTAAACATCATCCAGATTCGAGAAGGTTACTGTTAGGTCCAGGGTGACAACAATCATTTTAAATAATTGTTGTTAACAATTTTATTGTATTCAGTTTGGTTGTCGATAATAGTGAAATTAAGTATAATGATCTGTTTTTTAATATTTCCCTTATTTTTTAAGTAAAGTCGATTTATCTTCTTGAATTTGGTATAAGTAATGCCTTAAACTGAGGTATTTTTATACTTAAAATATTAAAATTGGGGTTATTTGGAGTTAGACGGTTGATGATGAGGGGTTGAAGACCCCTCAGAAGAACCCCCATTGCTCTGAAAATAATAATCGACGTGTTCGAAAAGATCCGTTTAGAAGCTTAGGTGATAAGACTAAAAAAATAGTAAGTTTTTAATATAAGCCGTAACTTCATAATTAACAAATATCAGGAATGTAAACATGAAACAGGAATATTTTTGATTCCTGTTTATTGTATGAAAATGATAAAAAATATTTTATTCAAAGTATTACCCATTACTAGCTCCACACATATTTCCTATCTCTCTGACAATTTGTGGATTTCATGCCAAAAACATTCATGCTCTTTTGAGGGAAACTAGTTATCGAGCTGTTTTTGTACGTTTTCGTAAGAAGTGAAGCCCTGTTCAGCAAGTGCGTGTCGTATCGATGCAAATGGATAGTAATCGGATGGAGCCAAGTCTGGTGAGTAAGCTGCATGTGAAAGTATTTCCTAACTAAACGTCTCAATCATTTCCTTCACCGGTTTTGCTGTGTGTGGTGGCACATTATCATGAAGCAAAATTACTTTGTGTTGTTTTTTACACAAAACTTGATTCAAATCATTTATTGTTGGTAGCGTTCAGTATTAACGGTTTGACCAGGGTTTTAGCAGCTCATAATAGATCACACAATTCTGATCCCACCATACACAGAGCGTTGTCTTTCGTCCATAAAGATTTGGCCTTGCAGTCGATGTCTATGGTTCGCATGAAGTTACCCATAACCTTTTACGCTTAGGATTCTGGATATATATATTCATTTTTTATCGCCAGTCACAATTCAATGGGGAAATGTCTTTCTTTTGTACCTCACGAGTAGGATTTCGCAAATGGTTTTTCGGTTTTCCTGTTGTCTTTCATTCAGTTCATGTGAAACTCATTTTCCTACCTTCTGGATATTTTCCATGGCTTTCAAACATATGGAGACGACTTCTCGTGTCACATTTAATCGATTCTCAAGTTTTTGTTCCGTTTGAGCGTCATTCTCGTCCAGCAATTCTTACAATTCTCTATCTTTAAACTTTTTCGGTGGTCTTCCACGTTCCTCATTTCTCATGTCAAATTTGTCATTTTTGAATTTTTTAAACCATTCAAAGTACTATGGTTTACCAAGGGCATGTTCATCGTCGGCTTTGACAAGCATTCGATGCGATTCTGCAGAAGGTTTCTTCAAATAGTAACAGAAAATCAATGCTGTTCGCAAATCGTTGTTTCAAAAATTCAAATGCGACTTTTTACCAGAAAGAAACTATACTCTCGGTGTAGTAGGTACGTAGGGACGCTAAAAATATTGTTGTAGATTTTGAGTGTTTATTTTTACATCGATTTAATACACATGCTTCAATCGTGATTCCTCCATAAGCTTTTGTAACATGCTCAAATACGTCTCGTCCGTTTCGGCAAACTATCCCGCCACAGCATTGCATGTGATGCAACAACCAAATAATCCAATCAATAACACAAACATTTGCCGAACTTAACAAGTTATGATTATATTCCACAGCGTTCAGTTAATTTCCTTTCGGTTATAGAGCAAACGGGCAAATTCATCTCGGAATCATCCCCGAAATAATTTGGTGGAAATATTTCGAGACCCCTTCGCTTCGAATTTGCATCCACAAGTATCTAAACTTGGTCATAAAACAGCAATTTAGGAAACCGTTAAGTGTTTATTTAAAGAAGTTGCAGATGTACAGGGCAGGCAGGAGTTGATTTAAACGAGCTGGAAGTGTATGGAGAGCTTTTATAGTAATTCCGGAGCGGGTGCTGCCCCCATTAGGGGGTAGGTCATTAAATGACGTTTGAAATTTTTAAATTTAAAAGCCGATTTATAAATTATCTTCCCGGAGTTTTTAGTATTAATTTGGGAAATATCCCGGAGCGGAGTTTAAGTGCTTTTTTTAGGCCTGCGCCGGGTTTTTTCGTCAAATTTCAAGTTTACTTGTAAGGACAACGAAGACTAACGTACCAATTCAGTCAGACTATTATATTTAATTAATTACTTTCCTGACAATCGGTACGCAAATTAGAGTTATCGGAATATGAATAAAGCTGAGTGGAAGCCACCTCAAGTGGCTTTCCTTTAATTTGATTACTAACAAAAACTTGTTACACAGAAAAGCGGCATTTCTCTTCACTGTCTTCTTATTTTTCTTTTTAAATACTACACCATTAGAACAGTAAATGTATTATTAGCGAATTACATATATAACAAATAAATGTTGTTTTGGGATTTTTTTAAACAAATATAAATTTCTCTTAAATAAATAAATAAATATAATTATTAACACTTAACGTATCATTTTCCTAGCTATGCCCTAATAATGTTTCTATGTGAAATAAACTTTGTATTTAGCACAAAACTTTTGGATTGACGTTACGTTAACTAAAATGAACCCTGTAACAAATTAGTAGGTATCACGTCTATTTCAAGTCAACTATATATTTCGTTCAGAAGCAAAAAAGAAAAACCATTTAATGGAACGTATTCTACTTAATTTCTTAATTTATGATGTACATTCCTGGACAATATTTTCCGAAATTTCAAATCTTTAAATATTTTAGGTAGGTGGCCTAGAATATTATCTATCCCTACTGATAAACAATTGCAATTCTTTGAAAGATGTGAAGTAACGTTTTGTAATTGTTTGTTAATAATACTGTTAGCCCGAGGAGTAGTTGTTTCCTACAGCGATTATGTAATAGCTTTACTATTCGGGAACCACTTGCTAACCGCTTCGCGGTTTGGTGGTTCCTTTCTCGATTTCCGACTTATAAGTTACATACATAGATCTTATCGATTTAGATGAAAACCACACGGATTTGTTTCGGAATTTGTCCTGAATCGGCGTACCGTGTACGGCACTGATGAGAACTAATAAGTTCGAAACAGCTGTATGTCATTCGGATTCCATCCGAAATAAATGTCGAATCCTACCCGTGGCGGGGTCCTTTTTCAAAAAAGCTCTGGTCGTGCAGAAACACAAGAAAGGGGTGGAGGATCGCTGTTTAGGTATAGTTCAATGCTTGGCGGGGCTTTAGCCCGAGGAGTAGTTGCTTCCTACAGCGATTATGTAATAGATTTGCTATTCGGGAACCACTTGATAACCACTTCGCGGTTTGGTGGTTCCTTTCTCGATTCCCGACTTACAAGTTATAGGTTTTTAATCATCGTATTTCTCGCTATATTCATCTCTTATTCAACTGTCAGTTTTTCAATTACTGTTCTCGTGGTAAGTGAAGCACATGGTAGTCATATATGGTTTCATTATGAAATTGTTATTTTCTTCATCGGTTCCCGGATTATTTATGATATATTATGCCTTAATGAAAATTCCACTCCTGTGGTTCTTGCTGTTCATGCTAGATTGATATAGCTGGAACTCTTGCTTTATTTGAGGGATATTTTAGCCAACTTATACTTGCGTTGTTGAAGAAATTAGCCATACATCTTTTGAAAACTATCACAGACGTACATCATATCATATTACATTTATTCAAGTTTCTTATCTTATTTATTTTTCGAGTACGTTTATTCTTAGTAAGCCCAATCTTACGTTGTTCCATCTTTTCCATCGTTGTTCCATATTTTTCTATCTTATTTATAATAAAATAAGTGACATGCTATGCTACAAATATCCTATTTTTGGTCACTAATTGTAAAGAAAACCTTTCATTGGAGGTATAACTGGTATATATATTTTTTGGCTTCTATCGTAGTTTTTTTTACTCCAACTATTTCACTCAATCAACGGCGTACAGCTTCGGCTATCCAGAGACATCAATATACAGAATGCCCTCAGCCCTTAAGCTAGGGACAACTACATACAGGCTTTCCTCCATCTTTACAGCAGGGACGTACATATAAAGGGGATTGCTGCTATTTAACATACCATCCTTTATACATCGTGAATATCAATTGAATATATATTTTATATGTAAAAAATAAAAAACAAAATTTCATAGAATACCGTGTAAAAGAAACTCACATGTGTTTGTATCTATTTGTTTTATTTACTATTTACTTTTATTTTTATTAAACCAATTTACTAATTGCCACTATCTTTATTTTCAGATTGAAATAATGTCAATGCGATATCTGGTAAGAATACATTTTATTTTTAATTTAGTAGCATATTTATTAGAATAATATGTAATGTATTTGATATTATATTACGATATCAGTTATTAGTCATAATTTTTCTACTTATACCCAATTTACTTTTTCTTTATAATTTTAATTTCGCAAAAAATTAAAACAGTTGAAAAGACGATTATATAATGGTAATAAAATCTACTTTGAGTATTGTATAATCAAGTTACATGGTGGAGTCAATATAATCTATAATATAAAATTTTTTTTGAGAAAGTCTACAGTTTTCTCTGTACCTTTTTAGATAACGACCTCTTTTACCGATTTTTTTGCAGTTTCATAAGACACAGACGGAAGAATGGATTAGCTTTAGTCTATAACAAGGATGTGGTAAAATCATCTGATTTTAAATAAAAAAAAACAATATACCCTTCTGGTACAAAATACGTTGTACATACTGTTCTCATGATGGTTCACTATCCATCTATAATATATATTAACATCCCGATTTATTCCTACAAAATCAACCCTGATTTCTTTAGAAGTAAGTTTTCAGGAATTATTATATGAACGCAGAAAACAAAGACAATGTTTCCACAAAAAAGTACAGAAAGTAAAATAGTAAATTATCATTTGTATTCAGCTTTGAGTAAGACTATAAAATATAATATTTAGACTTGTTACCGACATATAGCGCTTTCATAAAGTAATGAATAAAAATTCGCTAAAAATTCAAGGAAAATTATTTAAAAAGCAAACCCAAAAATAGTTCTTCCCAAAAGTTATTTGGGAAAATTTTGGGTTTGTTTTCTAAATAATTTTAGCCATTAAATTTAGTGTTTTGAAATTACAAAACCCTCTTTATTCATTTCTTTTGTATTTAACTTATACTCATGCTAATTCCATTTTTACAGTAACGTATGTAAAAAAAATACGCTCTTTCACATTCCATAATAAAAAATGGGACTGCCATTAAAAATATTGTTGGCGTGATCCCTCCTTCAGGAATCACTCTGTATATATTAATTATATTTTAAAAAATACGCAACTAAAAATACAATTTGACTTATTCCAGAGATTTTCTCAAAAGTTATTCTTTGAATTTTTAATGGATTTATTCATGCACTGTATAATTAACTTATTTGAAATTTTAGGTTAAATATTATTGACGCATTTATATTTTTAATTATATCTTCTATTGGTCAAAATAAATTATCATCGACTTGGTAGAAAGTATCATGTAAACTTTAATAAATGAAATACTATTACTTTAATAAATTATATAGATTAAATGGTATTACACCAACTAATGTATTGTATTTTCCGTGAAATTTTATTTCAAAGCATAATTCTTATAATTGTAGACGTTAGTGTCCTTTATAGATATGACATAAGTATATTCCAAACTCTATTGTACCAAAACTTGGTGTAGTCTTGGGGATTCTAGGTCGAGGAAGTATAACTATCTAAAAAATATTTTTAAATAATTGGCGGAGGCGCCGCTACCATTTTGAAATGTTATCGTTAAACGAGTATAGTGTCCTAAATAAGAGGCTTTCAATGGGGATCTCGGAAATGGTAATATATACAAAAAAGGTTAAATTATACGCCCAATAATATGCAACAAAACATGGATATCTAGATTAGTCTTGAAAAAATTAGAAAAAAGCGGAAAAGTATATTCTGGAAAATATACTTTTGTATTTTCTGACGTTGTTTGCAGATATATCGAAAAAAACTAGTCTTCGTTGCCACTTTTTATGTGCCATTAGATTCTGCCAACAAATCTTACCTAGACGTCTTTTCTTGAACATTATAGTAGTTTGGTTTTTGTTGTACATACGGAGTTGCGGATTTGTTATAATTTCTAGCTTCAGCTTCAGCAATAGTATTTCGTATGGAGATAAATTTGTTTTGAATTTCGAACTGAATTTGATAACTTTAATTTCTTTGAAGATTCTAAATTTATTTTAATTTTTAGGTTATAATAATTTTCTACAAATTATTTTATAGGAAAATGGTATGGATCGAAAGTTTTGGTGTTCCATGCTTTCATTAAATAAGAAATAAAATAATAATCTCCTAGATAGGTAAGACAGTTAGACAGAGAAATAACATATCCATAGTTGTCAGATTTTAAATGTTGTTTTAATTCTTAATACGGAGATTATTTAGCTTGATATTACATTAGTCATGCTCCATCTCTATTATTCACATGAAAAAATAGGATTAAAATGGGATAACCAACTTGCATAGCTACCGATGATCATGAAACAATGTAAAATCTAACCATCTTTGTCTGTCGTTGTTGGTGTCAATTGACGTATGCTGTTCTTCAAATCTAGCAGCTGAGGGATTGACGAAATTTCTATATAATATATAGAAAGTATATATAATGCAGGACAGATGCTGGCATAACTTTATATTTACATACCTCAAATACCAAGTAAAAATAAGACACTAGCTTAAAATTTCTTTTTATAAATCAGACAAAGTAATTAGTAGAAGAAAGGGTTTAGAGAAAATCGATAGTCGACAGCACACGGAATATCAAATGTAACTCCACTAGTTGTAGTCGCACTAAATCTAACAATTTATTAAACTAATCTGGTGGCGTTCTATCATAGGGGAATGAGGTTTTTATTTTTAATCGGATTGACTTAAAATTTAAGTTCTATACCTCTGACACTGGGATCATTAATCTGGTAAATCTGTGACAGAGACTATCCTGTCCATGTATTAAATAAATAAGTTTTTTATTATTGCCCAATATGTATTTATTACATAACATTCTTTCAATAATAGAATATTATTCTTCCACTATTACTTCCTTGTAAAAATAGCCAAGAAATCAAATAAAACACTTTTCAACTGGATTATTTTTATAGAATTATTTTTTATCTTGGAGAACAATATAGAACAATGTAAATTATGTCACACATAATGACCTTTTGTTAAAAGTTTTGAGCATTATTCAGAGGCTATTCTTTCAATAACTAGATAAAAACAGTAACTAATGGAATATTGATTGTGAGTATTACACAATGTTACTTCTGTTACAAAATATAAAAGGATTATAAGTAAAATTATTCGTGAATTTAATATCGTCATAATTAAGTCGTAAAATTGTAGACTAGTTTAACTTTTCATAAAATAGTTTGTTACTTTTTGAACAACTTTGAAAACAATGTTTTATATAGTTGTCTCTAAATGTATGACGCGGTTATAAAATTCATAAATTTTCAGTATCCTTTGAAGTGCCCTCACATATATAAAATAACCGATTTCTTCCACTTCTGCACTTGTCTCACGATAACTTCTTAAAATGAACTTGTGGTTCATTTTCTCTTATACTCACGAAGATAACATTTCATGATCATAATTATCTGTCAATAAATAGTTTTTAGTGTAAGAAATTAAAACCTTTATTTATTAATTTATTCTTAATCTAATATTTTATCTTTAAGATAAAACATTTAGATTATTGTCAAATAAATAAAAAATTACGTTACATTCTAAATAAATACCTTACATTTTCGTTCTATTATGCTTCTTTTTAAAGTTATAAATATATAGGGTGTCTCAGTTGGAACTATAAGATTTTAATTGCGCTTCTTTCTTTAAAGTCCGATGCGTGGTGGCTCTTGACAGATTCAATTGTTGTGCGTGATGTCGGATCAACGTGCTTGCATATCCCCGTACAGTCTGTCTCACTGCAGCAATATCTTTATCTAACCGACTACGCCGAGGACGTGTTGGTTTTACCTTATCAATAGAACCCGTCTCTTCAAATTTACTGTTTCAGTTGCGAACTGTTAACTCTGTAGGCACTTCATTTTGTTCTAATTTTATGCGAATTTTTCTTAATGCATCTATAAATGATCGCTCGTATTCATAAACCAGTTATATACAAACTGTTCTGTGTTAAACTGTTAACTGAAGCGTGTTGACGTCGTATGGCTTGTAGATAACAGTTGTTAACTATTGACGCCCTGTCTTTGATAGAATGGACTATAGTTTACTATATTTTGTAGTCCCAAATTATACTCCATTAACATAACGCAATGTATTACCTTTCAATTAGTTTTTTTATATAATTCTATTAAAATTGGTAAGAATACCTATAAGTGGTAATATTTCCTACTACGAAAGCCAGTAAGTACATATTACCCAAATATGCACCAAGGTAATGTAAGAATTAGTAAGTATATTTCAGTAGAGATTCTTGAATGAACTTGTAATTATTATATCGTATAATAAGGCAGGATATTTCGTATAACACTTGATCCAATACATTTGGTTACTAACATTTGTATCAAGGTCATCCCATTAATCTGTCCTATTAATCTTTAATTTATACAATTTTCTCGAATTCGTGATACGGGCTAATTCCATGTCGGACGAGATGCTGTACGGCTTTAGAGACTCATTTACTAATGCCCTGTGAATAATGGGACCAGAAACGGTGTGGTCACGTGCCCACTTAATTGATTGCATCACGAAACATTTGTAGAGAACGGGAGAGTAAGAGACGAGGCTTACCTGGCGGTTTAAGTGAAGTTTAACGATATGGGGCTCTATTTGGGGTGGCCTAGTAAGGGAGGCCTTAGAGAAACAAATAAATACAGTATACAGGGAGGATTATCAGAAAATTTCCAACGTTAGTTTGTCCATTCAATAAAATTCAAAACCGAAATGGATAGAATTTCATGACAAATTTAAGTTCGATAAAGTTAATCACTTTATGCGACTTATGATATATGGGTCATTCTTTGACAACGGGATAATATACAGAGGTACAACAAAGTTTATAAAAATGTGTCTAAATAATGAAATTTAATATCACTTCTGTTTTATTAAACACCTTTGATGCAATAAGCGGTTATGAATTGAAAATATTTTTGTTACTTTTACGTAAAGATATAAGTATGTGCTGTCCACAGAGTGGAAAGATCAGTCCACGGAGAAGACGAATAATGAATTGAAAATAAAAATCGTCTATTCTTTGCATCTTGGAAGTATATTTATTGCAAAAGTAAATATTTGAATTTTATTTTCGACTTAACTCCTACCAACAAACAACAGATTTACTAAAATTTATTTACAATCTTGCAATTATTGTCTATGAAACCTAGTAACTCTAAAAAGGTTCATACTTCATAATATATAAAAATTTAAACTCCATGAATAACCAAACTCATATTTTCAAGTACATACAAAAGGTACGAAGAAAAGAGTCTTTAGGTAAAAACTTATAAAGTGTAGATATACATCTAATAAATCCATTAAAAATAAAATAATATTATTGTTTATTTCCTGGTATATCTATAGGCTACATTCTTCTCGCTAATAGTTTTTATCAATAATACTCTTCGTCGGTATCGGCGCATATCGAACAAATAAAATATTTTTTCTGCTACCTTTGTTACAAAGTCGACATATCCATTCATTACATTTGAGGCACTGAATCCAATCAAGTAAACTATTATAATATTTATATAAAGTGAGACAAATACCGCATTTAGAATTGGCGTCGTCTTTAGTTCCAAAACGCTTCTTTGTTGTTTTTTTCTTAAATTTAACGAAGATAGATAATAGCAAGTTATCATCAGATGAGTCAAAATCGAGATAATTCAACTGTTAAGTGGCGGTATTTTCTTCAGAGTTAAGAATTTCCATAAGTTGTTATTCATCAGAATGAATTACATATTCTCTTAATCCGTAATGAGTACAATAGATTTTCCCTAAGCAAATATTACAACTAAGGCCTCTAAATTGTCAATACTCCTTATTTTCACTAGTCTAATAATAAACCTGATAAATTTTCATTGTTCCTGTAAAATGATTTAGATTGTTAGGGAGTTTATTTTCAAGTAGGCTAATTTGTTTTTCTGTTATTACAATGATGTTTATACCCTCACATGCATTTCTCAAATGGAAAACAAGCGAGTCCAAATTATGAACGTCATATCCACAAGCTACAAAATGATCAGCTGTTCATTTCAAACAACCTCCCACACCGTCAACTGCGCCTTTGCCGTGACCACTTTCAAAATAGTTCCAGGATAACTGTTTTACTTAGGAGTTTCTATTGCCATTAAATAAAACAAGGATTTGTTGCGGTACTCAGTATTGGGTCCATCGCTGTAAACGTAAAGCTTTTCCAGAGACGAATTCTGGCCTAGAATTGTTTTAAAAAGTGGTTGTAAATGTGCAAGAATTACTATAGGATCGTGATAAAGATTTTATGAGAAACTGCAAAATGAAAAGCTTTGGATTTCCTTTGTAGCTGCCCCTTTGATATACCATACGGTTGCATAGTAAAACCTGTGGCTTGGGTTCTCCAAAATGCACACTTTCTATGTCGTGAATATACTTACAATTGTAGTTCTCGAAAATACTTATAATCGAAGGCCACTGAGTGGACGTCTATGGAGTGGAAATATTTAAGTAGTAACGGGTATTTTTCTTTAAGGGAAATAAAAGTTTTTTAAAAATTAGGTAAAACATAAATGGAATTCAAAATAATTGGATAAATATGGGTTATTAACTAAATAACCTTTTATGATTTATATATAAAAAAATTGTAAAATGGATTCTGGAAATGAGTTAAAAAATTCTGAAAATGTAAATTAGTTTCATTGCAAGTTATTTATTACCCTATTTTGTACAATACGAGTAATTTTTTTTTGTGTAGGATTATACACCGATCTGCCATATTATACGGCGATACATAAGTTCCATGGCTTTCGAGCCATAAGTGTTAAAATAATTCTTCACGTTGCTGAACGAAGTCATAATTTTCTTGGAAACAAAAAATTATGAATGTGCTGAATTAAAAGATGGACAATGAATAAAGGACCTGGCTTTCTCAGTTAATATCACAAGTCATCTTAATCAACTTAATCTTAAGCTTCAAGACAAAAATCATGTTGTTACAACGCTATTTGATAATATTAATGTTTTCAGAGAAAAAATATTACTTTGGCGAAAACAAATAGAAAAAGCTTGTCTCACCTTGAAAGCTGTCAATATTGCTTAAATCACCTAAATTAAATTACAATTATTGTGAATTTCAATTTCGTCTTCTTACTTCACCTCTATCTATCACATATTTACCGGTAGATTGGTTTCCTAAAATGTTATGATTTGTTACGCGTATGCTGGCTATGTTCGGAAGCACTTATTTATGCGAGCAACTATTTTTTTTTAATCTTATCAATTTTAAAAATTGCATCAGATCAATATATTTAACCAAATTTTGATGGCTTGCTTTATGAAAAACGATGTCAAATATCTTCTAAAAAGTAATATTAAACTGTGATTTTGTTTATTTCTTATTATAACTTTTAGTTTTGTTTTTTATAAAAAATATAAAATGTTTATACTTTAAGTTTAAAAAATGACATGAACGACTACAATATACAATACATTGAGCTTGACATTGAGCCTAATAAATACATAATACATAATATAATTATTCTAAAAATCGTATTATATTAATTTTTTGAAAACATGCGTCCCTCAACTTAGTACAAAATAGATCATGTGGCCCGTAATGTCATATGAGTTTGACATACCTGCTTTAGGTCTCTTAGTTCTAAAGTTAAAGGAGAGGAGGGCCGGACTTCTTTAGAAGCACGTTATATAAGCAGTTGTCCTGCAGAAAGCAGGTAACAACGTACAGTAATCCATCTCTAGCGCCATCTGAAATCCACAGCCCAATTACAGATACATATTCAGTAATTTGTTCATATTATCCTCAAGGTTCTTCCTAACAGGAACACGTTGTGAAAACTACTTATTAACCAATTTTTATGTATGCGTAGGTATCTAATATCGTCGAACGTGTACCTATATAGTTTTATGCCCGTATATTGCGACTTAATTAAACATCCGATATGTACCAGACGAGGTGTCCCGACAGCGTGGAAATTCCTGAAGGAAATTAATCGATCATACGAGTTTGTCCATGGAGACAGTAAACGCAGTAAAAGCTAAATGACAAATCGAACGCGAACAAGGTCAGATGACAGAAACATATTAAAAGCTACTCTTATGTGTCCCGCGGTGACGATGACGTCCAAATATGTATATTAAAATTTGACGGACATGTACAGAGTGCCGCATTTTCTCGTTACATTTTCTCGGTTATCCTGCAACAGCTGCTATTGATATAAGAGTTCTAAATTTTATACAGCTAGCGGCAGGCTACTAGATGAGTCCTTGGTTATTTATGTGCCGAGATTCGAGATTGACATTGTATATTGATCAGTGTTGCCAGATTTATTATTCTCAGCCATACGCAATAGCTTTATTTCTGATTTTAGTATTTAACAGAAAAGTCGAAGAACACGACAAGTTACATCAATCATAATACAAGCTACAAAGTGGCTGCCTAACATGATAATTCTATTCAGTGATAATAAAATAGAGAATTATTCCTCTGAGTTTATTGGCTGGAGCGCCTGAGGTTATTAGCGTAAAAGAAGACCTTTATTCACTTTTCAGTTATTACACACTTAATATTTAATAATGAATTTCTAAATAAATACTTAACTTTGCTACAGTTACTTGTAATATAGTGATTTGGCAATTAACGCTGAAATTTGAATGGAATCAAACGATCGAGTTTTCATTTAGTAATACGTCTGAATTTCTGAGAGCATGTTGCCTTTGGAATTGCAAATGTATTTACGTAAATAAGAACATTAATAATTGTAAATAATTAGTTATCTATATCACATTGGTCGAATACATCAACTATAAAAAGTATTATTGTAGATGGTATTGTAGTGTATTCCTAAAAATGTATCTTTACATATAATATATACGAAAAAATAACAACAATGGAAATCGATAGACGAAAAAGAAACTTAATAATAAAGTATATTCAAATAAGCCCCCTCTTGAGCTGAGCAATAGCTTAATCGGTCATAACAACTATGTCTAACATAAGATAACTATAGTGATGATACGTTGAGACAAGTTTATTATTTTCTATAGCAACTCTACTAGATTATTAACCTTATTCTTCTGAAAGACATACATTTTAGTAGTGATCTGTATTTTCCCTATTCTCCTGAAATACATTTAGTATTAATACGTCCACAAATATGCTCAGTAGCAATAACAAAGATTAGCAAAGTAGTGTTACCCTATCAACGATCATCCTGTATATGATGTATAATATATTTTTCATGCAAAAAAGTATTAAATGTTTATAGGTAAGATCAATAACTAGTAGCTCTTTTACTTCCATTTTATAAATAAACCAATTAAAATTTAAATCGTTTTATACCATTAACAAATTATGGAATGGTTGTTATGGAAGAGTCAGAAACTAGTTTATCTTTTTTTTTGTATTGTTTATTAACTACAAGAAACTGATGTTTAAACTGCTGAAACATAGATCGTAATTAATAGGGTGTCTCTGTTGGAACTATAGGATTTTATTTGCACGCCTTTTGTGCGCCTGTCAAAGATAGGACGTCAATATTTAACTATTGTCATCTACAAACTATCGACGCCAGCATGCCGCGATTAACAGTTCAACAACGGACAGTTTGTGTACAACTGTTTTATGAGGCTGAGCGATTATTTACAGTTTCATTAAAAAATATTACTCCATCACTTCAGAACGCGCACCAAACCGTACATCTCTGTGGATGCATTTTTTTTTTGTGAACAGCATATGAATTTTCAGCACCCCAAATTCGACAATTTTGCTTCACTGCAGCAATATTTTCATTTGACTGACCAGGATGACTATATATATATTGGTATTGCCTTATCAACAACAGAATCTCTTCAAATTTCTTGATCGAGTTACGAACTGTTAACTATGATAGGTGTTAGGTGGTTCATTTTGTCCTAATCTTGTGCGAGTTGTTCTTAATGCATCTGTAATGATCGATCATTACAGATTACAACTATTCGTTCAGAACACAAATCAAGAGCAATTCAAATCCCATAATTCTAACTAAGACACCCTATATAAAATTTACAAAAATCATCGGTACTAGATGCACAACAAATGTATTGCATTTTATAGCGCCTATAATCATTCTTCATATTCATCGCTCTTATAAAAGTGGTTTGTTAACCTGTCTCGAATAACGTTTGGAAGCGACGCGGAGACCCGACGGGGAGATCTATTCGAGAAGTGAATTTGCCGAAAATAGGATTAGATTATGTGATAGAGGGAGGCTGGAATGCTTGGCTTATATATAAAGTTGTGCGGCGGAACTTTGGGGAATATTTTACATAATATATTCCTGTCGTGAAATTGTGTTAATATAAACATTGTTGGCTGAAATTTCGATGTGAGTCAAAGTTAACTCGACGATGACTTCGATAAACAAAGGACCCGAGTGTATTTTTATTCGGAATATTGCAAGGTGATGGGGAAACTTTTGCAACATAAACATTCCTGCTTCGCGAAATTCTTTGAAAAGAATATTTTAGAGGTAGCTATGCTCACGTCAAACTGAATGCAACCAAAGTTATTTTCATAGTTCAGTACATAGTTGTTAGTCTTTTACTAGTTTCAGAATACAGAGAGATCCGGATTGATTGAACGTACTATTCCTTAAAGTTATTCTATGAACCGTTAAAGTATTCGACATTTTCATGTCACACAGTTGACAACAGTTGACAACAGTGATTTAGAGTAACATATGACTCAGCTAAAAGAACGCAACTAAAAGAATTTATTAACTAAGAGTAACAATGCAGAGAATAGAAATACAACTTATGAATTAACCAACCGTATTTTAACTGTGTATAAATATTTGGTGACTAATTATACGTATTTTAAGGAATCTAGTAAGCTTTCTTACATATTTGACGTTTCGCATTATTTTTGTAGCGTTTTCAAAACAATACAAAAATTAAAAAATGCGCATAGAGAAAAGTGATCTTTGATTCTATAATATCAGTTGTTTTTAATTTTATTTACTATACTCCGTTAAAAAATATTCGAAATTTTATTCGAATAAAAATTAAATGTTATATGAACAAACCGCTTTTATTAAATTTTTATTTTATTATATTTTTTATTTAAAAAAATACGTATTATTTTAAGTTAATATTTTGATTTAAAAAAATAAATCTTATATATTATTAAATATAAAGTATACCGATTTCTTTGATATTTCTTTGAGAAAAAGAATATTTATTTAATTCAAAGATTATTTTTTCTCTGTGTGAGTAACTGACATTTTAAATATACAGGGTGATTGATATAAGTGCAGTGCAGTCATATATTGCTCTGTATGGCTTATTTAATCGCTACTTGCCAAATAAAAAGTCCCAAACGGCTCTTATCTCATACCGTGACTTGTTTTTATGGCTAGGCTCAGGTAGACTATTCCGTTTATCGGCAAGATAAGAGTATTTTATTTGGCAAATAACGATGAAACGAATAGTGCCTATGTGGACCGCTTTTTCTTAATGGAATGCCGATATTTTATATTGAATTCTTCTCGATGAGTTAATTGCAACGGCTACAACTATGTTCTGCTTAAATGAATAAATAAAAAAATATATTCGGTATAACTTTCTGTATTGGAACTATATCTTAGAGATTTTTCCAGAAAATCTGCATAAAAAATCGCTTTGCTTGTATAAATCTCTACCTCTTTAAAGTCAAAACACTTTTAGAGTAAATCGTTAGTTACTTCATATGTTTTCTTAGATTTTTTTTTTGATAAAGGAAACATACAGACAACATTTGCTATGATTTTGATATCGACTCAATCCATTTTAACCCAATTTTTATTAAAATTTTTTATTAAAGGGCTACAAATAAACCTTCGAATGACAACAAAATAAAAATTTTCAAACAATTCTTGGGGTTCTGTGGTGTTTTTACATTGTTTTGGTATTTGGTATTTGTTTGTTTACGGCATAATAGACACGGAAGGCAGTGTTGTAGTTGTTAATTTACAAATCTATTTAATAATTCCTATTTTTATTTGTGCGGGTATTATAAACCATACTTAACTAATCGTGAACTGCTTAAGATTTATTTTAAGTTACTCTTAAAGTCTCGAATGAATAAAACTTCATTCTCTGCCTTCAAAGTACGACATGAGTTCATGGTACGTAATATAGAGGGTGTCTCATTTGGAACTATAGGATGTGATTTGTGAATAAAGCTAATAATAATTCATTATTTTTCGACAGTGGAGACTATACGACTAAAAATGGAAAATAATATCCTTCATATGGCTGCCTCGACTTATCTGGCATGATGTCATCCGTTCAGAAAAATTGCGCATAACGCGGGCACATAAAACTGGCTTTATTTCCCGATTAATACGTGGAATGTTTGCTTTGAGGTCACTGATTGTTGCTGGCTAGGTGGCGTACACATTTCCCTTGACATAACTTGAAAGAACAAAGTTCAGTAGCATTAAATCACATGATATTGCAAGCCAATTGATGTCAGCATTCTGCGAGACAACGTGATCAGGAAATATTGTATGCAACAGACTTATGGTTACACGTGATGTATGATACATTGTACCTTCTTGCTGAAGATACATGTTCTTCAAATCCAAATAATTTGATGGAAAAAAATTGTTTAACATATCACGATAGCGTTTCCCATTTACGGTGATAATATCAAGAGCTTTATTTTCAAAGGAGTATGGTTCAATTACTCCACCACTCCAAAATGCGCTGGGGCGCATTTTGGAGTGGTGGTTAGAGATGCACGGTTTGGTACCGTGAATCTCTGTGGATGCATTTCTTTTTCGTGAATAGCATGTAAATAGCTCAAATTCAACAATTTTGTTGCAAAAATAAGCTTCTTTCTTTTCAATCACCCAATTAACAAATGTACAACATTATGAATGGTCTGCAATTTTTAATTATTGCGTCAACTGGATTTTTTATATTGACAGATGCAGATATTTCTTTAAAATCCGATGCGTGGTGGCTCTTGACAAGTTCAATTGTTGTGCACGATGTCGATTGACATTTCTGGACACTCCCAAATATTTTCTCTGATTGTAGCAATATTTTCATCTGATCGACCACAACGAGGACGTATTGGTAATGCCTTATCAATAACAAAACCCGGCTCTTCAAATTTATTGGTCAAGTTACAAACTGTTAACTCTGTATGTGCTTCACTTTGTTCTAATTTTGTGGAAATTTTTCTTAATGCAAATGTAAATGATCCCTCACTTTCATAAAGCAATTGTACACAAACTATTCGTTGTTGAGCTGTTAAGGGTGACTTGTTAACATCGTATGATTTGTAGATAACAGTCATTAAATATTTACACCCTATCTTTGACAGAACTCAAATGGCTCGCAATCCTGTAGTTTCAAATGAGACATCTATTAATCAATATATGTGAACTCTTTATGTAATTGCGACAAGTTCAGTTTAGGTACAAGTAAATGTAACTTAAAATGTATATCCTTTTAAGTTATTTTGTGAATAAACGACAAATTGTAGAGCAAGCCATGCAATTGTAAAAATGGGATTTTTGCTATAAAACAGAATCTGGGAAAGCCCTTAACGTTTTGATTTCAGTCAACTATTCCAATCCGCCTTCCGGAACCGCCCCAGAAAGATTTCGTCCGCTTTACTTAATTTCTATTTAAGTTCCCACAATTACCACCCCGCAAGTTTTCCTAATAACGAAAAGGGTTGTTAATTTACCGTCGCCCAAAAAGAAAATTTACGAGAGGCATTTTTCTCCCCGTCCTCCACTCCGGGTCTGAACTACACGGCCGAACTAGGGCGGGAATTAACAAGAACAAATAAACGCGATAAGAGAGCTGGAAAGCGGAAAGCCGAATTTGGGGGCACCGCAAGAAGTTCCCGAGGAAATTCTTCGCACGATCATTACAAACTTTATTCTGGGAAGCGATTTTATCGGGATGCTTTTATCGGGACGACATATAATATGACAGGGGACTGACGCGGGCGCAGGCAGCGGCTTGTTGCAGGGGGGAAGGGATGCCGGAATTAACAATGAAGTCACTGTTCGAGCCGCATGAAAAAATTAATCGATACTCTACGTGGAGCACGTGAATGTAGCTTCGGCCTGTTAAATTTACTATACCATGTATGTAGGTAGTATCCAATCCCGTTCTACAGTAATACGTTGACAAGTACACACCAGTAGGACTTTCAAATATCACCATAAACTAACTACTGAAACTGAAAAGTTTTTCTCCCTAGTCAGGGACACGTAAATGTGATGGCTTTGCTACATAACTGAGCTTAAAATGGGGAATAATGTTGATTTGGCTGTAAATTTACAGCGACTACTCTGTCGTAAGTTCAGTTACTGCTCGTCAAAGAAACAAGTGTAAGATTTCTCTATGTATGCGTAGAGGAAAGGGTGAGGGAGGGTAGCATTTGGCTATTTACTTAAACCAGGCTATTTACTGCGAACCTCGTGGGTGGTCCGATAGAGACTTGTTGCTATTCTTGGCGAGCAGTACGTCATGGTTGCGGAACTGCCATAAAATCACATAGGTACTGGCTTGGTTCTATATTCACCTTCAAGAGACAGGAATCAAATTTCGTATAAGAAACTTACAAAATCAGGAAGATGCAAGCAAGAAACATAAAACATCAGCGAATATTTTCTTCGTTCATTTTGGAGAATCACCTTATACATAAATATAAATCTTCGACATTATGGCGTCAATGATAGTATTGACGAATGTAATTAATGCAAAACACGACATTGATATATCTAAAAGTCTAAAACTTCAACTGTTTAGGGAAAATTTTAATATGTTGTACCAAGGAAATCGATTATTAGTGCTGAAGATTTATTTTACTTGAAATTAATGTTTTGCAACATGTAAATTAGACCATTGACGAGTGTAAGAGAGTCTTGTTTTCAGATATAATAGCATGCCTAGACGAATGGAAGCAGCGATAAGAACTAGAGAAGAATATATACGCTACTGAATTCAAATTCCTATGAATTAATTTTTTACAATTATTTTCTAAAATTTTCTATTAACACCGTTTTCATCGCATTTAATGTTATTGTTCCTTTTTGTTATTTTTTCATAGGTTTCCCGGACAATACCATTCTAATTTGTTAAATATTAGTTTAAATAATTTAATTATAATATCATGTAGGTATTATGATTAAAATTTTCGTAAAAATAAAAGTAATAATGTGAAGTTTCACAGATGTGTTAATTTTGTTCACTAGTTTATATATAAAAATGTAAATTACTCACACTGTAACTTGTAAGTTAAAATTGCTGTTGCACCTGATGAAGTTAGGAAAGAATAACCTATGTACAACTTATCAGATTTAAATTTCGCGAAATTAATTAAGATGTCACCAACCAAATCGGCAATAGAACGACCAATACCATGACCGATGATTGGCGATAAATATGGACAAATTCTTCTGAATTTGAAATTTTTAAGAAGACCTCAACATTCAGGAGAGTCAGACCACAAGAAATGTTTATATAAATCGATTGTTTTAATAGGTCATCATTGCCGATGACATTGGTCAACCAATAGGTACTTGATCCTCAATCATTATAACGATGGTATTTACAGAGAAGTCCAAGTTGGTTGAATTTATTCCGAAAATGCAGTAAAGTTTAAACTGATTTCTATTTATTATGTTAAAACTACCTTCGTATCATAAAAATTGGCGCTTTAGCAGTTTGGTAACCAAAATTTTAAGGGTTTTTAAAATAAATTGTAAACATTTTACTTAAAATAGACTCGTTAAAGAATTGGCGGCGATAAAAGTCCAACCTTTTATCGAAAACGTAAATATATGACAGGTTCACTTGATTCCTGTGCAAATTTTCCACAAAATGAAATACCTTGAATTTTACCTTGGCATATATTGAACTTGAAGGAATTGGTATTCATTGTACTTCTCTGACTGTTATATTAGTTGGAGATACTGTCATTATGCCACTTCAATTGCATCTATATTCTGAATTTTAGTCTGTCGTTAAATTTGCTAGTTATAAAAATATATTAGTGTTTTTAGTTCTAAAGAACAATTAATTGACTGTCAATTGTGTGGTAAGTTAACACAGAAACTTGTATCTTGTATATATGCTGTAATTTATAATGCTTACGGTACGAGAAAGTTTCTAGTACAAAATCAATTTATACCCGAAGTTAACTTTCCGAATGACATATGAGAACCGTTGGAAATAGTCTATCCATTGATGGTTTTTACCATTGCGAAGAGTTTTTAAATCGTGAAAAAATTGTTTACACATGCACAATGTTTTGTAGCAAAATTTCAAAGTACTGTTAGTGTTTGTAAGACTAATTAATGTGGAAGAAAGACAGTTTTGTCAAAATAAACTCTGAAGGATATTCGCGAACATTTAACTACGTGTTAAATTTAACCTTTATGTCAGATTGCTGCTTAGATATGTATATAAGGATTTAGCTAACGTATAACGTATCCTTAAAACTAAAAGGATATTTTTAGGAATGTAATATGGTTCCGTATATGAGGTGGTACAAGCGTGACATTTGAACAAAGCCCTTTTTCTGATGAAATATGGTTCCACCTTAGTTGTTATATTCATTCACAAAATTATTGTACCTTATCAACAAATAATAACAAGCAAAACTTCTTATTTCTTATAATTTTTAATGCTTAAAATAAGTTTTAAATCGTTAAACATTTTATGTAGGTAGCCTAGGATCCTCTGTCACTACTGATAAACAATTGCGATTGTTTGATGAACTGATATTGTCAAATGGGAGAATATTCCTCAGGAAAGATTCACAATTTTATCAATAGCATGTCCAGATGAATGGAAGCAGTGATAAGAGCTAGAAGATGATATACACGATACTGAATTCGAATTGTTAAGATTTAATTTCACCTTAATTTTTTTTCTAGTGTTGCATAAACACCGTTTTCATTGAGTTTGGCATTATTTTTCCTTTCTGTTTTTTTATTCATATTTTTTCCCAATAATACTATTCTAATTTGTTAAACATTAGTGTAACAAATTAGCAGAAATTATTTAGTTATTATTATATCATGTAGGCACTATGATTTAAATCCTCGAAAAAATAAAAGTAATAACATGAAGTTTCATTGGTGCGTTAATTTTGTTCAGGAGCTTACTTAAAATATGGTTGGGGAGTTCGAATTATTTAATTCCAATTATATAATAAAGACTTTGTGGTAAAATAACAGTTTTTGATTAATTAACCCTTGATACCAAATGAATATAAAATGTTTTTAGATTGTTATTATTTGAAACTTAATTATTTGAGTTTTGATTATCTACAAAGTTATTTTAGCTGTCAATTTAAATCATTATTGCAAACTCTATGGCTTGACGATGTTAGTAGGCAGCACATGTGAGCGGTACATACAAAAATCTTTCACAGTTTAATAAATCTGTATATATTGATTGAAGAAATATATATATATTGATACTAAATTTTCATCTCATAATGCTCATATCGCTATTATGCACCTGTTATATTTTATTATGAAAGCAACTTTCACCATAATGAGTTCCACGTCCCCTGCTTTCGAGGGAAACTTTTTGTAACCTCCTCGCATCTGAAAACCTTAACTTTCTCTAGAATCTGAACTTCCAGAGAAATAATAAAAGCAAAGTTGGCTATGCCTATATAGGGTATCTTATCCGCTGGCAATTTAATCAGCGCGGAATAATGTATCTAGAATATCGGACACTAGTATATACAGGGAGTGTCAAAAATCTTATTATAGTACTAAATATAAAAAAATATATTATTGATTTTGTTTTGTATTTTAAAACATAATTTGTACATATATGATGGTTAGTACAATATGTATTAAACAAATTAAGTGATATTTCATTTAGGGGGAAAATTCGTTTATTGAGAAGATCTCGGGAAATCTTGATGGCCATTCTACTGCTCCTCGTCTGCTTATGTACCTGATTCTAAGAGTTTTCTAACATTTGTAACATAATGAGTAGAAGCAGTATCTTGCAGGAACCGTGTCGTTTTACGCTGCCACTAAGGTTTGGTTTGCCATTATCAGTTACTATTTGCGATACTGTTTCACAAAACTCCACTTTTTGTCAGCATTGTTAGGTAGGAGTTCCACGTAGGAGCTCCATGAACTTCATGTACTTTAAATGAGGACTATTTTTGTTTATTTACAGCACTATGAATTATGATTACAAAACGTATTGCTGCTCAGTCAATTCCTCATCAAATTAATTGGATTTCATCACTTAATATTTTGAGTTACACCTGATCTTTGCGCAAATTTGAACAGACGGAAAAGTCCGTCTGTTCAAATTTGATCAATTTTAAAACTGATAAATTTTATTCATGGTTAATTTTGTAACTTGTTGATGGAAAACTTCGAAATTTTACATTTTATTCCCACACTCAATCATATTTGGTAGTTCCAGAAGTATACGACCTGACGTATAGATGGCGGTTGTTATTTAAAAAAAATAACTGTGGTAGAAAGTTCCAACCTTATAAAGCTTAAGTTTGACAACATTACGTTGTTTAGTATTTGTTTGGCAACCATTAATAGTGAACGCTCTCAGTGAATTTGTAAATATGGAAAAATTGGTCATCATTATGTGATACAACACATTCAATACTTTCATTTGAAAGGCCTCAGTCTAGTGGATATGAAAGCGTAGCTAGATTCTACACTAGGAGAGTCTGCTCCTTTGTTTACAACAGTAAAATATTGGGTAGTATAGTAAACGAGGCTATACGATCTGCCTAAATGAACATTGCAGTGGTCGGCCAAATGCACAAATGGTATTGGATGACCGTCGACTGAAAATATGAAAAAGCTGTGTGCAAAATGGGTGCCGTGATCACTCACAATGGAACAAAAATAGCGTCTTGAGGATGTTTCAATAATAAAGCTTGCATCAATTTATAACTATAGATAAAACATAGGTCCATTATTTCACACAATGACTGCATCTGGCGAAAAGAAAGTTTTGTTTCATCAAGCAAGATAATACACAAGTTCACACATCCGTTATCGCGGTGGCCAAAATCAATGAGTTAAAGTTCGAATTGCTTCCTCACGCTCTCTATTCGCCAGATTTACCCCCTCGGATTATTTTCTGTTTCCAAGCTTTTCAAACTTGAAGAAGTGGCTAGGTGGTAAAAGATTTACCAACAATGAAAAGGTGGAAGTTTGCGGTTGATGGCTATTTTGAAGATCTCCAAAATTCTTACTGTAAACAGGGTGCCGGAGTTATTAAATATCGCTGGGAAAAGTAGATCGAGTTTTAAAGGAGACTATATAGAGAAATAAAGATACATTTTCCCAAATTTATTATATTTTCTTTGTTAGGCCGTGTACTTCTGGAACTACCCTTATACGATTTTAATTCGCTGTTTTTCTAATAAATTCGATATATTGAGGTGCAATTTAGAAAGAGATACAACATAGAAGGTATCACGTGGGGTACCTATCTTCTGTTTTGAAATTTTAAGATTATGGTTATTGGGGCTCTTAGGCTATTAGGATTATTAACTTGGGAGTTGATGGCAGGCATAAAAACAATCCCTATAGATGTTATTTTAGAAATAAAAATCGACGTGTCCGAGAAGTGTCTCTAAGAAATATTAATTTTAATTCGATGAACTTTACTCCAGAGATTAGGGGTATGCAGTACATTAATTAAAGGAAATAATCTAGACGATTTCTTCTTGTCTCACAGTCGACGTATTACAAAACAACCCCTTGACATCACGCCCCTTCCCCTGTCGCCCGTCTGCACGAGGCGCGAAATTTAATTTAAAAGCAATTCCATCCTAGGTGTCTGAGATAATAGCGGTAATTTTTCTGCAAGGACAATGGCTAGTCCTGCCGTGGTACAAGGGCAGGTAGATGGCCCTTTACGTAGACCGACGTACAGATGACGCCTGCGGCAAATCGGTCGTCATGGCGACCATGCTGCGTCACCCATGTTCGTCGACGTGTCAGTGACTCACCATATTCAGCGGGATGTGGGTCCACCTGATTTATAGACGGTGAATCCGATAATTTAAGATAAGCCACTAAAGTTAGGTCTTGTATTGTAACGCTGTTTTTGTTACAGGTCGTCGAGAGGACGCCAACAGCATCAATCTCTTAACTGACCTCACTGAATTCAGGTAAGAGTAAATATACTGAAAACCTGCTGCGATTAGAGGAAATGATATCAATCAAAACACGTGTTTAACACCGTTAGAGTGGCACAAGATTGTGCTACTATTAAAATATTATACATGTACAATTATTGCTGTATACTTAATAGTGGCACAAGATTGTTGCTTTGGTAATACTATCTCATCTCGTTTTAGTGTGATGTTATATATTGATCTGCATTAACAGCAAAATATAAAAATACTCCAAAAAATACAAGACTGTTGTTTAAGATATACATTCAATTTGATAAAGTATGATCGTGAACCTTCTCACGTTCTAATTTGGTTTGGAAGAACGATTTGTATGTCATATGTATGTCTTGTCTAATTTTTAAATTAAATAAATCCCATACACCTTCTTCAACTTATATTTACTTATATTTTATACGGGTACTTAGTACCCGTATAAAATCAAACTGACGCAGGAAATTAAGGTAAATATTCATAGACAATCCCGTGTGTTCGCTGATTGGGCTATAGAGCAGTTGGAATTTGACTCAAATTTCGCCAAAAAGAACCTTTAGTGACGAGGCCCATTTTTGGATGAATGGGTATGTGAACAAGCAAAATTGTCGGATTTAGGACGATACCAATCGACACGAGATACACCATACCAAATGCATTCCGAGAAAGTCACTGTTTGGTGCGGATTTTGGTCTGGCGAAATCATCGGCCCATACTTCTTCCTAAACGAAACTGGTATTGCCATAACCGTCAACGGCGGGCGCTACAGATTGATGATATGCAACTTCTTGTGGCCTAAACTGGATGATATGCGTACCGACGACAAGTGATTCCAACAGGACTACGCTACGTGCGACACAACGCATGCCACGATGGACATTCTGCACGAGCGATTTCTCATGCATTCTGCACGACTCCTTTATTTGGGGCTACCTTAATTCGCAGGTCTATGCGAATAAACCGTAAACAGTGAAGCCCTCAAAGTCAAAATAACGAACGCCATCCAGCAAATTCAGCCAGATTTATGCAACAAAGTCATCAAAAGTTAGACCTCGGGAATACGTGCCACCAAGCAATACCGCAGCAGACATTTGAAATATGTTATATTTCACACTTGATGCCATAAAACATTCTTTCAATTATAAAAGGGTTAAGTGTATATCTCACACACAACTTGCTTTATTTACGTTTAAAGATCGAGCGTCCTTATTGAAAGACCGTTTATAAAGATACTTTGGTCAACATTTTTAAATGAATCAGTATAATCTTAAGGCAAAATATATAACCTTGAATGAGGCAAAAGAAAGAAATTTCGAGGCCACGTTCGACCTTGAAGTCTGACCACGAGAATGAATGGTGGGGGTGGCCATGTATCAGAGTAGTATTCTTACTACTCTGAGAGCTATCTTGATATGTGTGGAAAATGCCTAGGTCTAGTGGACCATGAAAAAATCACGAGTATTTTTCATCAGTCAAAATAAGTTTTCTAAATACTCGCGCTCCTCTAAAATTTCCACTACTCTGAAAGCTATCTTCATATGCGTGGAGAATGCCTAGGTCTAGTGTATACAATACATAGGCATAGATATCATCATTAAAGGATCTGTTTTTACTCCTTTTTGGAGTAGGGAACTCCATAAACCCAGCTTTTCATCCAATACGGCTATCATATTTAATGAAGTGGCTATTAAGTAAACTTCTTTCAGGATTAGTATATATTAACGGGTGAAATCTGACCTGGTCACATTCTGTGCGCTCTCATAATTACCCAAACGAAGCTCCCTCCCTCTCTGGATACACATAAAAGTGTACGTAACAACTGACAGCCGTTTTCATTACGCCTCCTCATACTGATACGAACAATAAAAACTGAGATAATGAGGCTGCAATTATTATGCTTTTTGTTCCTGCTCAAAGTCTAATTTAAAATATTAGAGAGTATTTTACGGACAAGGAGGCAATTTCCCTTGTACTTACAGAGCCTGCATTAGTGAAATGAAGAATTTACACGAGAATTAAATGTGTTCGGTGGCCTTCAGCGGCAGGACGTAAGTGCGCGAGACAAAGGGGATGCTTCGCGGAAAAGCCTGCTGCCTTGGCTTTGATATTTAAAACAATGCCAGGATAATACGGGGAAAGGATACAGAGTTCCGGGAAGTTTCAAGTGGAATAGATCGCTGGCCGTCCGTGGGGAAAATGGGACGGCATTTTTGACGTAAATAATACGGGTCGACGCATAATTTGGTCACTTACTTCACTGCGCATTTTTATTAGCTTACGTTGCGTGAAAATATGAAGTTTCGAACTACAACTGAATCAAAGATGCGTTTTCCTGCCCCAAATCTCCAAAAATTGGTTTTAACCTAATCGTAAGGAACCGGACAATTAAGAAAAAATTGTTTCCACATGAAAATACTAATACATATATTTTAAGAATATGGTAGAACAATAAATATAATACCAAGTAATCCCCTTATACTGGTAATCAAGTTGGGATTTTTGGTATACAATTCTCGACACTGCACTAGATGCAACAATTAAGGGATGTAAAATAAATCCTAAATTTTTAGGTGATATTCAAAGGACTGTAACATGGTCAAAAATGGCCACAGAGAAATTAAAAAAAAACAATCTGAAACTTCAAGTTTATAGTATTTAGATCTTTAGCTTAAAAATTTTTACCATAAGTATTTTTTGAGTAATCATAAGGAAATCATGAGAAAAAAATGTTTCCAAATTGTTGTTTGCCTTTCACAAGGTCCACGAACTTAATACATTTTTTCAGCAACTTCATCATAAAAATGTGTTAGATAATTCTCTTTGATTTGAGCGACTAAAAGCCTTGTACGATGATTTTTCGCTGAGTTATCGTCGTTTAAAGCAAAACGTCAGTTTTGACTTAAGCAATTAATTAATCGGGAAATAATGATCGTACAGAAAATTTTTTTCTTGCAATAATTAACATTATTTATAAAAAAAATATGAATTATTGTTAAAAAAACATTTTCAATTTTAAAAAAATGCATAAGAAATGAAAAAATCGTTCTTAAATTGATTTTTAGAAACGACAATAATTTAATCATTCCGAGTACAATTAAAAGAAAATTGCAGAGCTTTGAAATTTTCAGGGTTTCTTTAGGATACTTTCAGGTTGAAAGGAAATGGTCAACATCTTTATTCTATCTATTATTTGCAAAGTTATGCCAAGTTAAGTGAATATCTCTAAATACTCAATTTTCTACCTCTTCTTCAATCAGCACTCTCACACCGAAAATTTGTTTTATCACAAACCAGTACCTACAGATTATAAATAATGCTTTGAAATTTTTAAACCTCTAATGGAATTTTTTGTATGATTTTGTATGAAGAATTTTTTGTATGATTATTATTTCTGAGTAATTAATTACTAAAGTAAAAATTGGCTTTTTTGCTTTGAACGACGATAAGTCAGTAAAAAATCATCGTATTATGCTTTTATACCACCAAAATTAAAGAGAAGAGATTTATTTATTGAAATCCGTGGACCTTTTGAAAGACAAGAAAAAATTTGGAATAATTCTTTTCCGATGGCCTTCAGATGGTTACTCAGTTTTCGATGGTAAACAGTTTTGAATACAAGATCTGAAAATTGAAAACATGGCTGCAATTTTTTTTTAATTGCTCTGCGACAATTTTTCTCCAAGTTATAGCCTTTTGAAGATCACCTGAAAACTTGGGGATTTCTTTACGTCCCTTAATTTTTGTGCCTAGTGTATTTATATCACCTTTTTAAAATACTGGCATGACAGAGGCATTTTTCAAACACGATATAAATATTTCAGAATTAATAGATACATTTGCAAGATATGTTAAGGAATGTGCTGTAGCATGACTAAAGAAATTAATTATATACAAAGTGAGATCATCAACTTCTGAGGAAATTCTTGATACGAGACGAATGGTAATTATTATATCATCTGATGTTATAAGTAACATAAAATATAACTGTTACATTATCATAAGCAGTATACATTGAGGATATATTACCTGAGAAATGTTGACTAATTTTATAGACTATGTCATTATTAATTAATTTCAAATAGTTGAAGAGTTCAACTTCAAAGAGTTTACATTTTCCTTTGTCTAATTTTCTATGTCATCATCATTAGGTCATCAGTCCTAAGACTGGTTGGACGCTAACCTCCAGCTTCTCCTATCTTGTGCTAACCTACGCATTTCGCTAATTGTGCTACAACCTACATCCCTTACTATTTGCGAGCAGTAGTCTAATCTAGGCCTACCTCTGCCTTTCTTCACTCCTATTTCTGCTTCCAAAATATCGCGGACTATTCCCCCATGTCTCAGTAAGTGGCCTACCATTCTATCTCTTCTCTTCTTTAAGTTTTTCCACATACTCCTTTTCTCGCCGACTTTCTCCAATACTTCTTCGTTTCTAACCCTATCAGTCCATGGTATTTTCATCATTCTTCGGTAACACCACATCTCAAAAGCTTCTAATTTCTTCCTACTTGCTTCCTCTACCGTCCAGGTTTCGCAGCCGTAAAGTGCCGTGCTCCATACATATGTTTTCAAAAATCTCTTCCTTGTTTCTAAGTTTATTACCCCCGAGCATAAAAGTGCTTTCTTTTTGTTAAAAGCTACTCGACCATGCGCTATTCTTTGTTTTATGTCTTTATCGCTTCTTCCATCCCAATTTATTTTACTTCCTAAATAAGTGAAGTCTTTAACTTCCTCCAATCTTTCATTATTAATTTGTACTTTCGTTTTTGCTCTGCTCTCGCGCCCTCTGCACACTAACACTTTAGTTTTGTTTTTATTCACCCTCATTCCGTATTCCTCTGTCAACACTGCCTCCATTTCGTTCAATGCTGATTCTAGTTCCTCTTTACTAGATGCTAATACTGCTATATCATCCGCGAATCTCAGCATTTTTAGTTTCTGTCCCTGTACTTTAATCCCGAAATCCACTCTATCTTTTACCACATTAATCGCCTCTTCGATGTACAGATTAAAAATTTAGTGGTGATAGCGTACATCCTTGTCTTACTCCTTTCCTAATACCTACTTCCCTTTCTTCCCCTTCTACTTCTATAACAGCAGTTTGCTCTATGTATAGATTGTGTACTACTCTCCTATCTCTATACTTCATTCCCGCGCTCTTTAGTATCTCGAACATTTTCTATGTACATTAGAAATATTTACCTGGAAGAATGTTAATTTATATTATTAATTTTAGATTTTTGAAGTGAATACTTCTTTGGGAGCATTCTGATATTTGACGCGAATGGAGAGTGAATTGGAAAAAATGTCACGTTTCCAGATTTCGTTACACGAGAGAGAAAAAAGATATAACGTAGAGAGAAGGAGAAAGAGAGCTATACATTTGGTATACCTAAAACACAGACTTCGTTACAAGAGAGAGTACATAGATATATAACATAGAGAGAAAGAGAAAGAGAGCTATACATCATATATTACAGTTTAGGCTATCCGCGTCTCCCTATTATCGCGTATGCGCGCGTTATAGATGTACGCGTCCAGACGCTATATATTAACAGCTGAAGCAGCACGCGTGTGTACCGAATATTTATCATTGTGTTTTGTAATTATTTACGTTATTTACATCTGTATTCTGTGATTATTTGATAATATCCTTGAACCGTTTAACTTGAAATCTAGAAGATATAATATATCTCATTCACCGCTCCCAACTGGTTTACAGCCACACAGGTGCAAATGCACTTGGAAAAGGCGAAGACAAAATCCCTTTAATTCTCGGGGGAGATTTCAATGTAAATTTCGGATCCAATGATTCTTTGACGTTCATTAACTTTCTTCGAGAAACATTTGGTCTGCTTATAAATAACAATCCCAAAGAATCAACAACAAATTCCGGAACAACAATATATGCAATTTTTACACGTTATCTAGAAAATATCGAATCACGAACATATATCTCATATTTTAGTTATCACAAACCAATCATATCAGTATTACCAATTGTACTACCAGCCGATGATAGTGTAGATAATGAATAAACCGAATATTTTTTACACAAATTTTATATTGTTATATTTCTTTTGAAATTATCCCTCTCCCTTTCTCTCTCTCTCTCTCTCTCTCTCTCTTTCAATCTCTCACTCTTAATCTCTTTCATTCTCTATTCTAAAGAAGTATTCACTTCTATCACGTTTACTGTGCTGCACATGATATTTTTTTTATTTTCCTTGTATCTACTTTGTAATAAAGGATCATTAGTATTTTTCATCAGTCATTATAAGTTTTATAAAAGCTCGCGCTCCTCTAAAACTTCCATTGATAATCATTGTAGTTTTCTAGATTTTTATCTTTCTCTTTTTTTAGTTACACGGCAGGATTTGTTAAGCAGTTTTAGTGCATGGTAGGATTTGTCAAGGAGTATTGTAAATAATTCAATAAAATTATTAAAAGCATTTTTAACATTACTCAGGTAAATACCCCTGAATCAGATGCATTTGTGAGATGTTTGAATTTATTAAGGTTGTCATCATAAGCGTCTTGCAAAAAGTAAATCTAATTATATATTTTCAAATTTGTTCAAATAATTTAAAGTTATAAAAATTAAGCCAGTATAGCAAAAATATATACGAAAATCATAGATAGCATGTAATCAATATCAGTCTCAGATGATTTACTTTTTTTCTTAAATTAGGGTGACACGAATTGGTGCTTTTAAGTGTATATTAATACCAAAAAATTAATATAACCTACAATGACGTCACAGTTCGAACATAGAATCTGAAGAAATATAATTTCTATACCTCAGTTAATGCATTTTTGAAAAATAAGGCTGCCATGTTTCAGGATATTTCTAATAATCATTTAATAAATAAATTGTCAATATTGGGCGAAACTCTCGCAAGCTGTACGTTCAAACAATGGCGAAATTAAGTCGAGGTTTTCAAATCTGCCTCTACAGCTGTCTGATCAGCACAAATCGAATCAGTGCCTTACAAATCGCGAAATATATATTACTCCAAAGCAGCGAATATAAAATATCTCCCACCCCATCCGTCGGGGTCATAAATATCAATCAAGCGCTTTTTGAAATTCAACCTGTATGTTTTCTTTCCGGTTCTCGACTGTTCTCATCATGATTGATTGTATATGGGCCGTATTTCAGACGGGCACCGCATTCGCTCCACTTTGTTTTTCTCATCCCATTACCGTATCCAGTCCGGAATGGCCCCCCTTGTCTCGACCGCACTCGGCCGCCACTAATTTATCTCACACATGCGTCGAACTTACTTAATCAATTTTCTTTCGGGGCCGAAACTGTTATGTAAATTAATGGAGGGAAAATCGAGCGGAGAAAAAGGGAAAATTTCCTAAGAGTTTTAAGTGATTTTTCGTGAACGGATCATGTGTTCCAAGTTATTGGGGGTTATCAACAGAAGTAGTAGTCATCAGTAATTATACTTATAGTATGTATAACAGAAACTGCTTCGTATTAGTAAGTAACAAATCAACAATCACAGAAGCTTATTCCATATTATAAAAGAGAGTTATAGTGGTTTTTAATACATAAATATCAAAAATTAACTTTTCTCTGGTACACGGTTCTGGATTTTAAAATAAATAAATAGTTTTAAAACCTTAGAACGGACTTATCTGCACGTAGAATATCTCTATCTTGAAATTGAGTGGCCGAAAATAAAATAAACCAACACATAAATACAGAATATGTGTTTTATGGGATAGTTTTACTATAAATTTTTCTCAAATAGTCCACCATCGTGCTTTCTCATGACCCATGGATAGGGTGGGGTGTGTATTATCCACCTCAAAATCAATAGATGTCGTCTGGTAGACATCCCTAACCAGAATCAGTCGAAACCCGACATCCGACATGATTTAATTGAGTGATCGTGCCAACAAAAACAATTTCTCAAATAGTCCATTATTGTGCTTTCTCATGACCCATGTACATGGTAGGGTGTGTTCTATCCACCTCAAAATCAATAAGTTGCGTCTAGGAGACGTCCCCAATCAGAATTAGTCAAAGCCTGATCGATCCGACATGATTTAGTTGAGTTATCGTGTTAACAAGAAATTTCTCAAATAGTCCACCATCGTGCTTTCTCATGATCCATGGACAGGGTGGAGTGTATCCTATCCACCTCAAAATCAATGGGTGTCGCCTGGGAGACATCCCCGATCAGAATCAGTCAAAACTCGATCGATTCGACATTATTTGGTTGAGTTATCGTGCTAACAAGAATAAATGCCGACGACAACGACACACACAGACATAAAATAGTTTAAAACCCGTTTTTTTTTGTTTTTATCCGATACCGAAAAAACCGATAAAATAAACCCTGGATTACACGATTACATTACTTTTCCGCGTATAGTGGAGTGCGGAAAAGTAATAATTGTATACTTATGAACTTATAATTAAGTAAATAAGAAATGTAAATTCTAAATTAATCACTTACTTGTTTTTTCGACCACATAGACATCAGACGTCTAGATTACGATAACAACTGTCTCACAAACGAAAGGTGAAATTTTGAAATATGTAAACGCACATCGAGTAGTAAGCTGACTCATGGCACCGAACAGAAATTACAACTAGAACTACAAAACATATGAATATGATGTACTCTATATTTGATGTAGTAGATATGTGACGAGCAAGAGACATGAAAAGGTAAGAAACTTCCAAGAAGCTAAGGAAATTTTATCCAGGTACTAGCAAAGCCGAATATAAAGCTGTTATTAGCGCAAGGATAGTCATATTTCAATGTTTTTATAGGGAATTTTGTACACTATCGCAAATATGAAGAAATATGCCACTCTATTTTCAATCTCTTTATTTGTTTTTTTTTTATATCTCTATTGTAACTTCAGAATTTTAATTACTTTAAATAGAACACTAACATATTATTAATTAATTAGTCGTAATATTAATATATCATTTCGAACGTTTAATCTAAAATATAGTCAGCAACAATCAAATATACTTTATAAATATACACTTTGTCCAGTACACTTAGAGTAGAAGAAATGAATCGTCCACGCAACTTAAGAGAAGATGAAGCAGTAAAATCGGTAGCGCTGGTTAACGAGGGATGTGGCCAGCGAAATGCGGCTAATTTGTTAGGAGTTAGACAATCAACAACTAGTCGAACAGTTAAGCATTTCAATGAACTTGAAAGTTCCTGTTGAACCCCAAGACAAGATCGTAAGAAGTCCACAGATTCAATAGATGAACGATATCTTATTCAAGTCGCCTTAAGAAACAGGCTCTCTACTAGTTTAGAGCTAAACCGAGGCCTAGCAGCGGCTCTAAATGAAGTAATTTCTGGACAAGCGGTCAGGAGAAAGCTTAACGAAGATTTGACAATAGAAGGCCAGGTATTGCACCACTGCTCACCAGAGACCATAGAGTTACTACAGTGGGTATTGCAAGAGAACACGTAAACAGGACCATTGACGATTGGAAGCGAGTTTTCAAACGAGACCAGAGTAAATTTTAATTAACCAGATGGATGTTAACGAGTTTGTCAGGTTGCTAGAGATTCACTGGACTACCTTTGATTTGTGCATATTTCGACTATGGCTGGCCACAATACTGTGAGCCATGGGCAAAACCATTCATTACTTGATCACTATCATTGCCAGACGAATGGAAGCAGTGATAAAAGCTAGAGGAGGATCTACACGCTACTAGATTACAAATTTTTGTGACTTAACCTCACCAATTTTTTTTTTTCACCTAAAAGTTTTCCATTAACACTGTTTTCATTGCATTGGACATTAATGTTTCCATGTTTTCTCCGATAATACTTAATAATTCTAATTTCTTAAACATTAGTTGATATCATTTAATTATTATATCACGTAGGTACGTTAATTTTGTTCAGTAGTTTATTTTGGTTTTTTAAAGTTAGGGCGTTTCGTATGTATTTGTACAACAGAGAGAGAGAGAGAGAGAGAGAGAGAGAGAAGGAAAGAGTATTTCTATTTTAAATTATATTTTACATGTCATCATCATACTCATCAACAGAAACCTTCGAAGCAGGAGACCACAACCATCCATCCATTCTGACCTTGAATCTGTAAACAAAGACGCATCGTATGGATTTTTACCAACTAGCTGCGTAATTCGTGATGCTTTTACATAGCGTCTCCCTACCGGAGTAAGATAATCGAATATATATCCGGACTCTTTATATTAATTGGTACAAAATCAGGCAATTCAGGACGCTCGTATGTGGCAAATTAGCGGTTATCGAATGCATTTGCGGCCGACCCCCGGGGAGAGGGAGGAGGAGGGTCGGCGAAACAATAATAGGACCGAGAAACGAACTGAAGGGCGTCTTAGTATCTGTCTGGAAAGAAAGCCTTATTCAATTAGGCATCAATCAGAATTAGAGCGATTAGTGTGGAGATAAACCGGACAAAGTACACTCTAATCCACGTTCCAGTAACTCGGTTACCGCAGTTATCACAGGGTAACAGCGGGACCGCACTACCCCTCCCCCCTCCACCCCTTAACGCCTCTCGCTCCACTCTAATTATAAACGTTCTGGCTAGTTAATGGAAATCACTTGTCCGACTAAGTTGGAGTGACGTCCACCTGGAATTAGGTTAATCGGAGAATGCGAAATTATTGAGAATGCTCGCAAAATATAACGAACAACAACGGGTCGATTGGTAGAGGAGTTTATCGAGACGGTTTCCGAAGACGGCTCCTTTGCTTGACAAGGACAGAGTAGGGTTGATGTCAGTTGCAACATTAATAATAATACTTTCCAAATCGATTATTATCCAAATAGGTTCGCTCCAGTTACAGGAATAAATTTAATATCCCAGTAAGAATTAACTCATACAGAAGTAATGTCAATAGCTGACACATAATTGAAAATAAATTAATAATTAGTAAAGGAATTTTTTTGCATGTACCAGGTATGTAAATATGAAACCTGATTTTGCCCATAGATGGCCTAGCTGCTAATGTAGTTACAGTTACACCGCGTCATTGGTGTCATTTTCTTTTTTTGACATGTGATAAAGATTCTTATCTCACAACAATACAAGTTTCATACAACATCGTCTTTAATGGCGTTGAACATGTCGAACTTTGTGTCTGGAAACTACGATTTGCGGACAGCATTGATTTTCTGTTACCATTTGAAGAAAACTGCTGCAGAGTCACATCGAATGCTTGTCGAAGCCTACGGTGAGCATGCTCTTGGCAAGTCACAGTGCTTTGAGTGGTTTAAAACATTCAAAGTGGCAATTTTGATGTGAGAAACGAAGACAGTGGAGGACCACCGAAAAAGTTGGAAGATAGCGAATTTAAAACATTGTTGGATGAGAATTACACTTAAACGCAACAAGAGCTCGCGGGTCAATTAAATGTGGTACGAGAAGCTGTCTCCATACGTTTGAAAGCTATGGGAAATATCCAGAAGTTGGAATAATGGGTTTCACATGAACTGAATGAAAGACAACAGGAAAACCGAAAAACCATTTGCGAAATGCTGCCCGCCAGGTATAAAAGAAAGTCGCTTCTCCATCAAATTGTGACTGGCAATGAAAAGTGGATATATTTCGAGAATCCTAAGTGGAAAAGATCATGGCTAAAACTCCAGGCGAACCATCGACATCGACTGCAAGGCCAAATCGCTATGGACGGAAGACGATGCTCTGTGTTTGGTGGGGTCAGAATGGTGTGATCTATTATGATCTACTAAAACCTAGCCAAACCGTTAATACTGAACAATACCGATAAAAAATGATCGATTTGAAACAAAATTTGCGTGAAAAACGATTAAACTATCAAAAAAGGCAACCCAGGCGAAGGACCTACGCCATATTTTCGGGGGACATTAATAGACTAGAACAGAAATAATCAAACAAAACTTGTAATATATATTTTTCTTCTTTTCTTTAAAATCGACATTACCACAAAGATATCAGTATTAAAAACATTGCCCAAGTTTGTATTCACCTGATATTGAATTAAGATGCATATGAGATCTCAAAAATGTTCAAAACATTTATGTAAAATAATTTTTTATAATTATAGAAAAATACGTGTTATAATTATATAATTAATTTACTGATAAAGTCTAATTAATTAATATTGATAACCGTTCTTGACATCAACATTCCATGCAGATACTTATTGTAATTAATATTGATAACCCGTTCGACGTCAGAATTCCATTCAGTTGCATACAGAATCTCAAAAATGTTCGTGTGGCTTAAAATCGATCATTGGTGGGCTGTGTAACTCTCAGTCGGTTGTTGGTGAATCATAATTATCTGCTAATACTTTAAATTGAAATACGCCATACAATTTTCCATTTCCATTTAGATGGTGTTTTCTTTACTTCAAACACAGTAATACCTCGAATTTCGGCTACATACGGGACCAACATTTCTATACAAATCTAGAATAGTTTTCCTTAATTGAATCTTTAAGCTCTATCAAAAATGCTATGCTATAATACAAATTGTAATAAAAATAACCTGTAAATACCATAAAATAATTATGTTATGCAAAACTAAGTTACTTTAAAGTTGATGGCTTCATAGAATCTAGTAGATTCCTCTTGTGAGACAAACTTTTTCTTCTTCCAATTTTGTTGTAGCAAAGAATTATCGTCTTGTTTAAATGCATTCTAATTATATATTAGACACATTATTTGAGATTTGTCATGTCGTTAAGACTTGTCATGTCGTTTGAAAGCGTTGTTCAATGTAATATGTTTTACAAAATCTTTACACTTGGTCATATTCAGAACAATGAAGCTGATGGAAGTTGGTCATTCTCAAAAAGAAGTTAGTTAGTTAATATTATTCAAATACAATGAAAAATTACTATAATAGTACCTTACTAATTAGTTTGATCTTTGATTTTTTTAAAGCATAGACTCGATCGTTATTCTTCATTATTCGCTTTACTTCCACAATTTTATTTTCTTCTTAATGCCCACTCCCAGCACACTTAGCATCCTGTTCACCTTTTTAAAATATCTCTCCGCTATGAACGTCCGGATTATCCACTTAAAAACCTGTCTAGTCGCGCTAGAGTACTCCCAATCCGGGGAACCAATATTAATCCGGTGGCTTATATAAAAACAAAGCTAAGCAATCAGCCCCGCGTCAGGAAAGCAATCTCCGATAGCGAAAGCAAATCCAATAACAACCTTCAGTGTTCCAGTTAAGTTCCGGTGACTGTATTCGGGTCCCGGATCGCTGACGGTATATCGTCGACGTTCTTGGGTGGCCGCGGGGCATTAACGCAACTATAGAATTGATTTTACCGCATACACCACCATCCCCTGGGATAGGGCGACGTTTATCTAATTAGACTCCAATATTGCTTCGCAACGGACTCGAAAGTGACTTCAAAGTCTTCGATTGCCTGAAAACTTTGACTCAAATCGAAACGGTAACCTGACTTAATTGTAATAATATGTATCGCGGAAAGTACATTTAAATTTAGGTTTGAGTTTGGCGACCAAATTTTTAATCGCAACGTAAAATCTCTTTTCATGGACAGTACAAGCCGACGACTCTAGAAACGTGTGTACGTTAAACTAGACAGAACATTGCTTAGATTTTCGTTATTTTATAATATGTATTCAGCTCATCATAAATTTAGTTGCAAATTATTATTTCCCAACAAGAAGTAAGAGAGATACGAGCATTTCCCTGCGATAAAATCAGTAGGTCTGGAAAATTTGATTTGGTGGTCATCAAACCTAACGGAATATTTGGAAGGCGATATAGTTAGAAGCAAGGATTCACTGACCCATTCTTCATAAATATAAGCATTGAGTTTCGGAACCCATCCTTTCTCAGCACCACAATTTAGGATGATTAACAAAATTCCTGAATTTGAATTATTCACTTTTGAATCTCATCTACAATGTAGCAGAGACTAATTCCACATAGCATCATCTGATAGAGATGGATGTATCATGAATATGAGTAGAGATTGCAGATGTAACGAGCACTACATCTTGTGTCGTAGTTGTCCTTTCTCCATCTAATTTAAGCAGGTGCTTAGCGGACTGAGGTACTGAGGTTGGCCTCCAAAAACTGTTGAAACAAATGAATGGAATAAGAATTTCATCTGTGGTAAGACGGGTAAATCGACCAGAGCAACCAAGTCATTGATCATCAAATAAAGCAGTAGCCTCAAACTTTCAAATTATCCCATAATAAACAAAAGCAGAGTGAATAAATTGGACAATACTTCTTAAACTAATTTAACATTTTCGATCACGCTATATCCACCATTTAATTATTTATCAGTAGACCAACTTTTTATTTCACGAATACATCCGCAGTCTAGTACAGGGTAATGCTTAATTGTCCACTGGTTTTTCAGCTAAATAAACAATCTTTAACATGTAAACTAAAACACCTACATTCTTCAGTAACCTGAAAAATTCTCTGGTACAGAACCTCGATGTTAGAGCGAACGTAGTGTAAACTTTGTATTTTAAGTAGCTCCATAAAATATACGGGCGTTAAATCTGGGGATCGAGCAGGCCACTCTATTCAACCCGGCGTCCAATCCACCTATTAGCATACTGTTCATAGAGATAAACTATTATAGGACGATAATAGTGTGGAAAAGCAGCATCCTGCTGCAAAGTTATTTCCATATCTCGAAATTAATAATTTTCTTCTATAATTTCCAATTCAATATATATATATATATATATATATATATATATATATATATATATCCAAATATACCTCTCCAATTCAATTTCGATTTAACAATACAGGTGCAACTATGTGATTACCCAAGACCCCTGTCTACACGTTGACTTTTTCTGAGTACTCTACTTACCTCGCTTACCTTTTCTGAGTACCTTGTCAGACTTTCGTAACTTAAATTCTGAGTATTCACATTACCATTTAAGAAAAAATGTGAATCTGTAATAATGTACCCAACTAATTACTTATTGAATGATTTAGAATATATAGTCTTTATAAGATTAATATAGTATTATTCGTAAGTAGATAAAAAATAAGAAGTGGCAGATATGAATAAATAATTTTGATTAGTGTAATATTATAAAATATTACGTTTATTTATTTTGTTTATTTTATTCTCGTAAAGCAAACCCTCGTAAACAAGTAGTATATACCAATTCATCGAATTTCTCTCGCAACAACTTTCTTAAAATAAAATAAAATCCAGACAATTAGTAACTTTTAGTTTTGATTTGGTCATCACTCTTACCATTTGATTCTTTGAGAAAATGAATAATCAGACATAATTCAAGAATCTCAAAGAGGCAAATTATTTCTGGTTCTAACACTTGTTACTAACGGCTAATAAATCTGCTTATATAAAGGGGTTTTAATTTTCACTAAAAATAAAATGTTAGATTTAAATTAACATTTACAACATCATTATATTTTATTATTAATATATAATATTATTATCGATTAAGTAAATAAGTGGGAAATAGCAGATATAAAATATCCGTTCATATGTTGTGTTTATTTCACAATTAGTAGATGAAGTTTTACTATTTCAGTGAAATCTACCAGCTCAATGTTTTCTTCTTATGATGGATAACTAGATAATTCGAGCCCACATTTATTAGTCCAGAGTTACGAATGGTCCAAGTTTTAACTATTGTTGATATAAAGGCCACGTGCATGCGTACTGTAGAGTAGGTACTGCTAGTCAAGAATAGGAACAAGTCTCTATCGGACCGCCCACGAGGTGCTCACTAGTTTGGTCTAAGTAAATAGCCGAATGCTTTCCTCCCTCCTTCTTCTGCGCACACATACTTTTCCGTATTATTGACGAGCAGTAGCAGTACGTCGTACAAATTGTAATATACCCAATACGAAATTATATGCACTGTACTGGGCTGTATTTATTTTAGTTTTATGCCTAATATATATTAAAGTTTAGAATTATACTGGATAAAATGTTACTTATCATGTTGGTATTTCATACCAAGAATAGTGATATTATTTATCACGTTTCATATATATTTCTCCACTACAAAACATTGCCTTACTTGAGATTACAGTTATTCCATGTTTAATACAGTTAAGTAACGTTTTCTTTATAAGGTTTTTTTTTGAGAAGTTTTCTTTATAAAATTAACGCATAAACTAAGAAGACATCCTGAATTTATTGGTGCATACTATAGCGCCTGTTAGTTAAAACTTAACAAAAGCATTTACAAACAAAAATTAATAATGCGTTGCAGCTCCATTTTTACGAATTACTTCAAATAGTCTATTATTCGTACTGTCCACCAGGTTATTTAAGACTTCAGGCCACCCCAATAAATCAATTTCATTCTCAAGTCTCTTAACTTACGTTATTCTGTTGATGGTTTCAATAAAAAAAAAAAAATAAACAAATCAAAGGTTGCTGTGGTGTCACATAACACATAAGTTAATCATTTATTATTTACATGCTGAGTTTCAGCTTCAGTGGTTTCAGTGTGACTTAACTGTTTCGATAAATCACGTTAAAAGTAGTAGAAAGGGACGTAATTCAGCCTGGGAACGTTTCGATCCTTTACTGTTTGCCGCCGGCACGCATCGTATTGAGATCAAAGGATGCCGCCAGGCAGGTGTTAATTGGATATTGACAGGTGTGGTCGTCGGCACACGTCATATTTAGATCAAGGATGCCGCCAGACAGATGTTAATGGATATCTACAGGTGTAGTCGTCGGTACGCGTCATATTGATATCAAAGGATGTCAGCAGACAAGTATTAATTGGATATCGAAGGATGTGGTCGTCGGCTCGCACCAGATTGAGATCAAAGGATGGTGTCAGGTGTTTGGTGATAAGTGTGCCAAGGTCGTGGACATTTTTATTGAAAGGGGGGTGTGGCCCTTTTCTTGGAAATAAAGGGAGCCGTTAAAGCGGTGTTCAAAGAAAGTCATCAGATAGGAGTGTCGGGGGAATATAGTGTAAAATTCGGTAAGTCGGGGAATTTAATGATAATTCGCGTTAGCAGAGAGTCCATGGAGTGGTTCCGTGAGAATGAAACTGATTTATTGGAGTGGCCAGCATGCTCGCCGGATTTAAATCCAATTGAAAACCTCTGGGGAATTATTGTTCGACGGCTGTATACCAATAATAAGAAGTACGATACTCTTCGTGAACTCAAGACTTCCATACCAGAGATTAGAGTCAACTTGGAGCCTGAAGTCTTAAATAACCTGGTGGACAGTATGAATAATAGACTATTTGAAGCAATTCGTAAATTGATTCATTATTGATTTTTGTTTGTAGGTGGTTTTGCTAGGTTTTAACAAATAGGCGCTATAGTTATACACCAATAAATTCAGGATGTTTTCTTAATTTATGCGTTAATTTTATAAAAAAATCTTAATCTTAGTAATCTTAATAAAATCTTAGTTATGCTCCCTAGTTTATTATATGGTCAATAAAATTCATGTTGTGGGAATAATTTGGATGTTAATCAAAGCGTTAATAAAGTCGAAAACGTGAGAATTCTTATAAGACGGAATATCACCATACTAATAATGATTAATGAATCATTATTAGTATGGTGATATTCCGTCTTATAAGAATTCTCACGTTTTCGACTTTACAATTCCCAAGTGAAAAATTGCTAAGCAGAAACTTGAACGTATTCCTATCCAAATTGCAGACATCAGTCAGCCTGGCCGATATTTCAGTGTTAAAGCGATCCGGAGAACCTTGCGTGACCTTTCTCCGGGGTCAATGTTAACAAAGGTTACGTGCAATATCCGTTAGTCAGAGGTTAATAAGCGTTGCAGATACACAGTTTACATTAATAAGAAATTCAATTTATTCGATAATGGGGGCGATAAGAAAGAAACAGACTGAGGAGATGAACTCTCGATCTTTGGATTGCAGGACACTGCAATTGTACACTACGCGTTATGAAATACTTATCGTCGTCACGTATTGAGGCTGTAGGTAACATTGGATAAAGTAATTCTGGAATAATTAGAACTTTCACTTGTAATTACATTAGAGACGTATATTTTTCAGTTATTTAAACACTAAGGAGTATACGGTAGGCATTCAGGCCAGTTGCCCGATATGCGGAGCGAATAACAGTGCAGTACTTTGCCCCGCATCTACTACATAGATGGGCGAACGATAGTAATATAAATTGGTATATCTCATAGGTATCCTCTTATACCATACATGTAGCTATAACAATGTCATTTGTACTGTGGAAATGTAGTAAGGATGGGCTCAGTATTAGGCTGTCATTGCATGCTTCAGCTTGAGATTTTGTTCTCTAATTTGGTGCCACAGCAAACTTAATGAAGCTCTAGCTGGATTACGCTCTATGTACACTCCTGGGCAAAATAAACGTATCAGCAAAAGTTTACATTATTTTTTATAATTTTTTAAAGTCTTGAATTCTTAAATATTTTATGTTGTAGGTGGACTAGGATACCCTCTGTCGCTATCGATAAACAACTGCAATTGTTGGACAGATATAAAGTAACATTTTGTAGTTGTGTGTTGATAATACATAATAATACTGTTTAAAGTGATTCGTAAAAGTCAATAAAATCGGGTACACTAGTGATTTTTTTTTAATTCAATGTCATCAAGTGAATTAAACATATTGTTTAGTATACCTAGAGTAGAAGAACGTCAGAAATACCTAGAGTAGCAACGTCAGGTAGATATCTAGAGTCAGAAGATTGTCCACGCAACCTAAGAGAAGATGAAACAGTAAAAGGGCTAACTTTCGTTAACGATGGATGTAACCAGCGATATGTGGCTAATTTGTTAGGAGTTAGACAATCAACAATTAGTTGAACAGTTAAACGTTTTATTGAACCTAAAACTTACTGTAGAACCTCTGGACAAGATGGTAAGAAGTCTACAGTCTACAAGATTCTATCAATTTAGAATATAATAACATAGAGTAGTAGTAGAGAAGTAGAGCTCTAACAAACAGCTTGAAATGTAGCAATTTCTAGACGAGCAGTCAGAGGTAGGCTTAATGAAAGAGGTTTGGACAGTAGAAGACCAGCCATTGCATCACTACTCACTGAATAACATAGAGCTATTAGACTGCGTTTTGCAAGAGACTACGTAAATTGGACCATTGAGGACTGGAAGCGAGTTTTGTATTCAGATGATACAAGAGTAAACCTTAATTCACCAGATGGACGTCAATGTGTCTGGTGGAGGCCAGGAGAGAGGTTTGCTCTAGTATCTCTCTGAGGATCCCATTTTTTGGCACATCAATAATGCTCTGGGGAGAAATTTGTTTCGATGATCGTACGGATTTGGTTCCTATACGAGGGCGATCCATGAATGTACATTTGTGTGTAAAAACTATTGCAGAAGAACAAGTAATGCCATTTGTCCCGTTTCACAGTGGCAAAAAACGCCAAGAAGCTGACCAAAGGTCTTTAAAGTTATTATTTCCGTTTAAAATTTTGGATATAGGGGTTTTCAAGGTCGCTGATTTCAAATCTTCCAACATAATTTTGAAAAACAAAAATGCGGCTTCGAATTGGCCGCAATAAATGATGAAACGTGTTATACATACGTGTTTTTGAGGTCGCTGATTTTAAATATTTCAACTAAATTTTTAAAAACACAATAGCGGCTTCAAAATGGCCGCCAAAAATGATGAATATTGAACAAACTATTTTTCAATATTTGGTTTTTAAATTTTTCTTTAATGTTATTGACCAACTATAGTGGTCGTAATCTAGCTTTGGGCCCCTTGCTGTGAGGGCCTAATCCAGGATGAGCTACTTGCGCTAAAACGCAGCATTTGTGTGTGACAAATGATATATTCCAGCACTAAAATCTATATATCGCCTCAGAACGTGTATTTCACTATCAATCTTTCATGTAAATGGCAAAAACTTAAATGTTTTAGTAAAACAGTAAAATAAACTGTTTTGTTTTACTTAATCTGTTGAAGAAAAATTATAATTTTTCATGTATACATAGCTAACACATTATAAAAAAACATATTCCTTTGTAATTCTCACGAGACACTAAATATATTACCGAAAAATATAAAAAATGTAAGGTAAAATTTTATGCGTAACGCGGAGTCATGTAGAGAAAATGCTCTAAATTACAAAGTCGCAAAAGGTCGCAATAACTTTTTATATATGTTGTTCTCAAGGGTCTAATAAACATCTGTTGAAAATATGATGCTAATACTCTCTCATACTTTTCTTTTAGCTCTACATTTGTAAAAGCTATTCATAACTTGCACTTTAAAAATTAATAAATTTACGGTGGCCGTACCAAAATACGAAAAATTTTTCATTAATGATTTTTAATAGCTCAAATCGCACTGTTTTTACACTTTTTATAGCCGTTGAACTGGGAATGGTGAATGCGCCGCAAGCAAGCGCCAGGCGTCGTGCTCAACGGTCACTTTTGAAATCGTTTTCAGGGACTACTTAAGCATTCCAGACCCTTTCAATGATCTCACGGTGTGCTAGCAACTCCTACCTAATAATATAGGGGAAAAACCCTAAATTAAAATGACTTTTCGACTTTTGGCCAGCATTTTGGCGTTATTGACCACTGTGCGTTTGTCGGGAACAATTTCATTCTTATACAGGATAATGTGGGGTCCCATGTTACTGGAAAGGTACTGAATGACCTTCGATTTGTGAATTTTTAAACTATAGATTGGCCACCAGGAAGCCCAAATATGAACCCCACAGAGTTTCTATAGGATGTACCAAAATCGTCAGTTAACGCCACATATCTGCCCCTATGACTCTTAAGGAACTTAAATAAGTCGTTCTTGTCGAATGGGAGAATATTGCTCAGGAAACAATTTACCACTTGATCAATAGAATGGCCAGAAGATTGAAGGTAGTATAGCAAGAGCTATAGGAGGATCTACACGTTATTGAATTCAAATTGTTACGATTTAATTTCACCTAAATTCACTTAAATTCAAAATTTTTTGACATTATTATTCATTTCTACTTATTTATGTTTTCCCCCTATAATACCATTCTAATTTGTGAAACACTAGTTGAAATAATTCAGTTATAATATCATGATTTAAATCTTCAAATAAATAAAAATAATAATGTGAAGTTTCTCCGATGCGTTAATTTTACCCAGGAGTTTATGTAAAATACATGATTATTTTAGCACCGCTTACATAATATTTGTGTGATATAATACCGTTTCGTTTTCCCTGAAGCAGTATCCTTAATCGCCTCAGTTTCGCATTTCACGTTTTCAGACAGTGAAGTGGCCGAAATCGATAACGAAACTAATTTCACTTAACCGAAAACATCGCGATCGTCGGTCGTTGCTCATTCTCCCAACTTCCGAACCGTCTGTCCGTCTGTGATCCTGCAAGTTCGGAATGTAAGCGCCCCTTCAATACGACCACCACCGGGCGACACACCCTTGCCAAGCCTACTATCTACAAACCGGCAAAACACTCAATATGTCTGCATACCTTTCGTTATGGACCCATTGAGAGAGCGACGCAGACGGCTCTTTATTATTTTATTCCGAATATGTCTCTCCAATATCGAACGAGATGCGGCCAAAACCCATAATTGAAATTTAAATTGTTTTCATAAATATGATGAATTTTTTCGTGCCTAAACGTAGCGAGGCATCCCAATTTGGGCAAGCCGCGGACGCTTTTGTCGCAGCCACTTTAAATACAGGACTTTATTCGAAGGATCTGGCAACGTTGAATGTAGTCTTTGTATTTTAATAGGCAATCGATTATGTTGTTTAAGTAAATAAACTACTGGACAAAATTATAACGCATCAGTGAAACTTCACATTATTACTTTTATTTTTTCCGATTCAAGAATTAAATCATAGTACCTACTGCTCATCAAAAATAGAAAAAAGTGTCAGATTCTCTAGGTATGCGTAGAAGAAAGAGCGAGGTAGCATTCGGAGGGGAAGGGATGCATTTTATGCCCGGCCAGATCGAAATCTGTATACATTCACATTCAATATATATTCAAACGTCTCAATGCGACTGAGTAAAGACCAGGCTATTTACTGCGCACCTTATAGGCGACAGTATTGAGACTTGTTCCTATTCTTGATGATCTGCACGTGATATTATGATTAAATGAATTCAACGAATGTTTAATAAATTAGAATAATATTATCTGGGAAAGGAATATGAATAAATAACAGAAAGGAACAATTATACCAAATGCAATAAAAATGGTGTTAAAGAAAAACTTTAAAAACAAAATTGGAAATTAAATTAAATCATAAAAATTTCAATACAGTAGGAGGAGTATAGATCCTCCTCTAGCTCTTATCACTCCTTCCATTCATCTTGGCATCCTATTAATCAAGTGGTGGATGGTTTCTTGAGGAACATTCTCCTACACGACAAGAATACTTTCTTCGAGGTCTCTAAGGGTCATAGAGGTAAGTATGTGGTGCCCAATTGATCGTTTTAGTGCGTCTCATACATGACCTATGCGGTTCATATCTGGACTTTTTGGTGGCCAGTCCATGATTGGAATATTCACAATTCGAAGGTAGTCTAGTACCTCTTTATCTACGTGGGGCCGAGCGTTACTGTGCATAAAAATCAAGTTGAACCTAAAAAACTGGAAAAATGGCATCACATGTTCTTCTACGATGTTCTCTACGTGGAAATATGCATTCATGGATCTCTCCAGTATAGGAACCAACTCCGTGCGACCATCGAAACCAATTCCTCCCCAGGACATTATTGATCCAATAAAAGGTAGGATCCTCGAGGATAGCAAACGTTCTTTTGCAGCAAACCTCTCTTCCGACCTCCGCCAGACCTGTTGACCATCTGGTTAATTAAGGCTCTTGTCCCATTTAAAAACAAAACCCTCTTCTGGTCGTCAGTTGTCCAATTTACGTGTTCTTTGCAAAATGCAGTCTAGTTATTTTCTGTTCTCTAGTGAGAAGTGGTGCAATAGCTGGTCTTCTATTGTCCAATACTTCTTCATTAAGCTTTCTCCTGACCGTTCCTCCAGAGATTGCTACATTTAGAGGTGCTGCTAGGGCTCTGCATAACCCTAAACTAGTCGAATGCCCGTTTCTAAGGCAACTTGCATAAGATCACTCATCTCGTGCATCTGTAGACTTCTTACGACATATTGCGGGCTACGTCCCTAGTTAACCAGAGATACAGGTTTCCCTGTTTTGAACAGCGTTGCAATAATTTGCTCCAGAAATGAGCTGATTAAAAACTCTTCGGAAGAGGTATGCAAGAAGTTATATGGAAAAATAAAGTACAGATTTGGAGCCACGTTCACATAGAAAATATATTTGCTATAATATATAATTATTATGTTATATAGTAAAAACTGTATACTAAATTATTATTAGAATAATAATATTGCGACGATTGCAAAATTACGATGCAAAAAAATTACGATCTACAATAAATTTATACAAATGTTTGTATTCAAAATAAATAAATTTAGAAGCGATCTATGATAATAGCAGTTTATTGTATGAAAACCAAGTCATTGTATGATGACTTAGTTTTGTCTTGTCTCTGCAATATGTTGTTTGTATATTGATTCTGCTTTGCCGATAACAATTCAAAATACATATACTACACTAAGAAAACAGCTCATTTCTGATAAGAAAATATTTTCAATGTTTGTTTGACCACCATTTATTCAACGTATATTATTGTAACGAATTTACTAGAAAGTTCTTTATTTCGAACACTTATTTACAAATCAACTACTTACAAGTCAAACTAACTAACTAACTTTCTTTCTACTTTAACTTTATAAACTAACTTTCGCACTGTATTTACACAATGTCACTTTCTTCGATCCCGAATATTCCCGGCGTTCGGGATCGCTCGAGGCGTTCGCGACATTATATATTAATTATAGATAATGCATTATCTTAAAATGATCGCAAGTTTAGCGATACTGTTTATTCGTTAAAATTTTCTTATTAAAAATAAATTTGTTCAATGCGAAATTATGGCTTATCATAATTAGAAAATAATTACACATTTGTGCAGTTCTAAAATCATTCCTTGTATGCGGAAGAGAACATTATTGTATTTTCCATTATGCAATTGATCATAAACATACTGTTTATATGGATTTTGATTGAAATTCGGTATCTTTATTGCAAAATTATTTAGATGGTAGGTTCCAAAAAGTTAAGCTTTCTGATTGTTATCAAGTGGTACTCGGTATGTCTGGTCTATGACGGGTTCATTATTATTTACTTTATACACTGTGGGTTTTCCAGATTCATTATCATTATACATTACACCTTTATGCTGACGATACACAGGTCTACTATTTTTTCCAGCAGAATGAAGTTGCCACAGCTTATGCGAGAGTCAATAAAGATTTAAGATTTCTTGTATAAATCTGACAACAGTTCTTGCTCATAATTAATCCTTCTAAATCTGAGGTGATGCTAGGGTTAAAAATCTAGTCGATATACATATTAAGAGTAATCGACCATACATAATGGCAGTAGCAAAAACTTTAGGTTTGTTTTCTTCAATTTTTTCAAAACATGTCATTCATATAATAAACAAATATTTTGGAAGAATAAAATTAGTATACCTACAACAATAAGAATGTCCTTTCCACTACAAATAGAATTTTATTGTTAATTTTTGTATTCTCGCAATTGAATTATGCAGATATTCTTTATGGTTTAAGTAAATTTAAAAATCAGAGAATTAAAACATCAGAATGCAAGTATAGTTTATTTCATTAAATAAAAAATCTCAAAACATACCGTGGTTTGTTTTTGTGGCTAGGCTCAGGTACACTGTTCCGTTTATCGGCAAGATAAGAGAATTTTTTATTTCGCAAATAGCGATGAAATGAATAGTATACGTTTAATATTTCGATTTTGGAAACATCTCAACCAAATTTTCTACGTTAAAATGATTTAATGTAAAACAAACAAGAGACATGCACGTCTCTTGTTTTTTGCATAAAACAACTCAGAAGAAAACACCGCTATATTTTTATAACAAATATGAGTTATTATAATTAAGAACATTTTGTATTCATGTATGTTGTTTCTTTCTTCCATTTTATGGCGCCAAATTGCTTGTTGTACAAATTTATTTCTATTTTCATATGTATTTATACCTTATAAATTTTTTACGTAAAATTTAATAAATTTATAACTTGCTACGTTTTTATTTACATTACACTTATTACTGTTTGTTGTTGAATTTGATTATTGCTGAAATTATTTACCTACTTATTTTTTATTTACATCGTGTTCATATTCTGAATCTAATAATTGATCTTTCTGACAGATTGTTGATTATATCATAATATGTGTATTAATTATAACACTTATGTGATATACATTTGTTACTTCAGGTTAAATGAAGAAGCGGCAAAAAGTTTAAAAACTCTGCCTTTTAACAAAATATTGTATTCGGAATGTTATGAAATTTGTATTGTCATTTAAGTAAAAGCTATTTGTAAATTAAAAATTTTAAATTTTAAATCAAATGTTGTAAAGCTATTTATTATTATTATTACTATCGACTTAAAAAATACTTTCTTAAAGCAAAATTGCAGGAAAACATTCAACTATTCCTGAGACTATAACAGGAATTAGGCTCGGATGATAGGGGAGATAATTGAATTTATCCCTGTCAATTTTCCACTTTATTATTATCATTATTATTATTATTGTTATATCAATTGTGACAGTTCTAGTTATATTGATTATTCATTTGCGCATATATCATTTTTGCATATTTTTATTAAAATTTTCATGCACGGTTTTCGTATGTGGCCATAAGAAAACCGTAGATTACCGGTTCTTCTTCATTTTACAAACATTGATGGGTATAGGAACGTTACAATAGCTTACAATATATGAAGTATGCAAGCTCTATTAATATTTCTTCGGTTCTCTTATCGCACAAACACTTGTAATTGTTTATAAAACATTGATACGAACGCGTAGCAAAGTAACATTCTTATGATAATGCCCAGTTTCCGGAAATGTGATCGAATTCGTTCACGTGATCGGAAAAAATTGAATATACATATTTATAGGTTATTAACATGTGGCGTTGTTATAATTTTGGGTCACTGGCGGCGGTTGTAATGTTATTAGAGGAAAATTTTAACATGTATTGTTTCCATTTAAAATGGGGAATTAAATATTAACATTATTAATTTGGTATTTGCTTGCTGTGAACTAATAACAGTTTTATCAAATATAATTATACAATGTTCGCTATAATATAGCAATATTTATAATGTATTAATAATAGTTCTGTGGTCGCGATGGTGACTGGCATAATTACAAGCATGTTTTTAGGCATATCATTTATATTAGTATTCTCACCATAATGATGGAAGTGTAGTTTATTTCATCGCTATTTGTCAAATAAACAATCCCAAACGGCTCTTATCTCATACCGTGGCTTATTTTTATGGCTAGGCTCAGGTAGACTGTTCCGTTTATCGGCAAGATAAGAAAGTTTTTTATTTGGCAAATAGCGATGGAATGAATGGACATGTAGCACTTATAATTAATTAATTGTAATTAAATGACAGTTATACTGTCATTTAATATTTACGTTTTGATATTTAAAATGAATTTACGCTTTTTAAGTAAAATTCTGAAGTAAACATATTTTTAATTGTAAAATCGCAATATTTTAATAGATTTTATGTCACCTACTTTTAACATTTTTACGTAGAATGAGGATTCATATAATTTTTCATTTGAAAAACTTTTTAACTCTATATTCAGCAATATGGACTTGTTTGTGAATTGGTTGCTGGTTCTTTTAAATAGACTAAATAAAACAGATCGTTGTATTAGTGGACTGTATTTGAGTACATGCGTACTTCATAAAAGCTCGTACATTACTATTTATGTGAGTACATGCGTACTCTATGAAGGCTCGTACATAACTGTGGCAGATGATGCCCAAGATCGGTTAAATTAGATATTAACCGATCTTGGATGGTGCCAGGCTATAGGCCTGGCGTTGTCGCCAACATTAAGTAAATAAAACATAGAACTTTTACATTAACAGGGCTTTATTCATGGAATTTATAGAATATACTTATGTTGTGTTTTATCAAGAAAAGTACTGTTTATCGAGAAAATAATTTAATTTCAGAATTTAATTAAAAAAAAAAAAAAATTTAAAACACATCTGTATATAATATTCATTTCATTTTTATTTTCTAAATAAAAAACTCTTATCTTGCCGATAAATGGAACAGTATACCTGAGCTTAGCCATAAAAACAAGCCACGGCATGTTTTGAGATTTTTTATTTGGCAAATAGCGATGAAATAAACTATACATATATATGTACCCAAGAGATAAAGATTTGTATCTTTATTTATATATACCAATTTATAGCTTTTGGGAAAAACAAAGTTTTAAGTTTAAAAACAAAGGGAACGTTTTATTTAAATGTGGATTAAAAATAGCAATTTAATTTTTAAAATTTTTATTAGAGTAATTTAACTATCATGTTGTACATAACAACTATCAAGAATATCCTTTACCTTGACAAAATTAAGGTAGTCGTAATTGTTCATCTCTAATAGAGAAATCACGTAAGAAATAAAAAAACATAAATTGTAATTCTAAATCAATATAAAAATATTAGAAAAAAGACAATTTAAATGATTCTCAAATTCCATTCTCTATTAGGTTCTTTCAGTTCTGGATTGGATATTCTCATATTTCTATAAAATATATAGAAGTGGAAGGCATCCACTAGAATAAATTAAAAGCAAATGGTGATATTTCTTTATGTTAACACCTTTTATGAATAATGTGCGACTCGTATGAAATGAGATATTTTTATATAGATATTTATACACAATTCAATATCCACGGCCTCTTATAGAATGGGAAAAACTCAACACAAAACATATATGTATACATAAAATAAAATAATAGGAAAATGTAAAATAAACCTATCTTTGACATACTAACATTGAATATTACACAATATAGCATTACATATGCCTGTAATTATATATTCTATTTTACATTGTTCGAAAACCTATACAAATTTTATATATTGGTGGAAATAAAAGTACAGTAGTTTTAGAAATTGTAATATAAAAAACCTTTATGTTACGTACAGGCAATCTAAGAACATGAAGGTTAATTTGTGATAACAATTCAATACAATTATTTAATAATTTATAGGAAAATATTACGCCCAATAATTTTTTTCGGGTTTCTAATGGTTGAACTTTAAATCTATTCAATAAAATCTTGTGCGAAATACCTCTAGATATGAAATACCTCTGGATAAACAACATCACAACGAAAACTATTTATTTCGCAAATTGCATCGGAAGTCTTTCTGGGTTACTTATATAACCTGGAGTCTATACAACAGATTCATATTCTAACTTAGATCTCACAAAAACATCAAGTAGTTGTTTTAACGTAATAGGTATTGTAAATCATTTAGAATTTACATAAATCAACCATCAATATACAAAATATATAAACAGCTCACTGCCATCATGATGTGTTAATTTTGGCTCGACTTTGTCAGACGAAATATTATTATATCACAGTTCTTCAAAACTTCATTTTCCCATTTTAACAGGACTGATTCCATTTCCAGGAAGACCATCAAATGTACATGCTCATGGATTTACCAGAGAAGTTCCCAGTAGGAGCTCTTGCAAGATTTACGATTTTTCTACTTTCTGAAATCATATCGTAGTACTACTCTATTTCATGAATTTGTAACATGGATTAACGATTGTTTACCAATTTGGTTTTGATGGGAACTTGACTACACATAATCGTTCTTTGGAAATCCGACTTTGTATTTCTTTGAAAATTTATAATACTATTATTTCTAAACGTTATATATTAGGAACTAGTAATAATGATCCTTCATTGATCCGTAATTTTAAAATATGTGATCTTTGTATTTTTTAAAATGTATTATCACTATTTAACACAAAGCTGGAAATATTATTCTTTCCTCTAAGGTCCAGATATAATCTAAGCGAGCCAAGGAACTCTACACAATTTTTTCTTTGCCTAATATCCATCAATTTAGTTAAACACTTCTGTTAGTTCGTAATAAGTATAGTTTTTTTTATTTCACTTTAATCAATAAGTCCAATATACCGCTAGGTATAGGATAGGAATAGAAATTCATGTATGTTTAATAGACTTAAAAAAAAAGCTTTTAACATAATAAAAAAATATGACAAAAGCTACAACAATACCTAGAAATATACCAAAAAGAACTAAGTAAAATAAGTATCGAAATAAACACAGCAGTGAATTTTGAACATTAACAAGAAATAATAAATCCAAAATTATAGCTACCAAAATGCGATTTCTAAGATGAGTAAAAGGAGTTACAAGAAAAGACAGAATAAGAAGCGACAGTAATAGCGGAATTACATGTAAACAGTCATTGTAGAAAGACAATTGAGTTGGCTAGGCCACATTCATAGGATGAAGGAAGGAGGCACTAATAAGAAAAATGTATGAATCCAGAGCAGAGGGAAAGAATGAAATAGGACTGCCCCGACTAAGATGGGAGGACCAAGTGCGGAAAATGGTGAATTCAATGGAATTGGCACAGAATAGAAAGTTTGGGAAAAGCGAAATATATATGAGTATGGTGTCACGTCAGGTGTGCCTCAATGCTCTATTCTCGGCCCCTCGCTGCTTAATATCTTTATTGATGACATCGTCACTGTAATATCTGTTAATTGTCTGTTATATGCTGACGACCTTAAGTTATTTAAGGTTATTACTTCCCTGAATGCTTGTGCTCTTCTGCAGAACAATCTGTCTAATCTTCATAATTGGTGTATTAGTAACAAACTACATCTAAACGTATCTAAATGCAATGTTATGTCCTACTCTACTAAATTATTCCCATAATTTACGATTATAGGTTAGGCGGCTCTATTTTTCAAAAACCTGGTACATTTAGAGACCTCGATATAATTTTTGGTAGATCTGTCTTTTACCACTCATGTAACTAAAGTAGTGTCTGAAGCATCGCATACGCTGGTTTTCTTAATAAGGACTAGCAGGGATTTCTCAAACACCGATACGTTCCATAAAATTTTATATTTTGCTTTTGTCCGATCTAAACTTGAATACGGATCGTTAGTATGGAGTCCTTATTATCAATGCCATATTAACAGCTTAGATATGGTTCAAAGAAGGTATCCAAAACTACTATGGTTCAAATCTGACACTGTGTATACACCTATTGCTTCCCTCAGAATGATCTTTTGGCAATATTTGCGATGACAGCACTTGACGCGAGGCGGGAATGTTGTTCTAAAATATTTCTATATAAGCTTATACACACTATTATCAAAATCTATTAGGCAAGCTGAATTTTTATATACCACAATTGCATGCTCGAACATTCAAAACATTTTATCTCCTTATTCCACGTACTAATATTCTAACATTTTCAACTCTGTTTTTAATGTGCAGTAAATACAACAACAACTGTGGTAAGGTAAATTCGACATATTTAACAGCACTTTTCTGTTTATTAAGCATTGTTATGCTTGATCACCCATCTTTGTTTTTCTATTTTTCACATACTATTTCATATACCTATGTATTAATTGTGTATATACGTATTTGCATTAAATTTGTTTGTGTAATTTATTAATCTAATTTGAATCTGAACACTCACTGTACTTTCCTGCTCTGTAAATTGGTTTTCCTGTAGAGTAGTTGTAATAAATAAATAAATATATAAATATATAAGCGAGATGCCAGTAGGAAAATATTGTAAGTATATTTATTTAGTAATAATTTAGTAATATATTGTAATATTATTTAGATGTGATAATAAAATAAAAACAGGAAATAGGGGGATATGTTATATAAAATGTTCAATAATTGGTATTCTGATCATCATTTTCTTCAGTCTATGGTATAGGAGAATAGAATAGAAGCTTGATGAATTTGAAAATGTGATAGATCTTCCTAAATCTGGTAGAAATTCGACTTTACATCATGAAAATCTATTAGATGGATGAGTTAATATTAAAAAGAATCCGCATAAGACAAGTTACCACCGAGAGTGATATTAGTAAATGTTTATATTGAATCTTCTTAAAAAAAAAAAGAAAATACCATCCATACAAAATTCATTCATGGGGCATGCACTTGAACTTGAATTAGCATTATGTGAAATCATGGTAAACATATTTTGTGTATGAGGAACTGTCGATACTGCAGATAGAGAGAAAATTCACAATTGATGATGGAGGGCTGTACCCAACATTCTGAGAACATTTAACCTGGAATTGTATAAATAATTAAATTATGAGCGCTATTTAGATTTCTTATATAATTTTGTAGATTCCTAGTTAAGAACTAATTTCTCTAATGATAGTGACGCTAATAAAACTCATAGAGGAAGAAACTAGAACTAGAAACCAGAAACATTTGATAGTAATCGAATGGAGCTACAAGTGTTGATACTGTAGTCTGTAATATATTTACAACCTGTAAGTGTACTATGTACTTTTGTACTCTAAATGTTAGCAGAGAACAATTTTGTAGCTTTAGGAAGAGTACCATAAAAACCGAAGAATACAATGCTATTCTTTGGTTTATTAGATTTTCAATCAAATATATAGGATTACTAAAAAGAAATCAGAAATGTATCGATACTGACGGGTATCGATACTTTAGTTTCGATATTTTAAGGAGTACGATACTTTTCCAACGATACTACTCATGAGTAAAATTCTTTTCATTCGATACCGTGTCCCTAGCTAGCTACAACACATTTTGTGAGAGGAAGTATGTCAAAATCTGATATTACACCATACGCAGTAACGTTCTTTACTTTGCCCGAGAAGTGCAAACTGTCGAAACTACCATAATTAATCACCTATCTATCGCGATCACTTAATACTTTCGTGCCATTATCTCCACGAAAGTTAGTAATGTTTGGGGTCAGATCAAGCGACCCGGTTTTAATGAATACGCCTTAATTATAGTTGTGTTAGGTTCTGTTTAATGTTTATAATTATTATTTTCGTTTTAAAATAATTCGGTTATCGGTGCGTGGGATGCTGATGTCTCGGCGTGCCTTTGTGATAATGAGAGGAAATTACGCATCGATCATGGTTGGTTACACTGTGCGTTCTTGAAACGAAGTTAATTTTTCCAACTTTACTAAACAGGAAATTAGGATTGTAAGTTTAGAGTAATATTGAATAGAAGAGAAGTACTGGAAGTAGGGACAGCCCGTTTGGAATTTGGAAATGGAGGGACGGTAATGACCTTAAGATGTTTTCGAGTTTCATTACAAGTGCTCTGATACTCCATATTGCAGCAGAATTTTGACCCATTGCAAAATAGGCAATGATATCGGCAAGGGGATGTGCTGTTATGCCACGAACGTTTGACAAAATTCTCCAAAAATAGATTCTTCGTTTGTCGAAAGGGCAAAAAAACTCACGTAGCAAGTGCTAACATAGTTTCATCTTGCTGGTCACGTCTATAGGGATGTATCCCCTTAATATGTGTTCATATATCGGGTGGGGTGTCCAAAAAGTCTGGAAACAGTCAAATATCTCTAGAAATACACATTCGATCCAAAAAGTAGAACACACTTCCTTAATAATTTTAATAGCGCTATCCAATGATATCAAACGCGACCCCTCACTCTGACCCTTTGGGATGTTGGGATTGGGATTTTTTATTACAGAATCGGATTTTGCGGTTAAAAGTACATCGAGTTTTTCTGAAACGTTTTTTTCGATTCGTGACAGATGGCGCTGTAATCGCAAAAATATATTTTTTCGTAACTTGCCTCTCACCATCAGAGTGTTTATTTTAGGTGAGTCCCCTTGCCTCTCACCATCAATATGCTTATTTTAGGCGAGTCCCCTTGCCTTTCACCGCCAGGGCTATAACGGCAAAGCCCCCTACTGAATGAGATGTTCAAATAAATCGACGTACTTTTGACCTGTCAAATTACCATCGATGAAAAACGGTTCGACAATTGGGTTGCACAATATTCCAGCTCAAATATTCGGTTCTTGTGGATATTGTGTATGGAAATCCTTCATCCGATGAGGATTCTCATCTCATCTCAATATGTTATTCACACTTGATTTGCTTATGCCCGTTTGTTGGGAAACCATTCTAACAGACGTATAGACGTTATCAACAACGCTTACACAAACTTTCAAACTCTTATCATCGTTCGTGGCACCGTTAAGTCAAACTCTTAGTACAACATTTTTCATCATCTCCAGATGATGCCAACTTTGTTGGCGAAACGGGCCTTGAGTGTATAGTGTATTATGTTTTGGTATTTTATGGAAAACTAAGTCAGTGTTAATAAAAAATGAGTGTTTCCATTTAACAGTTGAAAAATGCCTTCCACTTTCCCTCCTCCACGGTGAAATTACGAAAGAAAATATTTTTTCAATTACAGCGCCATGTGTCAAAATGCTTCAGACAAACTTGACGTAATTCTTGCCCTAGATTCCGAATCTGCGATAAAAAATAGGGGTACCTATTTAAGATTTTAAAGTTTCCCCTCGCCCCATCCCAAGGGGAGGGGGTGGGGAGTTGAATTTGGTGTCATTGGATACCGCTTTCAAATAAGACAGTATTGTTTCTTCTTTGGATCCAATTTGTATTTCTCGAGCTATTTTCCGTTTCCAGACTTCTTGGATACCCGGTATAGGAAAAATGGAAAAAAAATTCCATTTTTGTTTACACGATTACATTACTTTTCCGCTAGTATAGGTCAGTGGATGAGTGCGGAAAAGTAAAGTGACCGCCGCCGCCTCACTGTCGTAAACTTCAGCATTGGGAGTATCCATTCTGTCATCTACGATGAACTTGGTTTCAGCAAGATTTCGACTCTTTGAGTACCATGCCTTCTTTCAGAAGAACAAAGAAACCTTCATCGTGACATCTATCAGAAGAGTTCATCTCGAGGAAGACCAAAATGCATTTGATAGCGAGAGAAATTCTCGTTAAACTTTTCTGGAATTCAAAACATATTATTTTGTTGGATTTCCTTCATGATCAGAGAATAATTAATGCTGAAAATTACTCATTCGACCAAGTCACACATTCTCTCAGACCAAGACACAGTCGCTTATCGAAGTAAAAGACGACGACAAACCGCCAGGGGCGTCATTTTGCTTCACAACAATGGCAGGCCCAATACGGCAAACCAAACACATTGGTTTAGGGGGAAATCTTCTGGAAGACTCTTGAGTACTCACCATATAGTCTGGACCTAAATCGACGTATGATTTTCACATGTTTGAACTATTAAAGGAGGCTTTAGGTAGGCAACGTTTCGACGACGATGTTGGTGCAAGCGTTCGTGCGCAATTGACTTTAGATCCGCTCTCTTACATTTTTAGTGATGGCATAAAAATCCAATCCGATTGAAAAAATTTGTAAACAAAGCAAGAGTTTATGTAGAAAAGTAAACTAATTTTTGTCAATTTTTTTTTGGTCTTCAATAAATATTTCTTCAATAAATTCAATTCAATAAATATTTTCAAATTTTGGCCTTCTATAAAAAATAATTCCCATTACCTTTGAACGCCATTTGGAGTCATGTCTATTAGATTGTAGAAAAATATATTAATCCGAATTGCAAATATCATCCGATATGAAGAAAATACAGGAATTCTAATGCACTATTTTTTTCTGCATATTCTATAGTCTATTTTAACAACGGAGACTATTGTCAAAACTAGACCTGCAATATTGCGTATACAAGACACCCCTTTTAAGAAGAAAGTCACAGTATAAAAATTTTAAAATCAGATAACTACGTATCATCAGATCAGATCAGATACGTATTATTAGAAAAGTGAATAACCGATCCATGAACTTTTAAATTACCATGAAATCGAAATCTAACGAGTAATATTCTATACAATGTCATCAACACCGCAATCACGTATTAATTAAAATGGTATCTAAAGAACGATGCAAGTGCTTAATTAATAATTAACTTTGCACCAAATTGGTATGCGATACGATGACATTATTCGAGTAGACGAATTAATTAAGATCGCAATTTTTCATGGAAACTTCGCAGTAAGAATACTAGTTTCATTAACCTCTTCGATAAAAATGAAACAGTCAAAATATACAACACACATATTCACAACAATCGTGTGGAGTGTAAACATTTTTTTTTAGATAAAGAATGTTTTTATCGTGATTACTTGTTTTACCACGCGGTAGTGTCAGTCTCAACACAAGCCGTCAAACGCAATAATAATATGAATTGCAAAAAAATGTTTTATAAATAATTACATTTGCGTTCTTATATATTTAAATTTCTTAGTCATCGCAGAAGTATTGTAAAATGGTGGGAAACGTCATGGGGATAAATGAGAAATTGAAATTTTTTAAATATTCTCAAGACTATAGCCACATGTAGCAAACCTTATAAGCCCAAAAAGTAACGGGAATTTTGTAATTTTCCGGGTTGTATTGGTCCCAAAATTCTCGCGATTTTTTCCTTATTGTGTTGGTAAACATGTCTGAAAAGCATTTATACATTGTTAGCCAAATCGGATGTTTAGTCTATTGTCAGCTGCCAAAAAGGTTACTTGTGTTTTGGTACGATCGGCGATTCTTTATTTCTTGGATCAGAGAATGTATATTAAATTTTGCTATGAGAATGAAATAAAGTGCAGCAATCTTTTAGAAATGTTAAATATTGCTTTTGGTGAGTCTGGCATGAGTGACACAAGGCTTTATGAGCGATATAAGCGGGGTGCTCGTCATATTCAACCTAACAGGTTGAATATGACGAGCACCCTGGATGTCCCAGCACATCAGCAACCGATGAAACGTGGAAAAAGTAAAAGAAATGATTATGAACAGTCGTTGAATAATAATCAGAGAAGTCGCTGATGATGTTGACATATCAGTTGGCTCATGTCATCACATTTCTTTGGATGTTTTGGGCATGAAACGGGTGGCAGCAGAATCTGTTCCAAAATTGTTGAATTTCGAACAAAAACAGCGCGGTCGAATGCGAAGGTTATACCTACTGTGTTCTTCGATTTTAACGGCATAGTGCACTATGAGTTTTCGCCACAAGGTCAAACAATCAATAAGGAGTACTACCTATAAGTTCAATGCCGTTTGCGTGAAGCAATCCCCGGATTTATGGCGAAACAATTCATGGCTTTTCCACCACGATAATGCACTTACACTTCACTGCTTATTCGTGAATTTTTGGCCATGAACAGTACTATAATGATGCCCCATATTCGTCAGATATGGCTCCGTGTGACTTTTCTCTGTTCCCAAAAATAAAGATGTCCTTAAAGGGCCCTTATTTTACAAGCATAGATGAGACTAAAAGCGCATCGCCGAGAGATCTAAACGCTATTCCAAAGATCGAGTTCCAGAAATGTTTCAGGAATTGGAAAAAGCGCTGACAGAAGTATATAATATATAAAGGAGAGTATTTTAAAGGAGATAACAGTGACGAATAAATAAATTTCTTTTCAAAAAACGAAAATTCCCATTATTCTTTGAAGGTATCTCCTATAATTGTTAACAAAGCATTTATACAGGGTATACCACTTACAACAAAACAACCAGAATAATTGTTGAAATATTTTTTATAAGAAAATGCCATTTAAATATGTTTTTCAATGGGTCATCTTTTAACATACAAATCGTTAATATTAATAACACCCTGTCTCGAAAACAACCACTCCTTAGTATACTTACACCGAACCACTTACAACTAACTTGCCAGAGTAACTATTGAAATAGTTTTTATAAGCAAATGCCATTATATGTAAATATGTTTTTCAATGGGGCATCTTTTGACATACAAATCCTTAATATCAATAACACCCTGTCTCGAAAACAACCACTCCTTAGTATATTTAAACATAGGTCGAGTGACACATCATTTGAAAGGTCTCTCGACCCTAATAACGACGGTGGCTTATCTTTTGCTCGATAGCTAATGCACAATCGGGATATTTCATAAAAATGGTTCAGGAATGCATCTATCCCAACTTAGTTGAATGACCACAAATGTAGCTGGCAAGTGAGTCATCGGATGCATCAAGCGAATACCTGGGCAAAAATTCTGGGATATATATCATTAGCCTTCCTCTTATTCCCGGAAATTTGAATAGAGTATTTTATCTTGATTTATTAGAGACTTTTATAGAGCCGGAGGTTTAGAGCAAAAATATTAGTTCGACGTCGTGCACATCAATTGAATCTGTCAAGAGCCACTACGCATGGGATTTTAACATCTGTATCTGTCAGCGTACAAATTTCAGTTGACAAAACAATTAATAGTTACAGACCATTACAACGTCGTACATTTGATAATTGGGCGTTAGAAAAAAGAGAAGGTGATGTCGATTTTTGCAACAATATGTTCTAGTCAGCGATGAAGTACATTTTCACAACAAAATTGTTGAAATTGAGGTGCCGAAAATCCACATAATGTTAACGAAAAAAAAGTGCTTCCACAGATATGCACGGTTTCTTGCACATTTTGGAGTGGTGGAGTAATTGAACCATACTTCTTTGAAAATGAAGTTTTCTGAAGAAGTAATGCTATCATAGATATGTTGACGTCGCATATTGATGCCCTGTCTTTAGCAAAACACAAATGGCGTGCAATTCAAATACGATAGTTCCAATTGAGATACCCTCTACTCGTAGTATGTACTCTTGAAATAGTTTTTACAAAGGAACTGAAGTAACGTAATTCTTACGAAATTTGTATGTCCTTTGATAAGCTGATGAATTACAAAAATATTGTACACACAACACAGCGCGGTCTTTACAATAAATCTCCCTCTAATCAACATTGTTTGGCGTTCGCTACGATCCCAGTTAGCCGGTAACAAAATCGGACTATGTACTAATTACGATGTTTGGTTACGCGAATTCTGCTAAACACACTTTGTCTCTATTTAAACTTTTGTTTTGTGCCGCTTCGTTAGTGTTTTTCGCGCCAGGCAAGTTGCCCCTAATTGTTTTGTCGACGAATTTAGTTTTGTTGGTGCCAGTCGACTGTTGCTTTTTAAAATTTGTTTTCGTAAAGCGTTGCTACATTTGATGGAGTTGTTTTTACTACGGTAGACGGGAAACACGAGCGCCTCCGCCAATACTGTGAAGGGTCAATTCTATTTACAAGACAAACATTGTTCAGATACAGGGTGGAAGCCACTTATTGAAAACAAATATTTTTGGCGTTATTTTAGAGATTTATAGGAAACGATCACGGAACAGGTCGATCTTCAATCTAAAATGTGCATCTTGTAAATGAAATTTTAAATATACAGTGGGGTACAAAAGTGATGATTTTATTAAATAGATTATTAAAGCAGACTTTTTTTAATAGACTGTTAGATTGTATATTTTTTATTCAACTATTCTTGATAAACTAATTTCAATGATATATGACATTTATGATCTAACTGATTGATTACTTAATTATAGACATTACTATGAAATATTTTCCATTTATCTTTGGAAATAAGGAGGTCTGTATAAAACTCCTGCATGTGTTGACTAAAACCCAATGTGAAATATTCCATATTTTTCCTATATTTCATTTCATGTCTTTGAAATAATCAATATTATTTAGTTTTGTTATATATGCTTTACTTTGAGATGAAACTACGGAAGAAATCCAACGGCATAAGGTCTGATAATCTAGTTGGTCATCCAATAGCACCTCTTTGGTCGACGTAATCCTATTTACAATGTCTTTGATATTATCAATACCAACTACCACACGTACGGCAAAAGTTGCGTTATATATGATGCATGTACCATTAAGAAACAAAGTAATCAGACACCCTTAATGTGTTCCCCTAAAATATAAGCAACTGTTAATTAATTTTAGAGTTAATTATCTTCATAGAAAACAGAGGGCGCCACCATCCTGAGACGAGGAGTATAAGTAGATCTAAAGGACAACGTACTGAAAGCGTCTTATTACTTTCTGCGTTAATGGTACACAGAAAGTTTGAAGGTGGAATTAATGAGAAGATGAGGTGGTAAAGAAATAGTGAACCACTTTAGAATGCTAAATGAATATTGTAATTAATATCAGGGGCGTAGCGTGAGAAAAGAATCTAGGGATGTGATAAAAATGTTATAAGGGGAAGAGGTATAGTCAGATGTATGGTAGGCCATATAAAAATGGTAAAAATAAAAAAATAGACACTAACCCAAAATGATTATGCCGAGGTATTTTGCCTAATTTTTAAAATGAAGATCAATTCTTCTATATATCTTCTAACAAGGCACTTTCAATCTTTCTGTTTTTTGCTGACAGTCTTTCTTGCTTTTGAGAATTTCGCAGATAAGTCTTTATTCTCTTTAAACATGAAAATGATCTTTCCGCGGAACTGCTTGTGGCAGAAATAGTCAAAATTAAACGACACAATCCGGAAAACGATGACTCCGGAAATCCGGAAAAATAGAAGATAATTGAAGGAGCATAATATATTACTGAAGCTCAAACACAGTGCTCTTTTTCATATCGGGATCACTATAAATCACTGAAAGTTAACTTTTTAAACGATTTGCGTCAAAGAATGTTCCATATGTATCTACTGAAAAAGAAAAAGGTTCGTCAGGAAAACGTTTCACGAATGAAGTAAATTGTGTGGAATCTAGATTTAAGAATTTTAGTTTAGAAATTTCACTAAATCGTTCACTAATGTTCAAAGTAATAACATTCAAAATTTCATAAAACAATCGTGTGTAGGTTCTTTTCATATCTTCTTCAGGAATTAAATCCAAACGCATTCTTTTACTTGGTGGTTGGTTTTCTAATACAAATCCATACGTCCATATGTTCATATGTCCATACGGTCTCAAATGTCACTACACTCGTTTCTCATTTTTTGAATATGTATGTTTTGTAATTTTGAATTGAAATCAGCGATCTTTTTATTGTAATAACTAATATCTTATATTTTTGCCTGTAGAATTTTAAACAGACTCTCGGAATATGGAAATATTGCAAAAAACACTGCTAAGAAAAAATTAAAATCAAAGTCGCACAATAAAGTTAAAAGGCCTCTAGCACAAATAACGGTTTCTCGATCCCATTCCTCATTTTCATTTTCTACAATTACCTGAAACAGCGCTTCCAAATTTTCCTTTATTATAGTGATAGTTGCCAAGATGCGTTCACATAATCGCATAACTGAGTCCGGAAATAATGGCATCACCCACTCGAGTGTTCCACTGTTGACTGCGTAAGCTCACTGACCTTTTTACCCATCTAATGCGTAGTTTGGATGTAACGTGGACCATCGCATTCCAGCGCTGCAGCAAGTAAAGTGGGAATCCAATAATTTCGGGTGCTTTCACGGCTGATTTGAAATAAAAGTTGATGTTAGCGTTTAAAGTAAATAATGTATGTTTGCGGTCAGTTTAACATAATTAAACAATTGTAATAATTGAATAAATCGATTGAACTTTTAAATAACACTAATTTACCAATTTTTTAAGGGATGCGATGCATCACTCGCATCCATATACGCTACGCCCCTGATTAATATATTATTGTATCATCATGGAAATACAGGTTTCTAGAGAGATGTATGGCGATTTTCAAAAATCAATAATTGTGTTATTTTTCAACGAAATTAATTTATTTTTCTTTCAAAATACACGAAACATATATACGTTACACGATGTCATTTTATTATCATATGAAAAACATTAAAAAGCAAGAATTAGGAGCGAAAAATAACGTCATCTAAATGGCAACAAATCACATTCGTATACGAATAGAAAAATTGTCCATCCACCGCTGTACCATGACGGCTGAAATAACTTCAGTTTCCATTGTTATTGCAGAAGACAGTTTGACAAGGGTACGTAGTTTCTCAACAGAAACTCTTGCTTTAAGGTATCCCCATAAGATACAATCGCAGGGTGATAGATCCGGCGATCTTGGAGGCCATTCGATATTGGCCGGCAGAAATATAAAACGCCCAGAAAAATGTTGCCTCAAGAGGGCCATTGTCTTCCTGGAAGTATGGCAAGTAGCTCCGCCTTACTGAAAACAAACTGCATCCAATTCATATCTATGTTACGTCTTCTTAGTTCAAAAATAAGGAACTTGGGCAACATCGTAACATGATGGTGTGTATTGACAGTCATTGTGCATGCGTCCTCTTTAAAAAAATAAGGACCGATGATGCCGAACCGAGCTACTGCATACCACATAGTAACTCGGTCTGAAAGAAGTGATCGTTGGTGAAGTTCACGTGGATTTTCCTTCGACCAATATAACAATGGAACTTCTGCTTATTCACAACGCCTGACAATCATCACTCGTTATCAGTACAGCGTCATGTGCAAGCGAGTCCAACATGGTTTCTACGAAAATAAACCTCCGTATCAAATCATTTTGATGAACTCCCTAAACCGCCATGATTTTATACGAGTAGAAGTGAAGGCTCAAATGCAGAATTCGTCGTCTAACCTATCAGACAAGCGCAGAGCGCGAGCATGCCGTACAGCTCATCGGCGCGAACTGGCGTCCTCTGCTGCACGAACTCTTTCCACGATTTCGAGAGTTGTTAGCGTTCGCTGTAGTCCCGGAGGTTTTCCAGGTCCCAAATATCCAGCTGTATGGAGGTTATTCACCCACTTCAAAATTATGTCTCGAGTAGACACACTACGGTGCCTTCCAACATTGAAATTATGTCGGAACCTGCATTACGTAGCGAAGACAGAACATCAGAATGGTACCTATGAACGTGTTGTAAACAAAAATACGATGTTCTACCGTCTTCAGCTTTATGGCGACTGAAACGCATCTCCTGACCTTCACATACCAACCATTCCGAAAACATTAACCTTCTCCTCTGAACTGTTATGCTTATTTCAAAAACGTCATACATCTCTGTCGGACTCTGTATTTCCGCGTGCGCCCATGATTACAACAATGTATCCCTGGTGGAATTAAGTCTGCCTACACCACTGGCGACAAATATGCAAATAACAAATAATACTTAAATCTTCAATGGAGGACTGTGAATGACGTTATCTATCTACGCTACTGATCCACACAATGAAGATTTATAAACAATACATTAACGGCTATCGACACAGATATAAATAAACAAACCATAAAATCAATAGAGGTTGATCTGCGAACGGGACGTTGGCTTTAATAGAAATTCTAATAATAAACGAAATTCATATCGTCATGTGCACGACATACGTACTTACGCTCACAGAACTAATTTTATTTATATTATCTCGGCAGGCTTATTAAATCGGAGCGTGGTGGGGATAATTCTACTCGCAACAATGCCGAACAGTTCCCGCTCTCACAAAAACTTCTCGTTCGGTCTTCGTGCATCTCGTGTTCGATCTGAGAAGCCGCGATTCCAACGGGAAGTTTCGAATTTTTTTTGGTCTCGCCACATACCCTAACGCAGCGTCTGGTGTCTATAGAGTCTTGTGGATTTACCGTTACAAAACAGTTCACATCGGGTAGGCGACGACGGTGGAGGTTCGTCGATAGTGAGTTGTTTCAGCCGGTCCCAACCCTCGTTTCAGCGCAATTGCGATGTTGGACCACGTGTTTTGTGCCTTGTTTAATGGACACGCCAACTCGATGATTACTTCGACTTTCCCTTGCCAGGAACCTGTGAGTATATTTGAATGATGTAGATTAATGAATAACACGAATGGGGGTTGCGGGGAGGCGTCGGTTTTCGTAGTTGTTCACATCTAACGTAATATAGAAAAAAAGTAGGCGTTTCTTGATGTACTGCTGATATCTGAAGTAGATATTCAATCAACAAAACTTGAATAAACGTATGGACATGGGCGTGTCGATCGCTTTTCCTACAAGGCGCGACTGCTGTTCAACCACGCAGCCATTTTATTGAAAACATAGACTTGCTCGATATTTTCGAGTAGAATCCAAAAAAATCATCCACATTTCTAATAATCTCACTGATTTCCAAAATCATTGGTGCTAGAATTTTATTAAAAGTCTTGACTACCATCACCAATCTTTGATATAAGGTACTAATACTTTCGAATATATGATAATAAATAGAATAGCTGTAATGAATTTACTGACTAACGATGTTTATATTGAAATAGAATTTCATGGAGCTTGGAGAAGTATTGGAGTCTTACGTGAATTATATAGAGGTTTTCTGTTTTAATTTAATAAGACTTAAATTTGGATGCTACTATATTTATTTTATACTGGAGATAAAATAAGTTGTTACTCAATATATATATATATATATATATATATATATATATATATATATATATATATATATATATATATATATATATATATATATATTACTATGGCAATTTTTAGGAATTGTTGCTATGACTTAGTTCGCTAAGGCTTACGCTAACCTGTGAAGTCTTGGTTCAGTCCAGCCAATCTCATTTCAGTTCTGACTTCAATATATTCCACACCACTGCAATCAAGTAAAGTTTATCAATTTAGGAAAAGTGAGACATAAGATATTTGTGAATTAGTATGTACAGCTTGTCAAGAATAGGAACAAGTCCCAAAATTGCGATATAGGGCCGCCCACGAGATGCGCAGTAAATATCATGGTCTTTACTCAGTCGCATTGAGACTCTTGCAGAGTGAATATCGAGTCTACAATCAGTGAAAGATCCATAACTCCATAAGATCTTATCTGTGTTTTTTATATAATCCCATTCCTTACATTTCTTTCTAAATAAATATAGAAATTCCAACTTAATATTATTTACTTACAACTTCGTATTGTTTATTATAACTAATAAACAATAGCATATTTTTCTTTTGTGTAAATTGCAAAAGCATATGGTGCATTGCTGCTCAGTCAAGATGAAATAGTTTTGAATGTGAATGTACACATAGTTCGATGTGGCCGCACTTAAAGTGCATCCTTTTCCTTCTGAATGCTGCCTCACTCTTTCTTCTATGCATACATAGAAAGTCTCACACGTTTTCCTATTATTGACAAGTTGTACATACCTTACAGGTAATCAAAATGTATCGTTTTTCAGGAACATGAACCTCTGAGCGAAGGTTTCCTTCGTCTCTCGAAGAAGAGTAGAAACAGAGAAGACTAGTTTTTCACGAACACCAAAAGGTTACTCGACGCGCGTTTTTTTATACCAAGTTGGCATCATCCTAAGATGAATGAAACTAGATTTATGATTAAAAGTTTAAATGAAATCCTGATAATGCCTACCTGATTTACGAAACACGTCTAGAGTAACGTGGAATCTTGTGTGTGGCGTTAGTGAAGAACTTGTCTCAGGTTAATTTATATTAAAAAATCATTGATATATCTTCTTAACCTACCAACAATGACATATCTAATACATTTCCAAAATTTTACGCATCATTTTGAATACACATTTCACATGAAACTTTATTTGATATTACTCGGCACACGGAGACACACTAATAATAGGTGAAATATCAAGACATACATAGAGTGTGGTTATTCAGGTTGTATCTTATAAGGAAGATACAAAAGGAACAAGGAGCTAGCAAGGAACAGAGAGTGACTTACTTTTCTATGGAATTTACAATGTAGATTCATTTCAGATCTAAAAATGCACTGATGTATTTCATAGTGGTCATACTTTTACTTGAAGTCATGGTTAAAGAGTTAAAGATTCTTTATATATATATATATATATATATATATATATATATATATATATATATATATATATATATATATATATATAGTAAAACATATACTAGAAGTTGAGATTCAAACATTGTTACCGACTTAGATGTAGTTAGGTTTAAAATCATTATGCATTGATAAATATAGACCAATTCATTATTTCTTTTTTGTTGATGTGATATAAAGACTCGTAAAATCAACTACAGCATGAATAGTTTCAAAAACACGAATTTATTAATCCATTTGCCGCTTCAGAACTGCTCAAATGATTAGGTACTGATATTTAAACATTATAAAACTTATATACGGTAAAATAGCACCCATCCATGTAGACGTGGATAAAGCGCTAGATTTTCATTGCAAACTGGACACAGTTTTAAAAACTAACTCGGTATTTTGTACATGATTTTCAATAGCTGTTCAATCGTGTATTTGATTTAAAACATAAACAAAAATTGGTACAGAATGAGTTGCGATGCAATATTTATTTTGCTCGACTGTTTACGTATAAACGTTTTAATTAATTTTAAGGTGAAAGAGATGACGTTGACGGTTAGTGACTTATTTAATTCAACACTTATCGCTTGCGTTATTTCTTTTGTCGTTTTATGATAGTTATGTTTATTTAGTTTTAACCGCATTTGGCTTAGTATGTTAAGATTTAAATAATTATTGGTTTAACGAACTATTTTGTTTACATTGATGAAAATAATAAGAATATATTTTAAGATGTTTACTCTTCGTCTCATTAACCTTAACATTAATCTATATTGCAACCATTATAGGCTTTCTTATTTACTTGATGTTACGGTATTTTAAGTGTATTTTAAACGGCAAAGTTCTGAGTTTACAAATGTATTTCGCCGCCTTTAAACCATCTTTGTTTATTGAAACTCTTGATTAGGAACGTAATGCCGGATGATTGTAATCGATGTAAAGTCTAGAGGCAATATTGCAGATATTCAGTAACATTTAAAAATATTCCTACGTTACAGTAGCGCAAGCAAAACTACTTAAAACTTATTTTAAATAAACAGTTTTAAAACCTTAAAACGGAGTTTTCCGCACGTAGAACATCTCTATCTCGAAATTGAGTGGCCGAGAAAAAATTAACCAACACATAAATGCAGAATATGTGTTTTATGCGACAGTTTTACTTTTTTCAAATAGTCTACCATCGTTTCTCATGACTCGTGGACAGGGTGGGGTGTGTCCTATTCACCTCAAAATCAATAGATGTCGTCTGGTAGACGTCCTTAATCAAAATCAATCGAAACCCGATCGATCCGACACGATTTAATTGAGTGATCGTGCTAAAAAAATTCTGAAATAGTCCACCATTGTGGACTCATTAATATGGTAAAGTGTGTCCTATCTATCTCAACGTCAATAGGTGTCGTCTGGGAGATGTCCCCGATCAGAATCAGTCAAAACCCGACGACAACGACAACGACACACACACACAGCAACATTTTTTTTAAAACCATTTTTTTTTGTTTTTAGGCTGAAAAACGAAAAATAAACGCTACAATTTTTTTTTATTTTTCTTTACACGATAATATTACTTTTCCGAAGTGCGGAAAAGTAAATAGTACATTAAATATTTTGAGACAAGTGATTGTCGCTTTGACTTATGTTAATAGACAAAAATGTACATAAAAATTAAAGTTAAATGAAAATGAAATTTCCCATTAACAACGAAGTTAAATTTTTCTTACTAAATATATGCCAGTTACAGCTTTCGAGATTGAAAGATTTTTTTTTAGAGTACAAGTATATATTTAGTCAGAAGCCCGGGAATATGAATACCATGAAACTCGAACAGTTATTTATCGTTGAATATTATACACAGACACGGAATATTGTTTCGAGTAAGGAATGTGTAAAGAACATAGGTTTGGAAATACTTCTTCGGGAGATGTCCCTTTGAAGGTGTGGGACTACGTTCTCTATGCACAATCAATTAAATACAATTCGTATTTACCAAAACCGATGTTCGTTTTTATAGCAACGACTTGGCCATTGCGCGTTACACAAAGGCCTGTTATGGATTTATATTCCTCTCATCGCTGTTTTGATTGTTTACGTGGCCTTGCGGATCAAGTCGTATGTTTGAATTTCTTTGTTTTTATTTGGACTGTAACGTGGAAATGAACGTGCTATGAGATAAAAAAATCCAGACCAGAATTACAGCAAACCTGGATAGCTAGTGACTCAGTTGTTTGTGGGCATGCATTTTAGAGGAAATGATCTTTTTTGTATGTTGTAATGTATGTGAACGAATTATTAATTCTTCTAAGAAAAGTAAAGTAATAAGACACGTGAAAAGGTATGTTTCGTCTAGCGGTCATGATAACGATGATGCTATATTTTTCTATGACCTCACGGTAGCTCTTTTGGCAAGTTATATTCCGTTATATAAGATGAAGAATCCACAAAAATACAAAAAGAAATAGACCAAAAACTCTCTAATCCAACTACACTAAGAAACAGATATGATAATCAGATATATGAAGAGGTATAGCAAAACATTCGCAACCATGTTAGGAAAAATTTTGTGTACTTCATTATAGATGAAGCAATTAACGCATGCGGATGTTCAGTGGCAATTTTTTTAATTATTGAGTTACACCTAACATTGCTAGTGGCCATTTAGTGGCTTCTGAGTCATTAGACGGAATTAAAATAATTAGATAGTAGATTTTGTGACTAGTGCTTTCACTGTGCACGGCCAGACCAAGACAATTCTCAGAAAACATTGGTAACAGACGTAAACGCATGCGAAAAACATGAGGTCTATTAACTGAAATGTTTCCAAAATAATACACTTTTCTTGTATAGCTCATGCACTTAACCGAATAGCAGAAACGATATGAAACAGTTTTCCTTAGCGAATTTGAAATTTTTTTTTGTAAAAGCACCTAGTCAGAGACAAGCTTGGAACCTCTTCCAGACGTACATTTACTTCCTAAATCAGTTGTCACAAGACGGGGTCCTTGGTTAGAAGCTGTAGCTTATTATGTTAAGAATTTTGAGGAACTAAAAGGTGTTTTCTTTTGAGACACAGTGCAGATGTTATTGAAACTACAAAGCATACGAGATGTCCATTACATTAATATAATTAGAAATATATGGCTCATCGTTACTGGAACAGTTTATAGTATTAGATGCTATTTTCCTTTGTTACATGTCTTCTCTTAGTAATGGCATACACCGCACATGGAAATTTCCACAACGTTCTACCAACGACTACCGGAGTGTCGAGGAGACCCAACTCCTTACTTGTGTTGTCCTAAGCACAATAGAAGAACAATACTAGTGGCTCTCCCTGACCATAGATTGGCGGTTCCCGTGCTAATTCACCGCGCTTTAGGGAGAATGCAATCCTGAGGACCGCTTAGCGTATAACGAAGAGTTAAACAAAAAATAAATAACCACAACACACGTGAAGTCAGTAATGTCATTAAAAAAAACTGTAAGGTATTTACTGTAGAAAACTTAAGAAAAGTACCTTGTGATAATATCGGTACCGGTCTTCATGATAGTAAAAAACCGAGACCGACCGACTGAGACTGTGTTGGAAAGTTTTTTATTTGTACATTTCTTTTCTCGTTTTCTGTTTATTCGAGTATTCATTACTATTCATTATTATATTATGATGTACGTTCTGTGAACTATGGCTGTGTAGTAATAGTGACCTGGGTTCGATTGTGTTACGGCTCGTTGAAATATACGCTTCATTAATAACAGGAATCAAAACTCATTATTTAGTGATTTTAGTTTCACTTAAATATAAATTCTATTTATGTAAGTATCTGAATCGAGTTGTTTTTAAGATTTACCTTACACCCAAATACGTTCTTATCTTATCATAATTATATCTGATCGTGACATTGGATTTTGAAACCTTTGTTGTATACAACGAATTACCAAGTGAATACATTCCACATCATCCGTCTTCTTCGATAAATATCAAAGAACCAACAAAACGCCCATTGTAACGAAAGCTTTTATGAAATAATACAGGATGGGAGCATCACTAAATAATGAGGCTCACATAGAGTAAGCAGAGCTATTTTAGTACACATTACGCATAGCGATAGTGTCATAAGTATAACATATTTTTCTTTAATTACTCTGAATATTTTAAAACACTTGTTCTGAATTCCGACAAGTGTTTATCCAAACGTACGCAGAGCTTTTTTGTGGGTTTTTTTTTGCCATCCCTAGAATGGGTTCCGTTTAGAAGACAGTAAACAGCAGCTGCACGCAATGCTTCTGGTGTGCATGTGGTATATTCTTGGAGCGGTGACTCTGAATAGTCGTAAATCAAATAACGGGGGCAGTGTCGTTGCCAGGTAGCGACAGACAACGGTAGCGAACTGTGGCCTTCTCGAATCGTGCACTGCATACTAGTTTGCAAAATATTTACGAAAATTAATTTAAAATTACTTTCTAAATTTCTTATAAGTCTAAATACTTAGTACAATACAACACAATTTGCAGACAAAACAGGAAAGATGGAAAAATTACAATTTTTAGATATTTTCAGATGTGTTTATAATAAGTAAAATATCAATATGCCTAAATTAATTTATATCATCGAACTCGAACTACTTGAATAACAAAGATTAGGTATCATAAATTCTTTGGTACATGAGTTGGTCAGTTGCCTTTTAAATAAATATGAATATGAATAATAATTAACAAGATAAAATGAGGATAAATTTCTGGTTAGAAAGCAGCAGAATATATCGTAAAATGTAAGTTGGTTGCATTTATAAGTTTAGGTCGAGATTTTACAAAGGAGTTTTACAGAAGCTCCTTTACAAAATTATTTAAACTTAGGGGATTCTCTAGATGTGAAAATAATGTTCCTTCAACTTGTCAATAGAGAACAGGAGCAGAGTAAACGTTCAGTTAACTGTCCCCCGTTCAGTTGGATCCCCATTGTTCGAAACCCTTCAAAGCAGATTTGTATTGCGGGCAGGTGATATTTTATTTTTACTAATCTTTAATTTCAACATTCCATGAGTAAAATTTCGTTAAATGAACACATTACATTCAGTTGTTTTATTATTATGTAACGTTGTACACAATTTGTAATTTAATATGAACAAAAAAAAAATGGGAGAAGTCAATGGTATTTCGGTAAATAACAACACTAAATCTTCTTACAAATATGCTCGAAAGGATCAAAAGGTATTTTAAATTAGCCGTTTTTTCGTAAATACTTTAATTCTATGTACAGTGGCGTACGTTTGTATGGTCAAACGGGGAACATTTGTTCCCCTATTTTTTGTTAAATACAGTGAAAGAGAACATTTTTTGAGCATTGTTATAAAAATTCTATAAAGAATGTTGGATAAAGGATGTTTCGAGAGAAATGCGAATTTAATTGTGAAAATTGATTTAATAACGAAACAAAATAAATTATATATAATTTCTAATGTGTTAAAATATTGCCAATTAAATATTAGACAATGTGCTACTCTGAGAAGGTGTAAGATCTGAGGAACGAGGTAGTCATCTTCCACATCTCATCGTTGTGGAAAGATGTTATTCCAAGTAGGTGTGAACAGGAAGAGCACAATGAAGAGGTGCATCATCATATTCATACCAAAGACTGTTATTAGGTTTGTCTGATTGAATTGCATTTGCATATAAAGCTGTCAGTGTTGGAACAACTCTTGCTGTACAAATTGCAAGTACCTTGCGCCAGACAAGTTTTCATAAAAAAAGTGCGAGCCAAAAATTCTGTTCCTGACTATACCTGCCCAAACGGCCACATTTCTAGGAGATTGAGTATGTAACTCCTGTGTGCATGATGGATTTTATGGGGCCCAGTACCTATGTATGGTAACAGAGTCAATGTAACTTTATAAGGGTAACATTTATGTTTATGTAAAGCATTAAGCACTATAGTATGACTCAAATTCATATCGAAGCCAATCTGACGGGAACTGGGATGTGGATCTTCACCAGATCTTACTAAACTGTCAAGTTGTGTAACTGCTTTGACTTCTTGGCGACCAGCTTTGGGTAAATCGCGTACGTATCCATGTTTGTATTTACCTACGATTTTACTGTTAGTGGATCGTGATATAGACGGACGATCTTGATGATCTTTTTCTTGTTACTGAGAGTTTTTGACTTCAGGTACCAGAAAATCACAATCAGCAATTTTGCCGAAATTTAACTTGATGTAACTGACAAATTTGTTTCAACTCTTAGACATAATATAAAAAATCAATTTTCCCAATTAAACTTTGTTTGCATTTTTTTCGAAACCTTCTTTACGCAACTTTTTTCAGTGTACCGAACAAAAAATAGGGATTCTAATTACTCTAAGCGGTCCCTAGGACCGCATTTTCACGAATGCGTGGTAAATTAACGCAGGAATCACGCATCTACGAGTAGGGACAAGGAGAGCCACTAGTATTCTTCTTCTGTTGTGCTTAGAACATCACAGGTAAGGAGTTGGGTCTCCTTGACTCTCTGGCAGTCGCTGGCAGAACGGTTTTGTGAAAATTTCCATGTGCAGCGTATATCATGTCATGACTAAGAAGGTGTGTAACGAAACGTTAAAAAAATACGTTTCGATTGACCCTGCAAACGTACTTTCTTGTATATGGAAGTCAAATATTTCAAAAGGCGGCAAATTTAAAATACCTTTTGATCCTTTCGAGCGTCTTTGCAATAAAAAATATTTTGCGACATTTTTTACGTGTTCCAAAGTCCTTTTTCACAATATATACGTCGTCAATTTTTGTTGTTGGTGTAGCGACTGTTTAAAAACAATTTTACATGAGATGTCTGCGGGATGGCAGTTAACACGCGCACATCTTATCAGTCATTTACAGATTATCGGTCTCGTGGTGAAGGAAAGAAACAAAGATATGGCTACCGAGCCATTCACAGCCCACACTTAGATATCCAGTGTGAATGTATACATATACATATCCATATCAAAATTACTCAAGTTCGAGTTTGTCAAATAGGAAGCCAACGCTAAGCTTACTTAATTTAAACACAACGAGCAACATCCGTCCCTAATGAAACGGTATGGGAAGGGAGGCGGGAACTGGGAGGCTTAACCGCAAGATAACGGCCGATAAACAGTTATTGATAACAGTCACTCGACGAGCGTATCGCTATCAGAGCTGGCTCATTCGGCACAACTCCGATTTAAGGTCCAGGAAGCACACGGAAAGGAAACGAGATAACGAAATAAACAAGTTGGTAGAATTTTGAGAAATTTGCGCGATTTTAGTGTCAACCACACAGCTGGAATGAAGGTTGACTCAACGAAGTTTTTTAAAAATCATAGCTGAAGTGATCCAATTAGTGTTAATACATAGAAATATACAAGGCGTTTTTAGAAGTATCTGCAGTACCTCGAACTGTAAAATCAGACACTAGTGGGAGTTTACTTCAAATGATTTTATAAAACAAGGCAAAAGCTAAATAATATCTGAGAGTTACAAAACATTTTAGGTTTTAGATTACTGAAAGTGCTGTATCACTTGTTTTTATTGTCAACCACAGCTAGAACGACAATTAACTTAAAAAAGTTTTCTTTAAAATCATGTTGAGGTGCCATTATTAGTATCTAGAAATATACAAGGAGTTCTAGAAGTGTTTCTACAGTACCTCACACTGTGAAACCAGACACTAGTACCAGTTTATTTCAGTTACAAATATATTATAAAACAGAAGGCGAAAGTTAAATCATGTCTAAGGGTTACGAAACACTTTTGGAGTATATACAGGGAGTCGGGTGGAACGGACCAAACTCCAGGAGTGTACTGTACGCGTGAAAATAATGTAAAAAGCTCAAATGTTGTTATCCGATTTTTATTTGTTTTCAAGTTATAGCGTAATTAAAAATAAATAAAATTTCATACGTTAACGTTCTGGTCATCATAGTGTTATAAATGTTCAAAAATACCGCCTTTCACCTCTCAACATTTTCTGCTTCTTCTACGAAGGGCGCCTGTAGCTCTTCTGATTGAGTCACGTCTTTGTTTAAGATCGTCTGCAGTATTTCTATTACGTTGAATTAGTGCATCCCGAGTGTCCACTTTTATTTTATACACTTCATCTTTGAACCAGCCCCATAAACAATAATCTAGTGCTGTGAGGTCTGGATATCTTGGAGGTCAATTAATAGAACCACCGCGACTAATCCAATGCCCTGGAAACCTTTCGTCCAAATGTTCTTTGACCTGACGAGCGAAATGTGCAGGAGCTCCATGGTGCTGGTAGTACATTTGCATTCTGATGTTTAAAGGAACATCCTCTAGCAGTCCGTATAATTCATTTTGTAACAAATTTAAGTAGTTGTCTCCTATGAGGCGATTCTCCAAAATGAAAGGGCCAATTAAATAACCATCGACCATACCACACCACACGTTTACCGAAAAGTTATGTTGAAAGTTACTTTCGACTGTTGCTTGGGGATTTTCATCTGACCATACATGACAGTTGTGAGTATTATTAATGCTGCCATGGGTAAATGTTGCTTTATCTGTAAAAAGTATGCGCGATACAACACGAGGACTCTTATTTATCCACCGACAAAATTCCATACGTTTATGATAATCTTCCGGTTGTAGGTGATGTACTCTCTGTACAATGGCATGGATGTAAGCCTTGCTGGTGGAGTGTGTTTATTACTCTTGTTTGTGGAATGTCCAATTGAATACTAATTCTTCGTGAGCTGGTCATTGCATCTTCTGCTACTACATCCAGAATATCTTCTACCTCTTCTAAATCTTGTCGAGTAGCTCGTTCAGATGTTACGTTAACATTGGGAAGCTTTTCGGTCTCGCACAGTTTGGTGAAAACTCTGATAAATACATTTTTATTAGGATGTCTGTGATGTGGAAACCATTGACGATATTCTTCAACAGCAGCTCTAGCATTTCCATTACAAAAACCATAAACAAACACCATATTTTCATATTCTAAATTTGAATATGTGTATTTTGTAATACTTAATCGTTCAAACTCCAAAATAAACCTTAAATCACTGTCAAAATACACTGACACAATACACTGACACATTGTCAAAACAACAAAGTTATCAAATGTTTTTAAACCTGGAACATGGTATACTAGATAAACATTTTTAATTACGCTACAACTTGAAACAACTTGAGGTTTTTACATTATTTTCACGCGTACAATACACTCCTGGAGTTTGGTCTGTTCCTCCCGACTCACCCTGTAGATAGGTTACTGGTATTACTACACCACTTGTTTTATGAAGAATATTTCGACGAAGTTTAGAATTTTTGGTAACTTGAGCGATTTTATTGTTAATCACAGCTAGAACGATGACTGACTCGAAGTATTCTTGCAAGTTATTTTAAGGTGACATTATTAGTATCTGCAAATATACAAGGCGTTTCTAGAAGTTTATAGAGTTTCTAGTACGAGTTTATTTCAGTTAAAAATACTATATAAAATCGTAGGCGAAAGTTAAATAATATGTACGGGTTACAAAACACTTTGGGAGGAAATTGGTCACTGAAATTGTTGCACCACTTCTTTGATGAAGAATATTTCGACGATGTTTAGAATGTTCGGGAACTTATGCGTGATTTTAGTGTCAACCACAACTGTAACGACGACTGGCTTTAGTCATTTAGAAATAGGATTGCCTAATAAACTTGATCATCACTCTTAAAGTTTGGATTGTAGAATGGATTACAACTGTAAATATAAAGACATCATGCATTCATCTACTCTATATCGTGTAAAATGTACAGCATTGTGGTACACCTATGTCAGTTTTATATTATCCAAAATATATTAAAGTTTATAATAATTAAAATATAAAATATTTTTTACCTGAACTAGTGAAATTCGACACTATTCGGTACTAAGTGGAAGTTTTTACCTTGGCAAATTTTCAACAATAAGTTACAATAATGGTATTACAATACAATATTACATTAAATACATTTAATATTTTCACGTTATAACATCTCCGAGATGTTAAAATAATTTCTCGGTAACAATTAATAAGAAAAAGGTAGTTTTTACGACTTTGTAGAAAAATCTCAATAAGCTGATTTAACTCTGTGTATTATAAAAGTAACTTAATAGTAATTAACAATCGATATTTTAAACTAGTATCTAAGTAATTATACGAGTATGTGCCTTCCAGATGTGTCAGTGGCTCTGTGAACTCATCTTACCGAACTGGTTGTTGACCTTCTTTTTCAACACGCTGTAAATTATTGCTGTAGGTCCTCTATATTATTTAATTGGACGTTATTTTATGTACCCCTTCTTATGAATGAACTCACGAAAAACAGCCATAGGGTTTATAGTCCAGATAGCTTTAGGTGTAGTTTAGGTCTGGGCTATTAGGAGACCGGCGTTGATGTAGACTAAAATTTACAGCACGTGCCTAGGGTTGCATCTTCGTATTTAAATATTGCTATTAGGTATGCAGTTGACGTGAAATCTGGCTCGACACTTTAAATTTGAGACAATATTGATATTAAAACCGTTTAATTTAAGCGAATTAAGCTTGATTCTGAGTAAATAAAACTCACCCACTTTGGTTCCATCTAATTTTAATGGGCAGCAAACTTACAGTATGATATGACCCACTTCAGCGACGTAAAATATAAATTTTTCAACTTCAAAGAGCATACGTTCAAAAATGCTCATGAGAAATGCCTGCTCGTAATGAAAAACGCCTGGATAAACTTTCTCCGAGATTAAATATAAAGTCTTCTCGTGGAAAACTGGGGTGACGTTCATTACAATTTGAAATTAGACGTAAAAATTCTGTAATGCGAGACCGAGTCGTCTCTGCAACATTGTTTGAAATCTAATACGAGACTTCCGTTTGCGAGGCCGTTTATTTTTTTGGTAATGAAAACATAATAACACAAGTTGAATCCAGCAACTAATTACGATGTGAAAGGGTACTTATATTTAAAAAGTACTGCTTTTGAGCGTCCAGTAATTCTAAGTGCTTTAAGAACTATACCAGTGTTTTTCTAAAGTTAAATCTCTATTTAGATATACAGAGCTAACTTAATTACTTTTATAACTCGGTGTCGAAATAATTAGAAGTGTTTTAATCGCAATATCAGATCCGATACATAGGCATTTCATGTATAGATCATCAAGAATAGGAACAAGTTTCAAAACTGCGATATTCGACTGCCCATGAGGTATGTTTATTGTTTGCGTATAAATTTCTAGTCTCTTACTTTATATATTGTGTTTTAGTTCTTGCTGTGTAATTTTAGTGGTAGGATGGTGGATGTGGTCAATCATCTATGTAGGATTGTTTCACCTACAATATTTACTAAAGATGTGTTTTGGGGAATAAGAATATTAAATGCTATTCTTAAAAAATACTTAAAAAGTAATGTTTTCGGTCTTCTTTATTCAAATTCTTGATTTTCTACTCGTCGTATGGGACATATTTGAAATAAGGCGAAAATTTCTAAAAAGATAACATCATAAAATAATTGTGTCAGCCTAAATCGGCGATTTTTTACCGAGGAGAAAAAAATCATTTTTACAAGGTGAAAATGTTTTTGATCTAATAAACATTTATTACCAGTTATTACTAGTAGAGATTAGCTGCAAAACTCGTTTTACAATAAAAACATTTTATCTGACAGATGGTCCTATACTAACTAAAAAATTGATCGTCCGAGACTATTCGCTTAGAGATGACAATCAGACACAACATGCGAATTTAGAGACCAATTTCAGTATTTAAAAGTGTATTTAAAAAAAACTCTGGGTTCCTTCACCTTACTTGTGCTTTTTGTAGTTTAGGCAAGTAATACTATAGTTCAAGGAAGTTTCAGCCACCTAAACGTGCCTACCTGGCCACAGGACCATTTTATCAAAATAGTTACAGCTGTTATTGACCTATATGGGTAAATAGTGATTTCTGTTCAACCATGATCATTGTTTACTTCAACACGGAGTGCCTTGTTAATTATAAATGTTTTCTTTAAAAAATCCTGCTATTACAGTAGAGATAAGATCATTGAAAACTTGATTCACCGACTAGCAATAATTCTCGAGGTAATTAACTACGGTTTTCATATTGACCCAGTCAAGTTGCATGCTCAGGAAACTGCAAAATTAGCTATTACACTATGCCCATGGTATTATATACCATCAACACTGCACAAATTTTATTCCATGGTGTGGAAATAGGGGAAGCTGCAATTGTTCCTGTTAGTTTGCTTTCTGAAGAAGTACAAGAGAATCGCAATAAAGACTCCAAACACTTTTGACTCAACCATTCGTGAAAGACATCGAATTTGCATACAAACATCTCAAACTTGAACCCTGAGCCTCAAAACACATCCCAACGAGTGCAGACGTATCTTAACTATTAAACTAAAGTACATTTTTTTCAAGTAAAGCAGATACCTATGTTGTTTTTAGAAGTAGAAATATTTTTATTTCTGCAATCTTCTTGATAATAATTTTATTTTATCAATACTCTTGAAATAATAAATTTTATTTAACGGTAAACCTTGTTTACTTGTGTGCTTATGTACATATATTTATTTATTATTTTATTTTAGTTGTATTTTTGAAGTTGTATATTCAATTTCAGGTTTTATTTAATATGTTGCTTACATTGTTTCATAAGCAAGAGTGAATTTATGAAAAATTTATGTTTCAAAAACTTATTTCTTTTTTTTTATTAGTAATGTATAGGAATACAATATTAATCAAACTACGAACATCTCTCTCGAAACATAACACTCTGAGTGTTATTTTTGGTTATTTCTAATAACACCAGGTTATTTCTGGTCTATTTTAGACGTTTTTTCAAGTGCGATAAAAACATTTTTACTGTCCATTTTGTTACCAAATATTTATTGATATTTTAAGAATATACAAAAAAAATTTCAAAAAATAAAATTACAAATTAAAAAAGTTACAGGCTGGTGAAGTGGGGGATAAAAAATGGGCGCGTCCTGGTTGACACGATTCCAACCCATCTAGTCATCTGAAACAAAAAGATTTTTAATTAATAAGAATGTCGGTATAGCCCCTAGCTCAGAGAAAAAGAAAACATGTTTTTTTGCAAATTAGCGACTGTTTGAAAAATAAGTCATTTGTTGCCCTTATTTCTTCACAGCTTTTAATATAGTAAAACAAAAATTGACATAAACCTGGTAGGGGCGATAGACGGTTATATACAGAAGGTTCATATCAAGTTTCAAGTAAATCGGTTCATTAGAATTTGAGATATCATGTCAACCGTGTTGAAAAAAGTACTTTCGAGAAAAACGTGTTAAAAGATTTGAGCAAGGTTTCAGGCAGTCTATAAGTCCATATAATGGTGCGTTATACTTACATTTCGTTAATCGGCGATTCCTGATCCATACAATGGGTCTTCTTCTATTTCAAAATGTAAATTTTCAGTAGATTTTCAGAAGCTCGTAGCTCAGAACGCTCAACCCGAGTTTGGTTCCGTCAGATAGCGAACGCATGGGGGGGGGGCTTCAGGACCAGTAGTGATTCCCATGATGTTCATAATTTTTAAAATTGGTAAAAAACCTTCATGGAAAATGCACATAGCTATATAATTTGCAATTTCAATTGTCCGTGTTCCTGAATGTATATGTTTTGGTGTAAAAGTCCAGATTAGTGAATTTAACGATTCATTATTATTTTGCGTTTCTGAGCCAAAACATCGATGTAATAAACTTTCTGAAGACAAATTTTCATTTATCGGCTTTATTATTTTCAATACTTCGTCATTTAGAGCGGGATTTTCGTGGACAAAGTCATCTAATGTACCCTCAGCCACTGCTTTTGGCCATTTACACCAGCTTGATGAACCAGGTGGGCAATACATGTGTTGTGGATTTTCATCGGTTGAACTTTTATGATAATAAGTTGCCCATACTCGTTCTTCATATTCTCAACTGAATGTGGATTCCGGCGAATAACCGAACCATAGTATAAAGTTAATTCATTAATAACTTTATCAATTAATTTGCCATCAGCTCTACCGCCAAGACTATTACTATATTTTTAGCTTTGTTCTTATCTTTTTTAGTCTATTATTTGATTCGCTTCGGCAGGACTGGTTTAGTTGCCGCGTCACTAAAATAGCTATAGCTCCGTAAATAATTGGAAAAATGCCATTGGAGAATATATTCTTAAAGGTCTAGACTTTGAGAATATGCAAAAGAAAACTTCGAAATTCTAGACCAGAATTATCCCCTTAATGGTTCAGTAAAATGGCAGCGATGGCGAATTCCCGCACGACCAATGGTCGTGGTCCCATCAACTTGGTAGTTGTTTTATTCGATTCCTCTTACATAAAAATTACATAAGAAGCGCCTCTAATAACGTTCGGTTAACAAGAATTCGTTCTTAATTTTTCCAGAAATTCAGCATTTGGTTCCAAGGTGCGGCGTTAAATCCTGGGGAATCAACCGGGATGAACGATAAACATCGTCACACCAGAATGCGGCTACATATAAAAACCGTGTACTTTGCAGTCTTTGTAGCCGCACTTCCGAGACGTTAACCGGCACGCGATCGATCATTCACGAAGATTACTATATCCGATTTAACAACATAACGAGGCAACAAAAGTTCCGTGAAATTTGCCGAGGAACTTTCTTAGCTGCGCGAAACAATAACATTGTTTTGTCGGGAGAGATCGCTCAGCGGGGCCGGAGCATAATGTAGGTCTGCCGACCCCCGCGCCCCGTTCCCGGCTCCTAATTCATAAATTTCTCGTGGAATGTGTTTGATTGTGTGGCCCGTTTGTGTTCCGTATTGTGGCCCGTTTATTAATTATTTCGCACACCCTCGCGCAAGATACGTTCAGCCAAACAAAGGCAAGTCATTCGGAATACGGGATCCGAGCTGCCTTAATACACATTTTAATAATTTTAACTCTTATCTGATTATATTTTAATTACGGTAATGGGGGGAGTGGATCAAAATTAATGGTATTTCTGTCTGTTAAGATTACGCTGTGTTCTCGCGTAATACGTAGGGGTCGGCATTAACTTCTTGTGTATTCAACATAATAGGAGGCTTAGGAAGTGTGTATAATCCCCATCCTGCAAGAGTTGCTCACCGGAAGCAGTGTGTGTAGCTATATGACGCAGTTGGGTCGCTGTCGCTGGTAGATTACTAGTTCCTTTTTAAGAGTGAAAGTCATAAATCATTTTATTATTATTATAATCTTTACTAATAAATTACAGGAAGGATCATAGAAGTTCTCACTACTTCAATTATAACCCGCCACATAATTGAATGCCTAAAGAAAAATCTAGGAAATTATAATTACAACCTGGAGTATTCTTACTTTCCGGCACTCAACTATACCAGAGTGGAAAAGTAGTGTAATCGAGTAAAAAAAATGGAAAACAAAATTTTTTTCTAGCGTTTATTTTTCATTTTTCGGTCTAAAAACGAACAAAAAGTGATCGGGGACGTCTACCTATTGATTTTGAGGTGGATAGAACACACTCTTTCATGTTCATAGGCAATGAGAAAGCACAATGGTGGATTATTTAAGAAATTTTTTTGTTCGCTCAATTAAATCGTGTCGGATCGATCGGATTTCGGCTGATTCTGATTAGGGACGTCTACCAGATGACATCTATTGATTTTGAGATGGATAGGACACACCCCACCCTGTCCATAGGTCATGAGAAAGCACGATGGTGGACTATTTGAAAAAAGTAAAACTGTCGCATAAAACACATATTCTGTATTTATGTGTTGGTTTATTTTTTCTCGGTCACTCAATTTCGAGATAGAGATGTTCTACGTGCGGAAAAGTCCGCTTTAAGGTTTTAAAACTGTTTATTTTAAAATGATATAGTGTTTATTGTGTGTCTAGAAAAAAATCTATTCAGTAAAGTATGATTTCGGTTATGTTTCTCCAAAACGGCATGTAAATGTATATTGAATGCCTAAAGAAAAACATGCCCACTGAAGTACAATTTGAGGCATTGTTCTTTAAAACGTTGTGGTGTTTATTGGATACCTAGAATGCTTAGAGAAAAGTCTGCTCAATAATATATAGTTCTATCTCTAGGTATTCTAGGTATTTAATGATATTGTTCTTTAAACGGTTGCAGTCTGTATGCATACCTAGAGGTATACATACAGATATATGTGTACCTAGAGGTCTGTATGTGGTTGTATACCTAGAGGAAAATCTATTGGTTTATTGCATAGAGAAAAATATGATCAGTAAAATTTAATTTCAATTATTTTTCTTTGAAAGGCGTATAAAAGTTTACTGAATGTGAAAAATCTGTAAAGGAAAGTATTTTATTGTATTTAAAAAGGCTGGTAAGTATTATAAGTCATGTAAGTATGCTCTTAAAAAGGTATATAAGGAATATCTAGGGAAGCATTTGCTCAATAAAATACGCTTAAAATTGGTTTTTCACAAGAGAACTATGGTAAGAAGATGAAGAAGAAGAATAAGAAGAAGAAGAAGAAGAACTATGGTAAGGTTTTGTTCAAAAACACAGACTTGGGCCATTTGGACAAGACTTGGTAGATAATTAATATTAATTAATATGGTTAAAAAAATATGGTTAAAATTAATATAATAGAACGAGTAATGTAATAAGTCAACACAACATGATTGCCATGCCTTATTCGAGTCGTATTATAGTGGGAATATCGGGTCTCTCGACTGGGTGTTAAGATGATGTCGGTGTGGCATAGTGGTATGAAATGGTTGAAAAGGGAGAAAAATTGTATTTTTCTTCTCTTAGCTTTAAATTTTCTATAAGGGATTTGTTTTCGTGCTTGTGTCAAATAGTGCTTTTCCATCTGTAATATGCGACTGAAGGCCAATAGAGTAGGGTATTATGTTATTGTTTAGTATGTTCAGACCAAAATTTAATTCTTCACCTTAAAAAATTAGGAATTCATCAGAAGGTTCGCTGATGCATTTTCAAAAAAAAATCTTGTAATGTTCACAGAAAATTTCAAAATTGTGTTTCTCAAAGAATATGTCGAACAAATTATATACCAGATACAACTGGTAGAGTGGTATATCGCTTTACATATACAAAGCATCTCAGAATGTTATTTACAATAAAAATCTTCGTTATTTAAAAAAGAGAAGAGAATGAAACAAAAACTATTATAAGTTATATGAAAATCTTGCTAATTGCTAACTTAAAACCGCTTTGTTTTTTTCAACTCTTAAGGAAACATCCGAAATTTTCTTCTTAAAATTGCACCCCTACTTTTTGTACCGAAACTTAATCCCCACTTCAGTTTGAATGTAAATATATAACATATATATTTTAGGTAAAAGTTTCTATAGAAGTTTTTCTTAACTTGATATTTTATTGCCAAAGTAGATTTTCCTTATTTAGTTCCTTTAAGAAAATATGACAACAGATTTCTCAGACTAAACCAATTGCTGCTCATACTTCAGATATTTTTATTATTAATAAAAATATCTGACATATTTTATAATAAGTACGTCGCTTTAAGTGTTATTTATTTATTATATTGTTTATTTTAAAAATTTAGAGCATTTCGACCCTCCGATGAAGCTTTGAGTATTATTTATTTATTTTATTATTTATTTTAAATATTTAACGAGCATTTAGACCCTCCGATGAAAACCTTATAAAGCAGCATTAACTTTTTAAGCAGATTCTAACCACAGTTTTATTAGTTCCGCTAAGCAAGAGCCTTTTATCTCTCTGATTGCTCCTCCAAAGTTTTTAATTATGCCATCAATATTAAAAGTTTCAGGCTTTACTTCAAGAAGAGCGAGATTATCTAGTTTCTGCTAGCACATGATACTTCTCAGGTAGTTTTTTTATTTAGTTCCAGCTCCTGTCATTACAGCCAACGTAAACAATAATAAAACGACTCTTGAACGATTTCTTGAAAAATTTATAACATAAACCTGGTTTCGATCAAGGCGTTGGCGTTGGGGCAAAATTTTGTCTAATTCTAATAGGAATTAATTGCGTTTAAGTAAACTAGGAGAGGAATTCATTGCCAAACAAAGTATAAGTCAGTTTTATGGCATCCCAATTTCTAGGAATTGAAACAATTTTGGAAAACCGGAATTAAATAACCGCATTAATTATCATAGATTTAGACCACTTATTTTTTTATTTTTTAGTTATAAAGTTGTGTCATATAGTTCGTTTATAGAAACTGTTGCTTATATCAGTTTGTTTCAGTCTAACTAATCATAGATTTACTAAATATCATCCAACTGCAATAGCTGGAGCCAAGTTGAAACTTCTTTTCTAATTCTTCTTTCGAATTTCTAAATATTTGATAAAATTTTCTGTCTTAAATTCATTTCAGCTCTTACATTTACTTTACCTTGACTCTAACTGTATGATAATTGAATTCAATTAGGATTATCTTGAAATCACTGCTCCTACATTCAAGGAAATAGTCGCTTTGTTGGAATAAAATAAACTTTAAAAAATTGAATTTTTCTTCTGATATCTTCCCGAAATATGTATGTGGTGGTTTGGCTCATCGTCTTTCAACTCTTGTAGTAAATATTCTTCATAACAGTAGTTTTTATTTTTTTTTTAACTATTTCCAATTGTGGAATAATCTATATGATTTTTTAAATCTAGTTTTGTAGTAGAAATGAGATACTCGTAATATTCGAGAACGTCAATCAATTCATTTAATTTAGTATTTTCACTGACTTGGTATCCATCTTCTTAAAATAAACCTTGTACACTATAGTTCTTGGAGATTTTTTAACCAATCAACTTACTGTCGATCTTAAGATAGGTATAACCTATTAGAATCTTCTTGTTTAAACAATTGCGTAGCCTATTTGTGAGATTTTAATATGTCACTACATTCAACCATTTACACTTCGTTTCTTTCCAGTTTAGTTAAATGAGCAATTTTTCTTTACCATCATACTATACGCAATAATACAAACTATTAGTATTGGAGATTCTACAGTAAACAAGTTCTTTATGTGTACACTTTCCGTATATTATTTTCAGTTATTTGCACAAGGAGTATGTGCTTGCACTGATGACTGGGAGAGGTGAAAATCCAGTAAAGTCACCCTAGTTTCTCTTTAAGTCTGTTGATCCAACATCTCTTCAATCTTTGGTTCTCACCTGGATATAATAATGTTTCTAGGAGGGGGTAGAGATGTGCTTCGAGTTAGGGGATGTTCAAGTCAGTATATAATGTGTGGTTTGAAATGTACCAGGGTGCGTCTGTTATGATACGAAGAACCTCCGATCGAACTTTTTGTATGACAGTAATGTGTGATTTAGCTGCACAGTGTCGGAGTTCTCTTCCCTTGGTCCAAATGCATATAATTATTGTTTTATATAGAAGCAGTTTATCTACTATTGTTAATTTGGACTTTTCTCATCAACCAGTTCATTTCCTTAACTTTTAAGTCAATTTACTATTTATTTTTAGATATATGTCCCTTCCAGGTAAGCTTACTGTCTAGATGGGTACTAAGGTACTTAACGGTTGTTATTTGAGATATGATCTCCTGGATGAGATGAATTGCAAACGTTCTTTTCTAATGGTTACTTTTATTTTCCAATCACTCCTCAATTGTTTCTTGATGATATTGAAGATTGTGTGTTGCATGGTTGGGAACTGTATCTCTAAATATGAGCACTATCGTGAGCAAATGTTCCAGTAGTTATCTGTCTTTAAATTGGTAAATTTGATGTATATAGTACTTACAGAAGAGGGCCAGGTATACTTCCTTGTGGCATACCCGAGTAGATTTCAAAACAGTTGAATATTTCTCCATTACTTTTTGATAAGAATTGTCTTTGGTTTGGATATGATTTCAGTAAATTAAAGTACTTGTTGGGTAGATTCTTCTTGATTTTGAATAGTAGGCCTGGATGACAGACTTCGTCAAAAGACTGGCTTACATCTATGAATACTGCGGTACAATACTGGTGATTTTTCATTAATCTGGGATCCATATGGAAGCATTGATATCTGAATTTATTCTTTTACGGATCAATTTTTCAAGTAATTTTGATATTGTTGAGAGCAAGCAGGACATTTACAAATATATATTTAAAAAGGAAGAGAGCATCGCCTTCAGAGGCTTGTATTTTTAATGTTTTACATCAATACATGCGGTACAAATAAGAAATAGTAAAAGCCCCAAAGTGGAATCTTGAGCAACACCAGATGTTACATTTGTCAAACTGGAAATTGAGTTATCTATTACAACTTATTGCTGTTTATTATTCATTCAGTTACGTATCAAAAACAATTCAAATTGTTGTATTACATCCAGAGTATGGAAGCTCGGAAAACAGTAAAGCATGATCAAGTGTATCCAAGGATTTAGAAAAGTCAAGTACAGAAATTGTAACTAGACTACTATTAATAGTTGTAAGTATGTTATTTATGATATTTAAGAGTAACGTAGTGAGGCTACAGCCCTTTCTAAAGCCTCATTGTAGATTAGAAAGCATATTATTTTGTTCTGCGTAATAATACATCTTACCATACATAATCCTTCCCAGAATTTTAGACATTTCTTGGAGAATATTAATCGATCGACGTTCATTATAACATGTTTTATTAATGAAAGTTTCTAAACGTCTGGAAAATAGTGTGTCTAAGCAACACTTAATAATATCAGTGATGTATGAATAAATAATATAATCTGTTTATTCACAGTAAACAAAATCATGTCTTCGTATCTTCGTAACTAATTTTCTAGTGTCCTCTATTTATTCTTTGCACTGATTTTCATCATATGTACATATGTATGTACGAACAACATATATAAGTTTGTATGTATGTATTACAGAGTCATAAATTAAAAGTAGGAGTTGAATTTATATTATATTTAAATAGCTAAGCTGATTAGTGATTACTAAACGTTATCGTTTCGTTGCAGGAAGAGGCAATGAGAGAGATCTACAAAATAAGCAGGAAGCAGGAAGTTATTCATCGAGTAAGCATTTTTTTCTGTATATAATTCTTTTATATTAAAATACGTCTCGGGGAACTGTTTATTTTTATATTGTAATTATGAAAACAGAAAAATGCGTGGCACATAAACATTAATGAATTGGCGTTAAGTTAAAACAAATATATAATATGGCCGTTTTATTCAGTTGCTGCAATTTTTTATTTCCTTGAAAGCTGATTATAGATTAACTTTTTATTACATAGTAGGTTAGGCGGGAAAACTTACCATATATTTTATACTTAATTATACTTTCATTCAGTAAAATAAGATACTCAACACCATTTATTGGAATGGATTTATATGGTGTCTCAAAGTTAGAACTATAGGATTTTAATTGCACGCCATTTTGTTCTGTCAAAAACAGGGCGTCAATATTTAACGACTATCATCTACAAACCATACGACGTCAACCTGTCATGATAGCGTTCCCCATTTACTATGATGGCATTATCAGCTTCATTTTCAGAGAAGTATGGTTCAATTACTCCATTACCCCAAAGTGCCACCAAACCGTGCATATCTGTGGATGCAAATCTTTTTCGTGAAGAGCATGTGGATTTTCGGCACCCCAAATTCGACAATTTTGTTTGATGACGTATCCGTCAAGATGAAAATAGGCTTCATCGTTGAACAATATTTTTTTGTTGCAAAAATCAGCATCATCCTTCTTTTCTAACACCCAATTAACAAACGTACGACGTTGTGAATGACCTGTAAGTTTTACTTGTTGTGTTAACTGAATTTTGTATGCTTATCAGATGCAGATCTTTCTTTAAAATCCGATGCGCGGTGGCTCTTGACAGATTGAGTTGTTGTGCACGACGTCGAATTGACGTGCATATGCCGTACACTTTCTCTCGTTGCAGCAATATTTTCGTCTGACCGACCACGACGAGGACGTATTGGTATAGCCTTATCAATAATAGAACCCGTCTTTTTCCATTTCTTGATTAAGTTACGAACTATTAACTCTGTAGCTAGCTCTATTATAGCTTGGTGTAATTGAGAATTAATTAGATGGCACTAATATTTTTTAGCTCCTAAGATAACTTGAACTAAAAGTTTTAGTCAATACGCAAAGTAGAAAATGCCCCCATTCTGACTCCAAAAGTCTCCAAATGTTTATTTTCGTTTAAAAGATATTATATCGACTTGAAAGTTTTTGGTGTTGTATTAAAAAAATGTATAGAATCGGCTTTGAACTTACTGATCATCTTCTTCTTCACCAGATATGGATGTTTTGGACTGACATCGATTTCCAAAGCTGAATATGTACTTGACAGGAAAGAGATGTCCAAATAGAATGGTAATAATTAATTTGCAGACAAAGGGAAACAATTTTCTTTACAGTCTTAGATGTGATAAGAAGTTATCAATAATCATTGTAACCTCAACTATAGAGAAACTACAGAAATAAGGAGATTATACACCAACCTATCTGCAAATGCCTTATATAATAAGGACTAAACAAATTAGGTCAAAACAGCTATTCTCCTGGCTATATGCCAAATGCCGAGCGCTAAATTACATGACAAAATTTGCTGTATTTTGTCTAACAGAGTGAGCACTAAAATACAGTGATTCAGATTGTTTTAAAACCACAAGAAAATACAAAGTGTCACCTATCTCAGGATATCGTTAACTGCAGACCGGTTTCGACCTTATCTTGGGTCTCGTCAGTGCAGTCCAAACGAGTATACCTTCGACAGATGAAGCTCACATCTATTGGGCGTCCAGAATGGGTAGGCGTCAGAAAAAAAAGACAAAGTTTGGGAATATAAAGTGCCAAAGATTATGTTATCCAAATGTTGATCCTCACGCTGCTGGTACTCCTCTAATCGAAAACACAAATTAGCCGCCACGCGTCTACACGTCTTTCTGGAAACGGCGGTCACTTAGCTGCGGATGTTGTTCTTAATTGCAGTAGAGTTCGTGGCTTGTTTTCATAAACTTTCTCTTTAACGTATCCCCATAAGAAATAATCAAGAGGTGTTAGATCGGGGCTTCTTGGAGGCCAGTTGATGGTGCCTCGACAAAAGATAATTTTTTCCGGGAAAAATTGATTGACAACCTCAAGTGATTGGTTTGAGGTGTGGCAAGTGTACCCATCTTGTTGAAATCATGTTTCCACGTTAAAATCTTCAAACTCCTGCAGTTGTGGAACCAAAAAGTTCTTTTACATGTCGCAATACCGTACCCTTTTTGGACACCTTTATATTAAAGAACAACCGATACAAACTATACAATAATATACTTAGCCTTAAACAAAACTTCTTCATAGTAAAATTGATTCTAACACTCTTACTAATCTTGACTAACGAAGGTAAAATTTTAGAGACTGTAAGTCAGGCTAATGAATATCATAGAGGAAATTATAGAGATGTTAATGGAGACGTTACACTTGTGGATTCCACATAAAAAATGTATTGCCGTTCTCATTGGCTTCCAACACGATGAACCATAAAGAGCACCCTTAATACTTCATCATTTTCTAGCGAAATAGCAGTACGATTAGTATTTTAAGTACTACGTTTTTATTTTATTAAAAAACTTCTAAATGTTTCTGCGCGTTTCTTTCTGTGAATTATTAAAGTTATCACATTTTTCTTTAATATCTTTATTAACGTCGCCTGGCAATAACAAATTTATTCCTATTCTGCTTCTTATCGTCGTCTCTTTAAAAATACATTTTCCCTGATGTCGAGCGGAAAATATAGATTTTAGTCGCATCTCTTGAAGGCCGTTCTCAAGCTGTTTCTCTTCATATGCGCAAAAGTTAGGGTTCAAAGTTCAAAGGTCGCTATAATTTTCAAGTTCCCCAAAGAAACTTATTCCACTTAAGTGGAATTGTATTTTTTTAACATTGTAAGTGTGCGTTGCTCCCGAACAGGGGGTTCTGTTAAGTAGATACGAATTTTACAAAAGGAATATTAAAAAAATGTTCGGTGTATATTTGTAGTTTGTGTAAAATGCGTAGTTTAAAAATAAAACTTTATATTTTAATGCAAACCGCAAGACCCACAGTTAAACCACAGGATTAATGGATTAACGAACACAAATGGATGGTGTTACGTAACATTGAATTTTAGCAACTCTAGATGACTATTTCATGTTACTAATGAGAATAGAAACATGGGTAATACATTTTTATTGAAAGAAGAAGAATACCGTTATGCAGCAAATGTTGCATAATAGTAGCGTTGAATAAAGTTGGCACCATATAAAAATAACTAACCGTGTTGTACCTGATATTTAATAAATACTCCTCAAATATTGTTGCTAAATTTATACTGCCAAATGTATATAATACCTCACGTTTTGAAGGTATAGTTTACCCAATATTCAGAATCTAAAACGAAACAAATTAGTAAGATGTGTGCCCATCCCGACTTGCCCGATTATTAACATGAGATACGAAGAACGTTAATGGTTCATAACAGTTGCAAAACTGTGTTTGGCGAGATACAGTTACAATATGAACTTCTCGTCAAAATCCATTCTCAGTCAGGCTATTTACGGGCGCGATAGAGACTTGTTACTATTTTTGACGAGCAGTACTTCGTTATTTTTCTGTCTTCTCTTTCCAACATGGTCGATATTACTAGGGTGCTTATACCGGTTGAAAATGCTCCCCCCACCACTTTCTATGACGTCACAGTTGACCTTGAGAGGGTCATCCTGGTCATGGTCACCTTGTGACTCTAAACTCAAGGTCAACTTTGACGTCATATAAAGTGGTGGGGGAGGATTGCCAACCGGTATAAGCACCCTACTGATATTCTACAGAAAAATCCATGGCTTTGACCTACAACAAAATTAAGTACTTAAAAAAATTTATTACATATGTAATATATTAGGCATTACTATGAATATACAAGGTTCACATCATGTTAGACACACTTCATTTTTTCCGAAAAGTAAGCTCTATTCTGTATCTCTCATTAGTTGGAGCTGAAAGGCGATTCTTAATTTCCCATAAAATTTTCATAACTGTATATCTCTCTTTTCATCCTAGATGTAAAATAATGCAGACACTCCGCAGATCCAATATTTTTATGTATGTATCCAATGACGCAAATTAATTTGTATTTATTTTTCGTTCCTGAAAATCGTCTTTCTGAAAACATATGGATTTGAAACACCCTGTATAAAGTGAGTAAGAAAATTATAGGTTAGTAAAGAGAGATCATTTCTCCCCAAATCGTGTTCTCTTTTTACAAAATAAATTTTTCAAGAGGCTCTTTATGATATTCCCTGTTATGTTATTCACCCAGTATAACGCTAACCGAGACATAAAATTCAGATATGATGCAAATATACTAAGTAAGTATACATCAGAAAAATATGTAAATAAATGCCGAGACTGACAAAGTAAGGGGATGATCGTAGAGGCCATAGGTTTTAGCTAATTATTGGGCCATCATGAGAGTTTCCTTGCAGAATTTGCTCTCACAACACTGCCTTTCTCCCAGATGATTTACCATTGCAAACACCAGTAGTATTTCGAAACCTTTCTATCAAATGTCGTATATTTTCCGTAAAAATTCGGATTTTAAAGATTACGAAACTTTTAATAACAATTATAATAGCATTTATTTAGTCCAACAGGTAATATCTCAGGATATTACCTGTTGGTAATCTCCGCTCAGGACAAACTCTATAGACTCTATATTTTCTTCTCAATTTTTATCTGATTATTACTAGGCTATTTTTATGAGTCATAGTATTAGCGGTAATCTTTTTTAGAAACTGTAGATACCCCGAATGGATTTTCAACTATTTTGATCTCGTTCATCACTATGAAAATAAGTGTCGAGTATATTTACCGTCTTCCAAAGAGAAAACCGTTTTCCTAACCTTAAACATTGTTAATTTCATGAGACATTTCAAACGAAAGTTTTATTTATTAAACCACCCAATTAAAAGTCGATTGGTATTAAGCATTAAAGAACATTTGACTTACTTTTGCAAAGGGAGGTGAACGAGAAATCGAATAAAATTCAAAATACAATACAAACCAACAACATTTACAAATGAAAACTATTGAACTGACATTGCCAGTGTTTCCAAATAATGCGACTGATAAGTTACTACAACTTATTAAACGTCTTTCCAAAGGTAAAACGCAGATACGTTTGATAGTTTTTCTTTTATTAATAATTGATAGTTAGTAATAGTAGATTGATAGTAATTACGCGAACCTGTCACAAATTTATTTGTTCTTTAGTTTAAGTAAAACGTTTACAATCCATTATAAAAATCCCTCAGAGCTAGGAGTGAAGTTCAGATCAGATGACACATAAAAGTGCTAACCTTTGCTGTACGAAAATACTTTTATGCAATTAGAAATTAGTTTTAACATCATTAATGTATTTTATATTATGCAACTTCATGTTCAATCAATTTGGGATATCTTTGTGGTTATCACCTCCTCGTATATTTTAAATATTGCCATTCAGAACATGCTGGCTTGCCTAAACTTTTTGTGAATGAGACAAAAGTTCGGAGATATATAATAGACCTACGACATTGTTTCGGCAGTGTCTTCCCGAATACATCTAGTTCCCCGATTTCAAGAAAACAATATACTATGATGGACATTCAAATGAAGCGAGTCGTTATTTTATGGAAATACTCATTGTCCGACGATCACTTCCCCACTTTCATTTAAATCTTAACAAAGCCCATTCTCCAGATTAGCATAAAAAAGCATAGCATAGTATATCTTGACGTTTAAAAAACATCTACTTCCCTCAATATTAACGTACATTTTTGTGTGGAACGCGCGACCACATTGAAATTAAAATGCCCTTTTCGTGGGACAGGGGAAATTCGGGGTCAAGGGTCCATCGAAATATCGACATAATCACCGGTATTGTTCTCTCGATGAGGCCTCAACAGAAGGTTGTCCTTTCAATTGAGTGTTTGCCGTGTTTCCAGAAGCGGAAACCGCTACCCAGACTGCCCGAACAAAGACGGAATCGGGGGGCATATACTGGGTGAGCCAAAATTGTTCCCATATGGATATAGGGTACATTTCTGTTTTAATATTACTATTTTATATACAGCTGGTGGCATGGTACTAGGTGAATCCTTGAGTATTCATGCCTGTATTATTTGTTATTCACTAATTTAAGTTAAATGTAAGTTAATTGTAAATTAAATATTTACTATTCTCAGCGATACTTTAGCCTTATTTTGGTTTTTAGCGTTTAACAAAAAAGTCTGAGAGGACAAGTGACGTTAATCGTAATATAAGCTACAAAGTCATCAACAAATATGAACACTTCAGTCAATAATCATATAAATAAAACTTATTGTGCTATATAGTCTATGGTTGGAACATTTAAATATTCTAAAAATGTTGCTATGACCACTTGTAAAATACTGATTTGGCAACAACGATCAAGATCCGAAGCGTCGACGCCAACGTTTGATTGGAGCGACATTGTCGAGTTTTCGTTTCCTGGTTAATTTTCTGAAGACGACATAATTCATTAAAACTGATAGGGTCCTTTGAATTGATTATTATTCAAGATATACCTTTTGTAATATCTGATCTACTTTTCAACATGTTACATTTGTTTTACTCGTATATATTATTAATATACGTTATTAGTATACATGTAGTTCGTTATGCAACTTTTTAGTACTATCTCTAAATATTTCTATATTTCTCTAAATATTCACACCAGTAAAAATAAAAGTATAAATCGTAGTTGTTCAGTCATGATATTATCTCAGTATCGACTAATTTTAACAGGATAATACACAACGTTTTTGAAAAAGGTCCACTAAGAATTACAATTACTAATTTTGTTACAATTAGTAACAAAAGTCGTCGTGATCTTCGTTCGATTCCAAGCGTCATTACTGACAGTGTCTGTGGGAACGGGCGTATTTTCAATGTATATTCCTCACCCAGGCAGCTTCGTCTTTGAATTTGAGGGATTTTGTAATTTATAGATATCTAAGTTTTTATATATATATATATATATATATATATATATATATATATATATATATATATATATATATATGCATTTTATTCATGGAAATTTATTATTCCATTTTACATTATTTGGAAAAAGTAATGAAATCTATGAATAGATAAATGATATACATTTATGATATTTAAACCAAAAACTCAGTGTATCATATGAGTCTACTATAATGAGCAGTGCTAATTTGATTTGAATATAATATCATGAATACCAAAATTGTTAGTTGCCTATAAAAAATAACCATAACATAAATATAACATTCAAAAAATATATCTAACATATTTTAAAAGTTTAAAAATAATGTCGTTTTCATATGCTTATAAACCTTATAAGGCTTTGGAACCTTATGTCACTAAGGTTCCAAATTGTTTCAAAATTAACACACCTGTTTTTTTGTTATAGATTTAATTAAAAAGTAATATAAATCATATATAAAAACATTTTCACTCATTTTTCTACTTTTAAGAAAGATATACAGGGCGATACAAATTTCCAGGCTATAGAAAAACTATACAAGTATCTACAAAAACGCAAAACGGATATAAAGCTAAGTAGTATTCTTATTTTATTGAACAATGAATTATTTCATTATTGAGATTGTTGGTTCTTATTTTTAATAATAAAAAATATGAAATTCGTATATATTGTTATTATTATATCGTTGACGGTTCATCTCCTGAAGATTTTACACAAACAAAAACAGATATTGTGTCTCAATAAATTCACAGACCTCAAAAAGTCTGTGAATCCATCAATCTTATTGAATCTGAATTCATATATCCTATTGTGAATTATTCAGTGAATACATATATATTATTGGCTCTTATAAGTTCTGGAAAAATTATATTTCACATTATTTACAATATATGAACAAAATATTTCATCAAAGAAATACTTCATACCTAATAAATTTAAGTCTGCCGTAAACATAAATAAAAAGTAGATATTTTGCAGATATCTACAGAAATATATTGCAGATTAGTTTTTTGTTCAAGTACTTTCTTTAGTCACTTGAAGATTTACTCCACCCACAGTAACACTAAAAGCTATATTTTTAGAACCATTATAATCCTCTCATAGTTATTTTTTAAATAAAAAACTATGAGTCTGTCTACAAAGAAATCAGTCTACTTATAAATAACTATGTAGGTACATATGTATGTAGTTCAATTGCATATAGTTCAATTGTACCACTTTTACATAGAAATGTTTCACCCCTATTAAAATCCACAAGCTGAGCAGATTTAGTACCTATCGAAACCCGACTGTGGCTACAGAAATTAACCCAATGAAGAGCCCTTTCTTCGTTTGCCATTATGAAATTAATTAAATAAACATTCATGACTCCGCCGGCTTGTTCACAGCTTCCTATCCTGGCCATGGGCCGGAAGCAGCTAATTACGAATTAGTTCCTCGAAAACTCGGTCAGCAAAATTCGCTGCCACACAGCACAGATTAAATACTGCACAATGGGAGTCTTGCATTAAATTCATTTTCAGCACACGGCCTCCTGATAATACAATAATGTAGTTTCAAAGTTGCTAGATAGGAATTTATGAGATGAACCCGTTAGTATCCCGGGGTATTTAATGTCGGCGTTAGCGGACTTAAAGCGATAGAGCATTGTTTTCTCTCAACTGGCGAATCGGGTTCTTATACAGGGTGTGTCCGATGCCATTTAGTCCATATCGCTTGTATCGTAGGAAAAGGTTATACAGAGTTTTGAAACATCTATATTTTAGAAAACTTGTAAAATGTTATTATAAAGGAAGGTTCAAAAATCAAAATAATTATTTATGTGGTATACTCATATGCTTAGAGCTAGGGAAATACATGGTGTAAGAAGTATAACTGGAATTATTTTAGTTGATAGAAACGTCACCATCGACGAGAAAATAAAGTTTAATTAATTATGGGCATATTATAATAAATAGATTATGGGACAACAATAAAAATAAAATTGCAAGATTTGTGGAATATCTTTCTACTAAATCGATGTTTCATATTTAAAATAATTTAATTTGTAGAAGATAATGTTTATTGTAGGTAGGTATATAAAAATTTTATTGTACAAACTGAACAAATCTAAATAAAGGACAGTAAAAATTATTTTCTATAAATTAAATTATTTTGAACATGATATATTGATTTATTGATTATTTAAGGGATTACACCCTTGGCGTTAGGAAAAATGGGTATATTTTTTTTGGCGCAGCTATTAAAGATATAAAATAACTTCTATTTTTCATAAATACATTATAGTTTTATGATCAATTTAAAAAAGCAATGAAAAAATAAAAAAACGGCAGATATGAGCTGTCAATTGGGACTCTCTTTTGAATATACTTGCTGATGGTGGAATCCTCTGTGTCAGGAATTTTGTTTAAGATTTTTTTTAAATATTTCTGAAATTTTGCAGCTGTTTGAGAAAAAAAATCAAATTTTTATAAAAATTTTTAGTTTTAAAATTATAAAAGATTAAAGCGGAATCTAATCAAAACATTCTATATAATATTATAGAGAATATGTGGTATAAATTTGATCAAAACCGGTTGAGTAAATCTCGAAACATCTTGTCCAGCAGTTTGAAAAAAGTAGATTCGAGAAAAAGGCAAAAGAAAAAAAGTACCGCATCAGCGTAGTACTGCGCAACTAAATACCTATAGTATTAAAAGAGAATACCTTTAATGTGTGGTTTCTGGACCGCACATATGTACACGACCGCCTTCCATTGATCGATGTCCTCCGACTCATTTTGAGTAGCTACTTTCAATTTTCTAGCCTTTCAACTATTTTCAACATACTGATAATTGGAATTCAAGGCTTTTATACAAATTTGACAACATTAAGGTTCTGCAGAAAACAATGAGACACAACTAGTAAGATCACACCAAGGATGCTACAGAACTGTAAGGAATAGGTTTTATCTTCGAGTAGCTTTTCATCGGGAAAGAAACAGTACCCATTTTGACCATATTTTATGAAGAAATGAGCATTAATATAAACAGCAAGCTTTTATCGTTTTCATAGGTACTAACATGAAAAATTTTGAAAACGAAGTGTGCGTTGTATTCCTCTTGATGTGCTCTTTCGGAAGATGTGTTACTTGATTTACTATTTCATTTCCAAAATAAGATGGTGACGGTTACATCCCTAGGGTGGTGTCCTAAGTGGGGGCAACCAAACCAAAAAAATCGATCTGCGTCAGGAATGTTTATTGAAATCCTCTATATTCGAGTCACATAACCTATGTTAGTTAAAGTTTGCATCCTGTATATAAAACATATTGTAATATGACACATATCGGTCAATGAAAATAATACTTATGCACAAAAGGCTATATGTATATGAATATGATATTATATTTATTAAATGAACAGTTATTAAATCGTTTTGTGAAGTTTGGAAACGTTCATCTGCACCGTTTTCTCAATAATTAAACCTAAAATTGACCCTCTTAACATGGGGTGTATAGGGATCTCGCAATAAAGTGACAGTTATTCCATTATATCTCAGAAACTGTTCTTTAGACTTTCATATAAAACTAATATTTTGTTTATGAACTAGCCAAAAATATGTAAAACCAAAACGAGCTTGATCGACTACATAGTTTTCGCGTAATCGTAATAAAAAGTTACAAATTTTTTCGATTTATATCACGTACTTTCGCACCGTGGCAACGTTACAAGGAATGTTATGTGGAAAGGAATTACATCGCACTGCCCAAATGGATTGTAAACCACTTTTTACATCACTCTCGGCATTTTCTAATGACAATAACGTTTTACATGAATGACAGTTCAAATTCTGCTGCAATTCATCTAATTCAATGATCCGACTTCCATTTTGATTTTTTTTCGCGGTTAGATTTGAAGCTGTTTTGCGTCATTCATTGCATTCACAGCTTTCAGACGTCGTTTAATATCTTCTTCCCGCCTCTAAACTCCTTTATGTTTAATTTTTGGCATATTCAATGTAATATTGAAGAACAACACGATCGAAAAACGCGCATGAATAAACAAAATTATGATATTTCAATACGATAGACACCGAGTTCTTCGCTTGCACCATTGCCATACTGTAAACACAGCTGTGACGTGTAGAAAATCAGTTCAATCACAGCCAAAAATATGTAGTGTATCGCAGTGCAGCGATCTATGTAAAATTTAGCAGATAGCGGCCAAACTTTTGTAATCGAAATACATGTTAATACTACTTTAAAACATCTAATATCAGTAAAACTTTCTCCATATCTCTATATCATTCACATCATCTTCAAATAATTTACAGTATACTTAAATAACGCAAATTATTTAAAAACCCTGTAACGACTTCGCCTCCCCCCTGACGTTATCCTTCTAAATTTCAAACGTACAAAATTCCCCCACAATATTCTCGGGAACATCCTGCGGAATCTATCTAGTGCATTATCCTTTATTTGCGTATTTCGCGCCCTAACGGCCCATTCATTTACTTCGCGGTACAAAAGCGACTAAATATAATTGGCGTTCATTGCGCGAGCAACCATTGACGATTCGCGCTAACATCATTAATTTTTCTTTCACGCGCGGTTTGGCGGCCATCGCTGTTTGAATGAGGCTCGGCTCTCGCGAGGGAAGCTTCTTCCTGCTTATCTTCTCCCCCGGCGGCAGATCGACAGCGCTGGGATTCTGTGTGACGTTCGGTGTCGATCGGAATAAGACGGATAAGAGTAGGCATTACATTTAATTTCTTATTTTTACTTTAATTGGTTTTGGTAATCAGTTCGAGTAAGATCGGATTGCCACAGACGTATCCGCTTTGGTTCCTGTAAACTCTGATGCTTTAAGCTCACGGCTTGAGGCAGGAGATGACAGTATACAGGATGTGTAGCTCCGTACGCTTTAGACCAGGGGTCCTCAAACTACGGCCCGCCGTAGTTTATTTTGATTACTATTTAACGAACGAATTTAATTTTACTATTGTTTTTATTTAAAGACCAGTTAAGAAACAATAACTGCTATATATAATGAAATTGAACATTTTAACTGTAATTATTAAATATATGAGATGTATCCTAATAACTTACAATAAATGACATAAATATGCAACTCACAGAATGGAATTAAACATTATAATTATGATTAATGAGATTTATGTAGCTGTAACTTTCCACTGACAATTGTTTGCAGTTGTGGATTAAGTTTACTAGTGGAAATTATCAGCAGCGGTTTCAAAGACTCATCAATTAATTTGGATCTGTTAATGTTTTTTTGTATATTCATATAAATTTAATATGGGGTACTGTTATACATGGAAACCTTCTAGAAGTAAGGAACTAAATGTTTCCCATTGGTTTCCTATTGGAAGAAATCACTTTCACGATTTGTAACACTTAGATGAGAATGTTATTTCCATTAGACTTCTAAATTATGTTATGATGCATGGAGTGAGCATCGGAAGCAACCCTCAGTTACTTTCCACACTATTTTCAAAAAAGTCTTAAATTGTGCAAATATTCGTTATTTACCAAATTACGTTATAAAGGTTATTTTATCGTTCTTCAACTGATATCTTTTGAATTTCTCAAGATATGGAAAGAAATGAGAACTCAATGTTTGCTATCAATGTGATTTTAATTTTCTATAACCAAAGAAACAACAATTTACTTCGGAAAATCTAGAAGAAGTGACTTGAAAATATGCATGCTGGTTCTAAATTGTTAAATTTCTAAATTATAACATCTTATTTTGAATCAGCATTGGAAAAAATTCCAATTATATTTGAATTTATTTCGAGAAAGTCACTTATTGTTGATATGATATTCATTTCATCGCTATTTGCTAAATAAAAAACTCTTTTATCTTACCGTTAAACGGAAGAGTCTACCTGATCCTAGCCATAAAAGCAAGTCAAGGTTATGCTTTGAGATTCTTTATTTGGCAAATAGCGATAAAATAAACTATATATGGACTATTTCTCACATTTCGTTTTTTCTCTTTGGTTCATCTTTCTACAATTTGTATATCTTGTGAAGTATTCAAGATATGGAAAATAGCGAAGCCCCAAACACTACCTATCGATTTTTTTTCCACAATTTGCCGTACCAAGAAAAGTAGCTTGATGTGGGAAAATTTGGGAAAATTATATTATATTTCGAATTAGCATTAAACATAAACTAAAGCTACATTTTAAAAATTATATTTATTCAATATTGGCTATATATAGAGATTATCCGCTATTTCGAAGAATTTGGTCTTTTTTTGTTGTTTTTTACTATAACAGACCACATATTTTGAATTTTTCAAGATGTGGAAAAGAATGAAGCATAACACGTTTCCTACCAATTCTCTCTATAAATTTTTTTAACATCGGATATTCTTATAGCCCAATGAACATAAATATTTGCAATTAATGAAATTTATAAATATTCTTATGCAATATTTCCAAATATTCTATGCAAACTCTCGATTTTGCATGTAGAATTAAAAAAAAGGGTTAAAAGTTGTACACAAAATATTCACTGGATGTTTTAGATGTAATATCTTGTCCGCTAGATTTATATAAACTATGTCAAGAATGAGTTACATATGTATAATTAACTCAATTAGGGAATTAAATTGATTTATTAAAATGCAAATTATTATATTATTTGCAAACTATTATTATAAATCTAAAAAAATAGTTATATTAAAAATTATTTATCACGCAGTAGTTTTAGTGAAATGTTAACCATTTGCATATTGTTTTCACAATAATCCTTTCGGTAGTATAAGCATTTTCTTTTGCTAAAGTTGATATAAAATTCTTTAAGAAATACAATAGAGTAATAAAGATTATGCGATGTTGCTCTAATTTCAATAGAAAATGGGATTGCACAAGTAATACTAAAACTGAGTTTTAATCATCTTCCGATGACAACAATTTGGTTAAACGCGTGTTGAGAAACGTGTCCTTGTGTATGAATTTCTTGCATCCAATGAGGATTTATATCATTCCAGTGTCTTTTCGTTTGTCAGTTTACGCTGCTGTTGAGACTCAAGTCACCATTTAATGTACAAACTTTGTATTTAACTCCACAGGTAATTATAATTAAAATTTCAGTACACTACTGTCTTTCTGCCAAATTATGTGCACAAGTGCAAAATGAATGTCAATGAATCAAAGGCAACGACTAATTGTTTTTAACCCTTTATTACTAGATCTGCATATACATATATCCATTTGAGATGATTTTTGTTAAATGTTTCTATTATTGAATTTCTAAATTCAACAGTTGCTTTTTATTAAGTTTAGCACAGCAGAAAACGAAAACAAAAGTATCTTTAGGGTGTCTCTATATATGTTGGAGCTATTAGGGCTTAGAGGGTTAATGGTGCAGAGTTGAAAACAACCCCTATAGTGTTGTTTTAAAAATAAATATCCACGTGTCCGAGAAGTGTCTCCAAAAACGCTCAGTTTAATATGATGAATGTTATTGCAGACTCCAAGGACATACAGTACAATAAGTATATATGAAAAATAGCTTGTCTCATCTGTGTTCTATCTAAAATCTCTTCAATATGTAAACTGAATTTCGTTGTATTATTTTATTGGGTTCATTGAATTGTGGTTTAAGTGCTATTTATCTAATACTCGCAATAAAAATTCTAGCAACCCAATTTCTTACGTATATACATATTAAACCACTTTTTTCCGATCTCACATTTATACAGTAAAACGTTACCAAGAACACGGCATTACGGAAAACTCAAACAGAGCCGGGAAAGTTTGTTCGACAACTCCAAATTCAGATTACATTACTTGGCAGTTTAACGTGCAAATGCCTAAACTTGTGCAGTCTGCACTAATTTGTACACTTCGGTGATCGTTTGACTGCTTTATCCAATCAAAACTTAATCGAATGCATCCCCTATAAGGCTAATACTTGACAGATAGACGGAGAACGAGACGCTCGTAGTGGTTCTCTTGTTGATAGAGCCGAAGGAGATGTCACTTAGAGGTTAAGCTGAAGTTTAACAGCTGTTTTTGTTTTAAAGTTTGGAAGGAAAGTCGAAGTACGTCGGACAGAAAGCGAAAGAGTAAGCAGGGGAAGATTAAAAGCTTCGTGTTATAGCAACAGAACGTTTTGCCCGATTTTCGCTTGCGTTGTATATAGTTTTAGCTAGCCTAGCCTATATAGTTTTCGTATACACCCTGTTCGTTTACATTTGAGACTGTTTTGGTTACAATCGCCTGAATAATTTGATATTTTAGATGCTTATTCTTAAATAATCCATACCTTTCTTCTTGACAGCGAATTTCATCACTAAAGTTGCCTGCCGTGAGTGCTACTTCAGTAGTGTTACACTCAGGTAACACTAGATAGCCATAGCGAAGACATTAGATATTTGAATCGATTTAGGTACAAGCAATTCAGTTTAGTTTATCTTTGATTAAATTTTTATGCTGTGTTCTTGTAATGCGTTATTATTAATGTTGAATAAGGACTTATTTCGTCAATTTTAGAACATGTATAATTACTCATCAAAGTAGCATCTGTACGCGAGGGACTTAATGATAATATTAAATTACAAATACACAATAAATGACTGTGGTTAGCAGTGATCAACGTCTTAGTACGTACAATTGATCCACTTCGATAGCCATCAGCATATTTATTAGTCAGTAAACTACCAGAAAAATGTTCTAGAGAAGCAATTCAGCATCTCAACTAAGTTACAAGCATTCTGTGTCGCAGTGGTACGTTTTACGGGCTATTCTCGCAAATACGTGTTTATATATTTAATACATACCACGTGTATACTTCATGCATTATATTTTATAGTGGAAATGATTCGAAATAGTGCACATACTTCCAGATGTAGATGCACTAATGGCTCACAGAGTGAGGGAAAATCCAGATTTCACCAGATTATGACATACTGTAACAGTCTAGATGCCCATTATATAACTTCTACTTTTTAAAACTATTTTAACTATGAAAGTATTTACATCGTTAGATGTCGAATGGTCGATTTCTCTATATAAAAGTTTTTTCACCGCTCCGTGTATAGCTCGCGGAGACGACTTTTAATATTTAAATGCTTTTGCCTTAATTTTGAGAATTTCTGCCGTATCCAATATTACAACAAATTCATCTGCCATAGTTGTTCAACGCTGATATTATCAATAGATAGGTTAAAACTGGTCCAAATCCAGTGACCTACTGAGATCCAGCCCTGGTAGTAACGTAATTTAGCAAATATGTGCTTCCAACAAAATAGAACACCACACCAGGACGGTCAAAGGCTTAGATGGAGGCGATTCGAAATAAGCAAAACCACAGCCCAGCAAAGCAATTACATCTGCCCCCGTGATAAGGCATTCATTATGAATTGAATGCGCCGAATGGAAAGCTGAGGTTACCGAAGAGGCGCCGCCATATAGATATTATCATTCATTAGTCATCGTTTACTGCGAGATGACCCCCCTTATCGCCGGGTTCACATTCCGTTTTGTTCCTCCTTAGAGCCGGCGTTTCGTACTATCACTCCCACAAGCTGCCATGATCTTGTAATCTGCTGAACTAGCTACGTGTGTTGACTTACTTTTTAGAGATGCATCAGCGAAATAGTGTTGTTTGTTTAGTAGTTTATTTTTGCATTATATAATTGGGTGAGAATGTAATTTTCTCTAGATGAATTGTATATTTCATTCCGTCGGGCGCAATGCATCTGAGAGATCCCATAATCAAATTTTACACAATTTAGATTTTATTGAGGTGGTAAATTAATTTAACGCTTATTACTTTTCTGCACTCCACTATACTAGTGTAAAAGTAATATAATCGCTTAAAGAAAAAGTGAAAAAACAACATTTTTTTGGGTTTATTTTTCGTTTTTCGACCTAAAAACAAATAAAAATGGTTTTTAAGAAATGATTGCTATGTGTGTGTCGTCGTTGTCGTCGGCATTTCTTGTTAGCACGATAACTCAACTAAATCGTGTCGGATCGATCGGGTTTTGACTGATCCTGATCGGGGACGTCTTCCAGATGACACCCATTGATTTGAGGTGGATAGCACACACCACCCCCCCCCTTGGGTCTATCTGAGAATTTTTTTTGTTAGCACGATAACTCAACTAAATCGTGTCGAGTCGATCGAGTTTTGACTAATTCTGATCTGGGACGTCTCCCAGACAACACCTATTGATTTGGAGGTGGATAGGACACACCCCACCCTGTCCATGAGTCATGAGAGCACGATGGTGGAATATTTGAGAAATTTGTTTTGTTAAGACGATAATTCAACTATATCGTGTCGTATCGATCGGGTTTCGACTGATTCTGATCGGGAACGTCCCCCAGACGACACCTATTGATTTTGAGTTAGATAGGACACACCCCACCCTGTCCATGGGTCATGAGAGAGCACGACGGTGGACTATTTGAGAAATATTTTTGTTAACACGATCACTCAATTAAATCGTGTCGGATTGATCGGGTTTCAACTGATTCTGATTAGGGACATATACCAAACGACATCTATTGATTTTGAGGTGAATAGGACACACTCCACCCTGTTTAGTGGTCATGAGAAAGCATGAGGGTGGACTATTTGAAAAAAGTAAAACTGTCGCATAAAACAGATATTCTGAATTAATGTGTTGGTTTATTTTTTATAGGTCACTCAATTTCGAGATAGAGATGTGCCACGTGCGGAAAAGTCCGTTTTAAGGTTTTAAAACTGTTTATTTTAATTAATACAATACAATAATAAATATTTCACAGTAGTTTTTAATCGCAATAATTTATATAAAGGAACTTATTTAATGTTGGAAAACAATAAATTCGGAAGCTTAGGAGAATCAGCTATTGATAAGTTTTTTTCTGTTTCAAGGACAAAACACAAACATAAATTAGTATTGAACAATATTTTAATTACAGAAAGAAGACACCTATTTTTTCATGTAAAAGTCATAAAGTTATAGAAGTATATAAAAAAAATATTGGACGTGAATTGTTAAGAAAAATTCTATTCCCCTATATTATTAATGAGAATTTTAAAAATATAAGGGGGCGTAACGTGTACAAGGTTATGCTAATGCAAACAAAGGATTTCAAAAACCTTCAGAATGCCACTAAAAGTTTTAATTATAGTAATGTTCCGTTTTCTAGGGTAGTATCTCTGGAAATATCCAAAAGTATGTATGAAATAAAGTATAACACCTCATTGCTCTCAAAAACCTACCAGATCGCAAATATAAGACTACATAAACTAAGGAAATTACCAAGTGACAAACCCTATGAACTAAAATTATATAATATTAAGATAACGATTAGTTAGTTTCCATTAATTTTCATATATACTTGTTACATGATATACATAATATATACGCATTCTGTGATTATTAGGAACCTTCTTATATATTTACATAAAGTAGGTTTCTCTTTTCTGTATGCCATTTCTCGACTCCCTAATAATATTTACATGAAAAGGCGCCCTTCATTGCTTCTAGAAAATGCACATGCCCATGCATATTTCTTAACCTGTGATTGTTCACAGTGGTGAGTGACGTTTACCATTTACATCGCATAGGCGGGTAAGATTCTGAGAGAAACTATCGAAGAATGTTACCTGAAGGAAGCCGTTAAGGGTTTATTAGCTTGTCTATACTTTTCTATTATACATACGAATATAAGGAATATTGCATCGGTATAATACTCATACAAGTCCCAAGAAAATTCACACGTAATAGCTCTAATAAAATTTTGAAATTTTAACGAAAATTAAAGACAAGAGAAAGAACATTTTGGGGAAAGATGGAAAGACATACAAAATAAGCACTGAAATTTTGTCCCATACAAAGACATAATTTTATTATGTAAAATCATAAGGACAACTATTGTACAGGTTGTACAGAATATTCACCTTGTTTCTATAAAATATTTTTTGCACTTCACATTTCATAACACATAATGAATGACTAATTGCAACATAATCTCTGTTTAAATAATTTCATGTTAAACTTAAGTCTAATAATCTGTATAAAAGCTATATGAAATTAAGGAATATTTTCTGAGTTTAAATTGAATTTAAAATATTGAAATAAAACTAAAGCAAAAGTAAATGCAACCCTTCAAGAAACGTCTGTTGAGAATAAAGTGGCATCATTCATTGGCAAATCTTAATTTTAATTGCAGTTACTATAAATCGACATCAAAGTAATGCCTCATGGATATAAATACGCAAAAATTAAGATACTACATGTATAGACTTATATATAAAGGGTGTTACAATAACAGCGCAAGATTTGAATTGCGCGCCATATTGGTTGTCATGATTCGATAGGTCAATTATGACAGGTAGATAGGAGACAGATAGCAGTTAGTAAATATGGGGTGCTATACGATACAAGAACGTGTCCTTATTGTTAAACATTGCTATCAAAATGGTGAAAGTTTGATTACAACGATTCGTAAAGTGCAGCCAATTTTCGGCAGGAATAATATTCCAAATTTATCAACTGTGAAAAGAATAATCGAAAAATTGGAAAGTACTGATTCAGTTATTGATGTAAAACATACGACGACACGAGCTTATAGTAGTCGTTCAGAACAAAACACCACAGTAGTCCACGAGAGTGTGGCCGAGAGTCCAGAGGCCTCGATTCGTCATTGTGCGCAAGAATTGAATATTTCAACAACCACTCTTTGTCGTATTCTCACTAAATATTTGCATCTCCATACTTGCAAAGTCAACTAACTCAGTGGCATGATAACCCAGTTCTTTGTGCCTTAATTGAAAGATATTGCTCTTGAAGACATGCGATTTCAGCAAGACGGTGCCACTTGCCATACCACTCGTGAAACATTGACGGTCTTGCACGGGTCTTTCCCCGCTCGTGGCATCTTCCGTTTTGGTGACCAGAATTGGGCGTCATAATCTTGCGATTTAATAACACCTTTCGACTTTTTCTGTAGCGGTTTTCTGAAGTCTCAGGTTTACGCCAACAAGCCCGCCACCATCTAAGCATTGAAGGCCGAAATTGAACGCCGTATCAACGAAATACCACTACATTTATGCAAAACCGTTATTGAAAATGTTGACAGAACAATACTTGTGTGCCACCAAAGTTGTGGCGGCCGTTTACAGCATGTGTTGTTTCATGATTCCCAAATATATTGATCAGATATTGATGTCTGAGTTACAGAATCTGTTTACAGTTATTTAATTAATTAACTATTTTACATACTTCATTTATTAAACTTCAATATACCCAGACTTATTTCGCGTTTTCCCGGAAGCATTTTACTTACCTACTCCTTAAACGAATTCACTTAAATCATGCCAATTTTTCATTTAAATTTGTTGTTCTAATTATTCAAATAACCGCGTTGAAATTTTCAATTGTGAAATAACTGACATAAAGACATTATGTAGAACGCTCCTCATAACTCTAATCTGGTACATATTTCCTTACGAATAAAAATTATTTTCCTTCCTGGATTTTTTCTTATTTTTACTTTTCCGCGCTCCGCTATAAATGGAAAAGTAATGTAATTGTGTAAAGAAATAGTGAAAAAACAAAAAATTTTTTTGGGTTTATTTTTCGTCTTTCGGCCTACAAACAAAAAAATGGTTTTTAAAAAATTTTTGCTGTGTGTGTGTGTCATTGTTATCGTCGGCATTTATTCTTGTTAGCACGATAACTCAACTAAGTCATGTCGGATCGATCGGGTTTTGACTGATTCGGACCAGGGACGTCTCCCAGATGATATCTATTGATTTTGAGGTGGATAAGATACACGCCACCCGGTTCATGGGTCACGAGAAAGCGCGAGGGTGAACTATTTGAAAAAAGTAAAACTGTCGCATAAAACACATATTCTGCATTTATGTGTTGGTTTATTTTTTCTCGGCCACTCAATTTCGAGATAGATATGTTCTACGTGCCGAAAAGTCTGTTTTAAGGTTTTAAAACTGTTTATTTTATTACTATTTACAATTTTTAATTATATGATTATATTTATAATTATATTATTATAATAGTATGCATGTTCATAGATTATTTTATCTACTTGTCACTTATTCACACTTATATTTTATATAGATTATTCTTTTATATTATATTCTGTCTTGTCTTTATACTTTTTTGCTATACGAGTATGTGCTTTTTCTATCCCGTAATTGGAATTTTATTCTGTGGAAGGGTGAACCTTAAATAAAAGTAAAACAGATCAAAAAATCTTTTTAGAACAGTGCCTCAGTGATTTTTGATCCAACACTTGAACATTAAGATACAGAGGCTAGTTTTAAACGCACATTTTTTAGAAATACTCTATATGCTTGAATAGGAAACTGATTTTTCTGTATCCTTTCTAGTTCTTGGGAAAATCTAAAGCCTTGTCGTATTTGAACCACAACTCAAAGACTCGCCTTGTACGTTAAACACAACAAATTACGGAGATGACCGTGATACCATTCACACCCGTATACCCCTGTGAAAACCCCCACGACGCGCCCCTGCCCCCCGGTCCTGTTCTGACACATTTCCGAACAATAAAGGACCTCGACCGCTCCAGATGTTCCTTACTTGCCAGTCTCCAATTCGATAACACAAAACCCGACAGTGTGTACTGATTTCTTTCGCAGCTGTCCGTCTTTCTGTGCGCTGGCTGTTCGCATAGCCTGTTCGGATCGTCTTGCCTTCATCCTCGCCAGTCCGCTTTTCGTCTTGGAGCGATCTCCGGTCGTGCTTTCGCTCTTGTCGCGTCAGTGCTGTGTGAAATTGAGCAGTAGATAGTAATTGAGTGCCGCTGTAGCCGAGATTGGTGGAGGTATTTGTTACCGCTTTTATTTAAGTTTAGTTTTATTTTTATTGGTGTTGTATCGAGTAAGAGCCGTCGGGAAATGTCTGGAGGGAATAGCGTGGCCACGCTATGCGGTAAGGACGATAATATCGTTTCGAAAATGCCGAATATGAAACCCTATTCCTTAGTAACCAACGAAATACAGCTTATTTCTTTGGAAAGTTATATAGAAAGCTCTTACATTGATTATATTCAGTAAATTAACTGTGTGTTTAATAAAAAATACGTGTTTTCAGTAGAGCTTAATTTAAATTACATTTCAACCCATTTCAGAATTGTAATCATACACTGAAAAAAGAAAATCTTTGAATATATAATTTATTTTCCGTATTCGATTAAGTTTCTATATTTATTTAAGCAGAACTTGATGCATCTCCTCTGTTCTTTTTGGAATAACGTTGTGGAATAGTTTTAAAGGGTGAAAGAATGGTTTTTATTTCTTTACTCAATAAATAATACAACAGTTTTTTAATCTCTCCATGCTTTTTATATTTTATCATAGATTTAACAGTAATCATATACTTTGAAATAAATGCTAACGTAACAAAAAGAAAGAATAGAAATAAAAAACTTTTTTATGGCCATTTCTGAACTCAATTTAATAAAATTAATTCACATATGATTATTTTGATAATTTTTTGAGGGTGTTTTATTTCTAAACAAGTCAAGTTATAATAATTCTTAGCAGTCTCGAGACTTAGGAGTCACTCTAACAATTTAATGAGAAATGTGATCAAATTTCCTTTATCCAAACTGAAATCTATAACAACCATTTTGCACTGTTTGCCACAAAAATTAAAAACATGAGAGTATCCCAATGTTCTTTTCATAGGAATATCTAAACAATTTTTTAACGAGTAAAGAAATTTAACGGTGATGTAATATTTTTCAAATAAATTCTTTATATGTAAATGAAAAAAATACACTTCCACTAAACATTTCTCTCAGATTATTTATAAGGTTTCATAATAAATTTGTATTGTTAAATCAACCCTTAGGCTTAAATTTAGACTCAGGAAATGGAAAAATTATTGAAATGAAAGGAAAAAATGTTAAAATTTCATTTATATATATATTGATTAGTAATACAGTTGTGAGTGTTAATTTGATGGATATTCGAATAGGGTGTACAAAAATTAAACATCTTTTGAGTTTTTTCTAAATTCCCTTTGAATTGTATAAGTGAAAAATATTTGATTTTATCTAATTTTATGGTAGATTCTCTTATTTATGGGTAATAATACACCTCCTAAAACATTTTTCTTGTATTATTCTGTTTCTCCTTTTGTAAATTATCAACGTTATTTGTTGTACGAGTATTAAAGTAGATCTTCTATTATAAATGAATAAATAAAATCCTGAGGGATTAAATTGGGAACGCGAGGAGGCTACCAAATTTCACTCCTCTACAAAAGTGATAACTACCCCTAAACTATGATTACCAGAGGTAGGTAGATGATTTAAAAGCAGAAATTATAAAAATAATAAAACATTGCGCCATGTAATTACATAGAAGAGAAAAGTATGAATTGTGATTTATTGAGTATATATTGATTTATTGATTATCATTATTGAGTAATCCTAGCATGAAGTCAAAGTGTTCAACAAAAATGTCGAAAAACTTGGAGAAATTCACTCAGATGGGTAGCAATCTATTCTTGATACAGTTCTCCTTCATTTTTGAGCTCAAACATAAGCTGTTTCTTGGCTCTTTTCATTCCATATTTATTAAAAAGTATTTCGCCGTCTTTCGTCTCCACAATCGAAAGGTAATTAAGTAATGATCTTTTACGTCTACTCAACCTTAAACTCATTCTGTTTAACAACACATAATGTTTAACAACAAACACAAGATTCCTCTAGAACGTTGTGAATGCGAATGAAAACGCGCAACTATTGTAAAATCAACAAATTTCAGACGCTCCGAGAAAAATGGTGACCAACGATTATCGTTTGACGTTTTATCGTTGAACAATAATCGCTGAACGATAATCGCGATAGTTGCACTGAAGAAAATGTACCTTAATATAGATATGAGTTGTAATATTAGTTAAATCCGGGTAGGTAGACTGTGAGTGCACAAAACTGCGTAATCGAACCCCCCACGAGATGCGCAGTAAATAGCCTGGTCTTTACTCAGTTGCAGTGAGACATTTGCAGAGTGCAGAGCTTAAGCATACATAGAGAAATCTCACACTTTTTCCTATTCTTGATAAACCGTGCTTGTCTTTCGGTAGAATTCAATTTTCCATTGAATTGATTTAGATACAGGTACTTCTAAATTAATTTCGCTGTTTGAAACGTGTATGTAACAAAAACCAAACCTTACATATCCTTAGAAAAGAGTCCAAGCATTAAGATCAGGATACTTTATAGGCTATTATATTGCTCGCCTCTCATCCTGATTGAAATTTAAATGTTTAGGTAGTAACTCTGGTCTTAAAATAATTACCAGACTGACCTACTAAAGATTAAAAACAAATAAAAGTAACAATAATTACCCAATTTTATTGATGTGAACTACATGTGTTAATATCATTACATTATTATTATACATAAAGCCGTTTAAATTCATTTTATAGTCAGTATAATATGAAATAACAAATCGTAATTTTGTTAAATAAAAATATCGTCTTTAGATAAGATATCCAGATTAACCAACCGACTTGTTACGCTATCTCGTTTTATCCTCATGGAAAATATGCATACTATCTGAAATAATATTGATTCTAGATAACAGATTTGTCGTTAACAGATGTAGGCACGAATATAATTCTCCGAGTACTCGGATCCACTCAAATCTGGGTAAATGTGATTCATCTTCGTGACATTCGGGCAGAGATACGACAAATTTTATTATTTATTTTTATGTAGTCCCGCAGTCGTTAAATATACGTAACATTTACTGTTCTAACACCATTTAGGCGATATCTTTATTGGATATTAATTACTGTAATTATTCAGTAAATTTGTAAAAGATAAAATAATTTGTCCTACCACGAATGTGGAGGGAAGAATTTGAACGCTGTCTGAAGTTACTGTGTAAAATTTTCACCACTCTTCATCACCTTTTGGCGTAAGCTTTCAATTCAATTTTACACCTTTTACTTGTCCACATTGTACAATGAAATAAAATAAAACGCCTTTGAAATAGAATACATTTTATTATAGTTTTCTTTTCAATATACAAAGTTAATTTTTCCTTACCTTTAACTGTATTCCAACTGTGTATATTATATTTATGTGCTAGTGCAAATCTAGAAAGTATTTATTATATTCGTGAATAACTTAACTAAATGCTTTTTTTTAATTTTAACTCCATGAATACATGATCTCTCCTAGGGGGACAATAAGCTTCTTTTACTACAAGAGACAGGAGCGACATGAAGAGTACTATACCAGTGTACAATCTCTATTCTTAAGCTAATTAACTATAACTAACTAACCATCTAACATCAGTTTATGTACAAGTTTCTACACATAATGTTTATAAAATACCTGACATTAATCAAAACCTTCTAATGAGGTCTCCAGGTATAAATCTTTTTAGCCTGCGTACTTCACTTGCATTGAAAAGGAGCTTGTTGGCGAGTATGTTGGGATGATTCACAAGTCTAGCACTATATTTGATATAGTGCCAGATCACATTTGAAATAGTACTTGTATTATCGAGCTTTCCAATTAAATGTTATGATCCTATCTTAATGTGAATGTTCTTCCAAGTTAAAAAGTAATAAATTCACCTTGTTAATCTCCAGATGCCTTTGGATATCTACTAATAATTTTTCTTACACTGAGGGGATTTGGTTCTAACTGAAATTAAAAATTATAATTTAAACAGCATTAATATAGCAGTAATGCAATCAAGAATGCACTCAATTATTAAATTAATTCTTTAATAATTGTGTACATTCCTGATAAGATTAACATGTTATTATTAGTAAGTGCACAATGAAAATATCAAATAGAAAATATCATTTAACTACTTACCCAACGAAATCCTCCAGAATTTATCAAAACTTAATGTATTTTTGAGACATATGAGTTTTAATAAACTTGGCCATGACAATGATTGGCATAAGTTAGTAAATAGATGCATTGCTTTAAATTTTAACAATGTTTAATTCTTTCTATTCGGATTTAGTTCTTGCTGAAAATAAAAATTTGGTAATATTCTCTGTAAAATTTGTATGTTACTATTATTAAGTAGTAAGTACACAATAAGTGAGAAATGATAGATACAAAATATGTATTTATATTACCTTGTTTACTTCATCGTCGTGAAAGTTAGGTGTAGATTATATATATTCGGTGAAATCATCCAGCAATTCATAAAATGCAATACATTCAGTCATCTTGGCAAAACATTTTAATGAACCTGGTCCACACAATTAATTTTCTTGAGATAGATAACAGTATTTGGACTTAACTTGGTTAATCAGAAATCAAGGACAGCCATATTGCATCACGGTTCAAAAGTGTAAAGGCGAAGACTACATGGATCTCCACTCTAGAATAGTTACCACGCAACTATTATAATCTACCCCACGTGGTGTAAAGTGTACTATATCCTGGTGTATTACATTTGTTTTATACCTGAAATGTATAAAAGTTTACAATTAAAAGGTGGTCCAACCAAAACGCACGATGTTAATTGTAAATAAAACAAAAAGTTTTCAGAGAATTATCTTAATATTTTTTATTATGATAGAAGGATCTATGACAATTATGTGTGAAACAAAATATCGGCCAAATGCTCGCTACGGCTTCGGTGGCATACCTCTATCCGATGGTCCATATTTTCAATGACTCTGAGACATAATTGAGGTTCAATGTCATTAATGTGCCGAATTATCTCATCCTTTAGCTCTTGAATTGTTCTTGGCTTATTGACCATCCTGTTGGAACCACATATCGCCCAGGTCCATATCCTCAATTTCTGGCCACAAGAAGTCTGTTATCATCTCGCGATAGCGAACACCATTCACGGTAACTGCTTGGCCGACCTCATTTTCGAAGAAGTGCGGCCCGATGACGCCGCCAGCCCATAAACCGCACCAAACAGTCACTCTTTGTGGATGCATCGGCTTTTCAACAATCACTCGTGGATTCTCATTTGCCCAAATGCGGCAATTCTGCTTGTTAACGAATCCACTGAGGTAAAAGTGTGCCTCGTCGCTGAAGATGATTTTCTTTGTAAAGTCACCATTCACTTCTGTCTGTTCAACCAACCATTCGGCGTATTGACGACGCTTGAAATGGTCAGTAGGCTTCAGCTCTTGAGTCAATTTAACCTTGTAAGCATGTAAATTCAAATCTTTATTCCAAATTCGCATCAATGATGTTCGTGAGATGTTCAATTGTTGGGCACGACGACGAGTCGAGGTTGACAGCCCTTCTGCTACACTATCGCGAACAACAGCAATGTTTTCCGCAGAACGAACTGGGCGAGCATGCACAGGTGTTTTCACATTTTCTACAGACCCGGTTTGCTGAAATTTGCGCACAATTCTCCCGATTGTGGACACATTTGGTCGATTATGCTGACCAAAAAAGTCACGAAGTCACGAAATGCATTTTGATTTGAACGCCCATTTTCGTAAAAGGCTTCAACAATCTTAACTCGCTGCTCAATTGTGTACCTCTCCATGGTTGAATTTGTCAACCACTGAAACAAAGAAATGTCAAATTAAGTGGGGCAAAAAACTTGACGTTAAGGTGTGACTCACAATTAACATCGTGCATTATGGTTGGACTACCCTTTATAATGGCAAAAATTTTACTAATTACATCGGTTTTTACGTACACAGTTATGTATTAAGTAATTCTAGCGTTTACAACCAGTAATACAATATATTTGGAAGAAACATACACCGAGAGAATGATTTGTTTATTGCTAGTACATTATGTTTAGAACACCGATCAATGCAAACATATTAGAAGGGAGTTGATATTCCCATTTATTGGGTAAGAATCGCATTTGTTATGTGAAATCAATAAATACTATCAGTTATTACTTAACATTAAGTAGTGATGCCCAAATAAATGATGTTTATATGAAATTAATGCTATCTTGGGGATAAACTATTTATATTTGTGTTAAGTAAATCAAAAGTTACCATTTACCAAATCAATAACATTTCAGTGTAAATAGCTTTTCAGCTTTTCGTTGAGATGCACAAAGTAAAAAGAAAAAACTTTTAACGGAATATATTTCACTGTAATTCCTTTTCTCAAATTACATTACATTAACGCCTTTATTTTAAATTATTATCAATAATCTTTCCCTGAGCACGCATCTGCATTCTCTCCGAGCACGCGTGTGTTTGTCCTCGTCTCTATGTGCTACTTGCTCCGTCACGGCCTAAGGTTTGTAGGAAAAGGGGTCGAGTTATGTGTGTCCATGCGTTTTAAAAGTTTTATTCGGTAGTCGGTAATATAAATGTCATCATTCAGTCGCTATCCGATTTTGTGGAATCCACTTTAGTAGATGACAATAGTAAAAACCTAATGAATAAAAACAAGCGTGTCCCATTTTTTATTCTCTTGTACTAAACTATTTTTTCTATTAGTATATTTAATGCGTAATTGTTATTATTGCTACATACTCCTATATCAATTTTTATTTGATTTTTGAAATATATCATATGTTCAGATTTTCAAATTATTTACCAAAAAATCCTGATCCACAACATCATGATACACAATAATAATAAATAGAGAAATAATACCCATCGCATCTATAATATGCTCTTCTATAATATGCCTTTTGTCTTTATATTAAATATATTATAACACAATTTTATTATAATACGAGGGTGGTCTGAAAAGTTTCCGACCTAACAAAGATGCACGACATTTTTTCTTCAAATTTATTTTTCTTTTTCTTTGTAAGTCTATACACTTCTCCCAGCGATGCTTCCACCTCTGTAACCCGTCCAAATAGTACTCGACGTCTTTCTCTGCAAAACAATTATTTACGAAGGTGATGGTCTCCTAATTTGACGAAAATATTTGTCCTTCGAGCGCAATTTTTAGCTTAGGGAAAATCTCTTGGGGCTAAATCTGGCGAGAAAGGAGGGTGGTCAAGCAGTTAAAATCGTAATTCATGGATTTTCGCCATAGTTACCGCTGAGGTGTGAGACGGCGCATTATTTTGGTGAAGTAAATTTTTTCCTGCAAACGTGGCCGTTTTTCCGAAATTTCACTCTTCAGCTTGTCAAGTAATTTTTCCTCTTTGAGGATAATCGATTAACTCCATGACTATCCCAAAAAACAGTCGCTATCACTTTCCTAGCCGAAACAGTTTTTACTATTTTTGGAGCCGATTTTCCCTTCTCAGTTCATTGCTTTGACTGTATTTTTGTTTCTGGGGTATAATGGTATATCCAAGTTTCACCTATCGTAATTAATCGGCGCCAAAAATCTGATTTTTGGCGCCATTTCCAACGCCAACAAAGCGTTGGAAATGTTCATTCGAACACGTTTTTGGTCTAACGTGAGCAAACGCGGCACCCAACGCGCGGACTGCTCTCTCATCCCTAAATCTTTATTCAATATGTGACAAACACGTTATTCGGACATATTCATAGCCTCTGCTGTCTGTTTCACTTTAACTCGACGGTTGTCTAGCACCATTTGGTGAACTTGAGCGATGTTATCGTCAGTAGTTGCAGTTTTTGAACGTCCCGAACGTTCATCGTCTCCCAAGCTGGTACGGCAACGTTTCAAATCAGCTGCTTAAAATTTCACGGTGGTAAATGATACTGTAGAGTCCCCGTACACAGCCTACTCCTCTTTGATTTGCATATGCGTATTGTCTTTCAAAAACAAATATTTAATGACACCTCGATTCTCGATTTTTTCCATTTTCATAAAAACACTCACATCGACTCAAACGATTGTCAAACAACAACTGCGAGTTCAAAGTGGCTGAAATGTTGGTGAGTACCTTTCAAAGGATGCACAAACACATTCCCTAGTTTTTGTTGACAAGTGCCATCTTCATATTGAGTTCGCAACTTTTCAGACCACCCTCGTACAAGTATTTAGTATTCGCTGTAAATTAAATGAATGTTTAGCCTCACCATAAAGAATTTGAAGCCTTCTTCCAGCTCTTGTTTTTTTTTCTTCAATAAATCGATAACGTTAACGAATTTTCACACGATATTTGCCTGAATAATTTATTATAACACACAATTTTAAAACCAAATTCTGTTAAAATAATTAAGCAACATTAAAACTTCCCCGTAATTCTCTTTACCTGTGGGGTATTTCGGTACGCCCCAGACATGCCAGCGCCCGGAGCAGCATAACTCCCGAAATTCCAACGCAAATTTCTACCTACCCTTCCCCTAAGGCGAAACTAAATGGGTCGATAGGGCCCTGCAACCGATTTTACTGTGAGCAGGGTCATGTTCAAGATGTCATTCAGCAAATGAAAAGATGTGGGGTTAACAACCGCATGTACCCAACAAGCGGCAAACAAAACGCTTATTGCCTCGTGGAGCGCCCGATCATAAATACAATAATGAATGCCATTAGTTGAAAATATTTGTGCAGCTGTCGATAGATTCCCAGCATCTGAAATCGCAGAATGCGTGTGTGAATTTGTCATGTACATACATAGTTTGTGGTTAGAGATCGGAAAATTTCAATAGATATTTAATTTTATAAATACTACACTGAGAGAACGTTTTATTTCTAATAAAAAAGTCGTTTATTTAACCTGAGTTGTTCAATTCATTCAGGTGCATATTGGGGTAATGTGTACGTACCTCTATAGTACGTAAATATTTCTAATTACAGGTATTCTTATCGATTTATTACTGTTATTAATCGCTATGTAGGTCTAAATTATTTATTAGTGCATATAACATGAAAAAAGCTTCAACCGTTTGTGATCTCCGAAGTTTATAGTATTGTATATTATATAAGTGTATATATAATAACTAAATTAAAGGCTTTCCTTGCAAAACAATGCCAGGTTTTTCTTCGCCATGTAGCTATACACTGCGAAGAAAAATATCTATAAACTTGTTAAGAACATTTGATAAAAAATTATTGACAAACGAAATAGTTTTCTATGAGTAACAGTGAGTGGGTGATACAACTAACTTTCTTTGTAGTATTGTTGTTAATGTTGTGTTAAGAATCACTTGTTCAAAAGTGGTTTATACCATCCATCTATACAAAGTTCAGAAATGTTTTGGCATGGGAATTAGGAATACGAAACAACGAGAAAAATTCAGGAAAATGTACTGTGATAATTTTTGCTTATGCGGCTCATTTGAAATAGTCGTTACAAAAGACGAGAAGCTTTCATTTGTTCGTTTGTCTCAACATCTTCAAGTTATTTAATACATCGTTAATACATCACTGTCTTAATGTCATTGATTTCAAGTCAAGCCATTAAGGCATTCATTTTTAGTGAATGTTTTTATAATATGAAGTTTTTCTATTATTTTATTATGATTATTTTGTCAATAGATAACTCCATTGATATAAAATAATCATTTGAACAATTAAACAAATACCTAACCCTAATAAGAAAAAGCTATATAAAATTATTGTTTCTGAAATTTTTTTGAGATCATAATTTATATATGTACCTTATGTGCATTTTATAAATTTTAGTAAATCGGTATTTATATTAGTAAACTATTTCTATTTGGAAATAGTTTTTACAAATAATACTGTTATGATTCATGATTTTAATATATCCTTAATTTTATTAACAAGTATTATTCTAATTACTAATACCTGGCTATTAAATAAAAATTTTAGACTAATTACTGTACACAAAAGTTCATATGATATGCCATTTTCTTCTGCTGTTATTTCCGGATATGCAATTAAAGTGATTAAACAAAAATGACAATCTGGTAAGTCATTATGAGGTAGTTATTATGTCGTTAATAAGACTGACATTAAGCAAATTTTTTGGAAGCATTTCCTCAATATACTTCATATATACAGGGTGTTTTACTGCGAACTGTTTATCCTCGGGAGATTACTTAACCAGAATTCGTGCAATTGTTGCTAATATAACACATTCTACCTTAAAATTATCGCAAATTTATTCAGAAATATATTCCTTAATGTAGTTACATTGGCCAAGAACAGTATATCATATTGCACTAACATATGACAGTCAGACATCACATGATAGTGCAGGAGCTATACCATTTAATTACAATTAAATTAGTGCACATGAAACTCTAATGCACATGAAACTATTTCTCTCTTCTTCTTTGGCTATCCTGTATACTGCACAATTAAACCAATTAGCTGAAACTTTATAACTAATTTTCAATTATTAGCAACAACTCTAATGAATCTAACTAATCAGACTGCTAAAGCAGTAGCTGTGAAATATTTTAAAACTTCGTGTATTTATACTAAATAAATAACTTATTTTTGGCCTCCTTATTTGGAATTTATTATTTATACTCATATAGAGATATAGACAATACAGTATTTAAGTATACAGTAATTAAGGTTAATGATATTTTTTCTAAAAATTATTTAAATTACAAATTAAACCTTTTCTAGTTTTTTATAGTTCCTTTTAGTGTTTTGTAACCATTACATAACTTGTAAGTTTACTTTATTTATATCCCATATATTATTCTTGATATGTATGTGTCATTATTTTAATTTAAACTAAGCTAATCTTCTTGCAACAAAGTGTGAAGTTTTATATGCAATAAAGTTTTATATGCAACCTCATTATTGCTGTAGTACGAGGATGCGACGAAAAGTTTTCGACCTGAGCCAGATATAGGCCATCAGGTCTAACTCTTGACTCATATTCTACAGTATTATCCCCGACTAGCTTGTATAGTAACTTTCAGGTCCATTACTTTGTTAGTATATGTTTGACAGCCTATTGAATAAGACGCCTCGCTTGCTTATGTGAAAATGGAAACATTGGAGAAGCATACGGTCATCAAATATATCTATTTGAAAGGCTTAACACCACGTCAAATCAAACAAGAAATGGATTCAACACTGAAGGACTCTTCTCCATCATATTCAACAGCCAAACAGTGGATTCCTAAATTTAAGAAAATCCGCACGAGCACTGATGGTGAACCACGATCAAGAAGCCTCTTTGAGGTTACAACTGCCGAAATGATCGAGAAAATTCATAAAATCGTGGTAGAAGCCGCATATTGTAAGTGAATGAGATAGCTGAGACTACTGGGATGTGAAGTGAAATCCCAGCGAATTTTTCAGTCGATTTATAACTGTTGATGCAACTTGGGTCCACCATTACACTCTTGAAAGTAAACAACAGTCAAACAATGGGCTGAAGTAGCCCAAAAGAACGGTGAAACTACGCAAAGTTATTAAATCGTTTAAGTGATGAAATGAAGGAAAAATGATCTCATTTGGCGAAGAAAGACACCTTGTTCCACCATGACAATGCACCTGCTCATTCATGAGTCACTGCAATGGCTAAAATCAACGAATTGAAGTCCGAATTATTCCCCCATCCAGCGTATTCACCAGACTTAGCCTCCAGCGCAGTATTTGTTTTCTAATCTGAAAACATGGCTCGGAGGTAAAAGATTTGTGAGCAACGAGGAAGTCATCAATGCTGTAAATGTGTTTTTTTGAAGAACTTGACAAATCCTTCTAAAAAAATGGTATCACTACATTATAGCATCGTTATGAAGAATGTATTAGACTTGATGAAGATTATGAAAATAATATAACAAAAAATAAAAAGAAACATTTTTCTTTATCAGGCCGGAATATTTTCACGCCACCTTCGTACAACAGAAATATGGGTTTTGCAACTTCAAAAATGCCGATGACATGGCACAATTTGAATTACGCTGACATCATAAATAGGAATCACATATGCGCCATTAAACTAAAAATCGATTTATTCGGGCGTTTTTATGAAGTGTTATTATATTTCAAGAGGATGATTTTATTCCAGTGCCTCGCTCACTGTACGTACATATATTCACTGTGATCCAAATCCCGTTTATATTGTTTTGTTTACAAGTTCTCACACGCGAGCGTATCCACCAGTAAATAGGTAACGCGGCGTTAAATAGATCTCATTCCCGGGCTGCCAACTGGCCTTAATTCGCGAGAATTTGTTGTTGGCTAGTAAATGATAAAGCGCGGCGAATTATTCACGCCACGTGAACAATTTAATTCAATTCGACATGATTAGCCGTTATCTTAGTCGCGTTTCCGACGGCGTTTTCAATTTCCATTAAAAACGTCTCGACGATCCCGGCGTTTTTCCGGAACTAGTCCTCCTTTTGGCTACATACGTCACTGTCTATCTTATTTTCTCTCAGCGGATTACCCATTCAATCTTTTACACGTGTAGTTCTTCGCCGTTCCATTTACCGAATTGACTTGCTATCCGTGGAAGAGCCTGGGAAGTGGGTTCTTTAAATTTTAAATATCGCTTCTTGGCGCTCCCATTTGCATTCGCCAGTGGCGTGTTTTACGTTTATTTACAGGCAAATTATTGTATACATATATAAGCGTACCTCCCTCGAATATTAAATATCGTCACTTTTCATTAAAATGAAAAAACATCGTGTTTAATGTCCGATATATAAAATATTGAGTTGAAATTCCTATGATGATTGAATATGGTGACACGGTTCAAACCCAACAAGAAGTACTGCTTATCAACAGTAGGAACAAGTCTCAAAACTGTCATATAGGACCACCCACGAGGTGCGCAGTAAATAGCCCGGTCTTTATTCAGTCGAATTGAAATATTTATCGATGAATATATACATATGTACACAGAGTTCGATCTGGCCGCACGTAAAGTGTATCCTTTCCCTCTGAATGCTTCCTCACTCTTTCGTTCTATGCATACATAGAGAATCTGACACTTTTTCCTATTTTTGATGAGCAGTATATGTTTTATTTAGCACCAAGTGACTATATAGGTCCATAAGGAAATCAACAGTGAGTGATATTGAAAAAGAAATATAGACAGATTGGTTCTGTAGATGATCTACCAAAGAAAGGCCGTCCATCTATTGATGAGGATACCAAATTGAACTTTTTTCTTGACTGTGGAAGAGAATATATATTTAGATTAGAATGCAATAATATTTATCAAGACACAATAAATAAAATTTAGTCGATCAATAAATAAATTCATTGATTGTTTGAGATTCTGTCAGGTTTCTGTTCTTTTACGAGAAGGTTTTCCATTTGAACATATGATTAATAAATTGATTAATAAGATATCACAATATATCAAATTAACATAGAAACATAATACATTCAAATGGCTGTCGCTTCAAACTTATGAACCTTAAGAAAGTAGTATAGATTAGGTAGATAGGTAAAACACTAACAGGGTATTCCATTAAAAACAAATACTATATGACATCATAATCGAAGCAGCGATGGCGTCTTAGCTAAGAGAAGTAAAATAAAAAGATGCACAATTAAAATTAAAAATCGACCTGTCCAAGGAATTTCCCAAAATATGTTCTTATTTCGAAATAATTAATTAATTCATTCCATACTTTCGCTACACACTGTATATTAAGAAATATTAATTATTGCAATTTCACGGTCCCGTTTGTCAGTGTATATCTTAAAATTAAATTTAAACCCAAAACATTCATCTCCAGGCATCCTAGATACCAAAGTTAATTGTAGCGAATGCCGAGTATGATACACATAAGTCGATTAACAATTTTATTGAGACATAAACACATTTATTTTTAACCAACTGTGAGCGAGCCGTATGCTTTTGTACTTATTAATTTTATTTTTAGACATTTTACAACTCTCTCTCGCTTCTCTTTTTGCAACTTTTCCGTCGATTTCAGAGAGGAATATTAGGCGGAATGAAGCTGAGTTTCACCGTGAGAAGGTTATTGTTGTTGTCCTTTTGATGTAGAAATATTTTAGGCATTTCACTAACTCAAACAATTCGTAATAATATGTTTTTGTTACAGACCTTCACCAATGTTTGCGGGGGCTACAAAAGAGGTAAGTAAATATTTCTCTGATACAGATAAAATGTTTACGTAATTGCCGGCCAGATTAAAGAGTCGGACGTGGCGTATGGCGCCTCACTATCACCCGTAATTTAGTTCTTCGTGTTTAAAATTATTTGGTTTCCAATACCATATGTTGCGTTAGAGATTAAAACTATTCAGAGATATTTTGATTCACTAAAACATCACCAAAAGAAATGTTGCGAATCTATTAGAACATACTAGAGATATCCATTCTAAGTATAGCATATCTTGTAGTTCTTTATTGTTCATTTCTGATATCATCAAAAATTATGCTTCGGACAAAATAAATAGAATAATGTTTTGTTAATTTTTGTCTATATATTTCGTAGTTTCGCAGTTACTTAAAATAGAGACTGTCGATTTTTAAATGATCAAAATTTTAATACGCTATTATGTTTCATTTTAAACGGACGAAATGTTTACTACATAGAATAGATATAGGTAATAGAGATATAGAAAGAAAGATATAGGAGGACAACCTTATAAATTAACATTCAGTAAAGTAATAACTAATCTCAAAGACCAACGTGTATTTAACAAATATGGGCTGCCTCAACAAAATCTCAGTAAAGCAGAAAAAATAAACAAGGTTATATTCGACGTTACTGAGAACTCCTGAATATCAAGTGCAAAGTTTAACTAAAAGGAAGCTTAGCAAAATCTGCAACATATTTATTTTACAAAACCAAAAATTTTATTCATACTGCTCATCAAGAATAGGAAACAGCGTGAAATTCTTATTCTTGTTGAGCTCTACGAATACCAGAATTTGCCAAGGACTTAGGCCATAGGTGATATTCTTGTTGATAATCCTGCCACTGGTGCATAGTTCCTAATAATAGAATTTTCAATAGAACAGTGTTCTTTATTGGTGTAAGAAAATCCACATTTATGCAAAGAACCAAGGGGCTAATACCGTTTTGAATTTAAAAAGTGGACCACGGATATTTAAGGACAAGGATCGTAGACTCTTATTTATCTTCACGATATCAGAACATTACCTAAATTGTATGTTAAAATAATTTGGAGGAAGCTTTCGATGATTTGCCTCTGGAGGGTGTTTGGGACTATTCATTCCAGCGTAATGGTGCATCTGCACATAATTCAAGGATAGTTAAACAGTACTTTTCAGATACATTTCCAAAGCAAGTTAAAAAGCACGTATCTATGGCCAGCAAATTTACCCGATGTAACCCCACTAGATTTTTTCTTTGGAACTCCTATTGGAATTATTTTGGCGTTTATTTTATATTTGTTTCTATTATAAGAGGACAACCTTCATATCAACTCCTTTATATCAACTAATAATAATAATCATTAATAATTATCGGTTAATTATGAAATCAATTTTTCTAAATTTAGACCATTATGAAGTGCATTTCAGTATTTTTATAATCTAAAACCGTATATTCCTATTTTTACAAGGATATGAGAAATACAGGCCTATATAAAATTCTGGATGATGGTCCAGAATAGGTTCCAAATAGGTTCCTACACAAGAAAGATGAACATTTCCTGATACAATACATTGTACAGTGGAGCTTCGGCAATTCGGACATCCCGTAAATCGGACACCCCGTAAACCGAACACTCCAGTCAATCGGACACCCCTTATAGTTCGGACACTTCCAGATTTTTACCCCTGTAATCCGGACATTGGCCACAAAGCTCAATTGGTGTTATATGAAGAAGATGATATTTCACTGGCCGATCTAAAAAAAGACTCCTACTTGAACAAGCTACGAAAATGGATGACTTGAAAAAAATGTTAAGAGTTATAGATCCAAAAAGTGAACTAACTGATAAAGAAATTACAAACTGGGCGACAGGAAGGGACGAAGTAGCTGCTGATAATGTTGGCGACGAAGAAATAATTGAAGTGGTACAATCAAACATAAATCATGAAGAAGAAGAGGATGTTATTGAAATTCCGACAAAAATCGAACATTCCGAAGCAGTACAGTGTTTTTCGAAATGTGTGCAATGGGCGGAGGAAAATAAATTGAATTATCAAGAAGTCCTTTTAATGAAAAAAAAAATCCAGAACTAGCAAGAAAGCTTCACAACGAGAACATTACTCAAAAAAACAAAAAATTAGTGACTTTTTGACTTGAAATATATTCCTTTTCGCCAGTTCCATACATATGTACGAGTATATATATATATATATATATATATATATATATATATATATATATATATATATATATATATATATATATATATATACATATGTGTGTCCGTAAATTTAGAATATGTCGATTTGTAAAACATTTGAGTTATTGTTGGAATAAATAAACTTGACTTCATGAATGTTAATCAAGGGTGTTCATCGAACTTCGGTAATCTGAACAATTCACCAATCCGGACGAATAGCTAAACTATATCTGTCCGGATTATCGAAGTTCTACTGTATATTAAAAAAAATAAAACACTTTTCTTTTTAAGATAGAAAGACAGACTATAATTTTACGTATTACTTATACCCACCTCTATTCATTTAAAGTGTTTCAATGAACGATTCTATTTCACTCAATAATCGACCACAATTTTTTATCCCCAGGAAAATAATTTCCTATCACATCGCAGAATATATTGTTACAAAACCTAATCCACGGCTAACAATCAACTGGATCCGTACAGATAATTCCTAGCGCTAACACAAACAGTCGTGCACAACAAAACCCTTCAACATCGTGGGCATAAGCATAAATAAGTGTTATTGAATACTCATCAGGAGCAGCCGGCTTATAAATATCTCTGTTGTCAACAACAACGTGGATTCCTATGCATTTATGTTAATTTAGTCATCTAGTTGCATATTCAGTATAGTCAAATTAAGCATAAATAATTTATACCAGCTAGCAACTAAATGTCCTATAAATGCAGTTACGATTATGCTCCATCGTTCTCTCGGGCGTCAACAGAAGTGGAGAACCATATCAAATATATCCAGGGAAGTTTTTTACTCTCCAGGTTTCAGTAGTATACATCTATTGTATAAGGTATCAAAAATTGCCTTCGTCGAAGTTGGTCATGACATGAAGGATGTCTGTTACAGGAACAAATATCTGGGCAAGATATCTGGAATGGTCCTCCCAGAAAAAGAACTTAATACAGTTGAATCTTAATCTTTAAAATTGCTCAACATGTTCTATTTTTTTTTCAAGTGAAATCAAGGATCAACAAAGTTTCATTTCTAGAGACAGATGTTTCAAAGGTATTCTAGGCTCATGTGTCGCACGTGAACGAATGTTTTTAACAAATTCTTTTAACAACAATTCTATCAGCAATTTTTGTATGAGTTGTAGAGTAAGCTTCGCATAACATTTCAACAGAATTATTAAGGATATATAACAGTCATTTGTCACTACTACTAAGTCTAGGAAGTACTCTAGAAAGGTGTCCACGTCTAAATGTTGACTACATCACCAAGTTCTATGAATTAACACAAGGTCGAAATATGTTTCTATCATATATTGTGCTGTGTGATGAAAACCATAAGTCAAAAACTGTGTACAATTCCAATAGCAAGAAAGATTGACAAAAACTGCCTGATAAGGTATAAAGTTCAAACAAACACACGATACTGTTTCCGCAATTATTTTGATATCCACCATCACTTTTGACCAGGATTCATTGTATCGCGGTACATACATCTACAATACATACACATACCTTACTAATTAATGATGATCATGGTGGGCCAATAATTCCTGTTTATTACATTATTATTATTATTTATCGATTTCCGACTTATATGTTACTGATAGAGATCGTATCGATAAAGATGTATGCGCCATAAAGTTCATTCGGCATTTGTCCTGAATCGGCGTACCGTGTATAGCACTGATGAGAACTAACAAGTTTGAAACAGCTGTATGTTGTTCGGTTCCCATCCGGGACAAATGTCGAATCCTACCTGTGGCGGACTTTATTTTTTGAAACCTTATCTGATCGTACAGAAACACGAGAAAGGGGTCGAGGATCGCTTCTGGGTATAATTCGATGAATGGCGGGGCTTTAGCCCGAGAAATAGTTGTTTCCTAGAGCGATTATGTAATAGCTTTGCTATTCAAGAACTACTTTAATAGCCGCTTGACGGCTTGATGGTTCCTTTCTCGATTTCCGACTTATATGTTACTGACAGAGATCGTATCGATAAAGATGTATACGCCATAAAGTTCATTCGGCATTTGTCCTGAATCGGCGTACCGTGTACGGCACTGATAAGAATTAACAAGTTCGAAACAGCTGTACGTTGTTCGGTTCCGATCCGGGACAAATGTCGAATCCTACCTGTGGCGGGCTTTATTTTTTGAAACCTTATCTGATCGTGCAGAAACACGAGAAAGGGGTCGAGGATCGCTTCTGGGTATAATTCAATGCCTGGCGGGGCTTTAGCCCGAGGAGTAGTTGTTTCCTAGAGCGATTATGTAATAGCTTTGATATTCGGGAACTACTTTGATAGCCGCTTGGCGGCTTGGTGGTTCCTTTCTCGATTTCCGACTTATATGTTACTGTTTATTACAGTTATGCGTATTTGTATGGTATTTTTTTGTATAATAAAATTTAACATGTTACCATAAAGTATCATCAACCAACTGAGATAGTATAATGGCTCAAAAGTAATGAATGCTCTTCATCCTTTTCTTTTTAATTTTAAGTCTACAGTTTCTAGTTTAAACTTAAAATTGTTATGCAATTGACAGCCATTTTGTACATAATTAACGATTTCGAAGTCAAATCTTGGAACGTCAATTTTTAATTCTAAAAAGTTATTGTTTGAATTGAAGTTTAAAACAAAAAATGTTCAAGACAATTATAGGAGTAGAATTTGTCGTTACTGTAGAGTTATAAACTAAAAAAGATACAAAGAATATATATAATTGTACATCATATATCATTTTATTAAGAAAATATTGATCAAAACATGAAAAACACTTTTTAATGCTTGAGACGTGAATTCGAAAATTCGATTTTTCGTTGCTTGAAATAATTCAATATACTGGTTGTTTCTGAAGATGGGAGAAATATATCCCACGTTTTTTAGGAAGTATTTTTTTAATAAAATATGACAAAATATTTTTATTAAGCCGTAAAAAAATCGAGCTGTAAAATATAAATTTTACCTTTTTCGCTACATTATCGCCTGTCTAGATTTTTGCACACACTTCTTGCATGTGCAAAAATGTACGATATACTATAATATCGTATATTATAGTATATTGTTCTATACCCGTAATACATATAGTATATTACAATAAATTATAAATTAGAAGCTACATTCAAAATAGTCAGAAAATAATGTATACGAGGCTTTATTTCTGCAATACAAAAATGTTTCATTACTTCACGTCCAATAACAATACAAAATAGTGATGAAAATTTAGATTTTCATCATTGATCTCAAGATTTATCAAGTGTAATAAAATGCACATTTGTGTCATATACGTGATCATTAATATTATTCCCAGGAGGAAAATTTCAAAACGGATTATATTATTTTTTTTACTGAAAAACAAAAGTTAATATCATTTTGTCAGAAATAATGGACTACAGATTTTGTTTTGTTCATCTCAACCGAAATCTCCCCTAAAAATCTTAAGAAAGCACTTGCTAAAATGTGGCCATGTTACCAGTTAATGAAAAATGAGGCATTGTTGCAAATACGTCATCCTATTATTTTGTCAATTATTGAAATCAAGTATTTAAATAAAATTTTGAAATAGTTAAATAAAATGTTATAACGCAGCGTAAAGATAATTAAAATTCTTTAAAACTTTGCTCACAGTCTCTCTATCTCTGATAATACTCGAGAAAGCCTTGCAGACAGCGCCACACTGTCATTTCAATATATAAACACCCTGTATATCCCAGCTTATAAAACTGTTAACTGTACTTATAACATTATACTAATTTATGCACCTGCAAATTTCCATTGACTCACACTGACGCTGACGAGTCGAATTATTCACATCGTCCTTATTCACATCGCTTTATTTTTAATGCCTAATTACAATGTTTCGTCAATCGCTGACATCCCCCTAGCAGACTAAATAATATATCTAATCGAAACGGTGACGCCGAATATTTATTTAAAAAATATACTGATTGGGTCAAAGCTACATATCCGGTGTTCGAGGCAATATCCATATTCAATTAGACTGAGGTTCAAACAGCGACATTACCATATGACCTCTTAGACTTTAAAATATTTTTGAAAACATGTTTTGTAACACAGACTAATTAATATTAATTTCATTGGAACTGGATATTGCCCTCGAATGGAGAAGATACGCGGTGTTTAAAAAAATGTTGAGAGTTGCATTAGAAACTTGTGTAGAAGATAAGGCAAATGCAATATTTTTTTTCTTTTACTGTTTCTAAAAAATACACTGAGAGCGTTTTTTTTTATAATATCAAACATGTTTTATACTTGAGTTTCTGTCAAATGTAAATAAAATACACATTAGAAAGAAAAATTAAAGGAACCAGCACTGTTCTAAAGACGCTTTTTACCTATTTGGTATCGCATGGGATTATACTGTTTGAAATATGATGTAAAAATTTGACACCAATTTCACACCAAACGGGGTACACATAGGGACAATCAGAGAAATTGGCAGAGAAGGGACCAATGGAGCTCTTATGGATACCTGGGCATAATGGCATAAAGGGAAATCTAATTGCGGATGACCGTGCCAGACTAGGTACCAGGGAAAACCGCAGTGGAAATAAGTCGGAATCTGATCAGAGACTGCATCAATGGCTGGGCAAGACCAGCACAATAAAAGATAGAGAGGAGTAACGAGTTGTTGAATAACTCTTCATCGAATACTCAGAGATTGAGAAATGGGCTCAAGAATTCACTAAATTGAACAGGCACATAGCCAGAACTCTGGTGGGAATCATAACGGGCCACCATAGTACTCTGAATGCATATAAGCACAAGCTGAGGCTGACTGATTCATCTTCTTTACACCTGACCCGCACTGGAGGAGAAGAGGTTATATTAGGGACCCCTATTATCCTAGAGGAGGCGAGACTTAAGGCGGAGGACGTGCCTAAATTGCTCTTTTTATGGGATAGGATTTTTGGATAATGACCCGGATAAGAGGGCATCGCCAAGGGACTACCCATGCGATCAGTGGCTGATGAGGCCCAAACCCATATACCATAATGTAATAATGTAATATCTTTCTTTTTAATACACAAAGTTAGTTTCTTCATTGCACTAATCAAATTTTTATGTATATTATATGTATTCCAAATACCAAATTCCTAATTATCATATTAATTTGAATTAAGTAAAATATTCAAAGAAAAAAATGCAAAATGAAAAGATATAAGTATACGAATGGACAGAAGTAGAACATTGCAGTTTTCGAATATAATAAACACAAAGACAGTCACAAATTTATCGGATTAAGGCAGTATTTGACACGAGGAACTAAGTGGTGTCGTAAATTTTTTATAATTGACAAAAGCGACAAAAATAATTGCTATCATCAGAATCAAGTAATTCTAATATTCGTGCATTCTTTTATATGTAGTTGAGATTGGAAAACTAAGTGTATTAGTAAAAAAGATTTGTTCTGTTTTTTGTAATTTATGAAAAAATAAAAATCTTTCGTTATTCAACATTTTGAGCATGTTCTTTGTCTATACCAAATGAATCTACATATATATTGACCTATAAGGAATTTCAAACCTATATGTTTGAAAAACATATTTTACTTTTACGCACTCCACTATAAGCGGAAAAGTAATGTAATCGTGTAAAGAAAAAGTGAAAAAACTAAATTTTTTTTGGGCTTATTTTTCGTTTTTTCAGCCTAAAAACAAAAGAAAATGGTTTTTAAAAAATGTTTGCTGTGTGTCGTCGTTGTCGTCGGCATTTGTTCTTGTTAGACGATAACTCAACTAAATCGTGTCGGATCGATCGGGTTTTGAATGATTCTGATTGGAGACGTCTTCCAGATGACACTTATTGATTTTGAGGTGGATAGAACACAGTCTACCATGTACATAGGTCATGAGAAAGTACAATTATGGACTATTTGAGAATTTTTTTTTGTTAGCACGATCACTCAATTAAATCATGTCGAATCCATCGGGTTTCGACTGATTCTGATTAGGGACATCTACCAAACGACATCTATTCATTTTGAGGTGAATAGGACATACCCCACCCTCCCCATGGGTCATAAAAAAGGCGATGGTGAACTATTTGACAAAAGTAAAACTGTCGCATAAAACACATATTCTGCATTTTATGTGTTGGTTTAGTTTTTCTCGACCACTCAATTTCAAGATAGAGGTGTTCTACATGCGGAAAAGTCCATTTTAAGGTTTCAAAACTGTTTATATTGATATTATTTCATGTGCATCCTTAAAAATAAGTACTGTGGGCATTAAAGCGAGGATATATTTGTTAAATGCAGGGTCAAACTATGTATAAAATCTATTTATAAAATCTATCAACTAGTTGATAGCTAATAATTAATTAATGAGGCTGAGACGAGGAAGTTTTATTCCTCGTTATTATTCAACCAATACTTTGGATATCCAGACTTCTATCTATTACGACTTAGCAGCATTCAAGTACGGTCCTGACATACACAGAAAATACCTCACTCTAGTGGGTATTCTCTCAGACATGTTGATTACGATGTTATTCTTGGGTTTTACTATTAAAACTATATTAATTGTAGATTTTTTGGTGTTTGGAAATTGATCATTTTTAACGATAGGCCTTGAAATTGTGGAAATTATCGGTGAAGTTATGAAATTGGTATATTCTGTACTAATTTATATGTATTCTTCTATGCGCCTTATTAACCGCATTAATTTTATGTTGCTCTTCGATCTACAACTTTTGGGCTATTCTATAACATTGAGTTTATAAATAGTGTAAATTTCAATAAGCACATTTTAAGTCGTCTAATATACAACAATTATTATAACGAATTTTCACAGTTAAATATCTCACATGAAACACTGGAAATAAAATCTCAAATACTTCATGAAATCATTTATTTTGGAATAATTACTACCACATTTTTATAATTTGGAAGAGTTTCAAGATTGATGAGCAATATTTTCAATTCCAAAGTTACAAAGTAACATCAAACGTCTATTTTAGAATTTTAAATAAAACCAATATCCCAGGCGCCTCCGGCATAATTTTAAAAGCTGTTTGAAATTATTTTGGAGTATCTAGACAATTTGAAATTTTAATTTCAATAAAATCTGCATGACATGGAAAATCTAAGTTATATTTTGACAAAATATAGTTAGTTCTGCTAACTGCTGTAGTTAATGTTCTATTAGTAAATTATTGTCAGTTCAATATGAGTTTATCGAAATCAGATAAAATATATCTGTGGAACATTATCAAGAGCGCGCTATTTGTTATTGTTAAATTATATTTCATTTAATAAATTAAATTAAATCAAATAAGGTGTCACATTGATGATTAGTTACTTTTTTTATAAATAGTTTCTCTGTAGTTCTTTTATAAATTGTTCCATTGTGAATTTTTATAAATAAAAGAAAATAAATACGTGCTAAGCAGATAATAAAAAGCAACATATTCAATTGCTATGGAACAAAAAAATATTGACTGAGTAAAATATGGTCTTAAGGTAATTAAGACTTACAATTGTGGATAGAAGCTTACATTATTCCAGTTTTCAGTCCTGGCAAAGATTTACTGCAACCAGGTAGTTACATAGCAATATCACTAACATACTGTTTGAAAAACGTATTGGAAAAGATGGAAAGGTAGGAAAGTTTCTATGTGTTTTAGAATCCCAAAATCCTCTTGGTCTATATCAACAGGTAAATATATCGTGAGCGTAGACGTGCCCTAGATAATTTGGTATATGTTCAAGAAAATATGCAAGACTCCTTTATTAGATGGAAATACCATGTAGTAATTTATTTCGATCTTGCAAAGACATTTGATATGACATGGAGATTTAAAATACGAATGGAGATTACGAAGTAACATGGTTTACTTCAAAGGCGAAAAACTGCGAAACTGGTGTTCTACCTCTGCCTTTAAGAATCAATCGACTCCTATTAACTTCTGCATTAAACATTTAATCAATCATAACAGCGTAATTATAATCTAGTTCAATGATGAGAGAAGAGATTTTTATGAAGCTCGTCCTACCATTACCAGTGGGCGTACGTCATTTAAAAATACCAAATAATGTTTCAATAAAATTATCTTTAGTCTATTCTAACATTCTTATCCCTATTGGCTAATAATATATGTATGTGATTCAGTATGTGGAGATGCTAGTTTGTGTCAAGTTTGGTAGATGAGCTTTAATAATTTTGGCTATGTGGTTGATTACTTTGCGGTGGCTATACGGTAGATAATCCTCCTGGTACTTTGTGGCAAATGATAAGGTAGTAATAAGCATATCTATGCCTTTTTGACTTGATGGTCATTGTTTAGATATAGTTTCATAAAGAGATATTTATTGGCTATACTAAACTGCAATTTAGTTATCACAGATTGACAGTTTATTAGGGTCATTACTTTAAAATTGTATTCCATCGAACATTTAATCACGTCCTCCTGTGTTTGACATCGAATTATTGTGCTCAACATTGAGAACCTATCGTATATTATTCTTTATAAATAATGCCTTTGCAAGAGGCTGGATTGCCAGGATAATTTTTATGAGACACTAACACCACAGTCAAGTGTATGTAACCGTAATTGCCTTCTCCTAATTTCCAAATAGCAGTAATATTTTAAAAGAGAAATTAAGCAGTAAACGTTGTACACTCAACTTTACTTAGTTTTTGTCCTGCCAGGCAGAACTGAAAAGTAGATTCTTCACTTGCAAATTACACCCCAAGTTCGAACCATTTGGGATTTTCCGCAACTAATGCGTCAGTAAATTTACGTTATCACTCAGCATGTACCATATATTTATTACGCGAAATAAAGCAATAAGGACTATATCAACAGATCACATCCTTTCTTGTATGATTCTACTCCGCAGAGCAGAACGACATGAATTTAGTCAAAGTTTCCGCTGATATCAACTACCCGGTTTCAAGATGCGAGACGTATGACCGAAGGAAACAAAAGACAAACATATTGCGGCCGCTAGATGTGTTGTCGTTGGGTTTTCATTTGTTTTCTTTCTGTGGCATATAATAAGCGCTACATCGGCACGCGTCTGCGATAAATAAGGAACAACAAATCTGGTTGGTACCGCATATGTTACACGAACGACATACGAACGAATCGTGGCGATTGAAAACCCAGATAGACTTCACCAATTTACTGTCATCGACGTGAGACTACTTTCTGTTGAGAGTGTATGGTTATTTTATTTTTCGCTCTGTGTGTATGATTAAGGTTAGATTCGAAGCCAGTGAAAACAGTAATAGTGCAAGTATACATGCCTACTTCTAGCCACAGTGAGGAAGAGTTAGAAGCCGTTTATTCGGACATAGAGCAGGTAATAGGATTTGTGAAGGATTATGAAAAGTTAATAATATTGGGAGATTTTAACGCAGTCGTAGGTGAGGGGAAAAGAAGGAGAATTTGTAGGTCCTTATGTATTAGGAAACAGAAACAAGAGAGGTAGCAGACTGATAGAATTCTGTGAAAAGCACAAGATGGTAGGCGCGAACACATTGTTCAAGAATCACGTTAGGAGGCGGTACACCTGGAAAATGCCAGGAGGGATAGACAGGTATCAGATAGACTACATTCTGGTTAGGAAGAGATTTAGAAATCAACTAAAAGACTGTAAGAGTTATCCAGGAGCAGATGTAGACAGCGACGACAACTTGGTAGTCATGAAAGCTAGATTAAAGTTCAAAAATCTGAAAACCCGGAAGGATAAGAAACGTATAAATGTAGACATATTGAGGGATCAGAATATGAAAGATAAGTTCCACGAGAAAACAGATCAATTAATAAATAAAGCAAGTAATGACAAAATCAAGAACGCAGAAACTGAGTGGGAGGGTATCAAGAATAGTCTAGATTCCGCGGCTACGGACGTTTTAGGACACGAGAAAAGGGAAGCTAGGAAGCCCTGGATAACGGACGAAATCTTAAACTTAATGCAAAAGAGACGAGGCTACAAAAACAGACGAGGCGAGGAAGGACTGAAAACTTATAAGTCAATAAAGTGGGAAATCATTAGAAAGCGTAGAAAAGTGAAAGAACAATGGATAGAGGATAAATGCAAAGAAGTAGAAAATAAGCTGCAAGTAGGTAAGACCGATGAGGCTTACAAAATAATTAAGAGGAACTTCGGCGATATAGGAACAATAAGTAGAAACGTTAGGAGTCAATCAGGGGACATACTGGTTGGAAGAGAGGAGAAAACGGATAGATGGAAGCAGTACTTAGGAAATTTATACGAGGGTCAGAAATTAGGAGAGATATTAGAGGAAGAATCTAGCATCGATAGGGAAGATGTAGGAAAACCTATATTGAGAGAGGAATTTGAAATAGCACTAAGGGGGCTAAAGAACAACAGAGCGCCGGGTTTAGATAAAATACAGCCGGAAATTTTGAAATATGCGGGACAGTAAGTAGTAAATAGGATGTTTGAACTGGTAAAATACATATACGAAACGGGCGAGATGCCGGAGGATTATAAGAGAAACATAATCGTTACTATACCGAAAAAGAGAGGAGCCGACGAATGCGAGAACTTTAGAATGATTAGCCTAACCTCCCATGCGTCAAAAATCTTAACCAGAATAGTGCAGAAGAGGATGGAAAATATAGCGGAGGAAATACTAGGAGAAGACCAATTCGGGTTTAGGCGAAATAGGGGAACTCGCGAAGCTATTCAAGCGCTAAGAGTAATGTTAGAGAAAACAATAGAAAAAGGAAAGAACACTTATATAGGATTTGTAGATTTAGAAAAAGTTCTTGATAACGTAAGATGGGAAAAATTGTTCGAGATATTAAAGAGCGCGGGAATGAAGTATAGAGATAGGAGAGTAGTACACAGTCTATGCAAAGATCAAACTGCTGTTATAGAAGTAGAAGGGCAAAAAAGGGAAGTAGGTATTAGGAAAGGAGTCAGACAAGGATGTACGCTATCACCACTAATTTTTAATCTGTACATCGAAGAGGCGATTAATGTGGTAAAAGATTAAAGTACAGGGACAGAAACTAAAAATGCTGAGATTCGCGGATGATATAGCAGTATTAGGATCTAGTAAGGAGGAATTAGAATCAGCATTGAACGAAATGGAGGCAGTGTTGACAGAGGAATACAGAATGAGGGTGAATAAAAACAAAACTAAAGTGTTAGTGTGTAGAGGGCGCGAGAGCAGAGCAAAAACGAAAGTACAAATTAATAATAAAAGATTGGAGGAAGTTAAAGACTTCACTTATTTAGGTAAATAAATTGGGATAGAAGAAGCGATAAAGACATATAACAGAGAATAGCGCAGGGTCGAGTAGCTTTTAACAAAAGGAAAGCACTTTTATGCTCGGGGGTAATAAACTTAGAAACAATTAAGATATTTTTAAAAACATATGTATGAAGCACGGCACTATACGGTTGCGAAACCTGGACGGTAGGAGAAGCAAGTAGGAAGAAATTAGAAACTTTTGAGATGTGTTGTTACCGAAGAATGATGAAAATACCATGGACTGATAGAGTTAGAAACGAAGAAGTATTGGAGAAAGTCGGCGAGAAAAGAAGTATGTCGAAAAACATAAATAAGAGAAGAGATAGAATGGTAGGCCACTTGCTGAGACATGGGGGAATAGTCCGCGATATTTTGGAGGCAGAAATAGGAATGAAGAAAGGCAGAGGTAGGCCTAGATTAGACTACTGCTCGCAAATTGTAAGGGATGTAGGTTGTAGCACAATTAGCGAAATGCGTAGGTTAGCACAATATACGAGAAGCTGGAGGTTAGCGTCCAACCAGTCTTAGGACTGATGACCTCATGATGATGATAATGTGTATGATTAACAAACATACATGGCTACACGTGGCGATTGCAATCAATATTGAATAGCAGCGCTACGAATATCTGAGTACATACCTATTGCCCCTTTACTTTACCCACAACTACTAGACGATATTTTAATGAAATATATAGTTTCTAATTTCGTGATTACACTAGCTGAAATACTGGATTGTTCTGATATCGTTCGAATATCTATGGTAATTGTAGAGTATTGAAAATAACGTAGACGTATTATTGTGTCGCAACATCTTCCAGAGTTTCTTATGACAGAACTGCCTTCCGCCGATGTGATTTACTCTTGCAAATACTACCAATATTTCGTCATACCACCAAATGTCGTATATGTTCTCTGAAACTTGTGGAACGTTTCTAGACATCGTAGGAAGTATGAATGTATAGATCATTTCAGTTCTTATCTTGTTAACTACATATCTTATTGCCTGCTAAAGATAAAACCATTTTCTAACCCTAAACGTTGTCAGTTATACTCGTAGCATGGATGTTAAACGCAAGTTTCTTTATTATCACACAGTCAATTGATTTTTAGTGTTGAGTTTAATGAGAAATCGAGAAAAATGGAGAATATAATGATATTCTAGCCAATGATATTCAAAAATGTTTTGGGCGAAAGGATTTTTAAATTGTTTTGTAGAAGTGGAGGGGTCGCTGGGCACTTGGTGAAACATTTTTGATTAATAAGTCTTTATTAGTAGATAATAAATTAGAAAAAGTTGACAAATCACAGAATAGTGGCGTTTATGAAATAGGATGTAATGATTGTGTCGCTACTTATATCATCCAATCAGGTCGTTCTATAAAGAAGCGTTATGATGAACACAAAAAATCTATTTTAAACAATAAAAAATGCACTGGTTTTGCAGAACATTGTATAACAAACAATCATTTTACGAACTACCAAAAAATAAAACTTTTACTATCAATTTCATCGCTATTTTCCAAATAAAAAACTCTTATCTTGCCGATAAACGGAGCAGTCTACCTGAGCCTAGCCATAAAAACAAGCCACAGTATGTTCTGAGATATTTTATTCGGCAGATAGCGATGAAATGAACTATACACAATGAAGAATGAATGAAAAGGCAGAAGATTAGATTTATTAGGAGTATTAGAATAGCAAATCAATGTTTAATAAAAAAGTAATAACCAGTGATGAAATAGATTTTGGAATTTCCCCAATAATAAAAGCAGCCATCGTATAAAATCACCAGATGTTGTTACCTGCCTATATAGACTGAATTTTATACTTATTAGGTCTAGTAAAAATTTATTATATTACTCTTTGAGAATGGAATAAAGGCCGAAACAATTATTGTTAGAAATATAGTTTGCAGTTTTTGTGAAACCTACCAAGTGCTCTCTTTCATTTACTATTATAGTTAAATTTTTTCGTTTATACCCCAAACTATACACTGTGGATAAGAAGTCTGGAACACCTGAAAAATCTCGCAAAATACTTTTTTTCTTGCAAAAACATTTGAAGGGGTCAGAAAGTATTTGAAATGTTACGTCTTTTGAGACAGTTTAGTTTTGTGTACAGTGGCGTACTTTTGCAAGGTCAATGGGTGTGCATATTTTTTATGATAACACCTATTTTTGTAGCATACAATCAAAGAGCACTTATTTTCAGTATTGTTTTAAAAATTATATTGTGTTGCATAAGAAAGTTTCGAGAAAAATGAAATAAAGTTTTAATTGTGAAAGTTTATTTCTTTTTCACAGTGCATATACATAGGCTCATATCTTGAAAACTGTTAAAAGTGGTAAGTAAGCAAGGTGTAAGAAATGGAAGGAACTCCAATCTTGACTCTATTTGGAATGTATTAAAGGTATATTAAAATAAATTAATATGGCGTAGATAAATAGTACTTACTAAAATAAAGTTACCTGGTTGTCTGCGAACCGTTAGTTAACATAAAAGACGAGGATGGACAAAGTCCACAGGCACTCAGACCATTTTATTTTATTTATATATCTAACAATATTGTAATGGAAGCGAGTACGTATATGTATTGCAGTTGATTCTTTTTTAAATCCCCATTATTTGTACATATAAATTGTATCGGTGTCATTCTATCTAACACAATTGACTTTTCATTTAAATTTATCTCTATTTATCAAACGGCTGTTTTCGTGTGTGTCACGAAACTTTTAGGTCGATGTACGAAATGCTTTTCGTTCGAATTTTAGCGTTTTGACAAAATCAATATAGTAAATCGATCCTTGGGAACAACGTGGTAACTTTTGCTTTTTGATTCGAAGTCTTTAGAGGCATGCTCCGGAGGTGCCTTCTATATGAGTGAGGGGGCGGCGCAATATTATTGCGATTTGCTTATTCGTATTTACTAAACGGCTGTTTTTGTGTGTCACGAAATTTTTAGGCCGATGTACGAAATGCTTTTCGTTCGAATGTCGGCATTTTGACAAAATCGATATAGTAAATCGACACTTGCGAACTACGTGGTAACTTTTTTTTTATCCGAAGCTTCTAGAGGCATGCTTGGGAGGTGTTTTCGATATGAGCAAGGGTGTGGCGCAATATTATTGCGATTTGCTTACTCGTACTATATTATTTACCACTATCGCCTATATATTTTAATATTTTGGGCATTCAAAATTCTAAAAATTGAGGGCAGCTTTTATAACTATGGTTTTAGACAAATGAAAGATTAATGAAAGGTTTTGTGGTGATATGATGCATTCTTCTCACTTCCCTTGGATAAACTATTTACTAAACATTTAAGAATACATAAAATTTATTTAATATTTCGGTCCCTATTATTAAATCCTAAAAATACCGCGTCCTTTAAATAAATTACTTTAGTCGAATGTTGATAAAAGTTTAAATTAAATAAAAGACATTGTTTCTCTTTGTCGCGAAGGGAGTGTGAAGGATAAACCCGGATATAGACGTGCCGTTTAGAGGCGCAGCCTAGTCAAAGCCCAGATGCAAATTGGCTTTGTTTCTTCAAAAGATGTTTGGACGAGATCTAAATTGCAGTTCAGAGTCATCATATCTGTGCATAACTAAACTGCCATAATAAAGTAAGATTTTGTTCCATTTGCAGTTGCGAACTTTGATCTCCGTTTCTGCTGTTTGAAGACCCTTTAGAGGAAGCGTGGCGCAACGGCGACAACGTTTTGTACGACAACCCCTCGTCCTAGAAGAACTTGGCGTCTATTTAACAAGAGATTACATATTTCACTGTTCACAATTGTTTTCACTGTTTCAAATTAAATTCTTTAAAGGAATCAATTTTGACTTCGAACAAACCTCAAACCTTCATTTTTAATACGAGTAAGTCGATTGCATGTTCATTAACATACAGAACGACGTTATAATTTTCAGAAACATCAAAAACGAACATCGAGGGAAAATCTCGCAACCCTCTATTTGACTAGACAGTTAATGTGTTGAATATTTTTCCTATTTCATTCAGATTTTTTCATCAATCAAAATGACTTCATCGATAATCTGATTTGTAAGTCAGAACTAGTTGATCAAACTCATCAAAATTAATTTCCATATCATATTTATCAAATGTCATTTACAGGAATTATTCGTGTCCCTAAAACTATTTAATTTTGACCTGCTAGTCTCTAGAGGGCGCATTTAAAACAAACGGAAATAATGGTTTTCTCTGGCGTCTCTTCATTTAGAGCTACAAGCAACCTTTAGAGGTCGACACTGACTAATTAGAATATTTGTTATCAGGTTTATATCACATAATATCTATAACTTACAAGTCGGGAATCGAGAAAAGAACCAAACCGCAATGCGGTTATCAAGTGGTTCCCGAATAGCAAGACTATTACATAATCGCTGTAGGAAACAATTACTCCTCGAGCTAAAGCCCCGCCAGGCATTGAATTATACCTAACAGCGATCCTCGACCCCTTTCTCGTGTTTCTGCACGACCAGAGTTTTTTTTGAAAAGGGACCCCGCCACGGGTAGGATTCGACATTTGTCCCGGATGGAATCCGAACGACAGACAGCTGTTTCGAACTTAGTTCTCATCAGTGCCGTACACTGTACACCGATCCAGGACAAATGCCGAAACAAATCCGTGGGGTTTTCATCTAAATCGATAAGATCTATATCTGTAACTTACAAGTCATCACATAATGTAGGAACATAATGGGTTGTGTATTATGTTGTAAATGCAAAACATATAGAATTTTTGCGATTTAAGAAATCATTTCAGAATTTCTTTATTTCTGCCATATGAATACGCTGTTTTATTTTGCAAGTGTACTTTTTTCTTATGGTAGTCAGCGTTCGTAGAAGTTACTGATCGTCAAGAATAGGAAAAAGTGTGAGATTGTCTAGGATGCGTAGATGAAAAAGTGGGGCAGCATTGGATTCAAATGAATGCACATTACGCGCGGCCAGATCGAACTCTGTGTATACTCACATTCAATATATATTCATCGATATACACTCTATAAAGGTATTAATCCGACTGAGTAAAGACCAGGCTATTTACTGCGCACCTCGTGGGCGCGGGCGGTCCGATATCGCAGTTTTGAGACTTGTTATTATTCTTGACGATCTGTAAATATCACTTATAATGAATCCTTCTATTTTAACAATAAAATAAATTTTGTTTTCTATCTTGGATCTTTTTATGGAATAATAACAAATGCATTTATACGCTCTTGATTTGGGAGACAGACCCCTTTGGAGAGATCATTTTGTATGATTTTGGAAGACAATAAATTCAAAATTTCTTAATTAGGAGTTTTGAATATAAAATAATTTTTTCCAGGTCAATATTTATTAGGAATACAGTCACATTTCAGTTAGTTTTATTCCAAGATGGTTTCAATAAATCGGAGATTCTGAAAATGTTAAACAACTGAGCTAATTTTGTAAAGGGTTTTACTTATAACGTAATTAAAGTGTTCAATTATATATAGGATGTCTCAGTTGGAACTACAGAATTTGAATTGCGCCCCATTTGTGTTCAGTCAATAACAAGGCAATCTGTCAATATTTAACGACTGTCAGCCTACAAACCATGCGACGTCAATATGCCGCCATTAAAAGCGATTATGAAAGTGAACGATCATTTGCAGTTGCATCAAGAAAAATTCGCACAAGATTAGGACAAAATGAAGTGGTAGATCAGATGAAAATATTACTACAGCGAGATAAAGTGTACGGGAGTATCTAAGCATTTCAATTCGACGTCGTACACAACAATTGAATCTGTCATGAGCCGCCACGCATCGGACTTTAAAGAAAGGTCTGCATCTGTCGGCATACAAAATTTATTTGACCCAACAATTAAATGTTACAGACCATTTATAATAATAAGACCATTTATAAGAAAGAAAGTTATGCTGATTTTTTCAACAAAATTTTGCTTTTTGGAAAAGAAATGCATCCACAGAAATGCACGGTTTGGTGTCCATTTTGGAGTGGTGGAGTAACTGGACCATACTTATTTGAAAATGAAGCTGGCAATGCTATCACAATAAATGACACACGGACGCCCAGGCATATTGACGTCGTATGGTTTATAGACGATAATCGTTAAATATTGACATTCTATCTTCGACAGAACACAAATGGCACGCAATTAAATTCATATAGTTCTAACTGAGACATCCTATACCTAATAGTTGTCTCCCTATACTGATTTTAACGAACTTATAGGCACTCACTATACGGAATTAAATAAAACGAGAGCAAAATTCTGCCGATTTCGTCGACGAATTTTCACACCGGCGCCGCCGCTCCTAACACGTTTTTAATAAAATAAACGCGAAGAATCAGCCGAGGTGTGTTAAAGAGCGGCGTGCACGAATGAATGGCAAAAAAAAAAGCGCGATGCTGTTTCCGTTAATTAACGTTAATAATCCGGCCAGTCTATTAAAATATTCTGAATGAGTTCAAAAGGCCTTTCTAAATCTCATTAAACAGGTATTCGGCGCCCTCGAAATAATTAAACAGTTTCGAAAGAAACCTCTGCCATCAGCCTTTCGCCATCAAAACTTGTCGACTCTCTCATAAACTTTATATCCAAATACATTTTCCCCGGAGTTGCCGAACTTACTTAGCGGCTGGAACTTCATGCAATGCAAACGTAATTAAATTTTGGTGGAAACGGACGCCGAATTCGGAAACAGGCGAAAGGACGAGGATGATGACATGGGAAAATCAAGGCCTCGCGTTGGATACTCGATGACCCCTCGTCATTCTTCTCTTCCCTTTACCGTATATTTATCGGGAATATATTCAATTATAATTCTTAGTCCTTTGCGCCCCATCATTATTAAAATACCAAAATCAACGAGATATTGGTATCTAGTTGGCCTAGCACTATTTTTATAAACAAGGCTAGTAATGGGGCCATTTCAGTATTGACTATTTAAAGATATACGAATAACATTTTTATGTCATTGTTAGTAGTCTAGTGTATATGATCACGTGGATTGTTTTATGGTGTTATTGAGATACAAAAGATAATCTGTTTTTATTGAAATGGTGAATATTCATCATTCATGGTCTCTTAAAACCAATTTTATTGTCACTAATAATAGTTACTTTAATGGCGAATAGTCAGAAATGTAAGTACTAGAAGACGGTGGGATCGAACAAGTAACCAAGAGAGGGAATCTCTATTTAGTGCATTAAGAATTTCCAAATGAAGTACGTAAATATTTTAAGACACACAGGTCGGTCCACACAACATTTATTGAACGGGAATTTGTAGAATTCTTAATTGCATGTTTTTATGGAACTGAATGATTGTAAAGGTGAACTTGAATATACATCCATATAAGATGCAATTATATCAAGCAGTTTTTGATTGAGAAGTCAACCATATCAAGTCAGTTGGACCTAATAAAAATGTAGCACTTGTCTCTGCGTCCATAACACGGATGGGACACCTATCACATTATACTGTGGAGGTAGCTGCGGCAATCTCTTTCATACTATGGTCCAAGGACTGGGCCATGTATTAAATATGTCATTGTAGGCTTGAGTTCGATTGAGTGGATTTGTGTGTGTCCAAACTTTTTGTCGGCAAATTATCTCAGGCATCATACACACTACCAGTGGTTTGCTTTGTATTTCATGACAATCCTTGACCAAGACAATTTTTATTATCCCCGTATTTTCTACCCCGAAGTTTGGAGGGGCGATTCCAGAACTTCGGAATACTGACAGAAAGGAAGAAAATAGTGGGCTAAAGAGTACTTCAATGAAACTTTTTTTTACTATAATTTACTAGTAAGAGTGAAGTTTTACAAAAATTGTTACTATCTACTATGTTTTTTGTTTTAAAAACAAAAATTGCCTTTGAGATGGTTTATGTATAATTTTTGGCCTTTAATACTATACTGGCAATAGCGCATTTCCCTAATGCAATCTTAACTACAACCGGCGGCGCGTCGAAACAGAGGTAACCAACATGTGAGGAAATTTTAAGACACAATTTGACCAGTTTTTATCGTTGTACTTTTTAAAGTTTATTTATTAAAAGATTCAAATAGTTTTACATGCCAAAATGAATCTCTGACAAAAATATATGTACCACTCAGAGTTTCATCATGGATATTAAAACGACTGAATAAAATATAAAACCCTGGAACACCAAATGCACGGCCCTTTCGCTCTGGTGGAATTTTACTCCGGAAAATCTTAAAACCATAAAAAAAATATATATGGCAATCCCTTGATTCGCGAGTTAATGTAGGTCGTTGGAAGTATATTAAAATCCGGCGTGATGAAATGCTAGCATTCGCATTACCAAGATATTAGCGCTGAAACATTCCTAACAGCACTGCCTGTAACTTCGTAATGAATCATTCCCCCCGGCGAGAGTTTATCCAGGAGCGGCTTAGTTCATACTGTACCGCACCGAGAACCTAACCTTCATTTATTTTTCCCATAAAGAATGTTATGCTACGCAGGATGCCATTTATTTATTTTTAATTATTCAACATTTCACATCATCAGCCCTTTCCGTGTTATACAGATAAAAAAGGACAGCAGTATGACCCAAATCTTACTAATAATAGCATCGTACGTTCCATTGCCCGTTGACATACTCTGAGTCGGTTCGCCCTATTTTCTGTTAGGGTTATAGTCTCGAGGCCGTAGGTTATGACAGGTAAGATGCAGGCCTCGAATACTTTCCGCTTAAGGTTCATGAACATGTCCGGTTTTCTGATTATATGATCGAGTTTTACGAAAGCCTCCCACGTTAGGCCGATTCACCTGGTGATTTCTGGTGGTCCTTCTGAATCCTGATGTTGGTGGCCGAGGTACACAGGTTCTTCACTAACTTCAAGCGTGTGGTTGTCGAGTGTGTGCTGTATGTTATCTCGACTCATGACCTTGGTCTTTAAGAGGTATTCTCAGATCTACGGACTTAGAAGCTTCTATTAGCTCTCTGAGCATAAGCCAAGCTGGTCAGCATCGCTTCTCATCAGAATGATGTCGTCAGCAAAGCTTAAGTAACTTTTGGCGATAGCAAGGATAAAAGTGCGTGCCTTGACCGGGAATCGAACCCGGATCTCCCAATTGCCGCTTGGTTGCTCTGGCCGCTGAGCTATCAAGGGACACTCATTACCCTTGCTAATGTTGCCAGTTTAAATGTGTCGCTAGGGTACTCCCCCCCACCTAGAGACATGGTTTGTTTCGATACAATTAACGGAATGTGGCCGCGTTCACCATTCTTACGAATCGTTGTTCGGTAACCCCCGGACTATAGGGCGATGGATAGGATGGAAATCCGCGAATTTGAGATGTAAGGGAGGTTCGATGTACTGGAACGAATCGTGTCGGGGTCACCACTTTGGCGATAGCAAGGATAAAAGTGCCTTGCTTTGACAGGGAATCGAACCCGGATCTTCCAATTGCCGGTTAGTTGCTCTGGCCGCTGAGCTATCAAGGGACACTCATTACCCTTGCTAATGTTGCCAGTTTAAACGCATCGCTACAAACTCAAGATCTTATTCTGTAAAATTACTATGATTTTTAAAATCTTCTTTCCTTTGAGTGTCTTAAAAATTTTATCTGACCTTCTATAATGGCAGCTTACGGATATTCTTTAGTATCGAACTATAATTACTATTACAGTTCTCTTTACTATTTGAAAATTTTACAAATAATAAACCGCTGCCTCTAATCGTGTTTACCATTACGTAACATGTGGCTGTGGAAGTTCTGGTCTACCAGGACTCTATGTAGGAGTCCCAGAGAAGTAACCCACTGTCTTAACCAAGGAGAAGTAATTCCTTAGTTGCTCGAGTGTAACACTACCGATGTAGCACTCACAGTAGGAGCTGCAAGTATTCTATTTACTTCTTCATTCTCGCACTCTTGTCACGATTTTCAAAGGAATAACCACAGTCGTTAAGGTGAAACTCGAGCACTATATCCACAAATTTCGAGGCATTATATAACTTTACCGATCCCTTAACACAATGCGGACATCATAAATCAAACCCAGAACAGCTGGCCAATAAAATTAACCGATTCGTCGGTCCATATTAGTCCGAATCGGTGCCTTCAAACGTCAAATCTAGCTACTTCTAGCCTACTCCGACTGGAAGCCGCCAGTCGTTACCGTCTCAGTAAGGGCCTCCGGACACATCTCGAACTTCTAAACTATCGAACCAACTGGCATTACGGCTTCGCGTAATTCGTCACGCCCGGCAAAATTATAACGGCTATAAGTGTCGTATAAATACTGCGAACAATCATATCAAACTTCGCGAGTTTCCAGGCGACGACGGAGACAGAGAGCCTGTTCGGAGACACGTCGACGATTCCGCCAAGGCGGGAGGAAGCGGGAAGGCCGTAGATTCTGGCTCCATTCTTGGTGGAGTCACTGAAATGAATGCGAGAGAGACAGTTTGCAGTTCGAGATGCAGGGTTGGATCAAGCCATAGTTCAAATATATCTACGATTGAAGACACAGGAAGCTTATCGCCAGCTTAGAGCGTAAACGTAATAAACTAATCAATTTTTGCTCCTTTACGGCATATTATACAGATCTAAAGAGAAAGAGACATCGCATCGGCAAGTAAAACAGCTAAGTGCAAGAATAATTGTAAGTTATCGAAATCGCGTGATGAGTCAAACAGCTAAATCCTTAAGGTGGGTACACATTTGCGAGACGAACCGTTCGCAAACCGCTCGTGAACCATTAGTTCTTAAGATGGGGATGAGGTTTAGAGCGTCGAACGAACCGCTCTTGAACGGTTCGTGACGATCCATCTCCTGTCCGTTTTTTTGACGAACACAAAGGCATTCGCAGTTTACATTGAGACGGCGTCGTGTGCAGTTCTTTGTTTTTCTACTGCTTGCGAATAACGTGGCTGGCTCTATTTATATTGTGTGCCTTTTTGTATGATTTTTTCTCTCGATTGTTTATATAATAATCTGCTTACTCTTATAATATGTAACAATTTTTATATTATAATAATTATTATCATAGAGTGGACAAAGGAAAATGTAGTCACACTAATTGACATTTATAAAATGAAATCATTATTGTAGAATCCTAAACACAAGGACCATTTAAAAAAAAATTTAAAGGAAGATGCCTGGAGGGAAATAGGTGCTGACATGAATATATCTGCAAACCAATGTAAGAAGAAATGGTACTCTTTCCCATGGATCGTGTTTAGTTCAGTAGATGTTCACTGTAAAACTATTTTCAACGAATGGTTTACGAGCGATTCACGAACGGTTCGTCTCGCAAATGTATATGCACCTTTAGGACCCTCGCCCACTAGGCAGCCAACATAATGAGCAGCCAGTTATAGCAGCCACTCGACGGTCAATTGTGTCTATTCTGTTGAGCGAAAACGTTTCGGAACACAAAATACGTCTGGCTGCGTAGCGAAGTGCGCGGAGACTGAGGCAACCACATACATTTGCCTTTTCTCGCCCTGGCTACGCACAGCCAATTGGCTGCCGTACAAAGATGTGCGTTCTAATGGCTGCCGCAGCCACGATTTCTTGGTTGCCTAGTACGCGAGCTCCAATACACCATTGTATGTTGGACTGGCTGCCTAGTGCGCGGGGGCCCTTAAGATTGGGATGAGGTTTAGAGCGTCGAACAAACCACTCTTGAACGGTTCGTGACGATCCACCTCCTGTCGGTTTTTTTGACAAACACAAAGTTATTCGCAGTTCACATTGAGATGGCGTCGTGTACAGTTCGTTGTTATTCTACTGCTCGCGAACGACGTGGCTGACTCTATTTATTTTGTGTGCCTTTTGTATGATTTTTTCTCTCGATTATTTATATAATAATCTGCTTACTCTTATAATTTTATTAACAATTTTTATATTATAATATTTTTTATTATTATGAAGTGGACAGAGGAAAATGTAGTCAAACTAATTGACATTTATAAAACGAAATCGTTATTATGGGATCCTAAACACAAGGACCATTATAATTTTATTTTATTTATATAATTTTTGTTCGTTTTGTTAAAAAATAAATTTGTATGTCAATGTGTTTTAAAAAAATAAGTTTTATTTCATCAGAATTTTTCAAAGAATCATTTATTAATATTATGAATATTGTGAGAAACCTTATCAGCTCGCTATATATTTCAATATTTTCTGGATAACTAGTAACTAACTATCGTCTTTACTTTACAGGTTTTCTGGAGATTTGATGTTATCGTTTCTTATGAAGCAAGAATCACATATGCAAGTGAGTATACCCGATAAGTTCAGGAAAAATATAATGGAATTGGCCACCAGACTTAGTAAACGTGACATTATGGATTTTATTGAGGTAAGCTTATATTGTACGTACGTACTTAATGTTATTGAAGAACTTCCATGCAGATTCCAAAATGTTATTCTTTCAACGTCACTTATAATTGAAGAATTTTTATCAAAAAAAAAAAAAAAAACTACGAAAACCAAACTACGAAAACTAAATAACTAAAAACTACCGAAGTCAGTAAAATATAGCGATACTAATTTACGGCGTTTTAACAAAAACAGCCTAATTTCAATAGCGATTAATCTCAAAAACAACCAAAGTCACCTGACCTTGGCAGTTTTGCAAACTAAATATTGCATAAGTGTAAAATTTATTGTAAATCGCTTAAATGTAAGTAATTTTCATTCATATTAACCTAAAAAAGTATAAATCACTTGATATTGCCCTGGCAAAGTTTTTTTATTATTCTAGAGATACAACGTATTTGACATTGATTATTTTTGATAAAAACCCTTCAATTGGAACTGACCACTTCGTTGCTGCATCAGTGCCGTAACGTATACAGAGCTGGTGGCTACAAATCTTGAATGGACTACTTATGTGTGGCAGAAAAGAGGAGAAATAGTAAACCCATGTACGCAATACGAGTCGACCATATGACAACGATGCCAAGTTTATCGTGGTTTACAACTTCTACAGCACACAAAACAACTTTCACTAAAATATTTACACAAGCCGAACGAAACCTTCTTTAGCGACGACGACGCTTGACTTACTGATTCTGGAATGGTAGCTGTATACGCTCCTAACGGCAAAATGCGGTACTACAAAAACGCCTCCCAACACAACATCGGTTCGGTGTCTTTTGTGTACCCCCTCGTACGTAGGTGGTTAAACACCATGGCAAAGCTAAACTGAATTGCTTATACCTATGTTAATTCAAATATTTCAAGTCTATGCGATGGCACTTCGAGTACCGCCGAGTTACACGAATGCAATACCACTGATTCAGCGCTTACGGTGGGCACTCATCTCTACTTATAATGTAGTTTACGAAACTGATTCGGGCGTATTTCCATAAAGCCAATGTTGACATTTTGAGCTATTTTGATATCACCTTGAACTATGTATGTATGAATAAAGCTGAAAATAAGAACAGGGCAATATTCCTTATTAAAATTCAGACAAACAAATACATGCGATTCTCGAAATAATTTTATTATTCCACTTTATATGTAATAAGGTTACTAGAAATGCATCAAGTCAAGTAACTTGATGTTTTTATAAATTACTTGACTTGAGAACCAAGCTTTTCAGAAATTCACTACTTGACTTGACTTGACTTGATTTTTCATCGTTATTGCTTGACTTGATATCAAGTAATTTCGAGCTACTTGATATTACTTGATAACTAAATAACCATTCAATTATGTTCGAGAACGCGCTATTTCCATATCATTAGAAGGTGAAGCCTACTGTACACTTCCGATGGTGATAATTGGTATAAATATGTTTCTGGATAAACTTGAAAAATGGGTTATAGAACTCAACAATAACCCAGATAGAGATGAAACTCATGAGAACATAATATATAGCATTCAAGTGGCAAGGGACAAAATCATTAAACATTACGAGAGAAGTAACTGGATATACTGTGTTGTTTTAATCTTAGACCCCCGACATAAGGTGGAACATTATCCAATACAAATTGGGTAAAGGACTTGCAGATAGATGCAGTCATATCATTTTCATCTTCAAAACCAGATGAAAATAGTGATTGCGGTGAATTTGACATCGCTCTACTAAGTTTATTTAAGAAATCTCCTGTCAACCCAAAAGATGAAATGGCTTGGCGCTATGAAATAGACAAATATATGTCTGATTCATGAGCTGACAGTTGTGAAGATATTTTTAGAATAGTGGAAAAGACACGTTTTTCCAAACTTGGCCATAATGGCCAAAGATTTTTTATCAACACCTGCATCTTTAGCTCCTGTTGAAAGGCAGTTTTCCAGGGCTGCTCTAACTATTACAAAAACCTGTAACCGATTAGGCGATAACTCTATTAGAAGCCTCATGTGCCTTAGATCGTGGATGGCAAACGATGATATTAAATACCTCTTTTAAATTTTGCTATTACTACTATGTTACTGAAGAAAAAAAGGGCATACATTGGAAAATCATTTTATCGTTATCAGTTTTATTATTTTGTTTAATATTTTAGAATAATTTGTTTTAGAAATAAGAGGCTTTATTGCAAGTTTTCCTTTATTATTATTTCTTGATAATATTAAATGATTAATGAAAAATCAAGTAGTCTTGAAAAAATCAAGTAGTCCTCAAGAACTACTTGATTTTTCAAGTACTTGAAATATAACTACTTGACTTGAACTTGACTTGATTTTAAGTCAAGTCAGGTCAAGTAGCTTGAAGGTCAAGTCAAGCCGTGCATCCCTATTCATTACTTATAAACCAAAATTCATGTTTTGGATGCAAAGTTTGCCATGAATTGACCTGAATCGCCTTTAGGCTTTTTGCTAATTTTGGTTATTCGAATCTTTGACAGATCGTGTTTACAAGGATATACCACACAATAAACAAGAATATGAGATTGAATAGAAAGAAGAATATAGGAAACGGAAGAATGTTATTATGCCGCAGATGATCCAGAATTCATTCGAGTTCTCCAAATTAAGTTGAAGATAAATTATAGGTTGTTACAAGTATTAAAATATATTAATCAAGCGAGATCTCGAATATATAATACTTGCAAATTTACTTTGCAAAATAGAAAACCTACATCGATTTGTTGAGAAACTGTATTAAATGTTTTAATCAAAATTAATGCTGAGATGATTTAAAAGCCTATTTTTGAACCAACAGAACCTCTCTTATAAAAACATTGTTAAATTATAAGGTATTATTTATAATATATGTCCATTTCTTGTTGGTGAGACAGTGTCTACCCTGATGATCCACCACTGCAATATACAAATAAATCCTTGCGAAATTTTGATTTTCTCCCATTATTTGCGATTACTCACTGATGTTACTTCATGGTCGATTATATATCTTTATAAGCTGGTAACAATGGCTGACAAACGAAGATCTGATTATTGTAACGTCTGCAACAGCTCATTATAAACTTATTACTTATGCGAAATACATATGAATTAGACAGACGATTGGTTTCGAACGACGCGCGTCATTATTCTTCACTGGAAGATAAACTGGATGTCATCGACGCTCAACTATTCCATAGCCGTGTATATTCCAGAACATCCAATCAATAAGATGATAAATTGGGGACATTGCGCTATGTTTATAAAACGTATCTCATATTTTACGCTTTGGAAAGAATTAGAATTGGCGGAAAAAGGATGAAAACAAAATGAAATGGTAATCATGCCATTTATTATTCCCCTTTGCGCTGTCGTCTGCCGCTTTTGTTGGATGGAAATAGTTGTTTGAATGAACGGCTAATAGCTTCAACGCCTGCTATGCACCTATGTACAACAAATGGCGGAAGCGTTAAGGGGGTATGATGGATAATAATGTTAGTGTAATACCCATAGAAGGCGCTTAAAGGATATTATTATGTGGTGAAGATCGTAAACGCTTACGCCGTATTTTTATTCGAGTTTTGAGGGTTATACAGAAAAGTATCACGTTAAAAAAAACTTATTTTACGTGTATTATGGATTTGATTTGGAACTTCACTAACGAAGAAATACAATGTGACGTATTTAAACTTGTATGAATATCTTCATAAAGGTTGTATAGGTATATTGCTTGATACTGTAGGAGTTTGGTTAATTAATTGATATATTTTAAATAATACTAATAATAACAACTTCTTTAAATATACAGTAGAGCACATACCTTCAAAACGATCTGCTATAATTCACCGAAACAAGTTAGAAAATGACAAATAAAAAAAATATTTATTTGAAAATTGTTTCTATACTAACACGTCGACAATAAAATCTGTTGTCGTACCGATTTAGTCTCCTACTTCGACCAAAATACCGTCTCTGCAAAATTAGTATTGTTCATTTAATACATTTTGGATACTCTCCTAGTTACTTAACTAAAAAATATGAAAAAATGTTGTTCATGTTTTTGAATTTTGTCCATTGAATGCAACACTGTGCCTTGTGTCCTCCACAATTCCGTGAAATAAGATGAAAAAAAGGGAATAAAGTACACCAACCCTTCTTTGGTACATCAAGTTCTACAAGATTATCCCCCCATTCTATCCCGCACTCATCCAATAAATTATATCCGCTGTTTCCCCGCGAAACTGTAAAAAGAGCAACCCCTTAACCCACTCCGAGTTTGCCTTACATACAGCTCGTCCGCTCGTTCGCTAATGGGCCGTAAATGTTTTTCCGTTCCCCAGAAGTCTGCAGCGACCGTAAGTGGGATTCCGTGTTGTCCGAAAAGAGCGAGGAGGTGCGTTTTCTTCCAGACCCTTGTCATTCTTACGCCCGGTGTACTTCGACGACTGGACGGAGAACTGATAAGGGCTTGTGGGAAACCGATCTACTACAGGACACCTGATAGCACGACACAAACTCCTCCACGGAGCCGTATCCGCAGTTAGATAAGCGAGCATAATGGCGGCTCGCAGGTATTTTTCTTATTTTTCATTCCAAGCCCGTCCTCGCTGTTTGGAAAATGGCTTTTCCTGTTGCCGTCCTTCGCTTCCTTGCTGGAAGTGTATCAGACGGTGAACGCTTCGCTGAGAGAAAATCGAGTTGTTAACGCGAGAAAGTATTTCCTGCTGAGTAGATTTATTTATGTTACACCGAGAGAAACGATTTATTTATTGTACACTGAGAGAACACCTTGTTTATTGTATATAATTATAAAAAACGTTTGTGACAAATATATGCTGATTTCGCATATGGCGAAACAATTTCTGTTAAACAAAAAATAAGTATTACGGAATACGTTACATCCAGATCAGACCCCAATCAATGCAAACATATTAAATAGGTTTTGATAGTCTCTATAGTTTATTAGGTTAGAGATACATTTATATGTGAAATAAATGTTAACTTTTAAATGAAGCTATTGGTTCTTATTTGACATTCGACATAAGTAGTGATGCCGAAATAAATTTATTTATATGAAACAAATGTTATATTAAAGATAAAGTATTTAAATTGATGTTAAACAATCAATAGAATCTATTTTTATTTCAGTTGAACTTTTCTTGTTGAAAGACACCAAATAGACACATTTTTAATTATGTGTATTTTAATAAATGAAGAGTACAGGGGGAATAGGTATATGCCACGAAATATAAGTTTGGAGTAAAACAAAGTTTAAGTTTCAAATATTTATATTGTATTTAATATATAATATATAACATATTATTCAACATAATATTGTTATGTCTATTGACTTTAGTCAATAGACATAACAATGTTAGCCGAAATAATACTTATCCACAAACAAAGAAAAACAATGGACATCGTCGCAAATAAATATTTATTACCTGACCATCAGTTCTAGTTTGGAAGCCGCCACTCTACCATTGAACATACTCACAGGGCTGTGGATCAAATTAATAAACCATCAGAAATTTTTTTAGATAAGGTTTGGCAACATGGGCTACTATATAAGCTCAAAGAGAACCTGCCGTATGGCATATTTATGCTTCTTAGATCCTACTTAACGCAAAGATATTTTAGCATGCCAGGCCAGGCATGATTCAGAAATAACAAAATTATGTCTCATAAGATTCGGGGTTCCCCACGGTAGCATGCCTGGGCCAATATTATACCTAACCTTCACAGATTGATCATCCAATCAATTAAGGAGTAACTACTTCGACCTTTGCGAATGACGCTGGTATCCTAGCTGAACACAATGATGCAAATGTAGCAGTAACAATTTTGCAAGAAAATGTAGACCAAATAGAAAATGGGCGAAAACCTGACGTATTAAAATAAACTAAGATAAATCAGATCATAGAGTATTTATAAAATGCCACGGAAATTAACCTTCAATAAAACTGAACAATAAAGATATACCTACAACAGAATGCGTTAAATATTTAGACCTACATTTAGATCAGAAACTAACCTGGAAAGTGCATAGATGGAGAAATGTAAATTTCTTGGAACAACATTTTGGAAACACTATTGGCTCCTCGGGGAAAAATCCCAACTCTCAATTAGAAATAAACTTTGGGCATATAATGCCAACTTTAAACCTATTTTGCACGTACGGGAATCAGCTTTGGGGTACAGCAGCCAAATCCAACACTGCGATGATAGAGGGATTTCAATCAAAAACACTGCGTGCAATAATTGATGCTCCCTACTTTGTCACAAATGAGAACATGCAGCATGATCTGGATGTTTCTACAGTAGAAACATGCAGCATGATCTGGATGTTTCTACAGTAGACGAGACAATTAGGGAATAGAGGAGGCATTTCTGCAATGAATCGAAGGAGATCTTAATCCAGTAGTTTTGGACCTTCTAGATAACAGCGAAATGTCAGAAGACTGGAAAGAAACAGAAGTTTGAAAAGCACTGGACTTTTTTCATTAAAGCGTGCATTACTGTCTTTATGCTATAAACTCAGAAACATTGAATTGTATCATATATAGTTGTATTTACTGGAATAGAGAGCTCTTTCACGCCATTTATGTCTTAAATTATATATTTTTATTGTTTGTACAAAGTCATCCAAAAAATAAAATCCGCCACAGGTAGGATTCGACATTTTTCCCGGATCGGAACCGAACGACATACAGCTGTTTCGAACTTAATAAGTTCTCATCAGTGCCGCACACGGTACGCCAATTCAGGACAAATGCCGAATGAACTTTATGGCGTATACATCTTTATCGATACGATCTCTGTCAGTAACATATAAGTCGGAAATCGAGATAACCGCTTGGCAGTTTGGTGGTTCCTTTCTCGATTTCCGACTTATATGTTACTGACAGAGATAGTATCGATAAAGATGTATACGCCATAAAGTTCATTCGGCATTTGTCCTAAATCGGCGTACCGTGTGCGGCACTGATGAGAACTAATAAGCTCGAAACAGCTGTATGTCATTCGGTTCCGATCCGGGACAAATGTCGAATCCTACCTGTGGCGGGTTTTATTTTTTGAAACGTTATCTGATCGTGCAGAAACACGAGAAAGGGGTCGAGGATCGCTTCTGGGTATAATTTAATGCCTGGCGGGGCTTTAGCCCGAGGAGTAGTTGTTTCCTAGATAGATTATGTAATAGCTTTGCCATTCGGGAACTACTTTGATAACCGCTTGGCGGTTTGGTGGTTCCTTTCTCGATTTCCGACTTATATGTTACTGTACAAAGACAGATTGCATAATACACATTAAACAAAAAAACAAAAAACAGTTTACAAAATCATTTAAAAAATCATTAAATACTGATCCTGGGATATTTTAAAAAGTTCATTTGATTTCGCTGCATTGATTTCTTGAGCAGAACTTTGTGGAGTATGTTGTTTCTATATAGTAGTAAATCCAATTTTTTTCAATATTTCAAATTCATCGAGAGAACAATTCTACATACGATTTGATATTGAAACTCATTACATTACTATATCGAGATCAGCGTTTACCATATTCACATTGTAAAAAAATGTTAGGTGCTATTCTACTATTAATTTTGTTGTTACAGAGTATGTTTCAATTAATTACTGGAGTAGGTTGGTATCTTTGGTGTGAAGATAACACTGACTTAGTTTTCCACAAAACACCAAATCCCTATACATTACACTCGTCGCGCGTTTCCTATGTACCAACAATGTATCCTATTTGTACCTAAATTATTGCTGCGGCTTAGTGAGCCCTAACCGTCACGGCTGCGGCCCAGTGAGCCGTCAGTAACTAACCAATAAAGTGGGCTATACAGAATAGGCCCATTGTCACTATTCATACTATTTTTGCACTTTTCAATTTCTAAATTTTTACGTGCATCTAGCTGTCTAGTATTTGTTACATTCCTATTATAATCTTGGGTTGCTAATATCTATCTTATGGTTGATCTCGAAATCGTGTTGGGCAACACTGGCCTTATCTGTTCGATCATATTTTAGGTGCGCCATGTGCTCTTTGAACCTGGTTTGAATAGATCGTCTGGTCTGTCCAACGTACCTTTGATTACAGTTGTTACAGCTGATTTCTTAAATCCCCGACCTGTCATTTGTGTTAATTTTGTCTTTTGGATTGCCTAAAAGTTGTTTTAATTTATTTCTTGACGAATGAACTACCGTCATCCCTATATCTTTAAAAATCCTACTAATACCACGGGTATATCGAGGATCGTAAGGAATATATACATATTTTTCTGGATGTTCCCTTTCAGTTTTAAAGGTCGACGAATTTCTAAGTGCTTCTTTAAATTTGCGTTTCTTAATAATTTTTTCAACTGTACCAACAGAATATCCATTACACTCAGCTATGTATATCCTTGATTAGCGCTTTTTCTTTTTCAAACCTATCTTTATTGAAAGGGAAGCTTAGTAGGTCTAGAAAATTGAGGTTTGCCATTTTGAGGTGACCACAATAGTGGGAATCATTAGGGATATATCTGAGAGTACCACTAGTACCCTCAGATATATCTTTTCTGTACATATAAAATTTTAACTTACTTTCACTATTTCTAATAACTAATACATCTAAAAATGATAGTTTTTTATTGGTTTCAACTTTGTATGTGAATTTTACTGACGCAAGACGGTTATTTAATTTGGAAACGAAGTTATCAATGTTCATAACTTTTGTGTCAAATACTGCGAACACGTCATCTGCATACCTAAGTCAAACCCTAGGGAAGTACTCAATTTCTTCGTTAGCTTCTCCGATAAAGAATTCGAAATGTATTTCAGACGTAGTATTTTATGAACTATATTCCATATTAATAAATCCATCAATAAATCACATTCATTCCGATATAAATTCTTTAAAAATCCTGAAAGGAAATTGAGCTATTTTAGGATTATGATGTTTAGTACCAGTTTAAAGGTTTTATACACATATTACCAGCCAGGAAGACAAAGATAACGAGCCGGTAGGACAGGTAAAAACCGGAAATATCTTTCTGTATAGGGAAATATATTACGTCTGATCTCCATATACCAACTCTACAAAAAAAGATAGATCGATTTCAGTTGCACTCAATTATTTACACGTCAGTAATTTCTAACAGATCGCGAAATATATCCGATTTTCCTAGAAAGCCTCAGTCAGATACAGGAGGTAAAAGTATACGCAATATCCGTAAGATATATGACATTACAAACGTTGAAACTTCCGATATTTTAGTCTCTTATATATAAATACCGCATGAAAATGAGCTTGACTGAAGTTTTCTAGAAATACGGGGTTTCGGGTTAGCTTTTGGCAGAGCTTTATATATACATATCTCAGATATTAGGCAAAAAAAAAAAACCGCCCCACTAAATAAAAAAAGTTGGAATTAATATTCTTCTGCTTCGCTTCTACACTAATGGTAACGTTCATAGTAACATAGTCAACATCATATACAATGAGTAGGTCATTGCACATTCATAATGGGTAATTTAGTTCACAGTTTAATTCACCAAGTTGTTATGTCGTCTAAGGTCGTGTAGTATCATGTACATCCCAAATTACTGAAAATAAACTAAGTATGGTGGCCAGAATGGCAAAATAGTATATACATCGATCAAATTAATCTCAGATTAAAACAGTTCACAGAGGTTAAGAATACAAGCCCTTAGCTAATTTTAAACATACCCAGCAATTTAAAACCGAGTGTCAAGCCGTATTTTAAAATGTCAGAGAAAGTAATCAGATGATGGCTGGTGGGATGTTTTAAAATACCAGTGAGGTTTTCTTTTAACAAAAACATTAACGCTGCGAAAATAACCGAAGTGTATACTTCGTTCTAATGTCTCTAACAGGATAAGCACTACCAAAATAAAATACTAGCTTACAATTCCCTTTTAGAATGCCAAGAAAAAATCTGTCGCGATTAGTGAAAGAGAGATTGGTATATAGTCGCAATAGTAGCAATAGTCGACAGGATACAGAATATCAACGCCAACTGCACTAGCTGTGTTCATCCTGTATTTAACAATTTATTGATCCAATGATCAATAAAATGGCAATTTTTGTTGTTAGGGCCAAGAGGTTCTTTTTCATTGGAAAGCTTTAGGTCTCTGGTAGTGGAAGTCTGCCAAAGTTATCAGAAATTCTCCTGAAATCCGATTCAGTTCATCAAAGTGCTTTATTCCATTAAAATGATACTACATTGCTTACAATGCTACTACATAGGTGCTTGCATATTTACTGCAAATGTTAGAGTATTTGCAAATGAAAACGTTTCCAAACAGAATATGTAAACGAGGAGCAATAGAGTGATCCCCAAGGTCTCCTGATATAACTCCTTCAAATATCTATATATAGGGCTTTCTGAAAAATAGAGTTTATGTGAATCTATCTAAAAGGCTTGAAGAATGGAAGAATGGAATATTAGAATAAGGGAAGTTATTCGTGAAATTTTGAAATTTGATTAATAAAAGACAATTAGTTCAAATTTCAATATGCTGTAGCTCAAATTTTCACTGGCCATGAAGCATGAAAATCATTATTTTTCTATCTAGAGCAGTTTAAGAAACCGTGTGTCAGTATGTTGTCAAATGGACTTAAATTGGAATATTTGAGTCTGGAATACTGTGTTTACGAGTACATATGAAAAGTCTTCACTCTTTTATGTCATTTATATTTGAGTCTGTACACCTTCAGGTGTAGTAATAAATAATAACTGGGAAAAACTCATTTAACTAGAACTACTATCAGGACTTGTCTTACCTTATTAGTAATCGCACCATGTATCTTTTTAGTTATCACTGTTAGCATTACCTAGAACCAACGACGTGGATATAGCGAAAATATAGCCCCTTTGGGGTGCTTGATTCACGTAAGTCCTCTTGCCTCTCACGTATGGAGTGTTTCGTTCATTTGACTTCCCTTCCCTCTTACGTATGAAATCCTTGATTTAGGTGAGTCCTCTTACCTCTTACGTATGGGAGATGGTTAATTCACGTAAGTTCACTTGCCTCTCACGTATGGGATGCTTTATCCATGTGAGTCCACTTGCCTCTCACGTATAGGGTGCTTGATCCATGCGAGTCCCCTTGCCTCTCACGTATGGTGTGCTTGATTCACAGAGTCCCTTTACCTCTCACGTATGGGGTTCTTGATTCACGTGAATCCCCATGTCTCTCTTGTATGAGGTATTTGTTTAACATGAATCCACTTGTCTCACACGTATGGGGTACTTCATTCACGTGAGTCCCCATGCCTCTCTCGTATGGTGTGCTTGTTTAACATGAGTCCATTACCCTCACACGTATGGGGTGGTTGATTCCGTGAGTCATTGTTGCAGGTCAACTTGCAATGTGTTTTTTGTTATCGTCATCGTAAATCCGAGGAATTCGTAGAAACCTTTCTCAATAATTGCAAGCGCAACAAGCTAACCTCCTATTTGCAGCCATTATGAAAATTTATGTCCTACATTCAACTGTATTTCTAATGCAATTCTTATTTTTGTGTTCTCAATATCCACAGAAATGGATGTGGACAGTAACGAAAATAATGCAACTTTAATGTGCACTCGTGCTTAATCATAGCTTTGCAATTAACGGTTTTCTTCAATATATCTGGAATGTCTTGACTGGAATGAATGACACAAAAAAAGTGAATATTTTTCATGTGCACTCATACAGTACAGTATTCCAGACTCAAACATTCCGATGTAGTACGATACACTCATACACAGTTATTTAAATTGCTCTAAAGAGCTTTTCAATATATCTGGAATATGTTCTGTTTCTGCTCAGTATTATTATGCTGACGCTATTATGGGAAAACGATTATTACTTTGTCACATCCAGAATGTGTACAGTATATATGTACCCGTACAGAACAGTATTCAAAAAGAAGCTTTGAATTTAATATGATCAATTTTATTCCAAACCTTAAGAGTCATACTGAACTCACTGCAACATTATGTAAACATAAGCCTATACAGAGTATTTATATAGTTCCCAAATAATTACATTAACAATTAACTAGCTGAGGATGATTTCAATGGAATGTTCTAATTTTTCGAGGAGATATTGAGCCTATTAGACGCCGATCTGCTAGTTTCGGGAGGAACCATTTTTCGTGATGAAGCTGCAAGTATCGAAACTTTTAGAAGAATCAATAATGACTAATAAGATGTGTTTTGTTATCTATTTTTTCGACCACATAGTGAACTCTATTAGTTGGGAAGATGTGGATAAAATCTTAACTTTCTTTTCCCCATTTCATGTTTTATTAACCGATGGAAATTTTATCCATTTTTTTCTTTCTTGGTGCTTTCCTTTTATCACTATTTTCTAAGCTCTTTCCCTCGGATTTCCTGAAAACTGATGGTTTCTTGGAACAATATGGATTTGATGAAAAGCTACGTTTTTTCCTCTTGCCACTCGTCTTTTCCGGGTAAGGCAGGTCTGAATTCAAACCTTAAGACATGAAATGAGATTGCTATTTCATTACCACCATTAAAGAATATTAATTAAAAACTGTTACATTAAAATCAATAAAAAGATAGATACTTAAAATAGGAACTAGATAGAATTCAGTATAGTCACTGATATTCAAATAAAACTAAAGTTGGGTCCAAAAATAAATGCTTCAATTGATTGATGATGTCTTCCACGTAGCTAGATTCACATTGTTATAGGTATATAACGTAATATACTGATACATATAAAAATAGGTGCCAGGTTATCTATGCGGGTGTCTATTTGTTAACATTATTTTGTAATTACTACGTATTAACCGATTAGTTTTCAAATCCTTCATTTAATTAAGAGGGTAGTCCCAGAAATACACGACAAATAAAACAATGAATTATGGAAGAAATATCTTTATTTCTCTACGTAGTCTCCTCTTAGCTCGATACAATTTTCCCATGTTCAATAGCGATACGATGTTTAATAGCTTCGATACCCTGTTTATAGTGAGAGTCGTCGAGCTCCTCAAAATAGCCATCAACCGCAAACTTCGCCTCTTCATTGTTGACAGATCTTTTTCCATCGAGCCGTTTTTTCAAGTTTGGAAACAAAAAGCAATCCAAGGAGGCTAAATTTGGTGAATAGGGTACGTGAGCAAGCAACTCGAACCTTAAATCATTGATTTTGGCCATCGCGATAACGGATGTGTGAACTTATGTATTGTCTTGATGAAACAATACTTTCTTTTTCGCCAAATGCAGGCGTTTTCTCCTGATTTCATCACTTAAACATTGCAATAACTTCGCATAATACTCGCCATTGATTATTTTTCCTAATAATAAGATAATCAATGAAAATTATCCCAGACGCATACCAAAAAATTGACGCCATAACCTTGCCTGCAGATGGAACTGTCTTCGCCTTCTTTGCAGCCGACTATCTACTTTCAGTCCATTGTTTTGACTCTTTCTTCCTCTCAGTTTGAAGTAATGGACCCACGTTTCATCTATGCTTATGAATCGACGCAAAAATTCGGCTTTATTCCTGTGAAGCTTCGTCAAGAACTCGATTGAAATATCCTCACAACGCTGCTTTTGTTCCATTGTGAGTAATCGCGGCACCCATCATTCACACAGTTTTTTCATATCAAAATTTTCAGTTAATATGCGATGATGTACAGACAGCACTTTTTGAAATGCCTACCATGTCTGCTAGCTCGCGCACTTTTAGTCGACGGCCATCCAATACCATTTTGTTGATTTTCTTTACCATTTCTGGCGTGGTCACCTCATTTGGTCGACCACTGCGATGTTCATCTTGGCAGCTCGTGCGGCCTCGTTTAAAACGTGCCACCCAATATTTTACAGTCGTAAATGAAGGAGCAGACTCCCCCAGAGCAGAATCTAGCTCCGCTTTGATATCGGTTAAACCGAGGCCTTTCAAGTAGAAGTATTGTATCACATAACTATGACCAATTTTCTCCATGTTTAAAATTCATTGAGAGCGTTCACTATTGATAGCTACCAAACAAATACGTAGCGTCGTCAAACTTAAGCATTATAAGGTTGGTACTTTCTAGTATAGTCATTCTTTTCAAACAACAACCGCCATCTATACGTCAGGTCGGATATTTCTGGGACTATCCTCGTACTTCACGTGGCGGAATTGTCAATCGATATAATTAGACTATTTTTGCCATTAAATATTTCATGACTTTATCGTTTTACGCCACATCATTTTGTCTGTTTTGTACCACATGAGTAAAATCACTTCATACCCAAAATTCATATTTATTTAGTTATTTATATAGTTTATAGAGTATTTATATAGTTCCCACATAATTACATTAACAATTTTCGATAATCCTCGACTATTTTAAATCTAGTCTAATGCGTAATTCCATCGAATACCTGTAATTCCCTCGATGTTTCTCTGACCAAACGCGATCGAATAGAGGCATGGAAGCTCTCACAGTCCGTATAAGTGGTAACAAAACAATGTGGATATGTATTTGAAATGGTTCATATTTTGTGTTGCCATTTGTAGCAGACTGGACGCAACCCAGCCGTGACCGTTTTTATCGCCTAATTCCATAGATCAACCGACCGGAAATGGATTTATGATATGATTATTTAAATACACTATATATTAACTCGGAACGTGTACTGCAATCATTATCAGAATGTGGATATATATTTCTGTGTTCCGTAAAATATTTGTGGCCCAGCGTAGATCACCGACTGTTACATCAATATTTCATGCTCTATTCGTATCGTTAAAATAACTTTCAAAGTGAGAAATAATGGTAATATTTATTTATTGATGTATTTACTGGACAGATTAATGTCACAATTTAGGTATGTAAATATGTAACACTGGGGAACAATTTTGTTGCCACGCCGTTGCAAAAAAGTTTTTTTCTACAGTTTTAGTGATATTTTCATTGCCGATTTAAAATTTGGAATTGGTTTTTCGCTTTGGTTTCCATGGAATTTGATGTTGAATGTAGAGAATATCATATTAACTTAATATGTTAACGCTATTATGCACCACATATCATATAACTTCTGATATTTTTGTGCAGGGTGTTATGCTACAGGTGGATGGCACTCCCTATATGTCACGTAGTGCGCTCTTGCAATTACCTACAACGGCCGCCAGGGGTGCTAGTGGTCTTGCAGGTCTTGCAGTCTCGTTTCTCCCTTTGTCTAACATCTATCACCTACAGTAACAGTAAACATAACCTCGCGTACATGTTAACAAACGCATAATCGCGAGTTGTAATCAATCTGCAGTGTATTAATATAATAGTCAAATAGAGGATCCGCCGAAAGTAAAAAACAAAATGCGTCGTGTGAAACGACGTTGCATAGTTCCGGCACGCAATTACGAAAAAGAACGTTCTGCAGAAGGCGAAGAAGTGCATTATTTCAGAGTACCTTCAAATGAATAAAAAAGAAAACTGTATCAAAGTGCTGTTGGGAATGATTTAACTCTGACCAAAAATCATTATTTGTGTGAAAATAATTTCGATAAATGTGCTATTCTTATGCGAAGAGAATTTCATGATTCGTCAGGAGCTGTCATCGGAGATGTAAGTTGCCTTTTACAACTATACTTTAATGACATGTAACTAACTGAAGAATAATTCAGTATTTTTAAGAAATTTTCTTCATTAAAATATTATGATTCGACATCACTCAAAGTATTGTATTATTATTTCAATCGAAGTAATGAATATAATTGCATTAGTCTAAATAAACCTTTTCTTTTGCACAGAGGCCATATAAAGTTGTTCTCTTAAAGAGGGGAGCAGTGCCATGTAAAAATTTGTCAAAAAACTCGCAATTGGAAATGTTGTGGCGTGTTCTGTTTTCGGTAAAGAGCAGTGAAATAGACAGCTTCATTTTCCCTTCAACGATACTTTTGATTACTTCCAATTTACAATATTATAATTTGTAGTATATACTACAAACTGATATTACTTGCCTCTGTGAATTAATATTCTGAAATAACTTCTCTTATTTGTAACAGAAATAGTCATAGAATAAGTTTCAGCACTTTTCAGACAGATTATATACGTATGTGTACATATTACGTGTAAATAAAAAATTATTGCAGAGACACAAGAAAACATATTTTTTATAATTGCAAATTAACCTAATTCAATTTCACCTGTACGGTAAACGATAATAAATGTTACGGAACACATTGTGGCTCAGATAATTTTCCTATAAATTCAATTTTGTTATTAATTTTACATCATCCGTTACGTACATATTAAAGTTAAAAAAACTTATGTTCAAATTTACCGGCAATTTCGCGCTACAAGACAACTAACGCCCCTTGTACAGTAATTTACCAGCGAACTACAGTGCCAGGGGTCTGTTATGCTCCTAGGAATGCTTCGTTTATTTATTAGTAAGGCTGTGGGCGAGCGCTGTATTAATTTTTGTGTGCATCAAATAGAACAGACACGTGAAATATTGAAGAAAAGAGAAATTACTTTTTTAAGACAATTTTTAATAAAGCAAGTAGAATTAGAAATCACAAAACGACAATTCGCTGGTCTTCCTAACGAAGCCATTAGTACAAGATATAAGCACTTTTATATGAAATATTAAACCATATTTTAATGCAAATAGACGTCAGGTTTCAGGACTGAAAAGTTGCAATTTGTTTGTCTCGCTGATACTGCAAAATTTTAACAATATACGAGTAGCTCGTGTTTCCCTTCTAATGCTTTTGAAAATTTTGAATAATTTTATGGAAATATATTTACCAAACACTAACGACTTAAAAACGAATTTTGCCTGTTATACAGTAATGAAAGTTACAGAAATATACCGCTGCATGAACTGCTCAAAAAAACCGAATGAATACAGACATTTTTACAAAATTTACAAACTGTGTTGTATAATTTTAACTATTCCGTCAAAAAGTCCGTCAGTAGAAAGAAGCTTTTCGTGTCTTAAACGTATAAAGGCTTATTCAAGAAATACCATTTCCCAAGAAATACTTTCGTCTTTAGCAACTATTTCTATCGAGAAAGAATTGTTGCTAGAACTAAAGAAGAATCCAGCCATTTTATGAAGATATATAGATAACTACGCCTCACTAAAAGATCGAAGAATTGATTTCGTGTATAAAAATTACATAGCTATAAGCTCGGCTATAGGTGAGTCTTAAGAAAAATCAATCTACATTTTTCCAACTGTTTACACATTTACACTCTTCACCTGTTCTCTAACCCGCGAGCCGCCACTGTCGTCCAATTGCCGTCAGCTCTTGACGGCGCCTGCATCTAAAACAGGCTAAATAAGTGAAATAAATAATATTCTTCTAATGAGAGAAACAAAGAGGGAGACAACACCTGCAAATCTCGGAGTATGACGTTGCCATTTTTTGCGGAATATCTTTGTAATGAGGACTTAATACAACGAAATGTATTCATCCTTTTATATTTAACAAACATTACATAAATTTACATGCGCTATGTCGCAGATAGGCATTATACAATTGAATTCTAATATGTCTTGTTTAATTTTGATTATAAATTGCAATTAAATTTAATATTACCGAATTAATGTAGAACATAAGAAATTTAGGAATTAAATATGACAATAGCGCTTTAGGTCGTTGCATTCTTTGCACTATTTGGTTTCACTTCAGTACCTGAAATAAAAAATTAAGGGAACACTAAAATGTGTTAGAAATAATTTTGTGAAGGCGACATCAAACTTCCTACGAAATTTTGAGCACAATATTTTGATATACGTCAAACACCAGTCTTTCGAAGTTTGAGTGTCCCTTATTCGTCACAAGGACCAGTAGTGAATGTACTGATATGTTACAAGTTTATTTTGAAGTTTAAAAAAATTCCCGTGAGGCTGCTCGTGCTTGCGCGAAGATATATCCGAATAGAGATCGCTTTTATCACCAGAAATTTAGCCGATTAGAAGCTAATTTGCGACAGTTTGGCGCCTTTAAAAAACCAAAATCTCTAGAGTGCAAATTTGATGAAAACTTGGAACTGAATGTTTTAGTAAGTGTAGAAGAAACTCCCAATACATCCACAAGTAAGGTAATGCGAAACTGTAGAACTTCTATAAAAGAGCAGTAATAGAAATTTTCAAAAAGCATAAATTCAAGCCGTACATTCCCCTTAAAATCTATGCATTGGGAATCAACGACAGACAACGAAGATTAATTTTCGTGCACCCCCCTAGTTGTACAATCCACGCTTAGTAGAATAGCAAGAAACTTTCGCCAATTTGAAAACGTAATTTTTTTTGTTTTTCCCCTCTTCAGAGAAGAAATTAAATATGCTGGTCGATATTGAACGAAGAGAGTATGCATACACATACAAGACGAGTTATAATCTAATAATGGTTCTATCATTGTTTCGTGTCATCTCTACAATACTTTTAGGAGCATTTAAAAATTTAATTTTTCCTTTTTTCATAGTTTCTATCATCTTCTGAAATTGCATCGAAATTGAAAGCTTCAACTAAGACCATTTCCTTGTTACACTCAATTTGAGGTCCCTCGTCTGACATATCAGTTATATTTCTTATTTTAAAAACATATCGAACCCCGCTGATACGCCACTGCCTGCCGTAAGCTCCTTATCTCCCGTAACACCGTCACACACGGCGCATGTTATAAAAGTACCCCCGTGGCGTTAATTAAGTGTTAGTTATGGTCCTCATTAACGGTCGCATCAATTCCGATAACAGATGGCGCTGTAAGTGACATGGCGCTGTCACAGTAACGCTCGACATAGTCATACGAGACTCATACCGCCCGCCGATTAATGGGGCGCCCGTAACTTCTATCACGTTCAATTCGCCCGAAATTAAATTGCTGGTTTTTGACGAAATTAACATTTGCCAACGATATTGAACTTAATAAACAATCCTAATTAATTTACCCGGCGCCTTATTTACATTGCGTGCAGTTGTTTCCGTCTAACCGATTTGCAGTATTTTGTGTTTCGTTCGGGAATATATCTGGCTACATAAACGCCGTGTTTGCTTTACCTTTGTTGGATTAGTTGGTATTGCTCCATTGTTGTTTTTCTGTAGCCGAGCCGGTTCAAATGAAACGTACGACGTTTAACAACGTTTGGGGCTTAATGCTCGTTTTACGCCTTCAGGTTTCATGTTGCTGGAATATAATACCTCCCGCGTCGGGTGTTTACGTGGGGAAAATGGAAAAGGGGATACACCAACATTTGAATTTTTTCAGTCATCATATGTCTTTTCCGAACAGAATTATGCTGCTAATAATGAGTTGGAAAGTCGTAGCAGTTTAACTGTTCGTCAATTTCCCGTAGAAACGATATACGAGGCAATAAAAAAGTGAAAATCAAAATTAACATGCGATCTTGGTATGATACCATCATTTGTAGTACAGCTCATCAAGAATAGGAACAAGTCTCAAAACTGCTTTATTGGACGGCCCACGAGGTGCGCAGTAAGTAGCCTGGTCTTTACTTAGTCGAATTGAGATCTTTGCAAAGTGAATATCGAGTGTACACAATGTACATAGAGTATGAATCCCCCCGAATGTTCTCTCTCACTCGCACACTTTTTCTGAATCTCACACTTTTTCCTATTTTTGACGAACAGTACGTGATTGTACCTTTGTCTGCTAGAAGTACAGATCGCTGCGCCCTCAATGCTGTGCTACATTGTGCTTTTTGTTTTACCCATGTTAAGTTTTAATTTATTAACTGAGAGCCAGGTGATTGCTGAAGCTAAACGTTTCCTGCTCAGTTCCTCATTTCCTCGAGATAGTAAAGTAGTGTCATTTGCAAAAAAGTATACAAGAGCTATGTTCAATTGCGAGTGGTAAGTTATTTATATATAAAAGAAATAGTACCGGAACTGAAACAGATTCTTGCGGTACACCTCCTTCTGCAGGTAGCAAAGCAGAGTTGAAACCTTCAACGCATACATATTATTGCCTATTACTTAAGCACGAATGAAAGGGTTGTGATTCACTACTGCGAATGCCATAGTATGCAAGTTGCATTTTTAGAATATTTCAATTAAATCGCATAAAATTGCATATGTGTTTGACATACAATTAAGTCTTAATGCTAAAAGAGCTTTTATCGTGGAGAAATCTTTCCTAAAACCGAATTGTAGGGGCGATAAAACGTACTGCTTTTCTAAAGGGTGATCCAACCATAATGCCCGATGTTAATTGTGAAACACACCTTAACGTCAACTTTTTTTCCCAACATAATTTGACATTTCTTTGTTTCAGTGTTTGACAAATTCAACCATGGAGAGGTACACAATTGAGTAGCGCGTTAAGATTGTTGAAGCCTTTTATGAAAATGGGCGTTCAAATCAAAATGCATTTCGTGCACTTCGTGACTTTTTTACTCAGCATAATCGACCAAATGTGTCCACAATCGGGAGAATTGTGCGCAAATTTCAGCAAACCGGGTCTGTAGGAAATGTGAAAACACCTGTGCATGCTCGCCCAGTTCGTTCTATGGAAAACATTGCTGTTGTTCGCGATAGTGTAGCAGAAGAGCCGTCAACCTCGACTCGTCGTCGTGCCCAACAATTAAACATCTCACGAACATCACTGATGCGAATTTTGAATAAAGATTTGAATTTACACGCTTACAAAGTTCAATTGACTCAAAAGCTGAAGCCTGCTGACCATTTCAAGGGTCGTCAATACGCCGAAAGGTTGGTTGAATAGACAGAAGTGAATGGTGATTTTACAAAGAAAATCATCTTCAGCGACGAGGCACACTTTCACCTCAGTGGATTCGTTAACTAGCAAAATTGCCGCATTTGGGCAAATGAGAATCCACGAGTGATTGTTGAAAAGCCAATGCATCCACAAAGAGTGACTGTTTGGTGCGGTTTATGGGCTGGCGGCGTCATCAGGCCGTACTTCTTCGAAAATGAGGTCGGCCAAGCAGTTACCGTGAATGGTGTTCGCTATCGCAAGATGATAACGGACTTCTTGTGGCCAGAAATTGAAGATATGGACCTGGACGATATGTGGTTACAACAGGATGGTGCCACTTGCCACACAGCCAACGAAACAATGGCACTTTTGCGCGAGAAATTCAATGGCCGTGTTATCTCACGTCGTGGCGATGTTAATTGGCCGCCACGATCATGTGACTTGACACCGTTGGATTTCTGTCTTTGAGGATATTTAAAAGAAAAAGTGTACGTCAATAAGCCAAGAACAATTCAAGAGCTAAAGGATGAGATAATTCGGCACATTAACGACATTGAACCTCAATTATGTCTCAGAGTCATTGAAAATATAGACCATCGGATAGAGGTATGTCACCGAAGCCGTAGCGAGCATTTGGCCGATATTTTGTTTCACACATAATTGTCATAGATCCTACTATCATAATGAAAATTATTAATATAATTCTCTGAAAACTTTTTGTTCTATTTACAATTAACATCGTGCGTTTTGTTTGGACCACCTTTTATATACGGAAGGAGTTTCTCTTTTAAGAGAATTTCAGAGATTTTTTAAATGATAGGGACAATAGCAATATGTCGAAAGTTATCCAATACATCAGTATCCCCTCTTTTATGTATATGTATATAATTCTTGAATAGTCTAACATTCTAATAATTTCGATAGAAGTATTGTCATCCTTAGCAGGACATATGGTTTCTCATTCAAATGCGAACTCGAAACTGTTGTGTAAAATATATAAATATTCTGTGCAACCTCTTCACGCCACACTTTGACTTCATATTTCCCTTGCGTCTAATTACTCTTGCGTCCTTTTTTTACGAATTTCCTTCGCTGTCTAGTGTAATAGTTTCATACAATTCAGGATGGCTGACCTCATTCCTATATCTCGTGCGCCTCTTCGCAGAAAAAGAAATCATTGTAAAGTTTGATAATTGGATATTTTTCTTTTCATCATTCCGGGACTGACTTCTTCTTTTTTGTCGAGTTGCGCTATAACGGCCCCAGGCAATAGCTGTCGCATCTTATTGGATTTACTTTGTATCAATAAGAAGTAGACATCTCGGCATTTATTTTTAAAAGGGTTTCTCTGACGTCGTTATTGTGTGCAAAATAAATGCTTCCAATATTTCCCTTTCTCAGTTCCTCGGCTCATACGAGACTCCGTTTATTTCCATGCACTGCTAGAATTATCTATTGTATGTATACTAACGCTGTTCCCGTGTTGGTTGTTAATTTTGTTTTGAATTCTAAATAATGGAAACAGAAGTTTATGTATTCAGGTACACATAAACATTGTTCATAAATAAAATGTAAAATATAGTAATATTTTGTTAAAATATGTAGCATAAATAGGTATAAAAAAGTAAGGATGATCCTAATGCGAGTGTCTTAAATGACGATAATAACGAAGAATTATGTCGATAATAATGAAGAATTATGGTGCATATTTTTATTTTTTCTTTACAATTCTTAATGTAATGTTTTTTAACAATGAATATATGAAATGTAAAGTTGGCTCTTGGGAACGTGAATCCCAAAAATCTGCTTATGGGATAAAATTGTTTGTTAAGTAGACTTTAACGTTGCAGGACTCAGTGGTTAATAACTCTATAGAGTGTATCAGTTATTCTATAGAGTACAAGGCGAAAAACATTAGGTATACTCGTAGGATGTCTAAGTCGGAACTGTGGGATTTGAATTGTGCGCCATTTGTGTTCTGTCAAAGGTAGGACGTCAATATTTAACAACTTTTTTCTACAAACTGTAGGACGTCTACATGCCGCTACTAACAATTCAACAATGAATAGTTTATGTACAACTGTTTTTTGAATGTGAGCGTGCATGACATGTTTCATCTGACCAACAGATGAACCCATCTCTTTAAATTTCTTGATTAAGTTATGAACTGTTAACTCTGTACGCGCTTCATTTTGTCCTCATTTTGTGCGACTTTCTCTTGAAGCAACTGTAAATGATTACTCACTTTCATAAAACAGTTGTACACAAACTATTAGTTGTTGAACTGCTAATTGCAGCATATTGTCCGCGAATGCTTTGTAGATGACAGTCGACAAATATTGATGTCCTATCTTTGGCAGAACAGAAATGGTGCATAATTCAAATCCTATAACACCAAACTGAGACACCCTGTATTTTTAATTACTTTGTAACTAATGTTTATACTGATTCCTAGAATAATTATACTGTCTGAAATTTAATGTAAAATTTTATACCAGTTTCATACCAAACAAGGTGAATATTCACACCAGTTTGGTATAAAATGAATACCGCAAAGCTGGGGTAGAATTTTACTATTCGCTGGTGTGAATTTTCATACCAGCAATGGAGTAAAATCAACACGACGTCTGGTATAAACTTCACCACCGTTTGGTGTAAACTTTATTCCAATTTTACACATTTTCCTATCTATATTGTACACTGAGAAAAGTAAAACGTCTTTGAAATAGATTTCAAATACATTTCATTATAATTTTCTTTTATATATATATATATATATATATATATATATATATATATATATATATATATATATATCAGGTTATGTTAATCCCTTTATATCGCTAATGAAATTTTTAATTATATTATATGTATGTGCCAGTACAAGTCTACAAAACATTTATATATTCATAAACAACACAGCCAAATTCTTAACTACACTATTTGAAATAGTACTTGTATTATCGATCTTTCAAATTAAATATTAGGATCCTATCTTAAGGTGAATATTCTTTCGGTTTAAGAAATAATAAATGAAGTAGAGTATGACCGTAACCGCTTATCGAATAATAATTTTCTATGCGATATAACAAATAATTTAAGAGACTTCGTTTGAATATTTTCAAGTTCATTCATGTGACTTAAATAACAAAGGATACCAAATAAGACTACAATATCCTAATTTCGAACGAACTAACGCAAAATATGAGCTCTTTAAGGCATTAATGTTATTAAACCATATCATGTTTCTAATCACGAAACCAAGAGTTTTATATGCACTAAGAGCTACATGGTTAATATGCCCAGAGAACAATAGTTATCATAAAAGAACATGCCAAAATCCTTAATATTTTCAGAACGTCATTAAACGTTTACGAGGTGTCTCACCAGGAACTGCATCGATCGATATAGGGAAAAGTACGCACCAGAGAATTTTGAAAATTTGAGAAGACACTAACTGTAGCGTCTAAAATAATTACGACATCTTGCACTTCCGATTATACCGGTCGATACCAACTTGCTTGTTTTAAATGGAACACCGTATATATTTTAGGGTTTTCGAAAAAAGCATTAAGTTTTGAGTCAAAAACATGTAGGATACCCTATGCCTAAACTCAGCCGTTTTAGAGATATTTAAAATAAAAAAATGTTTACAGGTGTACAGGTTTACAGCAACCTTTATAACTTTCTTTGTGTAAAAGATACTAGTTTGATTTTTGGCATGTAGAAAGAACACAAGGAGAGCTGCACTCTGCAATTGAATTACATTCAAGAATGATATACCAAGTGTTCCATTTTTGACGTTACATTTTATAAACTTCAAACCGCGAAAACTCGTTTAGGTCAAATGGAATACCCTATAGTTTTTTACATCAAGTTATGTAAAATTAAATTACTTTTTTTCTAATATAGGCATTGTGGGGGTTTACGTAACAAATTTTTGAAATATTTGCGATATTCTTAGAAATGCAAGAATTTTTAGTAAAAATTTGATCAAATTAGCCATGATTAGAAACAATCAGTAATGTCAGTCATTCTCTTATGTTAAAAAATGCTACCGCGCTTAAATTACACCCACGAAGACTTTTTGAATTTGTTTATTATTTATGGAGAATGTGATAAAGTGATATCAAGAACTTGTAGCACATTTGCTACTCGATATCCATAAAAACGGAGATCGTCACCAAACACTGTAAAACGCATACTGGATAATTTTAAAAACTATGGCTCTGTCAAGGCAAGAATTCTAAATCGGAAGCCTATTGTTGATGACGAAAATGTTGAAATAGCAATTCTGGGGTATTTTAATGCATTTCCATTGATGCCATTAAGACAAGCTGCTTTGAAATCGGGACTATGCAAAGATTCAGTTCACAGAATCTTAATTAAACATAAATTTCACCCATTTTCGTTCCAAATAGTTCAACGATTAAAAGATAAGGTCTGTAGGCGACGATTATTATTTAGGAAATATTATATGGTCAGATGAAACTAAATTTACCAAACCTGGACTTTTTAATCGACACAATTCGCATTATTGGAGTGACTTGAATCCTCATTTGTTCAAGGAGCGAAATTTTCCAGAACGTTGGCAGTTTAATGTTTACTGTGCCATAAGAAACGATAGAGTGGTGGCATTAGAATTTTATTGGAAGATTTTATGGAAGAGAATTTAAACAGTAAGTTATAAAGATTTCTTCTTCTGCTAATGCGTATAAAATTAGAATAATAACTATTTAGAAAATTTACCTCTCGCCGAACATAGAAACATTTTTTATCACGACAACGGTGCTCCCCCACATAACGCGTATTTGATAAATAATTTTTTACAAGAAACTTTTTAAGATCAATGGATCGCCAATAATGGACCTTTCCTATGGCCTCCTCGCTCGCCCGATTTATCAATTTTAGATTATTTTATTTGGGGAACTATTAAAGATAAAGTTTATGAAAGCCCATTAACAATTATTGAAGATTGTATGCAAAGAGTAAGAAATGCATTTCAAAACTTATTACAGGATTCAATCAGAAGAGCTACCCATGAAGAACTACTCCGAAGGTGCGAAAAATGTGTGGAGGTTCGAGGGCGCAATTTTGAACAATTATTAAATTAAAACGGAGTCATGTTTTTGGTTGATTTTATCTTAGCAATTTTAGTTTATGCAAAGCGTTTTCAATCCAATTAATAGGCATGTTACAGTGTTTAGTGTTATTTTCAGTTTTTGTGGATATCGAGTAGCAAATTTGCTACAAGTTCTTGATATCACTTTATTACATTCTCCATAAATAATAAACAAATTCAAAAAGTCTTCGTGGGTGTAGTTTAAATGCGGTAACATTTTTTGACATAAGAGAATGACTGACATTACTGATTGTTTCTAATCATGGCTAATTTGATCAAATTTTTACTAAAAATTCTTGAATTTCTTGAATTTCTAAGAAAATCGCAAATATTTCAAAAATTTGTTACGTAAACTCCCACAATGCCTATATTAAAAAAAAAGTAATTTAATTTTACATAACTTGATGTAAAAAAATATAGGGCATTCTATTTGACCTAGTTTTCGCGGTTTGAAGTTTACAAAATATAACGTCGAAAATGGAACACTTTCGTGTTCCATTTTATATACATTCAATAATAGTATACCAAATGGTATACTATTATTGAATGTAATTCAATTGTAGAATGCAGCTCTCCTTGTGTTCTTTCTACGTCCCAAAGAGCAAATTACTACCTTTTACACGAAGAAAGTTATAAAGGTTACTGTAAACCATTACACTTGTCAAATTTTTTTTTTAATTTCAAATGTCTCTAAAACGACTGGGTTTAGGCATAGGGTATTCTACATGTTTTAACTCATAATTTTATGTCCCTAAAGAAGAAGACCCTAAAATATATAGGGTGTTCTATTTAAAATAAGCAAGTTGGTATTGACTTCCGGTATAACCGGAAGAGCCAGATACTTTTAATTGTTTTAGTTAAATTATATAATAATAATAGCCATACTACCATTAGTATCTTCTCAAATTTTCAAAATTCTCTAGTGTATACTTCTCCCTATTTCGATCGATGCAGTTCCTGGTGAGACACCCCGTATATTAAAACTTAGCCGCCAAGAGATTATTCATATATTAGTAGTTGGTTTTTTATACGAGAAAACTTGCGTTTGTTTATGTATATTGACAATTTATCTCGGAAACAAAACAGAAGAAGGTGTTAAATGATGGCTCCAATTTACATGAACCAAATCTGTGTGTAACATCAAGTCGACATGATGCATGTATTATCGAGAAAAGCTATACTTTTACCAGAAATGTAGGGATACAGATTAATTGTGTACAGAGAGGGCGGGCGTCAGAACCAGCTTTATAAAACAGCTTACTGAAGTGAGAAAAAAAATTGAAATCGGTGCTTATTATCTCCCACAATGGTTAGGCGTTCGATCACTACTTTATTCTCAATTACATACTCGTTAATACAGATCTCGAACCCGGAATTAATTATGAGAGGAACAAAAATTATTCCGATGAAAATACATAATATGAAATTTCTAGATTCATTTAACTATATTCCAATAACTCAATGAGAAATTACCCATTACCAGATTAGGAGATTCGTTTAAAAAAGGCTATTTTCCCCACTGGCCTATTACCTAATAGGTCTACATACTAATAAAACACGTGTGTATTCATAAATACACATCTTCTTGCTCTTGTAATGCCATATTTCTGTAAATTTTAGATACATAAATCGGTTCTATTCTATAATTCAATTATCGGTTCTAGTCTTTTGCCAATATTATCAGATTTTTTAGAGAAATTGTGAGCTAAGAGATTAATCGATATAGTTTCGGCAAAAAATTTGATCTCGGACCACCAATTTGGGTTCAGAAGTCAGCATTCCACCATTGAACAAATTCGTAGGATTGTAAACCACATAAATGAAACTTGCGAAAAGAAAAGCTACTGCGTAGCAACCTCCCTTGACATTATCCAGGCTTTTGATAAGGTGTGGCAGCAGAGATTACTTTATAAGCTAAAACAAGACATACCTGGCAATTTGTTTGTTCTCCTTAAGTCATACTTAGAAGACAGATTCTTTAGAGTAAAATACGAATCGGATATAACACAGCTTTGTCCAATAAGATCTGGTGTCCCCCAAGGAAGTATTTTGGGGCCTATCTTATATTTGATATTCACTGCAGACCTGCCAACTAGTCAAAATGTCATCACTTCAACTTTTGCAAATGATACAGCGATTCTAGCTGAAAATCCAGATCCAAGAATAGCAGCAATGAATCTACAAGTTAATTTAGAATAAATAGACGATTGGGCTAAGACATGGCATATTAAAATTAATGAAGATAAGTCACAGCATATAGTATTTACCGAATGCCACACAGAGTCGCCACACGTAAAAATTGACAATAAAACCGTCACTACTACAAACTGGATTAAATATTTAGGCTTACATCTAGATAATAAACTCATGGAATGAGTTGGAGGAAAACATGGTGGATATTAGAAGAAAATATGGAAGGAACATATATGGATGAAAAGAAAATAATTAGACAGCAAATTTCGTAAACATTATTACTTGATGGGAAGAAAATCACAACGTTCACTTCGAAACAAGCTCCTAGTATGTCGTCTTAAAACCCGTTTGGACTTACGGAATACAGCTTTGGAGAACGGCTGCTAAATCAAACATTGTCATCCTTAAGAGATTTGAAGCAAGAGTTTTACGCTCAATAGTTGATGCTCCATACTTCGTTACAAATAAGGATATATTGAGACGATCCAAAACACACATAAATACTTAAACGCTACAATAAATACACAATCAAACTTTACCATACATAAAAACATATTAAAACTTTAAGTACACATAAAATACCATTATATGAGTTTGAATTGTACAATGCTCTATCAATTATTAATGTTCAATTGACAACACGTAAAAATTGACAATAAAACCGTCACTACTACAAACTGGATTAAATATTTAGGCTTACATCTAGATAATAAACTCGTGGAATGAGTTGGAGGAAAACATGGTGGATATTAGAAGAAAATATGGAAGGAACATATATGGATGAAAAGAAAATAATTAGACAGCAAATTTCGTAAACATTATTACTTGATGGGAAGAAAATCACAACGTTCACTTCGAAACAAGCTCCTAGTATGTCGTCTTAAAACCCGTTTGGACTTACGGAATACAGCTTTGGAGAACGGCTGCTAAATCAAATATTGTCATCCTTAAGAGATGTGAAGCAAGAGTTTTACGCTCAATAGTTGATGCTCCATACTTCGTTGCAAATAAGGATATATTGAGACGATCCAAAACACACATAAATACTTAAACGCTACAATAAATACACAATCAAACTTTACCATACATAAAAACATATTAAAACTTTAAGTACACATAAAATACCATTATATGAGTTTGAATTGTACAATGCTGTATCAATTATTAATGTTCAATAACTTTATAATATTAAATTAAATAGAAATTTAGAAATTGAAAATTGGTCTTAACAAAATTTTGCATATTAGAACCATTATTTAAAGCATAAAAGTGTAAATTGCTAAATATTAACAATAATAAGTATATAGAGATACATATGAAAAGATTTATTATATTCCAGAGTATTTATTGATGTAAATATCGAGCGTGAAAAACCTAAAATAACATAAATATTGAAGTTCAATGATAATTTTGTAATTAAAAATTATTAAATTAATAGAAATGTCAAAGGATGGCAGCCTTAAGCTGTATACACAAAATGCTTAAAATATATAAAAATAATATGATAAAATAAGGGTAAAATTACAAATATAACCTATAAAATTATAATTATAAACAAGAATAAATAATGTAAATTAGATTATAAGGATTAACAGTGCAAATATAAAACAAAGTGAGTTTTAAAATAAAGTGCGACAAATAAACATGCGTAAGGGACAAATTAGGTCGTATCTAAGGAAAATAAAAGAAAGGTGAAAAATCAACAATTGGGGACGCCATGTCGTTCGAGGGAAGCTCCTCCATAAAAGAAGAAAAAAAGGTATAAATCAGTATAAAGCAAGGAATTATACTATAAAACATACCTCAAGACATAGTAGAACATATTTTCCCAATATTTATCAAGTTTTCACTTACAAGATCTACCACTGAAGAAATTCCCGATAGCGGAGCTCTACAAGAAGTAGACGGGTCCAAAACGACTAGGAAGGTACCTAAAATTAAAATATAATTAAATAATAAAATAGAAACTTTGATACAAAAGAAAAAATTGACATAACCTAAAAAGGTAGTTAGAAATAACAGATACTTGATCTGCCTAGAAAAGGATAATTAAATTAATAATCAAAAACATTACTTACGCATAAAAAGATAATTAGTGTTTATTAATAAAACTATATAGACTGCTTTTTAAAACAGTCAGTTAATTTTAAGAAACCTAGTAGAACAATAATTATAGATAATAATCCATAGATATTATTAGCACAGATTAATGTTAAGGGAAGATGTAAGAAAATATTTTAATCTAAGAATATAAATTTGTAAATATGTTAAAAGGTATGTAACACTCTATACTTACCTATGGTACAGAGACTATTTAAAATATAAATAGGTAGGTAAAGAGTTAGTTTAAAGGAAACATATTGTAATAATTACTTTTATTTTTCATAATATTATTAAACGTTTCTTAAATTTTCTATCTAATCTTTGAAATCAATAAATGTTATATAATTTAAATATAATTTATTTAAATCATATGTTCTCTGATAAGTATGTATGGCCACCGTTCAATTCCTTGAACCGACTACTAAGGTAAGAGTAACTCATGCCCTCTAAGAATTAACAAATATAAAAATTAATAATATTTTAAAATTAAATTATAATAGCTAGTCAAGCAAACACAAAATATATTCAAGTAGAATTCATTATAAAAACAATACTAAGAAGTCACTCATGTTCTCTAATAATTTCAAGCATTAAAATTTAAAATTAATAATTATTTAAAATATAATTATATAATTAACATAAATATAAATAAAGTTCAAAAATATTAATTATCACAATATATCGTAATCTAGAGATGCCTACACTAAGAAAAACAAATGTTGCAAGTAGTGACAATACATAAAATATTTAAATTGTCACCCAAATGCCCTCGCATTAAGTCTCTTGGACAATAGTGCACAAACGAGAAGACTCATTCGCAGGACGCCACTGGACTTACCATTTAAAAACTGAAAGAAATACTATGAGCTTCTTTAAGATAAGAACTTTGTGTTAAAAACTGCAGAGTTTTATACATTGGAATAATTCTCTATCGTGACATTTACTTCAAATCAATATACATGCTTATTGTTTACTCTTTGCAGTTTTATAGGCAGATTGTATAATAAACGTAAAACAAAATAAAAATTCGATTATTAAATAATCGGAATTATTTAACGAAAATTCAAACTTTTTCGAATATCGGACATTGAAAATGAAATACATGGAACTCCAGCTTAACTCGATGACAGTCTATTAATAACTCTTCTTCTAAGCTCTTTATTTTACAGACTTACAGCCCATTTTATTTTAAATCATAAATTCCTGCCGAAACAGCAGTTTTCTCGCCAAAGCTCCGACGACACAAGAAATCGTCGATACATCTTCGGAGTGTTCTCGCACCACCAGATACAGATACGATCTTCGTAATAACCGAAGAAACAATATCGGTAAGGGAATTAACGCCTCGTACATTCCCATTAACTTTTTAATCGATGAAATCAATTAGGACCGTTCGACGACGGAGATGGGAGGTCCTAATCGATAATTTGACCAGGATATCGCCGTATCGTCTCCCATCCACGCGTCGTATTTAACGTTTAGAAACATTACTTAGCTTAGGCACATCAAACGGACGTTCTGTGGTAACCTATGAGCCTGGGCGCAATATCGGAACGGACTCAACGGGCCGTATTTGTATTAAATTAATGGTGGTGGATATTAGATGGAAAATATACAGGACCGCAACCGCCGCGGGTGTCGGTGTTTAAATTGATGGAAATTGGGAAACACCTTTAAATTTTCGCCGTGTAGACTTGAGATATTTAATTGAAGTAGGTACAAGCAATTCAGTTTAGCTTTGTCGTTGTGTTTAACCGCCTGTTTTTTTCGTCGCTGTAGCAGTATAAGTCTATCTCGTCTCTGCGACTTTCATATAACGTATATATGCCGACAGTTTTCGCTAAGACGAGAATATTTGCGCACAATATTAGGAGAGACACTCCTGAAGGCGGATTGTCCTGATTAAAAATATAAAGTGTTCAAATAACATATTTAGTTAGTGAAAAGTTGAAGTGATATTTAGTGTAATCGAAGTTTGCTGGCCTTTAAGATATTCCTTTATTTATTTGTATTTCATCCAACACAACGGAACAAGTCCAATTACAGGATACAAAAACTACAGAAAAAGATACCACAAAACGAGAAGCGGAAGCATAAAATTAGTACAAAACGGACAAGACTACTAAATACGGTAAAATGAAATAGTACTTAATTTATAGACAATAGTACATGTTTTATACACAAAAATATCATTTTTGCGTATGAAACATGTATTTTTATGTATAAAACATGTATTTTTATGTGGTGTAACATATAAATAAAAAAGTGAGCGAGAAGCTTACACCGATTTTGAAACATGAAAATTTTTCAGCTGAAGTATGTTGCAAAAACATTTACCCTCTGCACACGAGATACTTGAAAATAGGACTATATGTGGATGAGATAACAGGTTGTAAAAAATAACATTCTATGGCTAACATTATAGTACGTACACTTGATCCGCTTCGACCGTCATCTGCATAGTTAATAGCCAGAAAAAAAATAGAAAGATGTACTAGCTAAGCAATTCAGCATTTGATATTAGCTGCATTAGAATTGTTACTTTTCCGCACTCCACTATACGCGGAAAAGTAATGTAATCGTGTAAACATTTTTTTCTAGGGTTTATTTTTCGCTTTTCGGCCTAAAAACAAAAAAAAATGGATTTTAAACCATTTTGTGTGTGTGTCTTTGTCGCCGTTGTCGTCGGAATTTATTCTTGTTAGCACGATAACTCAACTAAATCGTGTCGGATCGATCGGGTTTTGACTGACTCTGATGAGGACGTCTCCCAGACGACACCTATTGATTTTGAGGTGGATAGGACATACCCCACCCTGTCCATGGGTGATAAGAAAACACGCACGAGAAAGCATGAGATGGTGGACTATTTGAGAAAAATTGAAAAAAGTAAAACTGTCGCATAAAACACATATTCAGCATTTATGTGTTGGTTTATTTTTTCTCGGCCACTCAATTTCGAGATAGAGATGTTCTACGTGCGGAAAAGTCCGTTTTAAGGTTTTAAAACTGTTTATCTTTAAGTTGTAACGTATCCAGTATTGACCCAAAAAATATTACCTAAAAATTCCTGTATCGAAGTTTAAACAATATGTTTGCAGGATGATCATTTTGATATACAAAAGAATGTATTGAATTAATCCAGACTTCAGGCTTTTATTTTTGGATGAGCTATGTATTGATAACAATAAGAAGTAAAATAATTAACAATAAATTTGGATTAATTCTGTACTGGAAACCAAATTTGATAACATTCTTACAATCTACTTATGAAAATACGTATACTAATACAGAATAAATTATTTAACAAAGTATAATATACAAAGTAAATGGAAATAACGTAGACACAACGAAAAGTCCTGATGAACCTGAGGTCGTGTAAGAGCAGTAAAGTATTCGACAATGAATTTGGGTGAACTCTATACAAATTCTATAAAGTTCTGTAAGATGCGTATGAAAATATCAGTATTAATTCAGAAAATACTGTTTACAGAGTATAATGTACAGAATAAATGCAAATAACATAAACACAACGGAAATTATTGATTGACTTGAGGTCCTGTACGAACTGTAGAATAATTAACAATAAATTTGGATGGACTGTGTACTGGATACCAAATTTGATAATTTTACAAGTTACATACGTATGTTAATTCAAAATAAACTGTTCATCAGAGCAGCAAAGTATAATATACAGAATAAATGTAAATAACATAGACAACAAAAAGTACTGATGTGTTTGAAGTCCTGTGCGAAGAGTAAAATAAGTAACAATAAATATCAACTTATTTTCAAAGATACATTAGACGATACCAATATCTTTTGATATAACTTGGGCCGTATACAATATTTTTCCTAAATACACATAAGCAAGAACATAAAATATATCAACGGCATCAATGCCTAAATATAAGGAAGAAATTTATGTTGTAATATGTATTTTTAATATTTATTAAACTATGGGTATATAACCTCAATTTGGTAAGCATTAATTTTTAATGGTTTTTTTGAACATTGATATTTCAGCAGGCATTTCATTGTATACTATTGAACTGATAAAGAAGATCTATGTGCTACAGCTTATATGACAAAAGGAATTAAAACCACCAGGTGTTTTGCTCGAGTAAGATAGTTATAAGATGTTTATTTTTTTGTTCTTACTATATCTTTATTTTATAGTCAACGATATAAACTTAAAACACTATTTTTGATAAGATATTTATATGCATTACCGAAAACAATTATGCTGTATCACAAATCAGATTCAAATCAATGCATAATATAATAGATTTTTAAATGTTCTTCATCAAAGAACTATTTCATTCTTTTAAATTTTGGCAGTACGAGTATAATTTCTTATATCATCTTCTCCATATTAAAATTCCATATAAGTTGATTATCTATTATAACATCTAAATATTTCATTTCATGTGTGAATGAAATTGAATTGAAACATCACCATATAACTGGTGTATATAACCACCAATGAGACTTATCTATAGTTGAACTTTGTACAGTTCATCATAAATCACCCTGTATATGCAAGTCACGCTTTTCTATGTAGCTTTATGTTATTAACTAAAATTCCTCCTGCCTGTAGCTACTCTACAACACGTCATTTTTGCAAATTCCATTTCGTAACTTATTTGGTTGTTGCCACTAGAATAAACATTATCCAGCTGAACAAACGTGCTGTAGGGTAAGGAATCCTTGGTAAAATTGTCCACTTGAGTAAACACCTTTAAGGATTACGTCAAATTATGCAATTCTGAGGCAGCATATCCGTGAATATATGTAGATACAATGCATTTCTCGTTGGAGTTACGTTGAATATTTAGCTGCAATATGAAAAGTTTCTGTATTGGTAAGTTATGCTTCATAAATAATTTATGTATACACTAAAACTATTTGTTTCAAATGCATGGACGGTTTAAATGATATACAAAGTCTAACAGTGGGTTGTAGTCAGGTTAACACCATATGTGCTGTATTATCTTTCTTAATGTCCTAAACATGTTATAAAATAAACAGTTTTAAAACCTTAAAACGGATTTTTATACGTAGAACATCTCTACCTCGAAATTGAGTGGCAGAGAAAAAATGAATCAACACATAAATGCAGAATATGTGTTTTATGCGACAGTTTTACTTTTCTCAATTTTTCTCAAATAGTCCACCATCGTGCTTTCTCATGACCCATAGACAGGGTGGGGTGCATCCTATCCACCTCAGAATCAACAGATGTCGTCTGGTAGGCGTCCCTAATCAGAATAAGTCGAAACCTGATCGATCCGACATGATTTAATTGAGTGATCGTGCCAACAAAAAAATTCTCAAATAGTCCACCATCGTGATTTCTCATGACCCATGGACAGGGTGGGGTGTATCCTATCTACCTCAAAATCAGTAGGTGTCGTCTGAGAGACGTCCCCGGTCAGAATCAGTCAAAACCCGATCAATCCGACACGATTTAGTTGAGTTATCGTGCTAACAACAATAAATGCCAACGACAACGACGACACAAAATGGTTTACAAACCATTTTTTTTTATTTTTAGGCCGAAAAACGAAAAATAAACCCTAGAATTTTTTTTATATTACTTAAATTAATTACATTACTGTTCCACGTATAGCGGAGTGCGGAAAAGCAAAAATCAACTACAAATAGGATAGCAAAAATAACAAGGTGAAAAATATTGTAAAAGTATTCTTATTCGACTTCATTCGAGAAAAAATCTGTTTATATTATCATCATATCAATCGTTTAAGTTTAACAATATCGTGACTACAAGTCTACTATATTCGTACATCTGATACTATACTATATTTCTGGCACTATATAATGAGCTAATGATGAAAATAAAATATACACGTATAATACTTTCATTCACAACATTTTACTAAAAAGATTGTAACATTTTGGACTTTTGGAGAAATTCCTCGACTGCTCTTATTAAACAATATTTACAAACAAGCTCTAGGAAGTATTGCGTTATGGTCAGACTTCAGAATTCTAAGTTATGAATAGAGGAGTTCCCCAGGGGAGTGTCTAAGACCCACTCTTATTGATCAGTACTCTAGATTTTCATAAATATTTAAAAAATTGCCACATTCACTTGATGTGCTGAATATCTGATATCACACCAGTATTTTATTCACTTTCATGTAATAAAATTGTATCGACGTTCAAAATAAATGTGAATTAAATTTTTCTTTTACAACTTTGCCCCGCTCATAAATTTATCTTAAATGAAACTAAAATAGAACTGCTTGCATTTGGACAAAATAAGAAATTAGTAGCTGTGTATGCAGATTTTAAAGTTGAAATTAATGGCGAAGTAAAACAATTCATCTTTGTAAAGATGAACGCAAAGATCTTGGTGTGCACTTGATGACAATTTCAAATTTAGCTTTTATGCTTTCTAAATTTTCGTTAAAAATTCTTATAGAAAATTAAAACCATTTATTAATATACACAAATGCACACTTCGTTTTGTAACTTCATCGTTTTTGGAAATATGATCTTCTCTTTTTGTTGCAAATGAAGAAAAATCTTTTACGTCTCCTGTCGTGAGCACAGTATTTTTTAGTTTTAAGATGAATGGTTTAAATATTTGTTAAAACTCATTCTATTTAAATAAATGTCTTAAGAAAAAGAGAAGTAAAAATCAAATGCACACGCTGTATGAAAATGACATCACTGAAATTTTTACCTTAATTTGTTGATAGGTCTCATCAAGTTCTTCTATATTTCAGTTGTCTATCATGGCATAGAGCACTAAAACTTTTCTACACATCTCATATCATCGATTTGCAATCAAATTAAAGGCTGCTAAGGTTACAAATTACACTCATATACTCTTTCAATATCATTTGGTAAAATATATTTACAAACTGTTATTATTCATACAAGAAACTATAACCTTACAAAAAAAGATTGATTGGAGACCACACAATTTTACTGCATCTATCTGTCCTAATCGTATTATTGTAGTGACTTTGTATCAACTAATTGCTTAGGATTGCTTAGCTCTTGACCTTCGCCATTGTACTTTTAGCTAAAGGAGAATATCCTTTACATCCTGATTACTATGAGCTTCTTAGAAGTGGTCGATTTTCCGGAAGGAGCCAGCCAATCGTGCTGAAAGCAACTAACATCAACTACAGAGGCGTACTGGAAATATTCTCAGATCTAAATATAAATTCTGACATTAACAATGTCTTAAGTAAAAGTAAAATTAAAGATAAATATAAAATACATGTTCTTCATATATTTATAGATCATATTGATCATAAATATATATACCCAGATATTTATTATTACCCCAATATTTCTTATTTAACATAAATCTCATGCTAAAATATCACTTTCCTGTAAAGATTTTAAGAATGCGGTGAATATTCAGATCAGTTGACTAATGTAGATCTAATACAAGTGAAGCACTTTGCTCCGCATCAACAACGTATATGACTGACCTATAGTATTCTACTATAGATGTTACTGGATAACGTCATCCAAGTCTCAGGCAACGGACAGTCGTCGCAGGCCGAGATTTTAGGGGATGAATGTTCTCGATTTCTGTATGTCTAAACTAAACTAAACTTTTAATAGGAATAAACAACTGATAACATATTTAGGGTTAGAATTTATGTCTAACTGCAGATGACCTTGCCAGATTAGGGACCAGGGAAAACCTCTATGGACCAGAACCGGCAGTGGGAATAAGTCGGAATCTGATCAGAGACCGCATCGATGGCTGGGCTAGAGACCAGATGGAGAGGAGTAGCAGGTTGTCGAATAACCAAACTCTTCATCGAATACTCAGAGATTGAGAAGTGGGCCCAAGAATTTATTAAATTGAACAGGCACAAAGCCATAACTCTGGCAGGAATCATAACGGGACACCATAGTATCCTGAATGCAAATAAGCACAAACTGAGGCTGACTGACAGCCCGGCCTGCAGATACTGTAAAGAAGACGAGGAAACCTCGATTCATCTTCTTTACACTTGTTCCGCACTCGAAGAGAAGAGGTACCTTATATTAGGGACCTATGTTATCCTAGAGGAGGTGAGGCTTAAGGCGGGGGACGTGCCTAAATATATCCTTTTATGGGATAGCATTTTTGGTTAATGACCCGTATAAGAGAGGATCGCCAAGGAACTACCCATGCGATTAGTTGCTGATGAGGCCCAAACTCATATAACATAATAATAATAGGGTTAGAAGAATTAATTTCCGTGTTTTAGTTCGGTTTTTAATGGGTTTTTCACAATTACATGAAATTGTAAATTATCAAATGAGCTTTACATCTAAATAAGCCAATTGTAGCATTGATGGGTATTTTTCAAACACAGTTTATCAAAAAACATATAAGTAACGTTGTGTCATAGTAATCTTCAAAATTCTGGTGTCGAAAATAAATCTTGATGCCTCAATCCCCCAACATCCTGTAGATAATTTCCTTTTGCAGGAAAGATCTACAAAATTTAAACGAATATGAATTTGCATGTAATCTCTAAGAAACGTATACTGGTTTCCTCGAATATTATCTTCCCATGTATTTTCTTCGATTCACTTTTTCAAATTTAGTTGCCGTTAATTTTTATACTAATAATTTTTAATATATTTGTCAACATCTTATTTTGAAACGCATTTGCCTTAGAATTTCTGTAATTTTTAACAAGATGGAGCTACAGCTCATACTCCAAGTGTATCAATGGAAGTCGTTAGAGTGGTGTTCCCTGGAAAAATGATCTGTAAACGGGGCGGCATTAATTGGACGCCCAGAAGACCAGATTTAACGCTGATGGATTTCGTCTTATGTACATTATATCTTATGTACATATAAGATGCACATTGACCCTATTTTTCATATATAATTTTCTCTATATTGTAAATTTAAATAAAAAGTATTGAATGTAAATATTCTTTTTAATAACCGAGTTTTATTCACCCAATAAACGGAAAACGTTGTATTAAAAAATTCGTAGTGTCTAAAAAAACTATTAGGGCTGTATTATGTTTAGGGTGACTTAGCAGATACTATAAGGGTTATCTGTGATGAATATCGAGGTTTCACATGGCATACTGGGGGTGTGGCATTTTTTTATTTATTTTCCCTAAAGATCTTGTCCTTCTTTCATAAAAAAAAAATCATGGTGCCTATAAAAATAACATTAGAGCGATCTTATGTTCGAGGTAACTTAGTAGAGATTATAAGGGTTTTTTATGGTGAATATCGAGGTTTTATAGGGCATACTAGGGATGTAACATTTTTTTTATTTATTCTCCCTAAAAATTTTGTTCTTCTTTAATTAAAACTCGGAGCGCCTGTAAAAAATATTGGAGCGGTTTTGTGTTTAGAGTGATTTAGTAGAGATGATAAGGGTTGTTTGTGATGCATATCGATGTTTCAGGTGGAATATTCGGAGTGTGGTATTTCTTTTCATTTATTCTTCCTACAAATATCCTTTCATTAAATCGTGGCGTCTGTAAAAAATATTAGGACAGTTTTATGTTCAAGATGACTTAATAGAGGCGATGAGGGTTGTGTGTGATGAAATTGAAGGTTCTAGAAAGTATACTGGGTGGCATAGTATTTTTGTCATTATACTCATTATAGGTATAATGATATATATAATGACATATAGTATATGTCATTATATATATCATTATACCTAAAATCCTTGTGATTTTTTCATGAAAAAATCGTAACGTCTATAGAAAACGTATTAGGGGAGTTTTACCTTTACGCTGACTTAGTAGAGACTCTAGGGCTTATTGCTGATGAATATCGAAGTTTCAAGAAGTCTACTGTGGTTGTAGTGTTTTTTTTTAATTTTCTCTCTCTAATAGTCTTGTACTTTTACATTAACAAATTTATAGTGACTGTGAAAAATATTAGGGTAGTTTTCTGTCTTGGTAAAGATAACTTGGTAGAGATTATAAGAGTTGTTTGTGGCAAATATCGAGGTTTTACATGGAATACTGGAGGTGTGGGATTTTTAAAATTTATTCTTCCTAAAAATCTTGTACTTTTTTCATTAAAAAATGGTATCGTTTGTAAAAAATATATTAGAGCAGTCTTATGTTTAGGGGCCACTTAGTAGTAACTATAAGAGTTGTTCGTGGTGAATATCGGAGTTTCAGATGGCATTTTAGGGCTGTGGTGTTTCTTTTCTTTTATTCTTCCTAAAAATATTGTCCCTTCATTAAAAAATCATTAGTTAAAAAAGTAGCGTCTATAAAAAATATTAGGACAGTTTTATGTCCAGAGTGACTTAATAGAGGATATAAGGGTTATCTGTGGTTAAAATGGGGGTTCTAGAAAGTATACTAAATTTTTGTGATTCTTTCATGAAAAAACCGTAGCGTCTGTAGAAGAAGTATTAGGATTATACTTTTAGGGTAACTTAATAGAGACTCTAGGGAGTGTTGTTGATGAATATCGAGGTTTCAAAAAGTCTACTGTTGTAGCGTTTTATTTATTTTCTCTCTCTAAAAATCTTGTACTTATTTCTTAACAAATTTGTAGTGACAAAAATATTAAGGAAGTCTTATGCCTAAGGTGACTTAATAGAGACTATAAAGGTTGTCTGTGATGAATAACAAAAATCGTAACAGGAGCATGCTGTAAACAAAATTAGAAAGTGTTATTTCAGCATACTTTCGATCAGTATAAAACTGAACGTTTGCATCATTACATCGTCAATTTCGTCTCCAACAATGTGTTAAATTTCGATCTGCAGCATTGGATAGACCGAGGGAGGACGGGTGAGATATCTGTGACAAATGGAAGTATTATGTACAAGGAGCACCAAACGCAGACGAGCAATCTGCGAATGTATTGTTCACTTCAGTTTGTGTATCTGTCTGGTGTTTGTGAGTGTAATTCAGACAGCTGATGTGCCCGTGATTGATGAAAGAAGTCTGCTCAATGCCGATAAGAACGATTAATGTAATATTCAGGCTGCCGTTCGTCTATTCCTTTGGCCCGAAGTTCCCGAACAAACTGTGAGATGCTCAGAACTGTGGATTGGGACCGGGCAAACTTTGATGCCATCCAAATTGAATATTTCGGCCTAGATCGCGTACTTAAATTAGTTTACAAGTTTTCGTGTAGTAAACGAATGGGCGGCGGTGGATTTTGATGAAGCAGCAACAGGTACATCGGCGATATAAAGGCCGACTAGAATTGCTTTTCCGTCAATTTACTTCCGCTCCATACAAAGTATTTTTTCAATATTATATCGTTGTATAAAGTAAGAGGGTATTGTCTATATCTATACCTACTATTAGAGCTGTTCATTCATGTGCTTTCCACGTACATTGTGATACTTACTAACATTTTAAAGCCATACAGGCAATAAAATGATTTAGTCAAATAATAAAGTTTAAAAAAAGCGACCCAAACCACATTTTATATCCATTTGGTATTATTTAACTCTTCTTTTGCTATAGAAGCTTGAATTGGAATTCAACCATTAATCATAATTAAGGCGTCTATTTCAGCGAGCCGTAACAGAGACGGACTAGCAATCGATACGCTGCCAATATCCGTTTCTATAGCAACAACATGGCCATCGCATGTTACACAGAGGCCTGTTATGAGTTTGTTTTCGAACGAATTATTAATTCGTCTAAAGAAAGTAATGTAACAAGACATGTGAAAGCTATGATTCGTCTAGCGGTCTTAATCCAACACTACACTAATTTCTTGAAATATATTGCAAAACATTCGGATCCACGTTAGTGAAAATGTTGTGTACTTCATTATAGACGAAGCAACTGACGCATGTGATCGTTCAGTGGCAAATTCTTTAATTGGTCGATTAAATCCTAGTGACGGCCATTTAATGGTTTCTAAGACATTAAAGAGACCCAACCACAAAACAATTGTATAATTTATGACTGAGTGCTTCCACTGTGTATGGTCAGATCAAGACAATTCTCAGAAAGTATCAGTAATACAAAAAGCATATTTGTTAACTGAAACTTTGCAAATGTGACACACTTTACATGTGAAATATTAGAAACAATTATAAGCTGTTTCCTTTTAGCTAACGAGGTAATAGAAAATGGGGACAAAATGGTAAAATCGCCTACTCCGAGAAGCTCTGCCAAACACATATTTACCTTCTAAACTAATTGTCAAGAGGAGAATTTGGATAGAAACTATAGCTAATTATGATAAGCATTTTAAGGAATTAACAATAAGACGTGCTATCTTTAAATTTAATCCCAAAGAAAACAATAGTAGAGAACACATTGCAAAACTTATTGCAACTAAAAATCATACGAGATTATGTCCTTAACATTAACAGTAACTATTCTTAATTACTGCAATAAAGAAACTAGAAACATATGGTTTTCGTCACAAGAACAGTTTACGGTATTAAATGCTGTTAAACAAAGAATAAACAATCGCAATACACATGAACTCAGTACTGTTATTAAAAGCCGTTGTTGGATTTACAATTGAGGCTAAAAATATGAGCTGTATCGTCACAAAAAATAACAGCCATATTTAGTCTGGTTGTAAGCATGCCAGATGTATACCAAACGGTAGTACTGATCTCAGCATAATTCCTTGTCGGACGAATGATATCATAAGGGATAAGTCCGTTTGTGTAAATGTGTAACAAATAGCCTGTAAATATAATGATTTAATGTAAATATGATTTAATTATTTGATACATAGGATGTGGGTGTTTTTTAGTTTATGATGTAGACTTATTCGAGAGTCTGAGATATGTCGCGAGAGATGGCGCAGCTGAGCAATATCTCTTCCCTTCTGGGTATCTACCAATTTTATTTACTATCCTATAAACTTTCTTAATGGATTTATGCAGGCTCTTGAAACCAAACTAGTGGTTTAGAATCAGTTGCTCTTTTTCCATAATTGGCTGCAGCCTTTCGAGTAACGATTTTTCAGATATCTTTGATATTATTGGTAATCGGCTGATTGGTCTATATAACGTGACTTGATCTATTGGTTTACCAGGTTCTGAGATCATTATCATCTTCCAATCATGCGGAAAGTATTTGACTCTGATCATGTTTTAAATGTTTGTATTAGAGCTTTAAATGCTTTTTCTAGAAGTTCTTACAACACCTTTCTAGTAATCAGGTCAAATCGGGGGGCTCCATTGGAATGAATTATATGCATAATGACCTCGATATGGTGCCTCAAGACCTATTTTGTCTTCATTTTCTATTTCGTATACAACGCTTTCGTATGCAACGATATTCAAATAAGAATCTTAGTTGAATCATCGTTTGAAAATTACATAAAAATTGTCGAAACTGCAGTCACGTTTCTGTGAGAATATAGTGGTATAACATTTAGTAGTTGTTTTACTCATTTCCGTTGTGCATTATGAAGTACCACAGAGTAACAGCTTCCTCGATTAATATTCTATTTTCATTATTTCTAAATATTAATACATCAAGAAATGGTAGTTGTTCATTGTCGCCAATTTCACATGTGAAATTTATTGATGCGTCAATATTATTTGATTTTGAAATAAGACTATCTATATCTATTTTTGTAGTATCGAAAACCATGAAACATTAACCATATATCCGAACCATACTTTAGGAAAATAATCGAATTTTTATTTGGCTTCCCTATCAAATCTATTTATAAGCGGTTCCTTATCAAATCTATTCAGGTCGAAGGTAATAGGGAATCAGTCATTGCAGTCTCTTTGTCTTGGTAGAAACATTTATTATAGAATATGAAGCATTTTATCAAATTCATACCAAAACCAGTTACAGTAACATATTCGTCGTTGATTTCTTAAGTGAAGCCTTTCAGTTTGAATAATATCCTGAGATATATGAGATGGTTCAGATAGCACAAATCAAAGTTTGTGCTATCGAAACACTTTAAAATAATAAACATATATCAAAAAAGACCAAAATTTCACATTGTTGCTGTCTAAAGACCTGTTGAATTCCCTACTGTGCAGTTCCTTTCCCAACCATCTTGTGATGTTCAATTACTCCTCGCTTGTTATATAGCAGATGTGCTTCGAGTGTATGCTCCTGAGGCACCCTACAAGGACCCCAATCAAGATAAAACAATATTTCTGTTTCTCATTACACAATTTTCAGGTTTGAAATATCCTCTGCAATAGATAAATTTTCGAATACCTTTGTTAATTATTTCGACAAATTATAAGTTGGTGAACCAACTGCCAAGAAGATTGAGCGCACCTATTTCCTTGGCTCATAATTATTCTGTGCATAATACAATCTAGAAAATATATGAAATTTATCGTTTTATTAATTTTTAACAAAGAAGAGATAAAGTTGTTGCATATTTTCAGTGATTTTTACTTCTGAAATAATTTTTAACAAAAGGTATCCTCAAAGTAACTGATCTCCTGTTTCTGTTGATGCATTGAAGATTTTAGCTTCTTTCCAGGATTATTTATATTTTTTCTTCATGTGACATCACTCTGGCGAATAGCTCAAATAATTTGTGGTAGATGACGAGATTTCGAAATATTTTGTTCATTTTTACGAGACGCCTGACAGTCTCATTAAGTCAAAGACTACTACTGTCTCCAGGAAGTCGATCTATGTTATGTATGTTCAATCTAAATTGGGTTGTCTTTGAGACTTTCGTATTTTCGACAAAATTGCTGTTCTATGTATGTCTATCAATTTCCTTCCACAAAAAAAATTCTCGATAAAAAATCTAAAAAAAAAATCAAACACGTAAGAAAAATAAATAAATACGATGGTGGCTTCGAATTTCCCTTAATCCAGAAATTCTCTAAGTAAGCACGAATTTTGAAGTTGTTACTTTCAACCTCAAGTTCGGAAATATTTTTCGCTTTTATGAGAAAAACGTGACTTTAGTATTTTTAACAAAATTATATTATATGTTCACCGTTTTTCTTCTACAAAAAATAATTTTCTTGAAAAAAAAAATCTCAAAAAAATCATACGTACGTGAGAAAGATAGGAAAATTTAATAGCGCCTTCGGATTTCTTTTAAGTCTGAGAGTACACCAGGTAGGTACGAATTTCGAAATTGTTACTTGTTGTTACTTTGAATCTGAATTTCGAAAACACTTTTTCGTTTATACGAGAAAACCGACAGTTTCTCATTAGAACGAAAATTGCTACCGTGTGCAAGATTATGTCAATTTACGTTATATTCAACCTAATTTGAGTAAATTTTGACACCTTCCAATGATTCCAACGAACGATATCCTTGTCCAACGATTTCCCTCCAAAAAAAATCATCATTTTCTCGAGAAAAATAGAAAAAAATTCATACATATGTAAGAAAGAGAGACAAATTCAATAGTTTCTTAGTGTCGGGAATTCCCTAGGTAGGTATAAATTTCGAAGTTGTTACTTTGAACCTGAAGTTAAAAAAAACATTTTCGTTTTTACGAGAAAATGAACACTTTCACATTAAAACGGAGATTGTTACCATGTCTATGAGGTCGATTTTCATTCCATTCAACCTAATTTGAGGTCGACTATTCAAGATGGCAGTAGAACTAGTGTCAGTATAGGCTCCTTGTCAAAAAGGCATTTAATTAAGGTGAAAGAGTGACAAATTATCCGTTAGGGCGCTCTTATTTCACGACAATTACATCTGAATAATACTACACGAAAATCCGGCTTTTCCTACATTGTAACGTTCATTTTCCGCTGAACGATCGTAAAATTAGAGAGAACGGCATGTAAAACAGCCCAAGACTCCAGCCGGATATATGTCAAGAGATTATTTATACGTCGAACGCTGTTGAATGGAATTTTGAGAGCGGGCACACATACACACACGCACACTAATGACCCTAAAACTGATAATTCGCTGAGCTTAGCCGGTAATCTGAACATCGGGCTTTTAACAAATACCCTCTAGCACACTCGACAGCCCGGTAAATGTAGCGGACGGACGGGGTCACGGCAAAAATGGCCGCCTCCTCGTTCCGTCCAAATAACGGCAATATCTCCGATGATGGCCATTACGGATACTGCCTCGAATGGCTTCCACTTTAACAAGCCAGACATAGGGATCGTGTATCACGTTATGATCTGTCACATGTACCGAACAATGGATGAAACAAGTATCTGTAAATAAAATAGGAACAAAATTAGGTTAGGTTGGGGTCCCAACTAATTGTTCTAACTAAAATTGGGTCGGATAACGTGTACACAGTTGATATTTAATTAAAAGCTTAGTCATAACTGCTGAGTTAATATAAATTCTTTGTAACTGACCTCCTCTCGGGTCAGACACGAGGCCACGCACTATCTCATGACAGTCTTCCATATCTAAAAACAGAAGATTGTCATTATTAATAGTTGTTTTTATAAATTTGTATTGATATGAACAAGTAATTCTTGAATAGAGCAAGCAACAAATTAAGAAATCTAATGGGACAATCAAAAATGAAGACATTCAAAAATACCTAGCACAATTGACAAGACAAGAGAAAGCGCAGTACTTCCTGTGGAAAGCTTTAAAGAGTATCAAGAAATCAAACATTTTTACTATCCATTATAAAACCACGAAGCTTAATAAGAAGAAAATGAAGTCAAAATAGTCTTGAGTCGCACCACGAGATCAGCAAGCATAAAATTAACTACAAAAGAGCCCCCAGATTTAACCTGATTACCAGAAAGGTGGAACTTCCAGAAAAAGCATTTCCTTTTCGGTGAGACACGAAGTCACGCGCTATCTCATGATAAGTTTTCCATATCTAAAAATGGAAGTTTGTCATTATCAATAGTTGTTTTATGAATTTGCATTGATGTGAACAAGTAATCCTTGAATAGAGCAAGCAACGAATTAAAAAATGTAGTGGGAAAAATCAAAAGTGAAAATATTCGAAAATGCCTAGAACAACTGACGACCACAGAGAAAACACAATGCTCCCTATGCAAAGCCTTGAAGAGTGTCAAGAAGCCACGAACATGTTTACCATCCATTACAAAACCACGAAGCTTTAACCAAAAGTAATCAAAATAATGCAGAGACATTTTTTGAGTACCTAGTGGAGTTCCATATCCGTCGTTTAATAGTAAAACATTGTACACGAAATAGAAAATGAAGCCAACATAAGTCTTGAGTTCCGACCTCGAGGTCATCAAAAATAAAATTAACCCCAAGAGACCCCCCAGATTTGACCTCATTACCAGAAAAGCGTCCTAAGACCTTCCAGAAAAATCATTTCCTCTTCAATAAAACAGGAGGCTACACGCTATCTCGTGGCAAGTTTTCCATATCTAAAAATAGAAGATGATTATTAATAGTTGTTTTTATGAATTTGTTTTGATATGGCCAAATAATTCTTGAATAGAGCAAGCAACGAGTTAAAAAATCTAATGGGAAAAATCAAAAATGAAAATATTCAAAAATACCTAGAACAACTGACAACCACAGAGAAAGCACAATACTCCCTATGGAAATCCTTGAAAAGTATCAAGAAACCACAAACATTCTTACCATCCATTAGAAAACGGCGAAGCTTGGACCATGAGTAATCAAGATAATGCAGAAACATTTTTGAGCACCTAGTAAAGATTTTTCAATCATTTAATAGCAAAACGCTGTACACGAGATAGAAAATGAAGACAAAATAAGTATTGAGGTCCCACCTCGAGGTAATCAAGCATAAAATTAACCCCAAGAGAGCCCTCGGATTTGACTCGATTACCAGAAAGGTGTTGTCAGAACTTTCAGAAAAAGCATTTCCCGTTCGGTCAGACACGAGGCCACGCGCTATCTCGTCGCAAGTTTTCCATATCTAAAAATAGAAGTTTGTCATTATCAATAATAATTTTTACGAATTTGTATTGATATGAACAATTCTTGAATAGAGCAAGCAAATGATTTAGAAATCTAATGGGAAAAATAGAAGTATTATGCACAGAATAATTATGAGCCAAGGAAATAGGTGCGCTCAATCTTCTTGGCAGTTAGTTCACCAACTTATAATTTGTCGAAATAATTAACAAAGGTATTCGAAAATTTATCTATTGCAGAGGATATTTCAAACCTGAAAATTGTGTAATGAGAAACAGAAATATTGTTTTATCTTGATTGGGGTCCTTGTAGGGTGCCTCAGGAGCATACACTCGAAGCACATCTGCTATATAACAAGCGATGAGTAATTGAACATCACAAGATGGTTGGGAAAGGAACTGCACAGTAGGGAATTCAACAGGTCTTTAGACAGCAACAATGTGAAATTTTGGTCTTTTTTGATATATGTTTATTATTTTAAAGTGTTTCGATAGCACAAACTTTGATTTGTGCTATCTGAACCATCTCATATATCTCAGGATATTATTCAAACTGAAAGGCTTCACTTAAGAAATCAACGACGAATATGTTACTGTAACTGGTTTTGGTATGAATTTGATAAAATGCTTCATATTCTATAATAAATGTTTCTACCAGGACAAAGACACTGCAATGACTGATTCGCTATTACCTTCGACCTGAATAGATTTGATAAGGAACCGATTATAAACCTTTCCCTGAATAGATTTGATAGGGAAGCCAAATAAAAATTCGATTATTTTCCTAAAGTATGGTTCGGATATATGGTTAATGTTTCATGGTTTTCGATACTACAAAAATAGATATAGATAGGCTTATTTCAAAATCAAATAATATTGACGCATCAATAAATTTCACATGTGAAATTGGCGACAATGAACAACTACCATTTCTTGATGTATTAATATTTAGAAATAATGAAAATAGAATATTAATCGAGGAAGCTGTTACTCTGTGGTACTTCATAATGCACAACGGAAATGAGTAAAACAACTACTAAATGTTATACCACTATATTCTCACAGAAACGTGACTGCAGTTTCGACAATTTTTATGTAATTTTCAAACGATGATTCAACTAAGATTCTTAGTTGAATCATCGTTTCAAAATGACATAAAAATTGTCGAAGCTGCAGTTACGTTTCTATGAAAGTATAGTGGTATAAAACTTAGTAGTTGCTTTACTCATTTCCGTTGTGAAAATAGAATATAACATATCTCGTTAGGAACTAGCATACCTAGGTACATTCTTAATGATCCCCATCATTTTGATTAACATAAAATAGCAAGAGTTGGTACACTCATTGTGGATTTTAATTTGATTTTGTTGATTTCTTAAATGAAATAGATAACCTTATGATCAACTTTTACTGCTAATAAAATGCCATCCATGCTCTACAATCTTGCTCAATATTTCACACCAACTTAGTTCTATTACTAGTCGCCGGGCAGGGCGCATATTCATTTTATTCAGAGTTACCAACTCACAATTTTTAATGAATTTTTAACTAAACAGCAATATTTTGAATCATCAGTAGTTGTTATGTTTTCCGTTTAGTAATGATATTTTCGAAAAAACTAAGATAGTCAAGGAGGTAACAAGTATTCATTATTTCCTATTTTGTGTAAAATAAATCAGATTGTGTGTTTTGAAAACGTCATATTAGTCTTAGAAATTATGGATAATATTATTCAGGAACTAAGAGTGATGTTTCAAAATGTCAATGAACTAAATTTGTTGTGTGAATTGTAACAATATACCTCATTTTTCATAGAAGAATGTTAATAGTCTAAAACTAATTTATGGCAACTTTTTTGAAAATGCAGGATTGCAGTCACAATTATATGATTTATATAATACTTCTTAAGTCAATAATCAATAAACACTCCTAAATATGCTGACATTTCTTAAAACAATTCCTATTCTAGTAACAGGTTCCTCCAAATCATCACTTATTCGATTGCGAAAAATATATTGTTGTTATATTTTATTTTAAGTCTGTGTTAAAGGAAGAGTTATCAATAACATCAAATGAATATAGGATTTGTTTTTATATTGTATTTTAAACTTCATTATTTTAACTTGGATTTATTTGTTATCTTATATCTCAGTTTAAATCATTCTGAGGCAAAAAGACAACAAATAACGGGTGCTCCAGCGAGAGGTGGCCGATTATGTTTGTAATTATTGGGCAAATAAATAACATTTATACAATAATTGTAGGTTCAATTGTTTAAATTATTTAAATTAGTCCATTAGACATGGAATACAATATCTTGTAAATGGCCGCCTCTGCTTCTCTGGCAGCAGTCGATTATTTTGATGAAGTTTTCTATCACTTCGCGGCATAGCTGTGGCCCTATGTCCGCAATAACTTCGCTAATGTTATTTTTCAGCTGTTCAATCGTAACGGGATTATTGGTACAGACTTTTCCTTTAACCTAGCCCCACAAGAAAAAGTCTAATGGAGTCAAGTCACAAGAGCGTGGTGACCAATGAACTTCAACTCTGTGAGAACTTATGCGTCCAGGAAATTTGGTACCCGAAATATTCGGCGTTTCGTTAGCTGTGTGGCACGTGGCACCATCTTGCTGAAACCATATATCGCCTACATCCAAATCCTGATTTGTTCGAAAAAGAAGTTTGTTAACATCTCACGGTAACATACACCAGTTACAGTAACCACTTCGCCTGCTTCGTTTTTGAAAAAGAACGGCCCAATAAATCCTCCTGTCCACAAAGTGTACCACACATGCATCCACCCTTGCTGGATGCATGTGTTGTTCTTGGATGAGACGTGGATTTTCAGCTCCCCAGATGCGGCAATCTTGTTTGTTGACGTACCTTTTTAATTTAAAATGCGCTTCATTGCTGAATGTTAGTTTTTCGCAAAATTCGCCGTCAACTGCGATATTCTCTAACGCCCATTCACAAAACTCACGGCGTCGTGAATTCGTGAATGGTCCCGTTGTTTCAATTCCTGTATCAACTGGATCTTATATGCATGAAAATGAAGATCTTTTGTCAAAATTCTCTGTAATGTTGACATTGAGAAATTTAATTGTTGGGAACGACGTCTTACGGATATAGTGTTATCTGCAGCCACATTTGCACTGACTGTTTCAATATTTTTAATGAGCGTTGTCCACTGTGACGTATAGGTGTTGGTTTATCACATACGGAGCCACTTTACCTGATTTCCGCCATGATGCATTGAATGGTCTGCTTAGCAGGTGCCTCAGGACGACCCATAATTGCACGTGATTTTCTTTCAGTGCCCACAATTGAACCATTACTTTCATAGTACGCTTTGACAATAAGTATGTGTTGCTGAACAGTATAGCGCTCCATTTTGTAATAGCATACTCTCCACGTTATAACTACGACGCATCAACTTCCAAAACCTGCCGCAAGAGTAATGGCGGCAAGTTTAAATCGGCTACCTTTCAATGGAACGCCCTATATATCAAATAAATATCGAACATTCAAACACGTTGTTGATTAACGTTATTAATTGCATGACAAATTAAACAGAATGAAACGACATCCATACAATAATTTCTCACCATCTCCAGATGCCTCTTTGCCATCGTAAGGTAGCCTGATTCAAACGTAGATAACAGTAAATGTAACATTTCCAACGTTCGCTGTAGTAGTTCACAGATTACGTAAACATAAGGCCTTCATATAGCAGTCGGTAGAGTGCACACGTCTGAAAGGCGACCAAGTGAAGAACTTCCTGCTACAAGTTGTTACATCGATCCTCTCTCTTCGATGCATGTCCGCGAATGAGGAAGCCAATAACATGCATCTTAGACGGCCTTTTAGTCGACAGCGATGCTCGACTGCACTAAGTATTGGCGGGATTTTACTCTGGTGTGTATTTCATGAAAGTATCTTATTTCAGCATAAATTATTGCCTGCCACCAATTTGGTCTATTGTGGCTCCGCTCGACGGTAGAATTGAATGGTTATCAATTTAAAACTGAAACTAGATAACTGGCGTTAGAATGCCTCTTCAAGAGGCATTCAACTCTTTTTAGAATCACGTCACATTAAAAGAGTTTTAAAAAATCTGATAAAATGTTTCAAAATCGCTTTAATAGCTGTATATTTAATATACAACTATTGTAAATATAAATATTTCCTTAACCATTGATTTCCTAGTACAAGCCACAAACATTTTTCAGCTAGTCATACTATGGGAAGAGATCTAAGGAGTAATCGTACTGAAGTAAACTTTTGCCGGAGAACCGTGAATGCTTCATGCTCTCGGAGAAAGAGGATCCCCCCTACTACCGTCCATCTGTCATAAAACTTTAAATTTTCAATCACTTCAATAAATACGTAGCAAAGTGCTTCAGTAAATATGTAAAAAATGTAGCATTGTCGCGTTATTTAAAATAAATCCACCTATACAATTTAACCTGTTTAATTTGTACTTGTAATTTTTTTAATATGTTACGGCCTTAAAAAGTTGAAACATAGATTCAAAATTTGCCGCAGTCGGTATTTAATTGGACTGAATTAAGATGTACTTTATATGATATATTACTTGCATGTAAATGAAAATGAACGACCATATTGCCACAGAGAAAGATAAATTATTGAAGTAAAGTGAGTGCCATAGACATACTCAAACAAAATCACTTTAATTTAGACTTATTAAAAGTAATGAGTAGTTGTAATATTCCATGGAGACTTTTTAAAAGAAGTTTTAGGACAATGTGTAAGTAGTAAAGAGTTTAATGTAAAAAATATGTCTGATGAATCAATGTTGCATAAAATCTATTCACCGAACCTAGGTGAAACGACAAAAACTAATATTGAATACGACTTAAAAGACTCACTTATGGTTAAGTACAGATGAAACGACTACTGCCGGTGGGTGAAAAATAGTAAATATTATGGCAGATGCATTGCAAGAACATTTTTGCAACGCGATCCCATTTAATAGCATCAAAGCTAAAGCGCAAATTCAGAAGCTATAACAGAATTAGTGACATACAGTTTCAGAAAATTGTAATGTGAAATACGAAATAAACAAATGCAATGCTGCATACGTGAAAGCAACTGGATGACGATTCTATTCTGGTTATGCTGTTTCTGACTATACCTGCTCAAACGTTCAGGTTTCTTCAAGATTAAGTATGTGACTCCTGCATCCATCGTTGAGTCTATGAGGCCCAATACCTAAAATTTTGTCTGTTTACAGTTCGATGTACAGTACGAGAAAGGAACTACCAAACCGCCAAGTGGTTTGGTAGTTCCTTTCTCGATTTCCGACGTATATGTTACTGACATAGATCGTATTGATAAAGATATATACCCCACGATTTCATTCGGCATTTGTCCTAGATCGGCGTACCGTGTACGGCACTGATGAGAACTAATAAGTTCGAAACAGCTGTATGTCGTTCGGTTCCAATCCGGGACAGATGTCGAATCCTACCTGTGGCGGGTTTTATTTTTTGAAACTGATATTACATAAAATTTATTTCAACGCCTTCTAGTTAACATGTTGAATAAATAAGAATGTTTTCAGAATTAAAATTTTATTTGTGTTTTTCTTGAAACTTCCTTTCTGCAACTTAATAAAATTTTTATAACAATACTCAGAAAAATGTGCCCTTTTACTTTATCGAACACAAAATAGGGATGTCCGTTAGAAAAAATACGCCACCTTGACCGTGCAAACGTGCGCAATAGTACATAGACCTATAAGTACTTCAGAAGAGCAAATTTAAATATATTTTGAACCCTTCGACTGTTTTTGCAAAAAAAAATATTTTACGAGATTTTTCAGGTGTACCACAATATATATGCAGTCACATATATGAATTATTTGTGTAAACTTCCAATAATTCGAATATCGTCATCTAAATTCTATTACTTTCATTGTATAAATTTAAAAGACATTTGCCAGTTCTAGCGAAAGAGAACCGATATATCAATAAGAACTTGAGCAATAAGTGGCAGAGAATAAAAACTTTTAAATTAATTCAGAATAATCACTTTATCATCCCCTTTAGAACAATCGGAATGTTCCGAATATTTTGATAATCGGAATATTCTATAACTTTCATTCGGAATGTTCCGCCACTACCATACGGTAGTACAGTCATAAACTCTCAATAAACTACACTCGTCCCCTACGTTAAGAATGTTGTATTGTTTTGTTAACAATAGAACACAGTTGAGCATAATATGTATGTAGATGTGCTTAAAAAACTAGTCTTAGAGAAGTTTGGAATAAATGAATAATCCATACGACTCCCAAAACGCCTTTCACGTTTTACATTGTGAACTGTGAAGTAAACTAAGTTAGTTTTCTATTGTACCGGTTACCGTGTAGAAATACAGAATGTTACTGAAGAGTTTTTATTTTAACATCAACAATGAAATAACGCCAATTACTTCAACATACATATTATTTTATTTTTATTTTGTCCTTTTCAACTAAAGAAGCCTAGTTAAACTGAAATAGGTATATAGCGTTGACATAGTCAGTTTAAATGTTATCTGATATGATAAATCTTATCTAATAAAACTATGAATGCATTACTTTGCGTTTGTCAATGCATTTGTGGTTATTCAGAAGAAGTAACATTAAAATGGAGAAAAATGACACTATCATTTGTATAAAACAGCACCATAACCAACCGTGTTTAACTAAATTATTTTACTTATATGGATCCATTATCATTTTAATATACATGGATCTTTTGTTCTATTCGAGTTAATATATTTTTTCCTATTCCCTATTCATAACACACAACGTACCAAAGTAGCATCGTTGCTTGATAAGAAGTTAGAAATGAAGGTAATAGTAGCTGTAAAGAAATACTTAAATAAGTCTATGACAATAATATAAATACATAAATACCTTTAAGTATCACTGGCGACTTCGCCATTTATTTAAAAGTTGCTGCGTAAAATCGATATTATATATAAAACTTTACCATAATTATAAACTTCAATATTCTTATATTAACTTAGAACTATTACAAATAATCAAATTGTCTGAACAGTTTGATGGAATGTTAGCCGAGAAGCATTGCATGGATTTCTTATACAATTTCCTATACAGTCTTATTTCTCCGATGATGATAACGTACGAGTACATGAAATTGACAGAAATATTTGGTATTATCAACACGAAGCCACATCATATTTTGTAGTGAAAATAAAAATCTATTTAAATCCAATGTTTTTTTATAGATGAGACTATTAAAAATATAGTTAGTTTTAATAAAAGCAATGAAGTATAAATAGTCGAAATAAATATGTTAAATTAATTACTGATGAGGGAAAACTGGAGAAATTGTTTTTATTATATTATACGAACACAATATAAGTAAAATAGCCACGTAAAAGTTATATATTTCTAGACAGAGTACTTAACTTTATACACGTACATGAAACCAACTCAAAGCAACCGCATAGATCGCTTGCATACCATTATTATAAATCACCTATCTAAAACATTTTAGAACATTTTAAAAATATGTTCACTGTTTAGTTGGCAGAATGTTGCTCTTATTCTTCTCACCAGTTCTTTTCATATTTCAATTGATGTAGGGTAGAGTTAAAACTATAATAAATATTGCATATTTATTCACGATATGAATTGTTATTCTCATAACTGTCTATCAGGAGTTCGTGATCAAACTACTGAAGTGGGGAGATGCCTCCATACCATCTGCAAATGCCTTGTACAATAAGGACTAAACAGATTAAGCCAAAACAGCTATTCTCCTGGCTACATGCCATCGACGAGCGCTGAATTATGTGGCGAAATTTGCCGTATTTTGTCTAACAGGGTTAGCACTAAAATGCAGCGATTTAGATTGCTTTAAAACTACAAGGAAGATGCAAAGCGTCCTCTATCTCAGGATATCACTAACTTCAGATCGGTTTCGACCTTATCTTGGGTCTCGTCAGTGTAGTGTAAGTGAGTATACCTTTGGTAAACGAGGCTCGCATATTGTAGACGCCGGTAAGTTCTACCACAGTAGAGCGTAGCAAGCGCCATCTCTCGACAGTTTCGAAAACAATCCAAATCGAAATAAAACTTGATATCATCAAAACAATGCAAAGTTTTACTTGGCATATGGTAATTTTTACAAACTACTGAAGTGGGGAAAAGCTTAAGAACTCAACTAAAACTGAAACTAGCGCATTTAAATATTTTTTAAATGAGCTAGTTTATGTAAGACAGTTGAGTTTAGGGTACCTCAAGGTACAGTTTTAAGTTCACTACATTACTCTTTACCTCTATATTAAGTAACATATTGTTTATACATTATTTTTATTGTAGTATATTCTATGCATTGCATTGTGGTATATACCCACGCGATGTCCTCTTAAAATTATCAGTAGAAACAGAATGTGCAACAAAAAATACACGATACGGAAATACGGTAAGATACGGAAGTTGATAGCAACTGGCGTAACTGGCAATGCAGCCACCTTAGAAAATTTCATTGAATGGAGAATATATTTTTGATGACATTTTTGGAAAAGAATAAAGAGAAGAAAACTCACTCGACTTGTATATCAACTTCTTGAAGAAGAAAATGCTATGTATCTACGCCGTGAATTTCCTCTTTAAAGTAACCTTTAAACGTATTTAAAGCGCTTGGAAAGGTACTGAAACCATCCATATAGCAACAAAAACAGGAGACCAGTTTTCCACTAGTAACGAAATAATACACGTTACTTGACGCCCAATTAGGAGATGATAGGATGATCGTATTTCCTCCTGATAATGCCGACTTGGTTGGAGAAATGTGCGTCGAGCAACGTGTAGTCTCTCGATGCTCGGGGAGAACTGATCTCCTGTTTTCATAATGAAAGTCACTTAACAAATGGGCGATATATAAAAATTCGTTAAATGTGCTAGTTAAGTAAACCAGTTGAGTTTATGTTACCTCAAAGTACAGTCTTATGTCTCTATCCTTGTACCCTTTATCCTTTCTATGTATGTACTCTACCCTGTACTACCAATGTACTCTACCCTTTATCCTCCTAAGTTGTATACTTTTCTGTGTATTTCTCCTACTAGATTCAGGTCGTATTACAGTCTGAAAATAATACATTAAGACATTATCAATTTTATTGATGACAGAGTTACATTTTATAAAAGTTCTACTTGACGTTAATAAGAAAGTCTCAGAAGGAGCTGGTTGAGGGAAGCTTTACAAATATCATTGAACTATTAACTTTAAGGAAACGAGAAGAGGCAGAGATGTTGAATTAGGAAAGACTGAAGTTCTGTAAGGACCTGCTGTATAGGTAGACTATAAAGCTCATAATAAGACTGTCTGTAGGATCATGTACATCCCGTAAACATATTGATGTCATTGAATGATATACTCCATTCTGAATTAAATACTACTAGGCAAAATTCATGATATTCATCGGCCAAATTAAAGAATAGCCACGTCGTGCATAACGGCCCCACCGCCGCCGCCGTAGACAGCCTCCAGATTGCATGTGTCCTCCCCGCATAAAATATTAGCTTTCGGAACGGCCCGTCCATTACAAATTCTTGGCAGCTACACGGCCGAAGCTGCAGCGGAATTTGATAGTTTAATTATATGCAGCCATCAAGTTTTTGCTGGTGTCTTTCCGATTTATAGTCACTGTAATTGTTCGTCGAATATTGAAGGAAGTTTCTCGGATTTCGACGGTTATTGAATTTATCCTATTAGAGTTTCCTTAGGCATCCCCGGATCCCGTCTCCTAATTTGGCCGTAATTGAAAAATCGGAGCTGCCACGTCGATCTCGTGTGATGGGGGGTGGCGGTGCAATAGTCGCTAGTATTAATAGCTAATTATAGAGTACAAACTGAATTGGCGGAAAGGATGGTGTCACATAAGATAGCAGTACCATAAATGGTAGTGCTATATGTATATAGACTGTCTCATAAAAGCGTCCAAGCTGTAACTTCGCCGCTTTTTCCTACACAAAACTAAATTAATCATTCAGAAATAGTACAAATTGTCACGAACTCCGATTTTTTCAACGTCAACCAAGCATCATATGACAATCAACAATTTGTTTTTAAATAGAATGGTATATTTTTTCTTCGTTTGATTCAATGTTTTTCTCTGTACTAATGATATATCACGAGGTGATATTTGAGTAATGGTTGGTAGATAAAATGTGTATGTGTAAAATACTCATTTAATATTAATTCAAACTTGCATCGGAATTGTCGAGTTAGCTATGAGAACAATAGACAGTAGAATTAACAAAGGTGCAAACGCTCTGACAAACATCAATTTCTGTTTTTAATTCAATGCCAGCACTAACGTAGCCGTAGTAATTATTGAATACCCATTGTATTTTTCCAATTCTATTGTTCGCTGTCCTTTTCATAAGAAGAAATTAGTTATGCTGAACAAACTCAGATGCTTCAAACTTACTTTGAGGATCATAGAATTAGTTACCAAACAGTACGTTTGTACAAGATGCGTTTTCCCGATAAAGAGGTTCCAAATTCAACAAAATCTAAGGAAAGACACTGCCAGTCTCAGACTAAAGCAAGATTCAAGAATTTATATAACTTTTAAAAAACCCGAACAGAAAGACAGTACCGCTTATCGAACAAATAGTATTGGTTGTTCTTGTGACATTAACAAATAAAATCTAAAAAACATATCTTCGTGAAATTTAAAATAATTTAAATACGTCGAAGGACACTATTTACAAGATATTGCGAAAGTAATAGTAGATAGAAGAGAAAAAACGGAACGGAGGAAAGAAAATATTGTTTTCTGATAAATATACATTTAGTAACAGTTGTATTTGTAATATAAATTATTAATATTGGACCCAGGAAAATCGTAGAAAATAACTTTCAACAATAATTTAGTTTATATATTGTCTAGTATTCTCGAGATACATTGATAGGGTCCTATCAATGCCCTATCAATTTTTTATATATGGGACTCTTTAACTGCGCAATAATTTCACAATTATCGACAATTTTGAATAAAGATTTAAATCCTATTATTGCACAACGTAATATAATTTACTTCCAGTAAGATGATGTTATTCTATATAATGCTAAACTAAGTGTTAATTGAATTAATGATAATTTTAATGGAAGGCACTCATGGACCAGTTGTTGTCTACTCACTCCCCTGATCTTACACCGCACGATTTTTGGTTACATACTTCGGCTATTTAAAACATAATGTTTATTTGACCCACCCAGATAGTGAAGACATTTTAAGACATAAAATTGACAATGCATGTCGCAAAACAATTTTGTTACAAATTGAAATTAATATTAAAGAAGTGTTTTACACATTCTATCTAGAAACCATTCCTCAAATATTATCTTGTGATAGATCGTTTTTTTTTAAATATATATATATATATATATATATATATATATATATATATATATATATATATATATATATATATATATATATATATATATATATATATATATATATATATACCGGGTGTATCAAGAAAAACGCCCCAGCCTATAACTTTTTAATTATCGACGCTAGAAACGCCATTTTTTGGACTTCGGTGTTAAAGTAGGTTTTTTACAAGCTCTGCATATAATATGTAACATGTCGCTTCCGGAAGTGACCGGAAGTTATATCAACTTTTTTATTTTAAATGAAACACCCTGTATATTTTTACGGTATCAGATGAAACACTTTATTCTGAATCCATTGATATAATATTGTTTGTGCTTACTGTCAACGGTTAGCAAAATACATAGCTTTATGTACATATGTACTATACTGCGGTAATAAGAACTGGATCACTGAAGAAAATTAAAAAAGAAAATCCAACAATAGCAAATGAAATGAAACAGTTGGACATTTTACTGGCAATTGAGGAAAATCCTCAAACTTCAACTCGGCAAATTGGAAATAATTTAAATATGTCGCATTCAATGTTGCACAGAATATTAAGAAAGCATAAAATGCGGCCTTTCAAATCTAATTTAGTTTAACATCTACAGGAAGTTGATGCTCCTAGAAGAATTCATTTTTGTAATACTTTTCTACAAAGGGTAAATGACGATTATTTATTTTTAAATAACATACCATAGTCGAATGAAAATACTTTTTGTAATACTAGTATTTTTAATAGGAATGATCATTACTACTGGAGTGATGAGAATCCCAGACACACTAGAAATACAAATTTTCAGCAGCGTTTCAGTGTAAATGTTTGGTGCGGGATAAAAGGCAATAAAATAATAGGGCCTCACTTTTTTAATGAACATTTAAATGCTATTTTTTTATAATGACTTTTTAAGAAACGATTTGGAGAATTATTTAGAACAATAATTGCCTGTCAATGAATACGCGAATGTGATTTTTCATCAAGACGGGGCCCCTAACCATAATGCCCGTATAAATGTAAACTATTTAAATGGGCGATTTGGAGAAAATTGGATCGGAACGAATGGCCCAACAAGATGGCCAGCTAGGTCACCTGATCTCAGCCCATTAGATTTTTTCTTATGGGGCCATTTAAAGGATCTGGTGTACCTAACAATGCCGCAAAACCTTGAAGACCTAAAGGAAAGGATTAGAGTGGCTGTTGACAACATATCACCTCAATTTGTCCAAAATACCGTAAATGGGGTAATACGAAGGTGTCAGTTATGCATTGAAAATGAAGGTTGGCAATTTGAACAATATTGAAATTGATAAATTAATAAATACTAACAGATTTTGAACTACCAGGTACATTATTATTCGTTGGTTTTCTTAATGAAACGTTTTATTTGTTTTTTCTAGATTCCTTAGGTTATCTTGGTTATTGATTTGTTGGTTTTGCTGCTGTTTTTTATTAAATAGTTTTGTTTATACCTAGATATTCTTATTTTATTTACCGTCATTCTCAAACTATTAACACATATTCTTCTAAAAAAAAATGTGGTATTCCAATGATATTCATTATTCCAGATATGTCTCACAGCCCCTAGTGCTACAATGTAATGCAATGTACAAATGTCTGTATTTTGCTAACCGTTAACAGTAAGCACAAACAATATTATATCAATGGATTCAGAATAAAGTGTGCCATCTAATACCGTAAAAATATACAGGGTATTCCATTTGAAATAAAAAAAGTTGATATAACTTCCGGTCAGTTCCGGAAGCGACATGTTACATATTATATGCAGAGCTTTGTAAAAAATCTACTTTAACACCGAAGTCCAAATAATGGCGTTTCTAGCGTCGATAATTAAAAAGTTATAGGCTGGGGCGTTTTTCTTGATACACCCGATATATCGTTCTATTTAAAAATAACAAGTTGATTGGTGATTGATGTGTCGATTGTTATTGACAAAAAAAATGTATATTAATTTGTAGTATTTTTGAAACCATTAATTTTGTTTTTTTTTGTTTTTTAAAATGTGGCGGGTTTTATTTTTTGAAACCTTATCTTATCGTGCAGAAACACGAGAAATGGGTCGAGGATCGCTTTTAGGTAGAACTCAATGCCTGGTGGAGCTTTAGACCGAGTAGTTGTTTCCTATAGCGATTATGTAATAGCCTTGCTATGCGGGAACTAGTTTTATAACCGCCTGGCGGTTTTGTAGTTCCTTTCTCGATTTCCTACTTATATGTTACTTTTAAAATCAGACAAAAAATATTAGTTTTTTGAAATCGGACTGTATACGTATATAACGGGTACCTAGCAAAAAATAAAAATAGTAAGCAGATTACTTTGAGATTTTTTTACCATTCCTGCCGACAGCACTGGATACAATTTTCTAAGCTTTTTCCCTGAGATTTTTTCATTTCTTCATCATTTTTTGGAAGAATACGGATTTGATAAAAAGCTTTGTCTTTTCCCCTTGCCATTCCTCTCTTTCTGGTAAGGAAACCGTAAGCCGAGATTTTGTCGCATATATTCGTGACATTTGATTCGTTGTAGATACGAGCAATTCAGTTGTTTTAGATATATATTATGTTAATCTCGCAAATGAGCTTCCTTTACAAAACAATGATCTAGAAGCCTAGGAAATTATTCACGCCCTTTTGTTATATAGCCACTTTTCTACCACCTGTAGTGAAATGTCGACATGGCGAGGTGAGGAAAACTTTTTGTGTGTAAGAAAAGTTTCACATTATGTATTTTTGATGAAGGCTGCAGCTTAATCTTTACGTAGAAACTTTTCACCTATATTTGACACCATAAACTTCAAAAGGAAAAGATAAAAGAATAGGTATCCATTGTTTTATCGCTCATATACATGTGCAGAGTATAACACTTGGGTATTTCCTTTCTTATTTCTTATTTTGCCTCCGCAAAATATTTCCTTCTAATTATTAAGATGAGTTGTTATGAACAACTAGTACACATATTTGTACTAGTGATATGTTGCAGTCTGGAAAACATTATTATAACTTAAAGAGTTAACTTTGCTCCATTGTCAGTAACAAACTGAAATGAAAACGAACAAAATGGAAAAGGGCCGTGGGAAAAACGACTGTGGGAGTTCAGACGATATTCCTATAGTTCACAGTGAAATGGTGATAGGCTTTATGCCCAACTTTATTTCCACTGAAGTGAAAAATTCAAAAATAGGAAGGTAACGTTTTCTCATCTATTATGGATTTATTATTGATTTTCCATACATTTAGAACATCAAGTAAATGTTAGGATACTCTGAAGTATGACAGTTCCTAAATATATAACGATTAGCAGAATAAGATGGCAACAGTCTTTATGAGAACTTATTTTCACAGAAAAAATATAATGACATTGTAATAATTTTCTGTGGGGCTTGCCGGAGTTGGTCAACTTGTCTTGCTATTTTGATAATCAATTTGTTAGTGTCTTCAGGTTTGTAAAGACTGTTGTCTTCTTCTGCTCCTCGTTATATACTTAGGATCTGCATCACTTGGTTTATCAACAGTTATAATGCCATGAGAGTGCCAACCACGCTCACTGACCATTCTAATGAGACTGTTCTGGTCACTGAATGTGCTTTATTGCTCCCGCGTTTATGTTAAAGCGAATATTTGATTCGTTGTAGGTACGAGCAGTTCAGTTGTTTTAGATATATATTATGTTAATCTCGCAAATGAGCTTCCTCTGCAAAACAATGATCTAGCAGGCCTAGGAAATGCTTCACGCCCTTTTGTTATATAGCCACTTTTCTACCACCTGTAGTGAAATATCGACATAGCGAGGTGAGGAAAACTTTTCGTGTGTAAAAAAAGTTTCAAATTATGTAACTCTAGACGTAGCTGAGTCTGTATTCCTCTCTCTCTCTCTATTGAAGTTATTTCTGTAGTTACTGTTGAACGGCTTTTCCATCGACACGTCACCATTGAGTGCCGAGGGGACAATCCCAGATCGCAACACGATACTCCAATGGAAAACTTTTCGAGTTTCAGGATCTGTCATGAGGAGGAAGCCATCTGGCCTTCCCCGTTCCTCTCCTGCGTTATACAATAACTAAAATATATGGCATATTTTAGTTATTGTATAACCAAGATATCGCAGGAATATCAGAAGAAAGGTTCATGAGGGTCGTGAAGTTAACTTTTTCACACAAAGCATTTCAAATGATCTGTGTGAAGAAGTGAATTTTCAAGAGAGGCTCCAGGTTTGTATTGGGGAGGAAGAGTGACATTCGAGTAAAATTACTTTCCGCTCCTAATTTAAATTTTAAGTGTTATAAATAAAATTTGCACTGACATTACTTAATTTGCTGTAATAAAATTTGTGTACTTGAAAATAAACAATGTTATGCTTAAGCGAAGATCATGCGTTTCCTCTGCACCACCTTGTACAACTTATTTTTTTTAACGCGAATCTGTTGACTCCGGCTTATTAATAACGGTATAAAATAATATAAAAAACGACCTATTCAAACTTTTCTTGATGCTGATCTCGAACCTTTGTGGCAGTTCTATACCGGCACAGTTTCGACAGACCCTGTATCTTCCATGTGCTGTTTACTTTATGAACATCTGTCGTCCACATAACTCGAGGCCGAAACTGATCGAAACTAATACAAATGCCTTTAGGATCAAACGTTATTGTCGAAATTATGAAGGGCGCTATTATGGAGGGGCGGGATACTGTTAGTTGATTAACCGGGGAAACAGTTTCCTCTTTAGTAGTAGTATAAAGTTGTCAACTACAATGAAGAGAATTAGGCCACTGTGAGATGTACATCGCAAGGCCCTTCTTGACGAGGTTTTGCCTTAAACCTTCCTGAATTGAGCTCACAGCTAATAAACGTGCGTATATTACGATCTCTTTGACTATAATTATTTATTACCATACCATATTTCGTTACAACAGTCGCTTTTATAGTAATTGATTAATTTATTTATTGTAATTAATTAACAGTGTTTATTGTAATGAATTAGCAATTAACAGTGTCAATATTTCAACATGCTATAAAGCCCAAAGGGAACTATTAAACAAAGCAACCTTAATTCATAATTATGCCGCTTATCAGCAAATCTAAATAAATCACTTTTGGGGTATCAATGGCAGTCGTTATGTTATTACAAACGTTAATTAGAGATGTGGCAGTTTTCTAAATCCCGACTGTGTAGGAGGGAGAATATTGTTATTATGGTTTGTATAATGATTCCTTGCGTGTGCGTCACAGGTAACAATCGTACGAATCAATCAACTCACATTTTTTAACAGTGTCGTGCCCAAAACGCATTTTAGGGTAACAGTTAGTACAATACAAATTCGTGACACTTGTGACAGAGTAATGAAAATAATCTCCACAAATATATTCAATGAAAGTGATATTTCCATCAAAATAAATGAAATAAATTCAACAAAAATCAAAATAAATTCAACAGAAATGAAATAAATTTTACAGAAATATTGAGACGGTAATGAATCAAAATGTAATTATGAAGACGTGACTTCATAATTGCATTTTGCTTGACAAATTATTAACTGTCTATGCCATACGTAGTTGATTGAAACATATGTCGCTAGACATACGTGCTGTTAATTGTGGTATATTAGTAACAACTACGAGTGGTGTAGTATGTGATCTGTGCGTCGTCACTAAATTGATACAAGCGCGCAAAAATCCATTATACAAATTGTAGTTATATGTTCAGTTAATCTGGTGTTTAATATATTTTCATAATTTTGACATATAAGTTAATATACTTATTAGCCGAAGGTGTTATAAATTAGTTGCGTTAGGTAGGCGTTGGAATTCGGTTAGTTAGAGATTTTGCTAAGAGTACTTCCAAACCTGTTGCATGACTCCATTAGTTAATGAAAAATTAATAATGGCTAATTATACGAGTATTACCTATAGTCAGTTTGCAAAATGGATATACTCTTTTAAAAATTCGAATGTTAATACAATCTATTCCGATTGTATTCGAGATCAACAGGTTTAATGTTTTCTATAGTTCTGTTTCGGTAACTTGATGGCAAAGTATTGAACTTCCACCAATCGGAGTATCGTGATTGCCCCTCGACGTTGAACGTTGAATAGCCAATGGAGAAGTAGTTGAACAATAACTGCAGAATCGCTGTTTCGAAAAATTATAACATTCGATGTCCCACATTCCCTGGTATCATGGCCACTGAAACTGCATCACCTAAGCTGTTTAGACATGGAGTGGGGAGGTAGTTAACTCTTCCATTGCTATATATTAGCCATTTGAAAAACATGTGTATCCTCTGCCTTATTTTTTTTTTTCGTTTTGAATAGCTAAATAATAGCTTCAAGTACAGTTTCAAATAGCTAGTACGAATACAAAATATATAAATATTTTTTATAAATGAATGAAAATGGTGCTTGTTTGTTAACAATTGTTATAAACCGAAGTGCAGTTATTGTATTGCATATTAAAAAAACCTTACTCGATTCTCTAAAAAATACAATTAATTAGACACATTTGAGGTATGGCTGATACATTTTAATTCATGTATACACTGAAAGAACTATTATTGAATGACCAAATGTATATGAAACGTATTTTTTTACTTTATTATTTGAATTTATATTTACAGTTCTATTAATCTAAATCATTGTTGTCAACTGTATAAGTTAAGGGGTAACACCACTAAAGAAAAGGCTTTTTTGACAATTTTCTTTTTTTGGATGGAAGAAAAGGTAATAAAATAATAATATTTAAGGAAGTTACTAGGCATATATTTAAGTATAATACAAAAAATTATTATCAAAAAATGTTGTTCAAAGAAAAATGACACACTTTAGTCATTCTCGCAAGACATCGAATTTAAGGCACTCAGCGGCACGCAGTGTAACTGGTGCAAATTTGAATCTAAAAAAAAATTCTCTTATTCTGCATGTTCATAGCTAATAAATATACGTAGAGGATTTTGAAAACATTGATTTTTGTGTGATTAGAGAGTATCTAAAGAAATATCGTTAAATTTTAGACAAAAATGACAATCATTTGTTAATAAATAATGTTTAAATTAACTTATCAAAAATTTCGTATGTATTTCAAAATGCTATTTTAAAGATATTGTTGGAGTGGAATTACTCGAGCTTTTTTTGAAGAATATTTCATATTTCGAGAAAAACGTATTTAATTTATTCAAAAAATGAAAAATTCCACTGCTTAAAATTGTTTACCAATACTCTGCTATCCCAGGACCATAAAGCTACCCTTTTATACTTAAATATTCTTCCTCATTCTCTACCCTCGAACATTTTATATTAGAGCGTGCCTCTTTCGCTGGATCTGCCAAAGACACCTCGGCGTGCTTGATCCGCTTAGCATTGACTTCTAGATAAATATTGTATGAGTGGACGCCAATATCCATCTCTAAACCTTTCATAATTCGAAGAATATTAGTCAGACTATCATGAAAAGTGGACACAGCAATATCAGTCGCTATATCAAAGACTTTTTTAGTCTTGAATAATATTTTGGGGCCAGTTTACAGACAGTAGCATTGAAACTTTCATTGTTATTTTGCGTGTAGTCTCCCAAGCAATGGTTTAGCAACTCGACTTATCTCGGCTCAGGTCCTCATAAATCGATTTGATGGCTTTAAAAACTTCCTTAGGAAGCGGCGGCTTATGATGGAAGGAATCCAAGGAATCCACTGCTTGCGCCTTCTTCCAGTCACTCCAAGACTCTGAGCACTTCTCGTGCTGCGGATACTCGTCTGTTGATAACTCATGAAATAAGGTCGCCCAGATCTCATTTTTCATATTTTTCAGAGTTCGGATTCCGACGTATAGCCAAGCCATATTAAATTGTTAATTGATGGATTAACTTACCTCTTCCTCCGAGGCAATGCACGTTTTTGTAGATTTCTCAATCGAGAGCCCATTCTCTTTTGTGCATGATCAATACACTCTTTCTTTTATACTCTAAAATTTTGATACAGATTTTTTCCGTCGCAGCAGTCTGAGGCGCTTAGAAAGGAGCGTTAAATTTCAAGGAAGAACAATTTTTAGGAAACAAATTTTCTGTCCCACATTCTAAAACGTTCAGAGAATTTTTTAAGCTAAAAAAAATCGATTTTTTGAAAAATTCACAGTGGTATTGCTCCGTAAAGTGTTAGTAGACGTCATAAAATGCGTAACGACACATATAAAACCTTTAGGAAGCGGTACATTCAATCAAACTGGATCTATCTGTATGTACAACAAACTTCTTTATCTGGTACAACAGTTTTCATTGATTTCTATTCGTCCCCCTGATCCTCTGGTGGCGAGAAACCACCGTCTGACGTTGAATTCCTCGGCAGGACAGCAGAGGTACCCTCGGCTCGACCAGGTAAGCCGATTCGACATCGCATCTTAATAAAAGCTCCCCCACGCAGACCGGGACCGTCATCGGGGCTTTGTCTCTTCTTCAATCAAAGCCTGTATGCGCGTACGTGCTCGAAGCTTAAAAAGGACAAATTGTGGGCGAACACCGGCGTTCGTGCACGTGAATGTTAAACACGTATTAATTCGAGATAACATCGCCCGGCTACATCCACTAGTGGCAGTCCCGTTGATACCGGAACACATCCTTATTTTTCATCGCCCCGGTAATTCGGCTCGACCATTAATTTGATGAATGCTGTTTATTTTCCGTTTATTAATTTCGCCGTTTGGAACGTGAGGAAGTACGGGGCAAGGCGATGTGCGCGCTGGCACAGATTAAAATCTGTCGAGTTTGTTGTCGGTTGCGATTGAATGACAAAAGGAGAGGTCCCCGACGGACCTCTGACGTAGCCAGGTTGTGGTTGTTTTTCGTTAAACATGGTAGCTAGTGTAGACTTTGCTCTATAATATATTTCATACGGTGCCCTTTTTTATACTACATGGGGCCAGAGAACTTACTCGTGAAAAATGGCTCTTGCACTCGAAGATTTTAAGGTTATATTTTTGCCAGTTTCCATCGGACTTACTCGGCGATATGGTCTCGAATCAAAAATCGCTGAAACATGGCACAAAATTAGACGAAAATCTACGAGGGGGTACCCAAAATAAACCGAACTGATGTTGTGGTGTGTGAGGTTTTCGTAGTACCACGTTCTGCCGCTAGGTGCGTATACTCATAGAGCTACCATTCCCGAGTCAGTAAGCCAAGGGTCGTCGCTAAAGAAGGTTCCATTCGGCTTTATTCGGCAATAAAGTTTCACTTCTTGCTCGGAAAAACTGGGACAGAAACTCTTGAAATATTGAACGGTCTACAAGGATGTTTGAGAGAACTCAAGTATTTCAGTGGTTTTCCCGTTTCAAAAGAAGTGAAATATCAATTGATGCCAAACTTCGCTCTAGTCGTTCTTCCACGGCTCGAACCGATGAAAATCATCCTGAAAGTTGTAGAAATGTTTGGTCAAAAACTGGCGCACAAAGCTGTGTGAGCAGAGGCGTTATCGTGGTGGAGAAAACAGTCGTCCGACTGCCACAAATCAGGCCTCTTCCGCCGCAAACTGTTGCGCAATCTTTTCAAAACTTCCAGGTAGAAAGCCTGGTTAACATCTAACCCTGTGGAACAAACTCTGAATGGATAACTCCTCTTACATCGAAAAAGAAAAAAAACCGCGATCACTCAAAGCAACTCTCAAAACTCCATCCACCACATCAGTTCAGTTTTTTGAGTACCCCCTCGTATATATATATATATATATATATATATATATATATATATATATATATATATATATATATATATATATATATATATATATATATATATCCCTTTATATAGTTTTAATTTTTTCAGTTCCTCTCCAGTTATGATACCTTCGAAAACAAGACAATAATTGTGCAATATCCAATAATTATTATTTTTAATACAGAAATATTTTCAGCTCTTTAAACATTTTCTTATCCCGTTGTTTAGATTGAATTGTTTCAATTTCTCCCCAATTATGGTACCGTCGAAAATCAAAACAATGATTATGTAATATCTATTGGATATTGCATAATTATTGTCTTACAGTAGTTTCTACATTATAGGTAATGTAGAAACTTCTTTGACACTTTTAATCACTAACTTGGTTGATTCGAAATAAATTCTTTTGGAGATTGAAAAGAGGTACGGGCCGATGGGATGTGGCGATGATAGCAGGTTACTACTGGAGGCTGAAGAGAGAACATCCAATGAATGTTCTCTCACAAGAAAAACTACAAAACGAAGCTTTTTGTTAAGAAGGGAAAGACTTTCAAAAAAAAATAATTAGAGACTGAATACTATTTGTGTTATTCCTTATTACTATGTTTTTTAATGTTTATTAAAATGTAATTTTTACTTTAATTTTTAATTTATTCTGATTATTCAGTTGATTAACAACCTTACGTGAGGGGCAAAAATGGAAGGTAGATATGAAATCATCATAAATAATTCACTTATAATCACTTATCAAACCCAAATAAACCTTCAAAATGTGAAAATTTGTAGGCCTGTGTAATCAACGATATTAGAAGCATAGAATGATACTCAATAGGAATCACTAAAACCCATAAATTTAATAGAGGATTATTGTCGTATTTAGTAGTCTAAGTAAAGTTTAACTTTTCCATTTCTCCTCGTATCTTAATAATAATTCCTTTATTACCCGACAGAGAGAAACCATGTATATAGAATATAAATAAGTACTTATATATAAAACTTATAACTAAAAACTAAATAAAAAAATATAACCTCTAAATAACTTTAACATAAACACATAAGCAATAGAATATTTCATTAAAATACAACTTATATGACAGCAAAAAGTTGTTTCTTCCTTCAAGATAGTACCTCGCTATGAGTACAATTGTTCAAATTACAAGTGTACTACATATTACATTCTGTGACGTTACAATCTTTAATGATTTTTAACAGTACATTAGTTCTTGTGGTCTGGTAATACAACATTTCCTGCGACTCGAGCATTACATGACATAAACATTAATCAAATCGTTAATAAATAATATAAAGAAATAGTGGCCCCAAATTTGAGCCCTGAGGTGCTCTATAGATGCTAAGAGGTCTTCGATTTAATGCCATCGTATGAAATAAATAATGTAAGCCTGGATGAATGCGATTTTTCTAAGCGAAGAAGATATTCGGCTGGGTATTAGAAACTACAATTTTTAATGACAAAAATCCTGCATTCGCAGTCAAACTATTGCGCAGGTAATAAATTTAATCTATCCTCCAAAATTTCCCGCCCGCCATAATAACGTCGAAAGCGGCATTTTTTTGCGATGCGCTAGGCCCTAAGCGAGCACTATGTGGAGCGCGGCGCTTTTCGGCGCCGGAAAAAAAGGAATAAAGCTCGGCGGACTTTTCCGCGGCTTTTAATTCGAGAGGAATGTTTTAATTAAATTTTTATACTTGACGTACACCTGCACTTTTAAATACCTTAATAATGTTGTAAATATGAGAAAGTAGACCATAGATACACCGACTTTATGAAATTCTATTTTATGCAAGATTAACACCTTTTCATATTAAAAATGTTTGGAATATTTTCCGCCGGATAATATATTAAAGTCGGTTTTGTGCCTCACAAAGCCGGTGTTCAGCATATCTTACTGGAATATCGAAGACACCGCGGAACAGACTGTACCAATTTAATGGAAATTTTAAAAGTATCGTCAAAACATTACTGGTAGAGTTATTAATGAATAACTCCCTTATAATAAATAACGCCCCTAAATTTTGTAAAAACTAAAAATATATGATTGTTTTTATTTTTTATTTCATCATAAACGTATTAGCTCATACTCTATTCAGTGTATATATTTTTAAGATAACTGTACTTTAGATTATACCGGAAGTCGCTATCATCATCTTTACTTTGTATGGAATATTATAATTTTTATTGCATAGTTTATTTCTACCAATTATTTAAAGAGGATTTAGCTGTTCCTAGATTTGAGTCAAGCGTTTTTGAGAAATGTATTTTTATTTATTTTTATTTAGGGTTTGGTAAGTATTTTGGAAATAAAAGATGCAATATTAAAAGGCTAGATAATCTTATTGACGATTACCTTTGCCCAGATAATCTTACTTCATCCTGAACTCTTAAGGGAGACTTCTACCTTCCTTGGAGCATCAGTTTTAGGTGCTGAAGCTTTAATTTTTTTTTGGGAAAGCAAATAACCATAGACCAATTCTCTTTTTTTGGAATCTATTATTCAATGAATGATTATCGGAAAAATAATTGTTTGAATTGAAGAAGAAATCAAACCGCTGTAAATAAGGTCTACAGAGAATGATCTATGGCGATAGCAAGGATAAAAGTGCATTTTTTTTCTTCGACCGGGAATCGAACCCGGCTCTCCCAATTTCCGGTTGAGTGCTCTCACCGCTAAGCTATCGAGGCACACACATTATCCCTGCTAATGCGCCAATCTAATGCGTCACTAGGAGTCACCACTTTGGCGATAGCAAAGATAAAAGTGCATTTTTTTGCCTCGACCGGGAATCGAACTCGGCTCTCCCAATTTCCGGTTGAGTGCTCTGACCGCTGAGCTATCGAGGCACACACATTATTCCTGCTAATGCGCCAATCTAATGCGTCACTACAGATCGAATTTGAAAAAATCCTTCGACCTTCTTAATCTATATGGAAGTCCAATTGGACTTCCATATAGATTAAGAATGTGCAATAAAAAATCGATTTTTTTCAAACCCCCTAACCCGTATGCATGAAATGCTATTTTTGCTAAATTATTTATGGGGTATTCAAAAAGTAACTTCACTTTGGTGTTAAATTCAACTTTAAACTAATAGTTTTAGTACTAGTTTTTCCTATACCTTCAATCCCTTATAAATGTATCATGATTTATTGATGGGTGGCTATGAAAAGGATAATTTGAGATATTTAGTAAAAAAACACTACACACGAGAGGGGTAGGAATAAACATATTAAAAAAGGATTTAAGAATATATAAGGATACATTTTTAGAATGGATATTTATACAATCAAAGCAGACAATAAACATGATATTAATTGAAAAACGAAATTAATAAGGCGCCAATAAAGAAAATTAATAACTCAATATAAAATATTAAGGCTGCATTTAAAAATATCTAAATGAACTCCAATCTCGTTGCAATTATTTGCGAGAGCAATATTATGTAAGTATATTTGAATGGAGTATACTAATAATATTCCATTCAAATACACTTAATATCCCTTATCACAAATGTCAAATGTTCTCCAAAAGTTGTTTTAAATTTGAATCAAGTTTAATTTATGTATTGCTGACAACTTTCATAATAAAAATAATATTGTATATTTGTCATTTTCAGCTAGTAGTTATATCACTGTAAATAGGGAACAGTATCGTGATATATTAAACAATTTATTATTTCCGCCAAATTATTTAGGTTTGAATGACATGTGGTTTAAGCAAGACGGTGCAACGTGTCATACAGCACGTGGAACCATACCTCTGTTGCGTACCAAATTTCCTGATCATGTTGTCCCGTGGAATGCTGACATTAATTAATGCGGAGGATCTTGGGATCTAACACCACTGGGCTTTTTCCTTTGAGGTTATGTCAAGGAAAAAGTGTACACTACCCAGCTAGCAACAATCAATTACTTCAAAGCAAACACTCAACGTGTTATGCGGGAAATAGAGCCAGTTTTATGTGCCCGTTTTATGGACAATTTTACCAAACGAACGGCATCATGCTAGCGCGGAGTCGGAGCGGCCATTTTAAGAACTTCTGTTCCATTTCTATCCATATCATCTGCATGTTGAATAATAAAAGACAGTTTATTATATTAAATGTTATTAGTTCTATTCACAAATAACATCATATCCATCCATCTACAGCTTCATAACTGTTTTAGAATTATTAGCAACAACACTAAATAACCTACAAATTAGACGGCAAAAGCGATAGCTACATGTTTGTGGAATATTGTTAAAATGAATGTCGTTCATTTATATTAAACATATAACCTAATTTTTTCTTCTAACTTGGAACTTGTAATCTATAAACATACTGTATATATTAAGTATACAGTAGTTAATGTATAGTTTATTTCATCGCTATTTGCCAAATAAAAAATCCCAAATGTCTCTTATCTCATACCGTGGCTTGTTTTTATGGGTAGGCTCAAGTAGACTGTTCCATTTATCGGTAAGATAAGGGAGTTTTTTATTTGGCAAATAGCGATGAAGTGAATAGTAAATGAGTTGTTTTTCTATTAATCTTTTTTCTAGTTTAGAATTCCTCTAATTTTTTCATAACGGTATTATTATTTGTAAATTTATTTTAGTATTATAAACATTCTGATATATAATATGTATATATTATTATTATTGTGATTAACATTATGATTTTAATTGGAAACTAATATTCTTGCAACAGACTGTAAAGTTTTATATGCAGTAAAATTATTATTACTATTATTATTACTTCCACGAACATTCTGACGCAGGCATATTTGGTATCCTGTTAATACACTAATATAAATCGTACCCTAAAATATGTCATTTCAGATAATGTGGATAACGAGACTAATATATCCTTGTATCCTGCTGACGTCTAATTGTAACTGAACCAGCCATTTAGTTGAAATGCATTCGCCTGCACATGGCGACAACAAATTAGCTTTGTCTGGAATCAATTGGAAAACGTTAATTTAATGACTCGTGACTGCAGGTGAATTATCGAAGAGACAGTTCTCAGGTTCGGTAAAGGGTCGTCGATATTTTCTATCTAGCCTAATTGGCCTTCTTTGTGTTAATGTACAGAATTGCCTACGGAAAATAGGGAATTGTTGACAAATTATTTCATTGCCAATGGTGGTACTCGTCATAATGATTACTGTGTAAGTAGATATATTGTCTGTCACATATTGTTAATTAGGATAAAACACGAACCTAAGTTTTCATTTATAAATCTGTAACTTTTAATATGTAGCATAAGAGCTATTGAAAATTCGGCGAATATTTTAGTGAAAAGGCGCGGATAATTCGAATCATTGGAGGAAAGATGGGATTCTAGAGTTTCCTGTTTTAACAAGGAAAGGTACCCAAGTACGACTCTTCCATTCCTTTCAAGCTCTTATGTTGGCCAAGGGTCGACAAATAAGGGATATCCAATTTCTATACCATATCTATACCCTCTCCTCTATTTTTTTGCCGCATCGACTTTTCGTTATTAGCTCCATCGTACGCTGCTGCACAAAAGACTCTAATACTATTTTTTTTTACTTCGATGTTATACTTCACTAATCTGCATATATAATAATGTCAGTAAGTGTACCAAATTTTCTAAAACTATTGTTATAGTATTTAGATATTTTAATGTTCTTTCCTGGTCTTTTATGGATGTACCAAGACATGTGCGAATATTTTCTGGGACTTGAAGTTACTGACGATGACGGTTGTAGTGCAGATATCCAGAATTATGTTTAATTGTTGAATACGTATTATAACTCGAACATAACGATTATTGACTACCTATTAATAAATATGGGTTGTCTCATTGAGGACTATAGGATGTGATTTGTAAATAAAAGTAATAATATTTGACAGACTGAGTTTTTTTATTCCTCAACATAAAAGGGAAACGATATGACTACAAATGGCAAAGAGACTACATATTATTCATATGGCCTCCTCGACTCATCTGGCATGATGTCATTCGTGTAGAAAAATTGTTCATAACACGGGTACATATAACTTTCATATCCCGAATACGACGTTGAATATTTGCTTTGAGGTCATTGTTGCTGGCTGGGTAGTGTATACTTTTCCCTTGAGATAACCCCAAAGAAAAAATCCAGTGGTGTTAAATCCTATGATTTTGCAGGTCAGTTGATTTCAGCATTTGGAGATACAACATGATCAGGAAATTTGGTATGCAACAGAGTTATGATTTCACGTGCCGTATGATATATTGCACCGTCTTGCTGAAACCATATGTTGTTCGAATCAAAATCATCAATTTTGTGGAAAGAGAAATTCTATAATACGTTACGACAGCGTTCCCCATTCAATGCGATAACATTACCAGTTTCAGTTTCAAAGAAGTATGGTCCAATTACTCCAATACTCCAATATGTGCACCGAACCGTGCATTTCTGTGGATCCATTTCTTTTTCGTGAACAGTATGTGGAATTATAACACCCCCAAATTCAGCAATATTGTTTGTTGATATATCCGTCAACATAAAAATGTTCTTCATCGCTAAACAAAATTAACTTTTAATTGTTGTGTCAACTGAATTTTGTATGCTGAGAGATACAGATCTTTCTTTAAAATCCGATGTGTGATGACTCTTGACAAATTCAATTGTTGTGCAGGACGTCTAATTGATGTGTTTGAATACTCCCGTACATTTTCTCTCACTGCAACAATATTTTCATCTAACCCACCGCGACGAGAACGTATTGGTGTTATCTTATCGATAGCAGAATCCGTTCTTCAAATTTCTTGATTAAGTTATGAACTGCTAACTCTGTTGGTGCTTCATTTTGTCCTAATTGGATGCGAATTTTGCTTAATGCAATTATAAATTGTCGCTCACTATTATAAACTTTTATATTTTCTGTTGAACTATTTAGCGATCATTAAATATTGACGCCGTGTCTTTAACAGAATAAAAATGACGCGCAAATCAAATCCTATAGATTCAACTGAAACACCATATCTATAGCTGTGTGCAAGATGTGTATATCCAATTCTTAACCTTAAAAGTACGGTGTGTTCACTTCCTAATAATGACAAAGGTGATTTCCATTTGCAAAATTTAGGTTTTACTCCTTTTAGTTTTGAAACTCCTGCATCCTACTCGTTTTGCCATGAATCTGTATGTTTTTCCTTGAAATGTATTTTTACGTCAAGGCGACGGATTGTAATGTTATCTTGTATATTTTATACTGCTACTTTCGCAGTTATCTCAACTAACTCATTGCCATAAATTCCTACATAAGTAAGGGTCCAGATGAGAATAACAGTTTTTCCCAAATTAACCAACCACCGAGTTAGGGGTAGAACATTTTGTGTTAAAGGATCGCATGTACAGGTATTAGGCTCTGCAGAACACTGAGTGAGTCGTAAGTTCATTTCTGTATAACGCAAAACCTGCAAGTCCAGCAGTGTATATATTATGCTACCCGACTTTGGCAATGTTCAACTATGCGTACCGCCCTTCCGTCTGAAAAGGCACTGCCCACACCACTATCCAATTTGGATCCGTCTGTAAATAACTTATGATGTATTTGAATATAATAATAATATAATCTATACCTCTCCTACCGTTAGGTGTAGAGGCTAAATACACCTTTCTTTAAACAATTAATCTAAATACTACAATTACAGTTACTTAACTAAATACCCTATTCCGTGTTAAACAACTTAAAAGAACTTCTACAATTTCATCCCACCCTATCTTACTCTGTCCCTATATCTAAACTCCACTCTGCTTGTGGTATCATTTGCCACGTCACTACCCCTTCCCTTATGCACTCCTCTTTCTCATCTCAAACCTATCAAGTATGATGAACACCTGACTTCCCTTCACTCACGTTTGCTTCCCCACTTTCACGGTTTTCTTCACTATTTTATCATTAATCTCCATCTTTTCCATTCTTCAACTTTCCTATTGCCTCCTTAACTTCTTCTATGCTAATGCCATCACTTATTTCATTCTCTTGTCTACTCTCTCTCTCTCTTTTCCAATTTCCTCTTCCTTTTGTGTTCTTTCTTCCGCATTCTCCACTGTTATCTCCTCCCCCTCTAACATCTCCTGGAAATATTCCTTCCATCTTTCCATAGTTTTATCATCTTCCATTATTGTTCTTCCCTCCTTGTCCATAATCTATTTCGTCCCGATTTTCCTTCTTTTATTTCTCATGTTCTTCAGTACCCTATAGAATAGCTTTTGATTTGCCTCTTTGTCCTTTTCCATCTTGGTCCCAAATTCTTCCCACTCCTTGGCTTTAGCTAATTTGACTTTATCCTTTACTATTTTTCTCACTGCCTTATATCTCTCACACGCTTCATCACTCTTTCTTTGTAAATAGTTTTTCCAAGCTTTCTTCTTTGTTTTAATGGTGTTTTTAATTTCTTCACTCCACCAGCTTGTTCTCTTCTTCATTCCTCCTGTTGAGGTTAACCCACAGGCTTTGGCTCCTGACTTTTTAATGTATTTGAAATGAGTTTATTATACTGTAAAAGTTGGATACTAATACTTGTCTGTTAGTCTAATCTTTTCGCCCCTCTGTTGTTGAAAAATTAGCCCCCCTTATTGAGTTAGTTAGTGACAATAACGAAGATAAAATCTGTTTCTTTCTAGCACATGAGTTTTTCCATTTCTCTTCTTTCCTATTGCACATAAGTAGTCGATTCCAAATTTGAAGTTGCCAGGTCTGTTTATGATGACGCATATTGACTGTAACAGATATTCTGGGACATCCTGTATATTCATAATACAACCAAAATCAGTGATATACAATGACGAGATTTACTTGTAAGGTAAAATATCTTATCACGGCATACACCTGAATCTCCAGTCCTTTTAAGATCATTACTTAGTTACACAAGGCAGCCCCATTATAAATATTACTTTCTTAACGAATTTAATTACTTCTGTAGATGCTTGCGGCAGAGTCAGACGCTCGGTTCATTATGAGATCGGGGCTTATTTATTCAGCCCCTCGATCTGCCGCCCCGGAGTGTATTTGACCGGCCCGCAGCTCGAGATACATTTTTCCACCGAGTTAGGCAAATAAAAAAAGCGAGGCAATTGGTTTCTTGTTGAGAACGCATCTAGGTAGTTACCAAAAATTGAGGTCGTTCCGACTGAAAGGGGGTGTACGCGAGTGCTAAGAGGAGACGCGATCGAGAGAAAGACGGTTGCAGGCGGTGATTTATGTGGGACGATAAAGAAATACCTCCCGCTTGGTTATTTTTTTAGCCGTGAAATGCGAATATCGTGTAGTTTAGTAATAGATTTTTTTTTATCATAAATTCGGATATTTGGGGAATTATTGCTGCGGGAATGCACGATGTGCAGGCTGTGCCTTGAATTTTAATAACAGTAAGATGTGAAATGTGGATAAGTCGATTTTTTAGGGCTTATAACCGTGATCGTACCGGTTGTAGATTGCATAATACTTCAGGAGAATCGTCATTGAATGCGCTTCAGTTATCAATGAATTAGTTGTATTTGGACATGGACATAATATACTAAGTGACGTAGAAAATGCAACTCTGTAAATATATAGGTATGGTAATAAATGTAACAATTAGGAGAGTTGTTTTTTAAATATGTAATATTGTCGTGTAGTAATTATTATTATTATTATTATTGTTTTTTTATCCTATTAAAATTAACCAAACTATTTAGCAGCATATTCCCTATAAAATAAAAGTCGAAAATATTCAGTACCAAATTAAATAAGCCATAGTAACTGTAAAATATAGCTTTAGGAAATGTTAAGGACATTTTTATTTATTTTTTTATCTAACCCATACTTACACTAATGTAATTGAAGACCTTGGTGCAAAAATCGGCCAAGCCCTAAAATTAAAAGTTGTGGGAAATAAGAAAAAACTTTCCAAATTTGGAAATAAATTCAACAGTCCCAAATTTTGGTTTGAATATAGATACTGCTGACATTTGTGATATGGCCCAATATAAAATTATTGATATTTTATAAATATCACACCAAAAGTGATTTTTGAAAATCTGGACTTGTCTGACTTTTGCATCAAGATATTGAACATAAAAGCACAAATACGAAAAATCAATATTTATTTCTTCAATATAATCTTATTCGAGTACACAACCACATAAACGAAGCGTCTGATTCATGAGCTGCGTTCTAAAAGTTCCTCTCGAGCTTCTACCGCCTCCACTGGGGGTTGTGGTTCGGGTTCTTCTCCAACTCCCGCGAATATTCTATTGTAGTAACCTTGGTATGCCTCTGGTACATATTTCTTCTTAACTAATAGTTTTACATCTTCCACTTATTTCATTTATTGATAAAGGATACACCTGGGCCATCCTCGTCGAAGGTAGCGATAAACTAGTGCCAAGCTTAGTAGCGGAAAATGTAGTGAAAAGTGGAAGGGAAACGTTAATGCTACATTCAATGAAGTTGGAACCACCTTGATATTTAAATAATCGGAATGTTGAGATAGAAAATTTTGATTTATTTTTTTGGCTGGTAAACATTGCTTTAAAAATGGGTTTAAAATGCTCGGTGAAGTCCATTATCATATCCTGAGTTACATCTACGACCAGAAACTTTTTGCTAGTTCTTCTTACTAGTTCTTTCCATTCGTCAGGTACGTAAACTCGTTTTCTTCTTCTTTTCTCTTTCTCGGCTAAGCCAAAGGAGTGGTCACAGGGCAGGAAGTTATGACCAAACTACGGTAATAATTATTATTACCGTACTGCATGTAAGAAAATTGCTCTTTCAAATTCCGTGATAAAAATGGGGTTTCCATTTCCAAGAAATATCAATGCCATGATATCTCCTACATGAACCATCCTGTATGTACAAGGTCCGGCAATAGGTACTGACGCATTTGTGAGCACTATGGTGGGAAGACAGACACTGAGTGGGGGACAGTATAATGCTCAATAACTTTGATATATTATGTAGCAAATGTAGTATGTTTTAGTAGCCATGAATTCTTGACCCGTACAGCAACGAAGTTTTTGTGTTACGGTGTTCATTCGAACGGGACCTACAGTCGTCGAGGTTCAGCGGCAATTTCATCGAGAATATGATATTCGTAAGCGTGGTAGGATCCCTACACGAAACACCATTTTGCAATGGCATCGACGGTTTAATGAAAGTGGAAATGTGAACAACGTTTACAGTGGAACCCAGAAAAGTGTACGTATGCCAGAAAACATTGAAAGGGTACGACAAGCGGTAGTGCGAAGTCCACGGCGTTCAGCAATGCGTCAAGCAGCAGCATTAAGTCTTTTAGACACAAGCATCCGGCGACTTTGACATGTTGACTTAGGATTTCATCCCTACAAAATTCAGATTGTTCAAGAGCTTCATCCGCAAGATATTGCAGCACGCATACAGTTTTGCAGAGACTTCCTTGCTCTTCTTGGTGATAATCCAGATGTTTTGAATAATTTAATAACGTCCGATGAGGCACATTTTCATTTAACAGGTACTGTCAATAAGCGGAACATGTGGTACTGGTTGGTAGAACAGCCTCGCGAAATGCATGAGCCACCTTTGCATTCCGCGAAAGTCACAGTGTGGTGTGGTGTATCTGTCTTCGGGATACTTGGTCCTTGCCTTTTCTATGAAGAAGTTTGGACAGTTACTGTCAATTCGCAACGCTATTTGGCTATGATCGAACATTTTTTACCTGCTGAATTGTGTCGCTTAGGAAGGGACATAGATAATAATGAGTTATGGTTCCAACAAGATGGAGCAACACGTCATATAGCTCCAATGTGTATGACAATTTTAAGACGAATATTTCCCGGACGACTCGTATCTCGAAATGGTGATGTTAATTGGCCGGCAATATCTCCGGATTTAACATGCTGCGATTTTTTCTTATGGGGATATCTGAAGTTCAAAGTGTTTGTCGACAGGCCCCACATATTACAGGAATTGAGAAACAACATAACCAACGAAATTAGGGCGATCGACCCAGATGTTTTGCACCATGTCATGCAATATTTTCGCAGCCTGCTCCAAGAATGCGAAATACAAGAAGGACTACATTTGTTTAACATAATTTTTAAAAAATAAGCATATTTGAAGACTGCATTATGTATAGAATAAATATGCTTCATTTTAATCCCTGCGTTGCAATTACTAAGCTGATACGATAAACACTGTCAGTAGCTATTGCCGGACCCAGTATTAATTAGTTTTAAAAATATGCAACTGAAAATAAAATTCGGGTCCGAGAGTTTTCCCAAAAGTTATTTCTTGGATTTTAAAATGAAGTTATTCATTACTTTACAAAAACATTGTACAGATACAAATATGCATGCACATGTTAAAGAATCTAATAACATTAAGTACGTATCATTAAAATATTTTAGTATAATTTCCGATAAAGTTGTCGACATTTTGGGTCATCATAATCTGTATATTTATCTGAGGATGTGACCGAAAGTTTCGTGCTTTATATATAGGGTGGCCCACGACGTTTTGAACAGACGATATTTCGAAAACACGATGAAAATAGAATTTAGGGGACTTATACTGCAAGCAGCGGGGCGTGTTTTTCGCTATTACCTCTTTTAAAGAGAATCTGTCCCTTATTGTTTCTACTGCTCGCCAAGAATAGCAACAAGTATTAATACTACGGTATCAGACCGCCCACGATCGCAGTAAATAGCCTGTCCTTTACTTCGCATTGAGACCTTTGTAGAGTGATGTCTGTATAATGTTAATGTACACAAGTTCGATCTGGCCGCGCGTAAAGTGCATTTTTTCACTCCGAATGCTATCTCACTCTTTCTTTTACGCATACATAGAAAATCTCGGAGGCAACGGCCATCCCATGTTGAACATCGATCCTCGTCCGATCACCGAAGTCAAGCAACCTCGGGCACAGTTAGCACTTGGATGGGTTACCGCTTGAAAACACTACGTGCCATTGCCATTTCAGCCTGCAGTGCTGCTGGGTGGATTGAGTAGCTCAGTAGTACTGTTGGCGGTCCCAAGCCCGGAAGAAAGAGGAGGGTTAGAGCGCCAGGTTAACTGCCCTACCCTCTGTAAAAACAGATCCAGCTCATAGTACCGATGACATTAATCGAAGATGAACAGGTCATAGACCTACTTTAGAAGAAGGAAGAAGAAGAAGAAAGAAGATAAAAAATCTGACACTCTTTCGTATTATTGATCAGCAGTACTACAGTCAAACCATTATGACTTTACCGCTACGTCACAAGCAATGTTCGCGTGAATTAAGATGAAAAATCAAAGTCAAGTGAGAGATTGTTTACGAAATTTAAATTTACCGGCACCAAGGGAAACTAGAAAATGCCTTTCAAATAAGTTATTACGGCGACAAACCTTATAATCCATGGACTCTAACGGATATTAAAGGGCCAGGACAAATATTAGTATATAAATATATACATGCAATGAAATAGGCTCAAAAATTTGCAGAAAACGAAACGAGGTTGGCAGTTAGATGTCAACCAACTATCAATATCTGTCGAAAATTATCTACTGCGTTAGTCAATAGAAGAGTTTCATATTTTTAATCTAATACGTATGTTACTATTTGTCTTCTTACCGATCAGCGTGAAAATATGAAAACAGTTTTAGATGATATGTCCAGGTCACCGATGACCAAAGACACACGTAACATCACCTATCTCTTGTTTACCTATTATAGCAAATGCGTTCATAGGGATAGCGGGTTGTCTGTGATATTACCGTATGGTGGTGACGTAGTGGTAACCTTATTACGGTTTTAGTTTATTCGGTTAAGGGCAGCATGTGCTGTTGCATACCAAATTTCCTGATCGTGTTGTCTCGCGGAATGCTGACATCAATTGGCCTGCATGATCATGTGATTTAACACCGCCGAATTTTTTTCTTTAGAATTATGTCAAGGGAAAATGTACACTTCCTAGCCAGCAACAATCAATGACCTCAAACCAAATATTCGACGTATTGTTCGGGAAATAGAGTTATTTTATGTGCCCGTTTTATGGGCAATTTTGGTAAACGAATGATATGCCAAATGAGTCCAGGCGGTCATATGAATGATATTTTTTTCCATTTGTAGCCGTATCGTCTCCATTTTATGTTGAAGAATAAGAAGCCTTAGTTTGTGGAACATAATTAGTTTTATTAACAAACCACATCCTATGGTTCTAAATGAGATACCCTGTACATCAGGTTAAAAAAAAAGTATTCAAAAATATATTTATACCTGAAATCTATACCTAAAAAACCTGAACAACGAATTCGTGGTGATCTAATAACAAAATATGTAGTCTTTTATCGTGATATCTACCACCCCGAAAACATTTTCATATTATACCACGGGCCCCGTGACCTTGAGAACATTTTCAGTGAAGAGATAGATAACATTTTCAACTATGTCCAACAGAATGTTCTAGACTGGAGAGTGCAGATTAGAATGTAGATTTGATCATTTTGGAAATATTTCGAATTAACTTCATGGTTACCTATTGTTTACAATTATTATTTATTTTCAAGTTTAATTTATTTACAATAATTATTCATAAAATTTTAAATTTGTAACAAGCTTTTAAGCTTTGAATTTTATGTCTATAATAATATTAATACAACACTTTTAATGTAATCTATTCAATTTTAGGAACAATAGTAATATCTCTTAAATAACGAAACAGTTAACAGATATTTGCAGGCGGAGTTTTAACTCCGTGACCTATATGAACTAAATATAGCCTTAACGAACACAAAAAAGGAAGAGCAGATACCAAGGGGATAAAAACAGGATCCCTACTCCTCGCCCTAGGGCTTTTCTAACTTACGAAGCATTCTCGTTCATACTACGCAAAATTCCCATTCTTTGCAACAGAACATTGTAGCGCCGCTAGAAGAGACAATGTAGCAATAATACCCCGCGAATGTCATTGTGGTAATCCAGCGAAAATCAGCAAATCTGGCGGTGGCGCATGTGGCGCGTTAATTAACGTCCGTGGTCGGGTTGCTGGTCAGTAATCAAACCACCCACGTTACCAATATCTCCACGCAGAGGAGTTAGGGAAGCGCGGAAGAGATAACCGAGAATTTGATTACACAACGGCGTTTAGTGCTTTCCTCGTGTAGTTCAGTGAATGGGTTTGACACAAAAACTTAACAATCCAATTTTAGAGATGTTTCAAAACCTTATGAGCCGCGAAATGCACAAAAGGCGGGGTTATCCCCATTATTCTAATATGTAAGTCTATTGTGAAAACATTGGCTCGGCGCTCGACCACATTTAACAACCAGGAATGAACTAAGGGGTTCGGGCATCTATAAAGTCAATTGACGAACGTTCGCAGTATATTTTTTTATTTATTTCTTAGTATTATTATGAATAATTAAAATAAGAGTTTTAAGAGAGAGTAGAAACCTTAAGAGTTTTCCTTCTCCCTAAAATTATCATACGGACGAGACCACTTTACCTTATAATTAAAATAATAAATATAAGGGCATTTTATTATGGTATGTAATTTGTATTTACAGAACAAATATTTTTAGTTATAAAATGTTTACTGCATTAGTTAAGTATAATAATTTTATAGCTTTAAAATTAATTAAGAAATTATAAAGGTTGACAACCCAAGTCTTCATCATCTTCATCTGACGTATTCAAGAAATCGCTTTCATCACTATCGTTATCATCTACACGTATTATAAGTTCATTAACTTCGTCGGTGAAATTCTCGCGGCTAATGTATTCTTCTTCCACTTCTACATGTTCACAGACATTATTCCACACATCAGGTGTGATATTTGACAGTTCTTATTCTGTTAACTTCTAATCATCGTCCATTTTAAGTGCTGTGTTGCACGCTGCTACGTAATTTTTAACGAATCCCCTTATTTTTTCGATTGGATCCAATTCAGGGTGATACGGAGGTAATCTCAGTACAGTATGACCATGTGGGACATTTGAGGTTTATTAAGTTTTATTTTTGCATAAAGTTCAGGTTTAGTTTCTTTGTCTCCAAAAACAATACCACGCTCTCTGAACCAATTTTGCATATCTGCTTTCAGCCAGTTAGAAGTTGGATTAGTCTCAACCAGCACATTGTAATAAGATGAATTATCGATTACTAAAACTGAATTTGGGTCCAAATTAGGAATGAATTTTTCTCTCAGCCATTTAAAATAGTTTTTTTGGTGCACGTCATCGTGGTAGTCCCCACTTTTTGAACCAGATTTAAAAATTAGTCCGGCATTGGGAATAAATCCTTTTTTACTTCCACTATGGACAACAATTAGACGTTGTCATTTGGCTACAGATGATTTTAAACAATTATTTGTACCATCATCCCAATATTTTAATACAGTATGACTACTGTGGATATATATGTTTCATCACTATAAACAATATTTTTACCTATAAAAAATAAACATATAGATAAATAAATTGGTCGAAAAATTATAATAATTAATATTTTATTATTATTATATTATATAGGTTTGGGCCTCATCGGCCACTAATCGCATGGGTAGTCCCTTGGCTATCCCCACTTATCCGGGTCATTATCCAAAAATACTATCCCATAAAAGGAGCAATTTAGATACGTCCCTCGCCTTAAGCCTCGCCTCCTCTAGGATAACAGGGGTCCCTAATATAATATACCTCTTCTCCTCCAGTGCGGGGCAGGTGTAAAGAAGATGAATTGAGGTTTCCTCGTCTTCTTTACAGTATCTGCAGGCCGGGCTATCAGTCAGCCTCAGCTTGTGCTTATATGCATTCAGGCTACTATGGTGGCCCGTTATGATTCCCACCAGGGTTCTGACTTTGTACCTGTTCAATTTAATGAATTCTTGGGCCCATTTCTCAATCTCTGAGTATTCGATGAAGAGTTTGGTTATTCGGCAACCCGTTACTCCTCTCCATATTTATTGTGCTGGTCTCTTGCCCAGGCATTGATGCGGTCTCTGATCAGATTCCGACTTATTTCCACTGTAGGTTCTGGTCCATAGAGGTTTTCCCTGGTCCCTAGTCTGGCAATGTCATCTGCAATTAGATTTCCCTTAATGTCATTATGCCCAAGTATCAATAAGAGTTCCACCGGTTCCTTCCCTGCCAAGTGGTTCAATGCTTCATAGCAATTATAGACCAGCCTCGACCTTGTCGTTGCTGAATTCAGGGCTGCCAATGCCGCCCTGCTATCCGAGCAGATATATACCCTCTCCTGGGTCCGATTTTGATTGGCCCGCAGAACACCGTATGTAATTCCAACTCGCTCGGCCTGGAGTGCGGTAGTATATTTGCCCAAGAGGAAGGTTTTACCTATCCCGTCGCGTCGCCTATACACCCCCGCACCCGCTCTGTTCCCACTCTTGGCTCCATCCGTGTACCAGATGTCTCCGTTGAGCGGCAATCCAGCTAGACCCTCCATCCAGTCGGTCTTACTGGTGAGGGTGATTTTATATTTCTTGTCAAACAGGAAGTGGACACCCGTACTGTCAGAGGGCATCAATAGGAGTCTCTCCTCAGCTAGCTCTCTTGAGAGTCTATTCAGGTCCCTTACCTTCCTATTCATATTTCCCACCCTGTGCATTGCATTTGCGGCTTCCGCTTTCAGGATGACATCAAGAGGTGGTATCCCCGTTAGAATCCCCATCGCCTTGATCGGTGTTGATCTTGGGGCTTCGGTTATACTTCTAAGAATCAATCCTCTTAACTTGTTAAGTCGATTGGCTTCCGACTTTAAACAAGCTCTCTCCAACCAGACCAGTGCTACATACGTCAGTCTGGGTTTGACAATTGCCTCATTCATCCATTTCATGGTTTCTGGTTTCAAGCCCCAGCTATTACCAATGGCTCTTCTCAGTTGCCAAAGTGTTGCTATGATCTTGGAACATATGTGACTTAGATGTTTTCCCCATGACAGTTTCCCGTCCAGGATTACTCCTAAGTATTTCACTTCGCTATTATAGCTTAATTCTCGGCCATCAAGTTTCAGCGGACATGTTTTGTTCCACTTATATTTCTTGGTGAACACCACCACCTCATTTTTAGAGGGATTGACCGAGAGTCCCCTCTCCCTGCACCAATTCCCAACCTTGTTAATAAGTAACCAATAATTAACAAGTAACAATAATTTTTCTTTTTTGTTACAGTGTGAACATGAAATTATAAAATTTTAACCTATATACCTTCTTGTTTACATTGTTTTAATTTCCTTAAAATTTCTGTGCGTCTTTAATCATATGTCTGATCTTTCACATAGTACTTTTCTATTATCTAGAGTTTCTTGCCAGCGAAATCCCATTTTATGAATTATTTTTCTAAAACTGGAAATTTTTCCAGTTAAATTCAAATCGTTTTTTAAAGCTTCAAACAAGGTTTTCATACTTACACGTTGCTCACAGATAACTGCGAATCCATAGATTTCGGTTCCTGATTATTTCTTCTTCAAACTGATCCATGGTGGATTTAGGACTTGGCTTATTTATTTTCTTCCTAGGCGATGAAAGATTGCCGGATGGGCTAGCTTGATATTCACGTATTATTCTTTTGACTGTACTTAACGAAACATCGGTAGCTTCAGTTACCCGGACCTGCACCTGGTCTACCTTAATAGGATTTTTATTTTCTTTTTCTTTTTTAATAAATTCATAAACGTTATAAACTATCTACCGCCCTTGACTGTGAAACACTTTCTTGTGATTAGACCTATTACAAAATTAAAATAGAATAAAACATTTGCTATTAACCCGGGCCTGATTTTAAGACAATGATTATGTCGCACTTATACTATACATATACATAAATTTCACAAAATAATTCACATACATGTTTTATTTATGACGATTATATAACACTGTAGTAATCTATAAAATGTAAAAAGTAAAATCTATGAAATGTATTTAAAATGCAACGAACAACTCAAAAGAAACTAAAACGTAATTGGATCAGATATCTGTTTACAACAATGAACTCTAAATCAGACTGGAAGGCGCGCGTCGTGTTAAAAATGTGAGCCCGGCTGTTAGAGAAGAGCCATTACTCTGGGGTGGTATGCTTTCTCACTCTTACCCATATGCGCTTATGGGTTTAAACAATAGACAGGTAGAAAAGGTAAAGCTCCCACCGCTCGCGGGATTATTCTTAGGTATTTGTGTACATTCAACTCTTGTTGGTGATTTTTTTAGTCATGTTAATATTCTTTTATAGACAGGAAACGAATATTTTCACTGGTTTAAAACATCAGGAAAATGCGAAATTTTTATTTTCCACTAATACAGGAGTTTCTCTTATAAATAAAACACAACATATTGTATATATACAGTTTATTTTAAATTTATTGGCTGACTATATAATATATATATATATATATATATATATATATATATATATATATATATATATTGCGAATACAAAAATACTACCTATAAGTAAAACATTTATTATATCTTTTTATAATTTTTTCTTCATTTTTTCTTCATTTTCTACAGAAATCTAAAAGAAGCAGTTTCTTAAAATACAATTTATTGCTGACAATGATTAATAAGATAATAAGTACCTTCTGTGCACATAGCTCATCTTCATGCAAAAAAAGTTTTCGTCTTTTAGGACTTTCCTTTAACATATAATGGGGAAATTTAAAAAGGGAAGGCACTGCATCTTGTTCTAAATAATTTTTATTTGCTGATGATTCCAAATAATCCTCTTCTTCAAAATGTTTACTGTATATTACACTACTAGAATTAGGGCTAAAGTTTTTTCTCCGAAGAGCTTTTATCCATAGTTGTAATATTAAGGATTTTTCATAGGAAATCTAAAATAAATATATTTATATCTATTTAGCAAACTTCTGAGTTAATAATTACAATTATTTAGTATATTGTTCAATAAATTGCTTCTACAAAAAGTACCTACTAAAAGTATTTTAAGGTTATATTTATCGTTACAAGTTTTCTAATGCGTTTGGCGAAAAATAAAACTTACTTGTGAAATTTTATTTCTCCGTTGGGAGTCCATTCATTTGTGCAACCATAGGCACAACACGATTTAACCATTTTAAATCACAAATTGGAAAAAAATAACAAAAATTAACACGCGTCAACAAAAACCTCACTTAACACCATAAGAGTGACAAGGACGGGCAACCACTTCTCAGCAACGGGCTTTGTCTAACAGCTGGGATCACTTTTAACAGTAACCGTGCATAAGCGAGAGCATTCCAGTTTGGTTTTCAGTACATTGGTTTACAACGATAGCTCGAGATAGACTGTGGTGAGTGTAGTGACAACACGGCTAATGTTTTTAGGACATAGAATCGAGGCACCGGCTGTAATTATGTTTCTGCGCATATGAAAGTTAAAGCTCATAAGGTTTTGAAACATCTCTAACTGGGCATCAAGAGCTTCTCAGTTGTATAATTATGATCGTTATTGACTTTGTAACACTTTTTTACTATGAAAGGAGGGTAATAGAGAGAACTACACAATTCCCGCATTTAACTGACAATAAGTAATTCTGATTCATTTCTAAACAGAAGCTGAGTATTGTTTGCTAAAGATTATTAAATCCGAAGTGAAATTTAAGGTCACAATGTCCACTCAGTTGGAAGGAACTTAATATTATGTCTAAACCATAAACTTCTGCCCCGATTTCAGTAGCATTACCCTGGGGTTTTGCAGCAGGGTTTGAGATTCAGATGTTAAGGATCATTCATTTATTCTCTGATTTCCTTGCCGCAATCCATGAGAGTGATAACACAAACGCATCATTAATATACATTGAGTGGTGGTAAACTTGAACAATTGAACAATGAACAATCCTATCAAAGCACGTTCAATCTATCCAATATATCCCACGACTTAGTTAAAGAGATGATAACAACCATGGTACTGTTAGTTTAGTAATCAACTGCATGTGGTACTATGCTGTTAAAAGAAAAGTGTAGCTCTACTATATAAATCTGTGTTGATCTATGGGTTTGCAAACGTTGACTTTTTTTTTTGCTACACGTGACAACTACAGATTACACTGTGTTAAAAAACTGGAGTGTTCCCATATTCGGCCATTTTCCCTGTCTGATTAAGATCGATTGTCCAACAATAGAAATTCCTGAGAATAATTGGTTACATTTTTTAATACGTTGTGGAGCTTGCAAAAACATCTATTCTGTAGTTACTATTAATTTCTTAATATGGGCATAACTGTGTCAAAAATTATGTGCAATTCAACATACAACAATCTTTTCGCATTTATGCAGCTCCTTTTATCACTAACCTTAAATTAGTAATCGCAGTTACACGAAGCTTCTATAAACTTTTCATTACCAGTCGTTGAATTGATTCAGCATTTGCTATCTTCTATTTACTTGTAAATAGAACTTTACTTCGTCAACTTTCTGGATTTAGTAATTACACTAACACATATTCTACTGTATAATTGTTTCTAACACATTCTTATTATCCATAGTCGATTTCCTCATTTTTTTTTACCCAATATTTATTATGTATACCATGACAGTACTTTGAAATTTAGGTATGTTTGTCCGGATCCCCAAAAGAGACCCGAAACGATTTCTGAGGCTAGCAGTCCAAAATAAACCATCACAAATTCATCAAGATGGATTTTAATAACGTTACACATTGGCACACACTATAATACGAAAAACATTAGAGTACAGGAACCTACAATATCTTTAAAGAAATTACACTTTTCAAGATTCTTCCACGTAGTTTTATTTATTACAGTTTTACTCTTTTTGAAGCCATGACTTCAGTTTTGGTAACAAATTAGAACCAGAACCATAAAACAAACATAAGAACCTTTGCTGTCGATATTTCGATTGAAAAATTTCAAAATAATTTTCCTAATCGAGGAAAACCAGCATATCTCAATTGTTTTGATTGATTTTTGTGGCTGTATTGTATACGTACAATAATTGATCTATATTTTATCTCTACCTATGATACGATCCAAGTCGTTGAGGTAATTCTGAAAAATAATGACAAAATGATTTCTCAATCGTTTCTGATCAACTTTTAAATACTTGAGATGTATAAAATGTAAAGCCCTTATAATTGCAGGACTAATTTTAATCTGATCCTACAATATAAACTGTAATTTCATTATTGAATATGCTTAAGTTGTATTGAATGTTTCATTATGTTGAGCGAAGGAACGTGTATAGAGAGGTAAGCTCGACTATGTCCTCTCCCGATCCATACAAAGTTAAGAGAGATTAAGAAGAATTAACAGGAGATAAGATAAAATAAAAATAATTAAGACAAATTAAGTGAAATTCATGAACAACTAAGGGAAACTAAAATGAGCAAAGAGGAAGTAAGAAGAATTAAGAATGGTTAATAGGAATTAAAGATAGCAAAGGTCTTGATTAATTAATACTACAAGAGATTTTTATTCTACACATTTTTGCCAGAGCCTTTCCCCTCGGGACTGAACCTTTTAGCGATTTGGAGACGGCACATCTTATCGACATCTTCGACCGAATTAAACACCGAAAGTCAACAAGGAGTGAACGATTAGTGAAAGCTTCTAGACGAAATTATTCAGGTCTGATACAGTCAACACCGGTTTGACGATAATTGGAGCTGTCCTACAATAAAAAACCTTTTTACATCTCGTAAATTTCCATCGACTATTTTACCGTCGCACCTGATGTCTCTCAAGTCGTTCTAATTACATTAATTTCAGGTCCGCGTGGAAACTTTGAACTGAAGTATTACGAACCGTCTGAAATGGGGTGGATTAACGCCAACTCGTGTGAATCCATTCTTTCTATGTTAGCGTCGTCGTGTTTAGATTCGATTTTCAGGACGGATATTGCCATTCATTATCCTGCGTATGCGGGGTTCAATCAAAGAGTCTGTGGTGACGCGATTTGATGAGAAGAAAGGTCGCGAATTCGTTAATTCGTTAGCCATTATTTAGGTCAGCCTAGTTGGCAGTAAATGTGAATTAACACCGGTAAGTAATCTTATCCAATTTAGATTCTATGAGGGGAAATGTCCTTGAGGCCATATGCACTCAGTTTTCGTATCAAGCTCATTGTGCTACCTCCATTAGAACCGCCATTTTGTCGACAATATGGACCTCACTCTCTCAGCCATCTCACTGCTTGGATATATTGAAGAAAGGTATTTGGTAGCAGTCAACCTAGATCTGCCAAAAGCTCCCCAATATAGCCCCTTCGTTTTGTTGAGAGTGCGAGGAAGATCTTTAAGACATGTTGCACAGTGTTATACTCAAGATTGCATCCTCAATAGAGCTCACAACGTGGAAAACTTATTTGGCCTGCAACGTCTTGTCATCGTTTCTACTAGAATCCGTAAATTGGTACAAGAGATTTAATCAGTAACTTACTAATTTTCTGCAAGGTGTAAATGATAATATTTTCGGTTGCCTACAACCTGTTTCTTGGTCCACCCTATGGTCCTTAAGGCACTTAAGTGTAACGAGAGCTTAATTTCATTTTGTTCAGTTCAAGCTACTGTCAAAAATAACGTTGTACCTTATAGCTGTCGCATATTCAGATTATCCAACTTCCTTTTTCTAGAATTTTGAAGGATCTTCTTATTTGGATTCACATACGCAGTCTGCTCCGTATATTACCTTCCAATAATTGTCAGGACATTTTTGTCAGGACTAAGTCATCCGCGTGGTCTACCAGCGTCGTTGAGGAGAAGAGACAGGAGATGACACGACCGGACCATCAATGTTTCACTTGTGGTATGGCAAGTGGCACCATTCTGCTAAAATAGCATGCCTTCAAGAGCAACATCTTCCAATTGAGACACAAAGAGCTGGGCTATCATGTCTCGAAAACATTCGTCATTTACCGTTAATGCATGCCTGCCTCATTTTCAACGAATAATTGTCCAATGACTCCTTCAGACCACAATTCACACCAAACAGTGACACGTTGGGGATGAATTTGTTTCTCCTGGATCATTCGTAGATTTTCTGAACGCCAAATGTGGCAATTTTGCCTATTAATGAAGCCATCAAGGTGAAAATGGGCCTCGTCGCTGAAGATGATTTTGTCCACAAAATCGGCAATCACTTCTTGTTTTTCAATGACCCGATTGGTGAATTGATGCAAATATTTAGAGAACATACATGAAGACTGGCTGTTGAAATGTCCAATTCTTGTGTTTTGTTCTGAACGACAACTACAAGCTTGTGTCGTGTGTTTTACATCAATAACTAAATCAGTACTTTTGAACTTTTCGATTGTTCTTTTCACAGTTGATAAATTGCAACACCATTTCTATTGAAAATTAGGTGCACTTTACGAATCGTAGCAACCAATCTTTCACCATTTTGTGTCATAATTATTGGCCTATAGAATCGTGACAGCTAAAATGGCGCGCAATTAAAATCTAGTTCTCTTATTATAACATCCTTTATATGAACTGTCCTCCATTTTACTGCTTATGTCATGTAATGCGGAATCTGCGAATTTATTCGAGTTATTAGCATCTTGTTTAGGGTTCAGTAGATGCTGTCACATTACTGCACCTGTAATGTTGCTGTCACATAGTTTCCTTAGGTCCTTCAATAATATTAATGTGAGACCAATGGTTCGATTAGGCTTACGCAATCCAGAAGTTATTAAGAAGATAAGCCAGAGTTTAATTTAGGGATATGAAAATATATCTCGTCTCAAAGGTAGATTCATGATGTTCTCCAATTACAACATGATGGAGTTAAAATCTCCAACATGTTATAATTCTCATTATCTAATTCTTTGAGCAAAGTTCCTCAGATATTTCTTCAAGTATCAATTCCTCTTTATCATATAATATTTACTAGGTCCATAGATTTGTCTTTGTAGAATTCCTCCTCTATCTTCTTATATGTAACCAATTTGATTGCCTGGTTTTCAGTCTATTGCGAGGTTGTCACTCCGTCGTTTACGGGGCCTTCCGATGTTCCTACGTCCTATTGGTGATTTGTCCCTCGTGATCTTGACTATTCTGTCGTCGGTCATGCGGTTGATGTGCTCGTCCATTCCCTTTTTCTTTGTAATACCCTGTCATTGATGCTATCGACTTTACACATTCTTCTGATATCCTCGCTCCTTTTTCGATCCATAAGTGTCCTGCCAGCTATTTTGCGCAGTACTTTCATCTCTGTTCTTCTAGTATTTGATTTGTTTTAGAAGTTTCTGACCTGTTTTCTGCAGTGTATGTTAGTATGGGTCTGATTGCTGCTTTATAGATTCTGGATTTAAGTTCGATTCCTATATGTTTATTGTTCTATATGGTACCATTAAAACATGCGGCTGTTTTCATGGCTTGTCCCCTTACCCCCGTTTCAACATACCTGTATTCGGATATTTCTATTCCGAGTTACTTAAACTTCATTTCCTGTTGAATAATTTTATTGTCTATTTCTAGTTTGCATCTGAGTGGTGTTCTAGATATAGTCATGGCTTTCGTTCTTGTCGCTGATATATTCATTTTAAACATTTTCGCTGTTGTGTTAAATTGCTGCAGTAGTCTTTGCAAATCGTCTTCGCTTTCAGCTATTAATACTGCTTCGTCGGCGTAGCACAGTACTTTGATTTCTCTATTTCCCATTTTGTGCCCTTTTAATTTACAGATCTGCTTTATCGGCTCGTCCATGATGATGTTAAATGGTAGGGGGCTAAGAGAGTTACCTCGTCGGATGCCATTATTTACTTCTATTTTTTTGGTCAATTCACCGTTTATATTTATTTAAAGGGAGACCTAGCCGGTGCTTGCGGGAGCCGGACAAGTGATCTATGTTCCACCTACTTCGGAACCGCTTACGCTTTTCATCGAGGTAGAGGTCAATCATTTTCTACATGCTGTAGTTTTCTTCCATTGCCCTACATCTCCCGTCCGTCGAAACGATTAGGAGTTCAGGCCTAGCTCCCTCTCTTCTTCCTCATTATATTAACTATCATTCTCTCCCCAAGCATCCAGACATTTACACTTTTCACCATCCCACTCACCTATTCCCTCACGCTTTCATGCCGACCCATTCCTAACATATATTCTTCCCTCTGATCCGACCACCTCGGGCATTTGAGCAACGTATGCTCGGGGTTGCCCCTTTCTCCACAGTATACACACTCATCCCCATCCACCTTCTCTATCCCACGCAGGTACTCCCCGAAGTATCCATGGCCTGATAGCACCTGCGTGAGATAGTATCCTATCTCCCCGTGTTTCCTCTCAACCCATGGCCGAATGGTTGGGATAATAGACCTAGTCCATGCCGCGCATGTCTCTGCATACCACAGCCTCTGCCATATTATCCACAGCCTCTCCCTATCATCTCGCCTCTCAGACCCCCGGTACACATCCTCTCTCTCCCTCGCGAGAAGATCGATCGGAGACATACCGGCAATAACCAGCACCGCGGCCTCAACTGTCCTATAAGCACTCGCCACACACACTGCCGCCCTTCTTTGCATGCTACCAACCACTTTTCTCCACTTATCCACATCCAAAATGTCAACCCAAACGGGAGCGGCATACAAGAGGAAACACTGTGCCGCTCCTGCAAGGACCCTCCTCTTGACCACTCTGGGACTCCTCACGTTGGGCATAAATCGCTCAAGAGCCCACCACTGTCCTCCCAACTGTATTTTGCCACTGTATTTTCTAAGTGAAGCCTGAAATGCAGTCCCGGATCCAACCACACGCCTAGATACTTCAGTGCTCTTCCTGGTTCGATTGCAGCTTGTCCTACTCGAAATTCAATGAGCGGTGGCTTTCTCCATCTGGTGAGGAGGATGGCCTCCGTTTTTTCACTAGCCAGTCTTAGCTTCTTTCCCTCCACCCAACTCCGAATTCTCTCAATGGCAAGGTTGCCATCCTGCCTGATGACCAATCCACTCCTCCCCACCACCAAGATATCCAAATCATCGGCGTAGCCCACAATCGTGACCCCATGCGAAACCATAACACGGAAGACCCCATCGAACATCACGTTCCACAGAACCGGCCCAAGCACCGATCCCTGCGGAATGCCGCACGTGACCCTCCATGTCACCTCCCTTTCATCAGCCGCCTGAATTTTCACCGCTCTGTCCCCCAGGTAACCTCCTATGATCTTGTAAATGTAGGGGGCCACCCCCCTCTCCCTGAGTGCTTTCCATAATACTTTCCCACGCCGCGGAATTAAAAGCATTTCTCACGTCCAACGTGATCAGTGCTCTCACCTTCCCCTCCGCCCAGGCTTCCGCCACGGCATCCTTAATATGCGTGACCGCGACAACCGTCGATCTTCCCGATGTAAATCCGTACTGGTTACTTGCTAATCCTCCAGTACGGCCTATCTCCTCGAGAATTCTATCTAGAACAAGATGTTCTAGTAGCTTCCCGAGCACGTCGGTCACACATATTGGTCGAAACTCTGCCGCCTCTCCCTCCTGCTTAGTTTCCTTCTTCAGAAGGACTAATCTCCCCACCTTCCATCTCTCAGGGAAAGCCCCGCTCCGAAGGATCTTATTCATGACGTTAAGGACCACTTTCGGGTGATCCTCCGCAAGTGCCCTCACAGCCTCCACTGGAACGCCATCCAGTCTCGGCGCCTTCCCAAGCTTTATCCTCCTCCTTGTCCTCTCAAGCTCCACCTCAGAAAACGGGACTACTTCTACCTCCACCTCTCCACTATTCTACCTTCCAACTCACCCAGGGGACTACCTCTCTCATTGGGAAGAGGGTATCGACTGCCTCCCTTATTGTTTCCAGTGGCAGATTTTGGCTATATCCTCCAGTCCTCTTAACAACGATCTTATAAGCATCCCTCCATACATCATTATCCAAGTCTCTGCACAGGTCCTCCCATTTCCTCCTTTTCACATCCTTTATAGGAGTGCTTAGTTTTTTCTTTTCCTTCCTGTAATCCTCCTCCAACGTTTATCCCAGCTTGAATCGTATTGGCCTGATATATATTTTCAATCGTTTTGATGATGTTTTGAAGTATTTGTCTGTCGTAAAGTAGATGTGTTACATCTTTCAACTGTATGTGATCGAACGTCTTCTCTAGAGCTATAAAACACATAAAATCTGGACGGTTATATTCAATTGACTATTCAGTTATTTGTCTTATAACAAATACTGCATCCGTGCATGACCTTCTCGACCAGAATCCCTGCTGTTCGTCTGCTACGGAAGCATGTTCATTAATTAATTCCAAAAAGATACATAAATCTTCAACACATTTACATCTAGTAATTCATTCACTTTAACAGACTCGATAGAACTTAATAGACTTGGAGGCAAGAAACATGTTTGGCTCAATCAATAAACGTATTTATCCCCAGGAAAAACCCTGGAAATAATTCGCGGTAGAACACGCGCCAAACGGGAATTAAGAAAATTAGTGGAAAGGATCCTCTGGTCTATTTAATGAATAATAAATGTTTCAAGGAGGCGAACACAGCCTTACGGTGTAACCATAAATTTTAATATCAATATAAGCTCAGGTGTTAAAAGTTATAAATGGAATTTCTGCCTCCCGTCGGCCTAACTTTGTACACGATGTTTTAAAGTTTTTTAAGTACAATATATACTTGAACGTCGAGTTGTGTATGGGACAACTTGAACATCCCTGAGAAGTTGTTGATGAGAGAGTGCGCGTGAAACTCCTTTTGTACACCCTGGAATAAAACAAGTAAGTTTAGAAGTAACTTACTAAAAAGATACAATAAATTGCACTTTACCTTTAATCGTATCGGTCTGAAAATATCTAGCTTCTCTTAACAATAAAACTAGAACCTACGATGTAGCAACAAAAGACGTGAGATCAGTTTTCCGCAAACACTGAACGATTATACATAACATATAACTAAAACTGAGTGTCAAGTAATTGATCGAGGAAGTCGTTACTCTGTGGTAGTTCATAATTTCGACGCAATTGAGTAAAACAATTACTAAGTTTTATATCACTATATTTACACAAAAATCGTGACTGCAGTGTCGCAACTTTTATGTCATTTTCAAAATGATGATTCAACTAAGAATAAAATGCAATAATTCGGTTCCTATAATATATACTATCCAATTACACAGGATAAGGGTTAAGACAATAAACAAGTAATTAAAGCTTACAGGAAAATGTGTTCTATAAATGGTGCAATCCCGACCATCAAATTGTGGGAATTTCCAGGAATATTATTAAGAATTATTATACAGGGGGTTAATTAATTTTGGTAATAGTAAAAAGAGGAGAATATAGTATATCTACTTGATCATTTAACAATTTAAAATTACCACTATGGTTGTATTTATAGATTTCTATTGTTTCTAATTAAGTTTTAAACCTTCGCTTGTAGAACTTTCACATTATTAATGTTCACTTTCTAAGATATGTTTAGCAATATTAGAATCTGTTTTGCTTAACTTAAAGGATTTATTGTGATCAAGATACCAAGTTCTAAATTTACGTCCAGTTTGTCCCATATGTGTGCTATTGCACTCCGAGCAATTTAACCTATATAAACTATATATATATATATATATATATATATATATATATATATATATATATATATATATATATAGATTTTTCATATTTATTAGTTTTATCTTTGGCATTATAAACTATATTTGATAACCTTTGTTGGGGTTCAAATGCTACTTTGAAATTATGTATTTTGAGAATATTTGATATTTTTATTGACAATTGATATTTTAGGTGATGGTGGCATAAGATATTTGTTTATCTTCAATGATTTTGTTTTTTGTTTATTAATTTTGTAATAGTTTTTGTTAGCATATCATTGTTTTCGACAGCAATTTAAAATATAGCCGAAACATAGAGATATGTCTTCAGATTAGAGTATTGACCACGGATGCCAATCTCTGGATATCTTTCGTAACGTTATCCATTACTAAGTTGAATAAAATTAGACTGAGGTTTGAACTGTGGTGGACATCCACTTTGACCTCGAGTCGTTAGCTTCTTCCCGCTGGAGTGATAACACACATAGTTGTCAAAAATATCCTGCTTTTGTTAAAAGAAAGTTAAAGAAAACTGACTCACCCTATATTTTATTCCTAATTTTTATTCCGTTTTAATTTCCAATTAATCTATTGGTAAACGATTAAACACAAGTAGCCACAATATTCGTCTAGACTATTCAGCTTATGGACTGGAAAGTTTCCTACGGAACGACTGCAACTGTGTATGGGATATCGTTCAATACATAATGCATTTCAAATATAGAAAGGGCAGTCTGTTCTACGTTTCATTTAACAATTAACTCATACGAGTTTGATAGAAGAGGTAAGTTTATCGACGTTTCGCAAGCCGGTTTGATGCATTGATTTTCCCTGACGAGTGTACCCGTATCTTTTACATCCAAGCCTCTGAGAGAAAGACAGGAATTTTTTCGAGCTGCGATAAAATGGTGTTTCCGCTGATTCAATATGTAACAAGGAACATATAAATTTTGAAGTTTTCAAGACTTATTGATTCTTTTGGTGAATCAAACACAAGTCTAATACAATTTTGAGATAGAGAACATTGAGATAGACTTTATTTTTTAGTCCATCTCATCCATATCATCCATCTATCTTCATCTCATCCATCTCATCCATCTTTTTTACCTCATCAATCTCATTTACAACTTACAACGTGTGTGGTTACTGAAAAGTACGTTCTTATTTGCTGAATTTCTGAAGTAATTAAGCACCATTACTTAAAAAAAAATATAAATACATATAGGCATTCTTTATTAATTTCATAGAATTATGTCATATAGGGTGTCTTAATTGGAATTGGAGGATTTAAATTATGTATACGAATTTGTGTACTATCAAAGATAGGGCGTTAATATTCAACGACTGTCTACAAACCATACGATAGTAATATGATGCGATTAACAGTTCTACAACGAATAGTTTACGTAAAACTATTTTATGAAAGTGAGCGATCATTTATTATTAAGTCCTTTAACTCCTATACGGAACATAGGGCTTCGGTAAAAGCGCGTCATCTGGTTCTATTTTGCACCATGACTTTAGCCTCATTCCATGTCTTTCCTACCCTTTTTAACTCATCCATCACTGTTCTTCTCCGTATCTGTACCGGTTTTCCTACTTTTCTAGATCCCTGTGGATTCCATTTTAGAGCCTGTTTCGCAACACTATTATTGGGTCTGCAGAGTGTGTGCCCCACCCAACCCCATTTTCTGCTTTTAATTTCAGATGCAATTTCCTTCTGCCCTGTTTGATGCAGAAGGTCGTCATTTGCTATGCGGTCTAGCCAGAATATACGAAGTATTCTTCGTAAGCACTTGTTGACAAAGACTTGCAGTTTATGTGATAGTACTTTTGTGACTTTTCAGATTTCACAACCATATAATAGAACTGACTTGACGTTTGATTGAAAATTCGTAATTTTGTTTGTGTGGAGTATTGTCTGGAATTCCACACTAGGCTGAGTGAACTGAAGGCTTGCTGTGCTTTTCGTATTCTACTACGAATGTCAGTTTCTGCACCCCCACTTTTTGTAATGATACTTTCCAGGTAGGTGAATTCCTCAACATCCTCTATTTCTATGTGATTTATATTAAATGGGGCATTGTATCTGGTGTTAATTCTCATACATTTTGATTTATTGATATTGATTTTTAGGCCGATCTTAGGAGAGATCATTTGCAGTTGCATTAAAAAATCGTACAAAATTAGTACAAAATGAAGCGCCTACAGATTTAGTAGTTCGTAACTTAATCAAGAAATTTGAAGAAACGGGTTCTGTTATTGATAAGTCAACACCAATACGTTCTCGTCATTATCGGTCAGATCAAAATATTGCTGCAGTAAGAGGAAGTGTACGAAAGTATTCAGACATATCAATTCGACGTCCTGCACAACAATTGAATTTGTCAGGAGCCACCACGCATCGGATTTTATAGAAAGATCTGAATCTGTCAGCATACAAAATCCAGGTGACACAACAGTTAGAAGTTACATACCATATACAACGTCTTACATTTGCTAATTGAGTGTTAGAAGAGAAAGAAGGTGGATGCTGATTTTTGCAACAAAATTTTGTTCAGCGATGAAGCATACTTTCATCTTGACGGATACCTTAGCAAACAAAATTGTCGAATCTGGAGTGAAAAATCTACATGCTGTTCACAAAAAGGAAATGCAGCCACAGAAATGCACGATTTAGAGCGCATTTTGGAGTGGTGGAGTAATTGTACTATACTTCTTTGAAAATTAAGCTGGTAAGGCTATTATAGTAAATCAGGAACACTATCGCATGTCGTATAGCTTGTAGATGATAGTCATTAATTGTTGATGCCCTATCTTTAACAAAACACAAATGGCGCGCAATTCAAATCCTATAGTTCCAACTGAGACAACCTATAAATTCACTATATTTGAAAGATATATTAAGGGCATATTTACAACTAAATATACATTTAGCATAAACAAATTTGTCATAGAACTGTAATTGTTTTATGACTTTAATAGTCATAAGATAATGATAAATAATATGACAAATAGTTCTTAAATCTACTGTTTTTAGAGAATATGAAAGAGTATATATCTTTCATATATTTTCTCTAGGGTAGATACCGTTAGTGTAGCTGAATATGCTCTCCTGTTCTAGGGTGTTATTGCTTAGGCAAGAAAATATAGGCTTTATCCTTCTTTCTAAGAAAATAAATTATCTACACCCGATCACTCATGGCGAATGGACAGATTTTTATTTCGTTATTGCCACTGTCTTGTCTAAAGTCCCTGTATGTGTATACGTTATACCAAGCAGAGATCGAGGTAACATTTTCTCGGTTCTTAGCCACATACTATCTTAAACAATGATAATATTTTGAACATATGAGCTGCAATGCATTTTATCAAGAACTTTAAAAGTATGTTAACACAGTTTATGGATATAAAGCCTACTGAATCTATATTTTAAATTGTAACTCTTTTTGTTTACTATTGTAGGTCAAGAAATCCAGACCATACACTCATTAATTACTGAGAAGTAAATCAAAATAATATACGTCATACCGATGAGTCAGTATCTCCAAATACCTACCAATAAAATGTCTATTTTTGCAGGCGCAGTGTCGCGCTCCAATATAATCTGGCTTGCTTGATTTATACACGATTCATTTCCAAAAGTTTCCTCGTTACTTTCGGACACAGGCTTAACCTGCGACTTTATGGCAGCTATTAACAGATTATTAGCAATTTGATGCCGAACTTTCGGCGTGAGCGATGCGTTTGGAATTTATTAATTACTGGACTCAGCCAGTCCCAGTCGCTCCCCGCAAATGGCTGTAAGTAATCCATGACGTGAAAGATGTGGAGTACAAGAGAACGAAGAGAGCTGATACACAGGCTGTCTCAGGATAGTCGTAGGTTTAATCGTTGAAAAGAAAATCTTTTTTCTTATTAATCTAATAGTTTATGTTCTCCATTTATTTATTTAAAGTATATAAATAGTACAAAATATAAAACAGTGGTGTATAGATAATATAAAATGTAAACCATGAAATAAGAAAAATAAAAATTTTAAATTAAAAGTAAGAAAGTCAGGCAATGTTACCTAGATAAACGTAAAAACCAATACAGTGTTGTTATAATACTTATACCCCATCCTTAATGACACATAGAGTGACAGTTACAACACAAATATTTTAAATATAACACGAATATTTATTTGATTTAAATGTTTAAATTTATGGTACGTAAGGTACAGGCGCCCACTTGAAAATGGTGTTAAATCTATATTTAATCATATGCGCTTATTGAATTTCCATTATATTTTTGTGAAAACTATTTATCATATTATTAATATTTTTAAATTATGTTTTACAAAAGTTTTAACTGAAATAGTTTAGATTAACTATTTGAATTGAAATTGTTACTTCTTGATAATAATAGAAACGTTGTAAAATTATTCATTTCTACAACAATATTTATTGTTTCTGAAGCGATTAGATTAATTTTTTACCTTTTATTATGGCCTTTTATGTTCTCTTAAATCAACGACGTTATTTAGTCTATTGAATGAGGATCTTATGTTTTAAATAGCTCTAAATCTATGGTGCTAAATCAGGAAAACGAGCTACCCACTCAGTCTTTATCAATCGCTTATTTATAAATGTATATTTTTTGTAACACATTTTTAACTTAGATAACCCTCACATAGAATGATCTTTCAGTAGTGATTAAATATTAATATTATTATGAAATGTAACAAATTACTGAGTAAAGTTTATAACAGCAATATATTCACAATTTTAAAATCATGAAGTGGTATATCCGACAATTTTTTAAAAACTGTTTGCTGGGAGTTAAATTTTTTAATTCTATAGAACAATACATTTGTTGTTAATTTACTAATTAACAATATTAATTATTAACAACCTTAATCAAATAATTAACAATTAAAATTTAGAGAGTAATATATATTGTCATCGGCGCCTTCGCCATTTATTAGAAAAATTATTTTTTCAGTATATTGATCATTTGAGAAAGGTGTTAATTCTAAATTCATTGACGTGCCATTTTTTCAATTTCTATAATTTTTTCCATAATAAAACTAAACAAATATTCATTTCATTACTAAGTTCCATTGCAAACAAAATTTTGAATTAAAATAATTCAAATCAAATATGCAAATTTGAACCGTTACTTCTTAACAATAATAGAGACGTTATTGAAATTTTGCTACTATACTTTGCATCATTTATGAAATAAATTCATTAAATTAGTCTCCTGCCTTATGATTTTTTTTAATTAATTACGTTATTTTGTCCATTGAATGAAGATCTTACATTTATATAGTTCTAAATAGATACTAAATGAGGGTTAAATTAGGAAGGCGAGCTACCCCTTCAATTTTACATCGTTTAATTCCTCACAATATGCTGTAGTTAAATTCTGATATCGAATGTTTATATCGAGTTTATTTTAAAATACAAATTGTTTTAAACCATTTTTTAATACAAGACCATCACAGAATGATTGTGACGACAAGTGGCTATGTTTCAACGGTAACAAGATTTTAGAAAGTAGGGTTACAAATAACTAATAGTTGAGTGAAATTTATTATAGTAATATATCGAGCACTTTAAAATGATAGTAGCACTCTACCAGTTTTTTAAAAACTGTTTTTTTAAAAGCTGGGAGTTTAATATTTTAATTCTCTAGAACGATGATAAATTTGTTATTATCTTATACATTAACATTAGTAATTAGCAACATTTATTAAGAAAATCGTCCTTGGACATAATTAAGATATGAGAAGGGTGTTAATTCTATATTCCGTAGCATGCCATTTTTCATTTACATTATTTTTTGTAAAAATTAAAAATATATTTTACATTTCCAGTATTACTAAATTCCATTGCAAATAAAAGTTCAAACTAAAATAATTCAAATCAGATATTTAAATTGAATTGTCATTATTTCTAAACAATAATCAATTTCATTAAATTATATTTCTGTCTTAAAATGCTTTCTTAATTAACTACGTTATTTAGTCTATTGAATGAAAATTTTTAAGTTTATGTAGTTCTAAAAAAATAATAAATGGGAATTAAATCAGGAAGGCGAGCTATTCATTCAATTTTGCATTGTTTCATTCCTCAAAATATGCTGTAGCTAAATTCTGAAAACATCAAATGTTTCTAACGAGTTTATTTAAAAATATACATTTTTTAAACCCTTTTTCAATACATAACCGTCACATAGAACATGTGGCTTTTGTGGTTTCAACGATGACTAGATTTCGGAAAGTAGAGTCATAAATAAAAAATATTTAAGTAAAATTTATTACAGTAACATATCCAGCATTTTTAAAAGATAGTAGTAGCATCTCCGTTAATTTTTTAAAAACTGTTTGCTGGGAGTTTAACATTTTAATCCTGTAGAATTATACCTTTGTTCTTAAATTACTTATTAACAATATTAATTATTAACAACGTTAATTAAATAATTAACTATTTCAGTTTCTAATTAGTAATATGTATTAGTATCGGCGCCTTCGCCATTTACTAGAAAAACCTTATTCATTTTAAAAGGGTATCAATTCCATTTTCAGTAATGTGCGGTTTATCAATTTCCATCACATTGTGAAAAGTAAAGAAAAATATTTATTACATATTATTATAAATAATCGATAGAGTTAAATCAGGAAAATGAACTCCTACTCAATTTCATATGGTCTAGTTCATCAAAATGTGTAACTAAATTATGATCATATCATATATTTATATTGGAGTTTATTTAAAATTTATATGTTTTATTAAACACTTCTTTAACATAACCTGGACATAGAACAATTGTTTGTGGCTATATTTCAACGGTGAATAGATATTGGAAAGTAGTATTACATCTAACAATTAGTTAAATAAATTAGCTATTAATTAATTATTAATTATTAAAATAATGTCTAATTTGTATTAATATCGGCACCTTCGCCATTTTAAATCATCCTCATCTAACACAATTTTTCAATAAAATTTTGAAACTCGCGGATAATTTGTTTCAAAATGTTACCACTAATCTATGTTAATATGTTTCATGACATCGTTTAAGTACGCTAATTCCGAAGTAACTTTGCTTAAGAATAATACTTGGCTCTTAACCAGGCATGCAGTGATAGTTTCTAAAATACTGTAAATCTGGTTTAAATATTTAAATTTAGAGTACGTGAGGTGTAGACGTTAATTTTAAAAGAATGTTAATTTTATATTCAGTGACGTACGATTTTTTGAATTTCCATCTTTTTCTATTACTAAATTCTGTTGCAAAAAAGATTTTAAACTAACATATTTCGCATTAAATGTTAAAATTGAGTCTATTGCTTCTCAAAAATAACAGAGACGTTGTTGATTTTTTTTACAAAGACTTTCATTGTTTCTGTGATTTGATGAATGTCTTGCCTTACAATATTTTTTTAAATTAACAACGTTATTCACTAAATAAGGATTTATTAAATAAGTTTCACATAATCTTAAATAAATGGTTAATAGGGATTAAATTAGGAAAGGGGGTGTGTCCCTCAATTTTGCATTGTCTAATTCATCAAAATGTGTTGTAACAAAATTCTGATCATATAAAATATTTATATTAGAAGCTCTTCATAAATATATATATTTTTGTAGCCCATGTTTTAAAAGATAACTGTCATATAGAATGACTATATGTGGCCACCCTTCATGTGCTTTGGACATCTCTAGGGGTGACTAGACTATGTATGTATGCATCGCAACCAATTTTTTTAAAATTGTTTGCTGTGAGTTTAATATTTTACTTCTCTATCATGATACCCTTATTGTTAATTTACTAATTGAAAACATCCATTATTAACAACATTAATTAAATCACTAACTATTTAAGTTTTTAAAATATAATATGTATAGATATCGGCGCTTTCACCATTTATTAGAAAAATCGTACTCCAACGTACTGAACATTTAAAATATTAGTTGAAATAGTTACTTTCATATTCAGTGACGTGCGAGTTTTTGAATTTTCATTATTTTTTGTGAAAACGAAAAAAATAATCATTACATTTTTAATATTACCAAATTCTAATGCAAAAACATTAAATTGAAATAATCAAATCAAATATTCAAGTAATTACATTGTGAAAATAACAGAGGAGAAATTTTTGTACAACATTTTCATCATTTCTAAATCAATTTGATTAATTTCTTTCCTTTTAATATATTGTTAAACGAACGACGTTATCCAGTCTACTCAACGAAGATCTTTGATTTTACATAACCCTAAATAAGTAATCAATGGGGATTAAATCAGGGAAATGAGTTGCCCACGCAATTTTGATTGACATAGTTCACCAAGATGTGTTGTAGCTAAATTCTTATACCCAGCATTTATATTCTAGTTTATTTAAAAATGTATATTTTTTTATATAAGCATCATATAAAATGATTATATGTGACTATATTTCAGTAGTGACTACATATTAGAAAATAGGGTTACAGTTAACAAACTGTATTAAATTTTAAAGTAATCGTGACATCACCGCCAATATTTAAAAAAGTGTTTTCTGAGAGTTTAATATTTTAAAACATTATAATGACGAATATTTTCTTTATTTCACGGACATTAAAAAAATTAATTATTTTTTATTAATCTCGGCGCCTTCGCCATTTATGAAAAATCCTACTTGCCGAGTATAACTACTTTTCAATAACATTTTGAAACACGTCGATATTTGTTTCAAGATTTTATCACCTATTCAAGTTAATATATATTATGATGTTATTTAAATACGTCAATCCCAAAATAATTTTGCTTAATAATAATACTTCGGCCCATACCACACGTGGAGTCACAGTTACCCCTTAAATATTTTAAGTTTGATTTAAATATTTATATTAATTTAGGGTTCGTGTGGTATGTATTTTATGTTTATTATTTAATCTGTTTATAAAACCACAAAGAATAAACAATAAGTAAGTAAGTGTCATGGTAGAGAATTATTCTAATGAATAAAAGTCTGCAGTTTTTATTACAAAGTTTTTATCTTAATGTCACTGATAGTATTCCTTTCAGTTTTCAAATGATAAGTCAAGTGGCGTCCTGCGTTTGAGTCGTCTCGTTTGTGCACTATTATCCAAAACATTTAATGCCAAGGTATTTAGATGACAGTTTAAACGTTTTATGTATTTGTCACTACTTGATCATGACAGATGGTTTGTGGCGGATACAGTCATGATAGATATCCTTATCTGTGACGAAACATGGAGCATCAACTATTGCGCGTAAAATTTTTGATTCAAATCTCTCAAGGATAGCAATGTTGGATTTAGCAGCTCTTCCCCAAAGCTCTATTTCGTAAGTCTAAACCGGTTTTAAGATGACAATATAAAGTAGCAGCTTGTTTCATAAGTAAAAATTGTGATTTTCTTCCCATTAGGCAATAGTACTTACGAAATTTGGTGTCTAATTGCTTTCTCTTCACCCACATATGTTCCTCCATGTGAGTTTATGATCTAGACTAAACCTAAATATTTAGCGCAGTTTGTAGTATTTATTGATGGTTTTATTGTCAATTTTTAGTTGTGGTGACTCTCAGTGATATTTGGTAAATACTATATGTTGTGTCTCATCCTCATTAATATTAATGCACCATGTTTTAGCCCAATCATCTATTTATTCTAGATTATCTTGTAGGTTCATTACTGTTATTCTTGGGTCTGAATTTTCAGCTAGAATCGCTGAATCATCTGCAAAGGTTGAAGTGATGACATTTTGACTGGTTGGTAGATCTGCAGAGAAAATTAAATATAAGAAAGGTCCCAGAATACTTCCTTGGGGGATACCAAATCTTATTGGATGAAGCTGTGTTATTTCCGATTTGTATCTTACTCTAAAAAATCTGTCTTCTAAGTAAGACTTAAGTAGAATAAACAAATTGGCGGGTATGTCTTGTTTTAGCTAATAGAGTAATCCCTATTGCCACACCTTATCAAAAGCTTATCTAATATCAAGAGAGGTTGTTGCACTCACTACTACTGACCACGTTAATTTTTGATATCGCTAGTTTTAGACAAAGTTTTAACAAAGGTTTCAAGGGAACTTCATTTGCTTATTAAAAAAAATTCATGAAATTTATGATAGTTGACATTGTCGAATAGAAAATTAGAACCCCTTTAAGGGTTCTTGAGTTATCGTAAGTCCTTTCATTCAATACAATTTCAAAATTGTAATAGGGTACCTACCATCCCGTGGGGTTGAATTTTTAACTTTGCTCAATTAATGTTATTTTATAATTCCTATTACGAATTGCACATTACTTACAAATCCTACATTAAATAGAAAATAAATGTGTCCGTTACTTTTATTTCACGGTACATAGTTTCATATAGAAAATTCAAATTCCTCACATGTCTCCTTTATTAATTTTGATATAGTGCTCAATATAAGCCTATTATTATTCTGATAAAGAATTCTCATAGACACCTACTCAACAGTAACAGTTACATAAGTAACTTCCAGGTCGTTTCAGTAGTTTGTCGTCTTCAAACAATTAATTAACGCCACAATAAACCAAACGTAGATACCGACATTCGGTAGAGAGGCGGCGGTTGAATTCCGCCACCGTGCCGTAGATTGTATTAAGCGCTATCACCACAAGAGCCGCAATCTAACTTAGTTACATCTACCGCAGCGTCCCGTTTTTCAGTTATTACTGGTGCTTATTACTTGAGAGTATGTCTAAGAGTTCAAGACAGTCTCTGAAGTTAACTGAGCAACTGGGTTTGTCTGCGGTGTTCTGACTCTTTATTAATGTAGCGGGTCTATGCTAATAAATAGGGGTCGTAGGATGGCGTATTCCCTCGGAGAAGGCTGGTTTATTAAGAAATAGTGTACTACTGTAGCTGCCCAGCGCGAACGATGCTATGGTGTTATACTGTGCTCGGATCATACATATAATTACACTCGAGAATATATACAATTACAATCGGGTAATTCTGCGGCAGCCGAGATGCCGTCACGTATATTTGCTGTTAAAGCTTAACTTCCGTCGTGTTGCACCATATACTGATTCATTCGCTGTAAGAATTGCATGTCATATAAATTATTATAACTTATACGTTACTATGCTTCCATATGGCACTGGCTGATGAGGTAGCTCCACACTGATGATGGTAGCGATGATGGCGCCAATTCCAGTGGTGCCCAAAAACCAATGCTCAAAATATTGACAGTACAATATTCTGTTATAAAAGACTCTTCTCTTACACATTCGAATGTTTTTGCGAAAATTAACCTATATTCTTTAGTAATTCTGTGCTCGATGTTAATGGGATTCCTAGCGTATTCCTTAGACTTTGGATATTCTCATAAAAATTAATTTAAGCGCGTTATATCTGGAGATCGAGCAGGGCACTCTATTGTACCATGATTCTCAATCCACCTATTAGGATATTATTCATTGAGACAGGGGCGGCTGGTGTATAGGTGCTGCAGAGCTGCAGAATTGCCAAAACAATTAGATATTAGTATATTTTCGCGACATAATAATTACTAAAATTTATTAATAAAATAATTTGGTTAGTTGGTGCAGCTAACTAAATTATTGCGTTAAAGTCACATTCTGCCCGCCGTCCTCTATTGAGTAGTAGACCAGATGAATTATCTGGGTCTCTACGCGAGCGCGTCGCGGTACATTGAACTGGGCCACACGAGGTAGTTCTCAGCACGGCTTGGCACACCCGTCCTCCCCCTCAACTCCCGCGACAATCCACACTTGGCGCTCGTAAATACGCGAATTTACACGGTCAGTGAGCTGTATTTTTTCCAGCTAAGGTAACATCAGTGAATGTTTACTCCTTCCTACTCCTCGGGCGGGCGTAAATCGTACCTATTTCGTATTTCGTGTTAATTTGAGATTTTAAATACTGTTTTGTGAATTTGTGTAGTGATTTATTGTACTAATTATTAATATTTATATACTGTGATAGTAATAATGGATTTAGTTTATAATTTAGTTCATGTGAAGCGATTTTCTAATATTCTTATGAAGAAAAAAATATTTAAAAAACAATGGTAGGCCATTGCATAATATTCTTGTTGAGACTGCAGGTGTTAGCCGCGGAGAAGCATATAAACGTCAATTTAATAGAGACATTTATTCGAAGGACAATTGGATCTGCGGGTGCAACAAAAAAAAATGCGTTATTTCGTTTCCCTTGTTTACTTTTTGGCGGTGATAAAGCATGGACGGAGGTAGGGGTGACAGATTTGGTGCACTTAACTGAAAAAATAAAAAAGCACGACAACTCTAAAAGCCATCTACATAATGCAATGGAATTAGCTTTATTAGGAACAACTAATATTAAAGCGCAGCTAGATTCAGCTTATTGGATAAATGTGTAAAAGCATAATGATAATATGACAAAAAAGAGATACGTTTTGTCAAAAATTATAAACTGCATAAAGTTTTGTGGGGCCTTTGAACTGGCGCTGCGAGGACATGACGAAGCTGAAACCTCTCAAAACCCGGGGATATTTCGTGGTTTGATAAATTTTTCTGCTGAGCTTGATGTAGCTTTAAGCAAGCATCTACAAAATGCTTCAGTATTTAAAGGAACCTCTAAAGAAATACAAAATGATCTTTTAGACTGTATATTAAAAGTATGTCATGAAGAAATAATTAAAGAAATTAACAAACCTTCATGTTTGGCAGTTATGGCAGACGAAACAAGTGATGTATCTGCAAAAACTCAGTCAGTGGTAGTTTTAGGATATATTCTCGATGGTGAACCGATTGAACGTTTTTGGACATACCTGAAACCTACAAAATGTGACGCTGAAACTCTTTCGGAAAATATTTTAAGTGTTATAGACCCTCTAGCAGAAAATTCACCTTACAAGCCTTTTCTCTTAACCAAAGAATATGACGGCAAACATGAATGTTCTTCAAAAAGGTATTAAAGTCCGAAAATTTTTCTTGTGAAAGTCTATATTTTTGTATAAACGGATTTTACATAAAAATTCTGAAGTATCAGGAAAACGCGTGACCTTGAAAATTTTCAAAATTTTCGCAATTCTTTTACGGCCCCTACGGCGCCAGTAGTTTGGATACGTTTGAAATTTGCACGCGGGCGGCCAATACCCTAGGATCGGCTCTGTGCAGAACACCCGTTTCATTTCATCACGAGCCGCCACTGCATTGAGATAAACTATTCCTGCATCATAATAATGCGAAAAAGACACCATCCGGTTGAAATGTTGTTTTCAAATCTCGCAACTTATCCAGTATATATTAGAGAATAACATTCTACATCTTTAAATTGTAGTAGACATTTTATTTGTTTAACACCCTTTGTATTGGATTCACAACTGTTTCAGAGACAATATTTGTTTGTTGGTTTTCTGCAATACCTAGTCATTCAGTTATTTTTTTTTTTATAAATAAATAACGTTCTGTGAAATTTCTGCGGTATTTGTCGGAATATAATAAGGAAGTATTGGAATACAATATCGCTCGAGATATCTCTCGTTAAAATTTCTTTCAAATAAGTACATAAAAATAAATTACGCAAAAATAAGTTCCATAGAGTGCGTGCTATGTTATAAAATCAATCAAGAGGATGCTAAATGTAAACACAAAATAAAATTCGAATATAGCTATTCATAGAATCAAATCATAGACTTTAATTCACGCAATTCTGCACTTCTATTATACTATTATAAATCACTGTCAACTTATTCATATTAAATCATTTCTAGTGACAATTTGTCGTAATACTTTTATTTAGTTTCTACTAATTATTTCAAGTGGACTTTCTATAGCTTCTTCTATAGCTTCTTCTATGCAAATCAAAATATACCAAGCGTTCATGACAATTATTTTTTTAAATTTAATTTGGCTTTGTATAAATTATCTGCTGTGCATAACTATAAATTATTTGATGTAGTTATTTAGATTTAAAAGTGCAATATTAATAGTACAGTTTGATCTTAAGCAGGAAATGGCGTTTGTGCAAATTTGAAATACGAAAATATTTTGAGGAAGACGACAAGCAAGTATCTACCACAAATAAACGCCACATCCATTCGGAATTACTAGAAGCACTGAGCTTGTAATTTAAATAGAAAATATAGTCCTATCGTAAAACATAAAATTACTACACGCCCTGTATCAAATTAAAATAACAAATACAATATATACATTATTACTTTATTCTGTTCCTCTATCTTTCTCAGAAGTTTGACAGGAAAGGTACAGGTAACAACAATTAAAAATTAAGTCATAAAGCCTGCATTGATTTTTCACTTTACTGGAGTACCTTATTTTGACTTGAAACTAAACTGCCTTATTGTCCAGACATTAACCTCCTAGCCTATCGCTGCTTCCAATCGTCGAAACGTTCATTAAGTAATCAGTTCTCAAGTTGACTAGGTTTTTGTGCCAGATTATAAATATTAATTCGAAGTGGAGATGACCAATGCTTATATCAGGGAGTGTACAATCTAGGGACGGGTGACAGACAAGCTGTATTTCAATGCCAGGAGCAGTAATTGAAGTTATGTTTAAGTTCCATCGCCATTATGCAACTGTTTTAATACGTCTTCTTTAACTTGTACCTGTCTGAAAGTGATAAATTATTTAAAAAATTAATTTACCACCATCAATTTACCATTAGAAATTAAAAGTGGTAAAGTTATACCACAGAATATTTTCAACGCTGTATTTATATTATCTCAATTGGAATTATAGGATGTGATTTGTAAATAATAATAAAGTTTATTCACATAATACAAGTAAAATCAAAATATAACAACAAATATTACAAAAATACATCAGATGTAAATAAAATAGAATACCACAAAAATTATGTTACAACTTGTTTGCGGTGATATATACGTACCCAAGTATACAACAGGAAAGTAACAAATATAACAATATCATCACAATATGCAGTTTAATATTCAATCCACAACTACATAGCAACACACACGAACATTTTTATTGATTTTCTACATAATATATATTTTTTATATCCACTAGTTCATGTGCATAATCTCTAGGTTTATGAAAGATCCATAGTTTTATTTGTTTTTTAAATAATGGGCTTGAATTTATTAGTTTTATTTCAGCTGGTACTTCATTGTAAATTCTTGGAGTCAGAAAATAAGAAGATCTTTGTGCTATAGACTTGGCAACAGAAGGCACGACAACGGACGTATTTTTGCTCTAGTAAGGTAAGTATGCGATACAACATTTTTATTTTTACTTTTTTTTGTTTCAGTATTAGAGTCATGTAAAATTTTTGTATATTTTCTACATATTTTAAGTGCTTGTTATAAGTTCCTTTCCATGCAATAACGCTATGTCTTGAATGTGATTCAACCAACGCGTAATACAATATTAGTAGGCGTTATTTTATCTGGAAATTGTTTTAGGTATTTCAGTTTTGGTAGCATACTTCTATTTTTTTGTGTTAATCTGCTTACATGTGATCCCCTGTAATTAAATTGTCAACAATAACCCCAAGATATTTAATTTCATTAGCTTGTGTTATCTTTACCATCCCCGATTCATGATTTATTGCCAGAGGACACATAAATAAAAATAATAATATTTAACAAACTGAGGTTTTTTTATTCTTCAACATAAAATAGAGATGATACTGCTACAAGTGGAAAGGAATATCGTTCATATGGTCGCCTTGACACAACTGGCATGATATTCGTTTAGCAAAATTATCCATAACACAAGCACATATGTAAAACTAGCTCTATTTTCTGAATAACACGTTGACTGTTTGCTTCAAGGTCATTGATTATTGCTTGATGGGTGGCGTACACTTTTCCCCTAATATAACCCCAAATTAAAAAGCCCTGTGGTATTAAATCGCATGATATTTTAGGCCAATTTATGTCAGCATTCCGCGGGACAACATAATCAGGAAAATTAGTATGCAACAGACTTATGGTGGCACGTGCTGTATGACACATTGCACTGTCTTGTTGAAACCACATGTTGTCCAAATCCAAATACTCAATTTGGTGGAAAAATAAATTGTTTAACATGTCACGATAGCGTTCCCCATTTCCTATGATAGCATTATCAGCTTCATTTTCAAAAACGTTACTTCAGCACTTCAAAATGTGTACCAAACCGTGCATCTCCTTGGACAACTTTTTATTTTCGTTGTGGATTTTCACCACCCTAAAATCGAAAATTTAGGGTGTTTGTTTGCAAAAGTATCCATCAATATGAAAATGTGCTTCATTTCTGAACAAATTTTGTTGCAAAAATCAGCATCACCTTCTTTCTTTTCAAAGCACCCAATTAACAAATGTACGACGTTTTAAATGGTCTGTTACTTTTAATTGTTGTTTCAACTGATTTTTTTATACTGACAGATGCAGGTCTTTCTTTAAAATCCTATGCGTGGTGGCTCTTGACAGATTCAATACAATTTATGTGTTCGGTTGCTCCTGTACACTTTATTTCACTTCAGATGTCTTTTCATCTGACCGACTATAATCGGGATATATTGGTGTTGCCTTATCAATAACAGAAACCGCCTCCTCAAGTTTATATTCAAATATTTACGCCAGTATCTAGCTTTAAGTCTAATATTTCTTATAATAGTGCTGCTGAATCAAGGAGGATATATTCTCTTACGATATTTAGTGTTAAGGCACTATGAGATCAAGTAACTGATATAGTTTGTCATAAAAGACTTGACATGCAGATTCAACGTCTGAGAAGACGGTAAGAAAAGACCAGTCTACATCGAGTAGAGCGTTATAAAGTGTCTGAAAGTTTGCTCTCCTAAAATTATAACCGACATTAGAATTTTTGGGAAACGAGTTTTTGAATCAGTCACCATTTATTTCCACAGTAGTGCTTAAAGCAGGGTGATAATCATCCTCACTTGTTAGAACTTCATCAGAATTCACCACATTGCTTCTTCTGTTACGCAAAATTAGGTCTAGAAGTTTATCGTCTTTGTTAAAAATAAAGTTATACTGCTGAAAATTAAATAGGTCGAGGAAACTATTTAAGACTTGTACCTTGCCATCAGGCTGATGCCCAGCTAAGTACGAAGCATATGTTGGAATATGAAAATCTCCTAATATTAATAAATCCTTATTTTGAATAGCAGGCAATGATGAAAGATATTCAAATAGTTTCTCATAATCTGCAACTGCAACACTTGGAGGAATATACATAACAAATATGTACATATTCGAGTGATGTAAATTAATTTTTAAACATTAACAGCGAAGTATTTCAAATGCATAACAAATTGCACAACTGTCATAATTTACGAATATATTACCTGCTCGAGAAAATTTTTCATATGTACTTTTATTAAATTCCTACCTGTGACGGGTTTTATTTTTTGAAACCTTATCTGATCGTGCAGAAACACGAGAAAGGGGTCGAAGATCGCTTCTGGGTATAATTCAATGCCTGGCGGGGCTCTAGCCCGAGGAGTAGTTGTTTCCTAGAGCGATTATGTAATAGCTTTGCTATTCGGGAACTACTTTAATAACCGCTTGGCGGCTTGGTGGTTCCTTTCTCGATTTCTGACTTATATGTTACTGACAGAGATCGTATCGATAAAGATGTATACGCCATAAAGTTCATTCGGCATTTGTCCTGAATCGGCGTACCGTGTACGGCACTGATGAGAACTAACAAGTTCGAAACAGCTGTATGTCGTTCGGTTCCGATCCGGGACAAATGTCGAATCTTACCTGTGGTGGGTTTTATTTTTGAAACCTTATCTGATCGTGCAGAAACACGAGAAAGGGGTCGAGGATCGCTTCTGGGTATAATTCAATGCCTGGCGGGGCTTTAGCCCGAGGATTAGTTGTTTCCTAGAGCGATTATGTAATAGCTTTGCTATTCGAGAACTACTTTAATAACCGCCTGGCGGCTTGGTGGTTCCTTTCTCGATTTCCGACTTATATGTTACTTTTATTAAGCTGTAAAATTGCTTGATAGACATCTTTATTTTTCTTTGTAGGGAAGAACTTTATTAATTTACACTCAGAGTCTTCGGAAAATATGTTAGTATTACACTTGAAAATACAATAAAGCAGCTCCTCGCCTTGGTAAACGGATGACAATCCAACAATTCGAACTCTAGGGTGTCCACCACCGAATGTTTCAATAACATAGGTGTTGGGCAAGTCTTTCTGAACCATCTGCTTAAACTTCACGTTATCATCTTTATTAAAGCAACTTATAAATAAGCCTCCGTTTTTAATATTAACGACTAGATAATTGTATGTTAGATGCTGCGGGGTTAATTTTTTGCAATAAGTCAGATTTGGTTTTAGAATAGTCTTGATTACCATTCTTAGGCTGAATAATAACAGCAGAGCTAGTTTTATTTTTCCTCAGAATTTCAGCATATTTGGGTTTGTCGGGAATTCTATAAGCATTATTAACAGGAGGCCATTGTTTACTTTCAGCTAGTGCTGATAATTGAGATTTCAGATTTTCAACGGTAGCATTAAGAGCACAAATTTCACTAATAATCTCTTGCTCAATAATCTTAGTAATATGATATTCATAATTGTCAATGCAATTACCACATTTCCGAGAAAGACCTTTAACTTTAATAAGTAAATCAAGCCATTCTGTAGATTTACTAATACAAGCTGAATGGAATTGCTTTTTACATATGGAACAAAAAACGCTGTTTTCTCTCCTTGAGTTTATCAAAGACGTACATTTGCTGCAAATTACAGTCATATTGGACTAACTTAATATCACAATAACTTCACTGCATCAATTTGGTGGGTAGTGATATTTAACACACAGGACACAGGATGTTAGTACATATGTGCAACACTGAGCAGTGTATCAACAATAAACATTCAATAAAAACCACTGAAAACACAAATAACAGACAGAGTCGAATATATTTGATGTATACTCGTCCGCGTACAAATCGTAGTATTATGTACAAATAGTAAAATAAAAGCAGACAATTCATGATTGGTTATATTGTACACATTAAGGATGATATTGTAATATTCCCAGGGAATTTTCACTAGCAATTTTTGAAATATAATTCTCTCTCTTGTCAGTCCATTTTAAGTTATATATCAATTTCAGAGAACTATTGTGTAGCAACTAATATTTAGAAACGATATATCACGTGGGAAATAGTAAGAGATCTTGAAAAGTTGCCCCGTTCTGTTTCAATTTAAGAAACAGCAGTTTTAAACGGCTGCCAATTCCGCCATCAAACTTCAGGGATGGACTATTAATAATTTGACGTGCCTTCCCATATTGATATTGATTGATGGATTATACCTTACAACGGCAATACCTGAAACCGCGTTAACTAGCGGACGGAAAAGCAATCTCAAAAAAACAATAGCGGGAGACTATTTGCGGAGTGATTAAAATTTCATCATTTATCAACGGTTCATGAAAATGGATTTTATGCGGAATTACACGGCTCCTCTTTGCTCCGGAGTTTTAAAAAGATGTTTTATTGTATTTTAAGGCACGCCGATTAATAAAAATATAAAAAATTAAGGCGGGGGAGGGAGAGGAGGCGACGGAAGGGGCGGGGAGGCGGTTACATTAATTCTCGGAATTAAAGTGCTGGTTTATTAATATTAGCATTTATTTTTAACTCCCCATCCCTGTGAAATGGAAAAGGGGTGACTATGCGGTCACTGCTGTGAAAATTGTGTGTACAGGATGAGTGAATTGGCTTATTATTACACACTGAGATAAAAGTTCATTTCTGATAGGAAAACGCGTTTATTTGACCATCACTTGTTTACTCTAAATATGTTAAATTGTAAATAGTGTAATATTAATGTAGCATTTTATCCTGAAATAATCGAAGCAAACAATTTTGTGCCTTAATTTTGGTAATCAGAAATTTATTTGGTGCTTGTACAATTTTAACATACCAGAGTTACCCTATTATTATATCTTTTTGTACAGTTCTATTACTTTAGTTTGTCCCTGTTTCTATGTGTAACTTTTCCCTCCACGACTTCAAGCTCTTCACTGAGAACTTGCGCTAACATGCGACAAGTCGATATCAATTTGTTTATACATCAGCGCTTAATATGTTAAATATTAACACATTCATTCCGTAACCAATTCAAAATATTACATTGGTGACAAATAGACCATTCTCTGAGTGTGGAACAACTATGTAACTACACTAAGGGAATAATTTATTTCCGGTGAGAAACCGTCGTCATTTAAGCTGAGTCTTTTGACGTAAGTATGTTAAATTCCGCCTAATATACTGCATTTTACCACAAATTGGCCCCAATCTTAATTAATAACATTTTAATTGTACATATTTTTTTGTTAGAAATGTATTTGTTTATTTTAAAATTATATCTTATCATCATTTCTAGCCACAAATGTGTGTAGGTTTATAATTTTTATGTATAAAAGATTACTACTACTAAAAGATTATTACTATCACATGTACATCGTGGACAAATTTATTTATTTATTTATTCTCGAGTTAAAAAATATAAGTTTATATTTAACAAATTCTGTTTCATACTATTTTTTTCTTTACATTTGATATCAATTTCTCCCTTGCGTATTAAAATTGACCATTGCCTATTGCGCTGAGTCTCAAATAATCAAATTTGTAAAATACGTATTTCCATAATTTTGAATTAGAGTGATATACGATTAAACTTGTACTGACCTTGACTATTTCAAATAAGAATCACTGGGCTGTTATATCATTTTGTTGTCATATTATAATCTCATAGAATTCACTATACTTTTTTTCAGATGTATAGTTCTCACAACAAAGGAGTACCCTATGAACTCAATGCGAATTAAAACATAAAAACCGCTGGAGGTTTTGTTTTAACTTTTACTTTACAAATTTTGTTCTTTACAGTTATGCAACCAATATCGGTAATAAATATTGCACCCTATTCACTTTTTACTATGACGTAATGTACGATGTAAACATTATTATTTCCAGTTTAACATTTAAGAAAAAAATTTTTATTTGCAAAAGCTGTGAAATGATCTTACTTATGTTAAAAAATTATATTTACTTTCATTTAAATCGAGGCAGAAATTCAGGATTGACCCCCCAAATAACATACATAGTTGAATAAGAAAACATTTCTTTTGATGTAAATTGTATTAAAAATCTTAATAAAAATGGAATGGGAGGGCGGGTATTAAAAACCTTTTGAGAGAATCTATTCTACTCAAGAAAGTGCTTTAAGTGGAAATAGTTTTTCTTCCTTCAATATGACAGAATTATTAAATAACTATTTGAAATAACTTTCAAATAGCATTCAACGTGTTTCGAAAACTTGAAAGAAAATAAAGTTTGATTTATAGCTCTAAACCCAAAAGGGATAACTGTAGTTTTCACTTTTGAATTTCTCTCGAAAAAACAGAATATTTTTATAAAGAAAACATTTTTATAAAAACATTAAAATTTTGTTACATGAAAAAAATTTGAGTAATGTTAGAGCAAACAATAGAAAAAGGAAAGAACGCTTATATAGGATTTGTAGATTTAGAAAAAGCTTTTGATAATGTAAGATGGGAAAAAATGTTCGAGATGCTAAAGAGCGCGGGAATGAAGTATAGAGATAGGAGAGTAGTACATAATCTATACAAAGAGCAAACTGCTGTTATAGAAGTAGAAGCGGAAAGAAGGGAAGTAGGTATTAGAAAAGGAGTAAGACAAGGATATACGCTATCACCACTAATTTTTTATCTGTACATCGAAGAGGCGATTAATGTGGTAAAAGATAGAGTGGATTTCGGGATTAAAGTAGAGGGACAGAAACTAAAAATTCTGAGATTCGCAGATGATAAAGCAGTATTAGCATCTAGTAAAGAGGAATTAGAATCAACGTTGAACGAAATGAAGGCAGTGTTGACAGAGGAATAGGAATGAGGGTGAATAAAAACAAAACTAAAGTGTTAGTGTGTAGAGGGCGCGAGAGCAGAGCAAAAACGAAAGTACAAATTAATAATGAAAGATTGGAGGAAATTAAAGACTTCACTTATTTAGGAAGTAAAATAGATTGGGATCGGAGAAGCGATAAAGATGTAAAACAAAGAATAGCGCAGGGTCGACTAGCTTTTAACAAGAAGAAAGCACTTTTATGCTCGGGGTAATAAACTTAGAAACAAGGAAGAGATTTTTGAAAACGTATGTATGGAGCACGGCACTATACGGTTGCGCAACCTGGAAGGTAGGGGAAGCAAGTAGGAAAAAATTAGAAGCTTTTGAGATGTGGCGTTACCGAAGAATGATGAAAATACCGTGGACTGATAGGGTTAGAAACGAAGAAGTATTAGAGAAAGTCGGCGAGAAAAGAAGTATGTGGAAAAACATAAAGAAGAGAAGAGATAGAATGGTAGGCCACTTGCTGAGACATGGAGGAATAATCCGCGATATTTTGGAGGCAGAAATAGGAGTGAAGAAAGGCAGAGGTAGGCCTAGATTAGACTACTGCTAGCAAATAGTAAGGGATGTAGGTTGTAGCACATTTAGCGAAATGCGTAGGTTAGTAGGTTAGTAGGTAGGTTAGAAATTAGTAGGTAGAATTAGCAAGATAGAAGAAGCTGGAGGTTAACGTCCAACCAGTCTTAGGACTGATGACCTCATGATGATGATGATGAAAAAAATTGACGTGAGGCCAGGACAGATGCTACTGAAGGTCAAAACGGTCCACGTAAAGTGGCGGCGGAACATAAGGAACCTATTACTGCAACGAAAGACTTTCTTCACTAACGACAAGACGGTATTGTGGATTACGAGACCGGATTTTCCCCCCCCACTAGAAACCATACAATGCATTTTAACAAGATATCTCAATATATGGAAATTATTGAGTAATTGGGTACCCTATAAAAGTGGGAAGATATAACTAAATACAAATATGGTTTAGACGCTCTCCTAAGATTTATATTTACTAAAAAAAGTATCCAGGATGGTAGTTAAATATTTCTGCACCGATACCCTGAATTAGACCAAATGCAATTTTGGTCAGCGATCGAAAATTAACCGTCACAAATTCCATAGCTGTTATTTGTCGTATTACCCTTGATATCATATGTGGTATATCATGTTGTAACCTTTGGCGCTGAGCTATACTGAAGTCTTTATTAGAAAGTTAGAAAGTGAACCGAAAACGGCATATCTCTTTTATGGTTACCATCGTAGAATAATAGAAATCCTAAGCAATACATTTTACAATTATCAATTTGACTATGAACTGTAATGCAATTAAGCCACTCATGATGGATCAAAATCAAATGATGTTAAATAACTAGAAATAACCATTAAAGCATAAGTAGGCATTGTCATAGTTACAAAGGAAAAGGCTCTGATACATAACTGACAAAACAATAAAAATATGCAAATGTAGTAGGCCTGTAACTGTATTTGACTCTACAGAGTCATAAAATAACACAAGTGTAAATATTATAAATAATCACCTGTAAAATTAGAAAAATATTTTGAAAATTGTATTTCAATATGATACGTTAAAATATTTGTAGACAAGAACAATTCTTCGCGACTCCTAACTTACTTCTGATAGGGGAATTATGAACTGCATGTCGTGATATCATCCTTTGGGAATCATGAGTGCAATATATTCGATACTTGATGTCCTAAGGAAAGTGTATGGCGGATCTACCCCTTTTCACTTCTCCATCATCAAGTGGATATGATGATACTATGATGATTACTCAGAAAGTGGAATAGCCAATCTCTTTGCTTTTCTAGCCGATCTCTTTGTAACAAAAATGCTAGTATTCCATCGGGACCAATAAGGATTTTAGGCTTGACTATTTTAATACAGCAATAGCATCATTTTCCAGTATTAGTTATTGAATGCTTTACCGGTATTAACTTTTATGTTATATTTGAAGCAATATTAGTTATTAAACCCATTAATTTGTATTCAAGTGTGAAGGAAGAAAAGCATATAGTGTTTCTGTTTGTTAATTTTACGAAACCACGTATATATGTTGTATATTCACATAGACCATCACTTCTAGCACGTTCCACCTTGTAGCATTCCGCCGCCTGCACGCCGTTATATCCGGCCAAAGCTGCATCTCCAAAAGTGGGATTAATGAAAGTTTAAAGGTACATCGAAAGCATGTTCGTGTAGCCCAGTGCCGTCCTATCGACTGGTGTTCCTCGACGCGTTGCCATGGTTACCAGCCTCACTCAGGTTCAAGTACAGTCTGGCACAAAGTCGGACGGCGGCGGTGGCGGCGGCGACGCGCGCCAATCGCCAGAACTGTGTCATAGACGTTCTGCCCGTATTATGTGCAACTTGTAGAGTGTGCACATGAAGGACGCGCCGGTGACGCCGACGCCAGCTCGCCGCTATCCCGCCGACTTCGCTACCGCGAATTAACGGCCGAGCTACAGTGACCCGACGGCGTTAGAAGATCTAGAATAGTTAAAAACTCTGAAGATTTGAACATTCAAAATATATATAAGACTCAGAGGATTATTCAGGAGACTAGTATCGTTCCAGGATTGAAATCATTTACAGGGTTGAAAAGTTTGAAGGATATTTGGAACAAAAATTAAGACACGTAAAACAAACTTAAATTTTTAAGTGATTTTCGACGAGCTGTAAATTGGAGAAAAACAGTCACATAACAATTTTAAAACAAGCGAATTGAAGCTCCAACTTTTATTTTTTCAGATCTTGAGATCAAAATTTCGTATCGTCAGCAGTTTTTGAGTAGTCACAGAAAAAATTCAAATATTTGCTTGCCTTTCAAAAGATCGTTATATCTTTTTTAGTAACTTCATCATAAAGTTTTTATATCGTTTTATTCTCTTTAATTTGAGTTGTCGAAAAGCCAGCCTTCTATGACAATTTTTCACTGAGTTATCGTCGTTCAAACAAAAAAATCAGGTTTGATTTTTTTGTTTTTGAAAAAAGAAATTTCATTTATTTTTTCTTACAATAATTAACATTTTTGATACGAAAATGCAGATTATTGCTAAAAAAACATTTTCAATTTCAAGCAATGAATAAGAAATAAAATCCTTAAATCGATTTTTAGCGAAAACGACAAATTCGATCATTCCGAACACAATAAAAAATCGCAGCGCTTTGAAATTGTAATGGTTTATTTGGGATACTTTGATGTTGAAAATAAACAGTCAACATCCTTTGTCAATCTATTATTTGCAAAGTTATGCCAAATTAAGCGTATATCCCTATATACGCAATTTTTTACCTCCTTTTCTATCAACTTTCTCGCACCGAAAATCAAAAACCAAGAACTACGAATTATAGAGAATATTTTGCAGTTTTTAAAACCCTACTTGATATTTTTGTATGATTACTATATCCCGAGTAATTAATTACAGCCTTTTCAAAATCGCCTAAAAATTTTGGATTATTTTACGTTTTACATCCCTTAATTTTTGTGCTTAGTATTACATGGTATATTAATAGTAATTGTATATGCTACTGGCAAAGTTTGTAATCCGACATTGTATAGAATTCCTAAGTATTATATATAATTCCTAAAATCATCAGGAATATATGTATATATATATATATATATATATATATATATATATATATATATATATATATATATATATATATATATATATATATATATATATATATATATATGTATGAAATACTTTATATTATATACATTTCCTAGGCATTATATGGAATGCCGATTGAATATGATCTACTCCATATATCCCATAGTACTCCAATCCAAAAATGGCAGGTAATTTGCGAATCAAATTATTTATAATTTGAAACAGTACTGGCTTTCATTGACTATTGTGCGTGGTAAGCCAAAGCACTCTCAGAGCCAAAGTAGTGTTAATAGGGCCAACCAAGATGTCGAAAATATTTTGACTACATGGATGTAAGATAATAATAATGGACACTGGAGTGAAGGTTTAAGATTTGTACAGCTGATGAAAAATAGAGCTTTCATCCCGGAATCAAGCGAAAACCTTATGAGGCTCTTTTTGGTAAAAGTAGGTGTTGCCAAATAAAGTTGCGCAATCTCTTGAAACTGAGGAAGATTTGGAGAAAGTTATAAATAATAATATTAATCAAGATAATGTATAATGCAAGGACAGCCTTCTCAGGATGTAACCTCCAAAGCGATTAAGTCACTTGATCAACCTTCAGTTTCAGGGAATATAACTAACGAGCCATCAAATAGTTTATGTTGTGTATATTTCAAAGAGATAAATGGATCTCAGATTTGCAGAGGATGCAAACAAACTACTCGTCTCATTTGTGGTAGACCTGAAATATTAGATATTGATGAGGGTTGTGAGAGTTCTCGGTATTATGTCCTTTATGCTCTAGAAATATAGTAGCAACCGAAAATCGTCATTCTGCAATAGAAAACTTGAAACATCAAGCAGAAAGGATGTTAAAACATGGTGACAAAAATTTACCGTCGGTATCTGTTGGTAAAATTGTAAAAATCCCAGCGCCCGAAGTTGATAGGGGACGTGGTGATGCTCGAAATATTCTAGCTATGGTCACGACTAAAACAGACGATGGACTATACCGGGTCGGTACTAAGCAAGGAGTTGTTAAATCGCTCCATTCTAGATCCCAGTTTACAGTTTATCAGAAGGGATTCTTGGACATTAAAGATATTCCTGATAACGAAATTACACTACGTTCAATTGCAACTTTGCAGTCTACCGGAACAGGACAAGGATTCGTCAAGTGCAGTTCAGAAAAAGAGCTATGGAACAATGAAGTATTTGTGCGTTAAGAAGAAAACACTTTGTTCTAGTAAATATCACTCAAGTTTACCTTGCAAAAATAAATTAAATCTATTTCCATAGACTTTTAAGAAATAAATTTTCGATGTTTGTTCAGTTCCTGTTAAGTGTCTTAAGCAAATGTTTCTTTATTTCGAATAAAAGTTTTATTTAAAGTTTAATATTTCTTTTATTTAACAGTTTTTCTAATACTATGTAGGCATTCTATATAATTTCCAGGCATTCTATGAAATGACTAGGTAAATTATATAAATCTATTTAAATTAAAACATATTTCATACATTACCTTAAATCGTTAGTTATTGTATAGAATACCTAGGTTTTCTATAGAATACCGGAATTTTATACTTTGCCGGTAACATATACATCAATTATCATTATTTGTTATTTCTGCATATATTTCTATGCATGTGCTCTAAGTTTCTTAATAAACGCTATTATCGCCTTTACTGTTATTACTATGTAAAAATCGTTAAACAAATTACTAATATAGCACTTCTATAACTCGTCCTGAATCATGTTTATTCTACGGTAATCTTGTAGTTATTTATAGCCGTAACGTATAAAAAATGTTAATGAATTTTATTTATTCTATTGCAGATATGAGCATATAATTGCAAACGTCACTCACTTAAAGCCAACACATCTATTTCCAGCGCAAATCACACGAAATTACGCAGGATATGATGGATGGCTGACGACACAGGACGTCAAGGACGTGCTTCAAGTTCAAAAGGAAACGCAAGGATTGTAAGGGGAAAAATGTATAAATAAGTATATAAATGGGGTGTACGTATCTCCCCTGTGCAAATTTACTTGAAGTATACAAAACCTTCGGTGTAGTCTCATGGTAAAGAAACGGGAAAAAGTGCATATGCAAACTATGTATGTAATACCTGAAATATTATACAGGTTGTTTAAAAATTTGATATTTGTTTATAGTGAAATAAGTTGACTGATAACTGAGAAGATAAATTGCTTGAAAATTGTAGAGAAAAACATTTATACTACAGAAATAAAGAGTTTATACTCCAACTCATCTGCAAATGCCTTATATAATAAGGACTAAACAAATTAAGTCAAAACAGCTATTCTCCTGGCTCTATGCCAAACGCCGAGCACTGAATTACATGACAAAATTTGTCGTACTTTTGTCTAACAGAGTTAGCACTAAAAATACAATGATTGTTCTAAAACCACCAAGAAAGATGCAAAGTGTCACCTATCTCAGGATATCGTTAACTGCAGACCGGTTTCGACCTTTCTATCTTGGGTCTCGTCAGTGTAGTGTAAACTAGTTGGAGTATAAACTCCTTATTTCTGTAGTTTGAATGTTACCCTGGGGTAGTAAAACTATGCATTATATTGATGATCTCAAGTTTTTACCTCGATTTAGATAGTTCGAAATTACCAAGAGATGGCGTTTGGTACGTTCTACTGCGGTAGAACGTAGCAACGTCTACTAGATGTGAGCTTTATCTGTCGAAGGTATACTCAACTCAATCAAGAAAACGGTTTTTCGCGTATAAAAAAGAAAGTTTTGCTCGGATTGGAAAAAGTTAAATTAAAAAGTTGTAGATAATGAAAAAATATTTCGATTGAATTTTTGTGAGTTCGAATCGATTCAGTGCTTTTCGAAATATGTTGAAAAAACCGTTGAAAATTTCGATTTTTTGTTTTTGCTCTAAAAATAATAATATTTGATTAAATTTAATAATATCAGAAAATGTAGTCCTAAGTGAGACCAAAACAATCGTTTTTGAACAATTCTAAAATATTTTTTTCAAAGTTATAGCCGCATTCGTCATTTTCAAACGCGATTTTTTATATAAAAAATTTAAAAAAATCAATTGTTGCTGAAAATATGTTTGTAATACAACTCCTAGCGAATAGAATAAGCCCTCGAACAAATCTGTAAGACCATCCGTTTTGATGGAAAAGCCGTTTTACGAAAATAGCTATAACTTTGAAAAAAAATTGTACAGAAACGATTGTTTCGTCTCACTTAGGACTACATTTTCTGAAATTATTAAATATTTTCATCAAATATTGTTATTTTTAGAGCAAAAACAAAAAAACGCAATTTTCAACGGTTGTTTCGATATATCTCGAAAATTAATGAATCGATTCGAGCTCATAAAAATTGAATCGAGAGATTTTTGCATTATCTACAACTTTCGCATTTAATTTTTTCCAATACGAGCACAACTTTCTTCTTTATTCGCGAGAAACCGTTTTTTACTTTTGCGAATTTTTTAGGTTATGTTAGCGGCCGCCATTTTGAGAGCAAAAAAGTGTAAGTTTCTTTAAATTTTATTTTCTATATGCTCAATTTTTTTTTTTGCTATTTACAATTAGTGACTATTTAACATAGGGGCTCAGACAGATTGATTGGACTATATTCACGCATGTTATTTGTGATTACTGGTCACTGAGAATTTTGGCCAATAAACGTAAAGCGCGAGGCGTGGCCCTATGCATTTCTAGCTTAAAGCATTAGATAACCCCCAAGTATCTCTCAGCCTTTTGTGATAACTCTTTAAAGTATCATCACCCTTTCATCCAGAACTCCGGCGGGGAATAATCTCGGGGATGCTGGCTGTAAATTATATAGACCAGATAATAAATAAACCAAACCGAATGCCTGTGGAATATGAAAAGGCGGCTACAAAGTTCGACTACAACGTAATCACGACTTGTCACTTTATACAAAAGACGAGGATCCTTTCCACCAGACTAATAACAAAGCAGCCTCGCTGACAGCCAGGATATTAAAAAACACGTCTTCGTCATTTCGATTTTCTTAGCTGCTAGCGCCGCAGCGCCATCCGAACCGAGGGTTCCATTGCCCCACATCCGCAACGTCAATCATGGCCCCAACGAAATCGAAACCACTAGAGATCTGGCTCTGATAAGTTCTAGGACCGGCTATCGCGCGTGGAACGGCACTATTGTTTGCGTTAAACTATTCAAATGTCGTTTTCAATTCGATCGATTTCTTATTAATTTCTCTTAGAGAATACATGCCCATTCCAACTGACAATTTTTTACTTTATATACAGGGTTAAAACTTTGGATATATTTATAGGGGTGATGATTGAAGCTGCCTACCTTGAGTATCACATCAGTAGTGTTACACTCAAGTAGCCCCGCAACAGCCGAGATGCCGTCACTTAGACCAGAGATATTTTAATTTATATAGTCTAGTAAAACATACGTATTAACAATGAAACACGCTTAATAATCAAACTTGACAATTCACTAAGGGAGCTAGTTAATCACCGTCTACAAAAGGCTTGTATAATCATACATCAAAAAACGTCATCTACATAAAAACTACTGGTGATCCTTCTGTCTAGTTCTTCAATAAGGTCACTCATAGTGACATGATTCTGCAATGGGTACTATTCATTTTACCGCTATTTGCCAAATAAAAAACTCTCTTATCTTGCCGATAAACGGAAGAGTCTAGCTGAGCCTAGCCATAAACACAAGCCAAGGTTATGTTTTGAGATTTTTCATTTGGCAAATAGCGATGAAATAAATATACAAGTAATTCAGTCTAGTTTTGCCGTGGTGTTTGGCTACTTATTTTTTTTTCTTATTTTTTTTTTTTTTTCGTTACAGCAGTGTAAATTTATCATTTCGTGAGTTTTTGAACAAATGTAAACATACATGAAAATCATTTAGCTGAAGAACGTTGTAAATATATATTGCCACGAACGCCTCGAGCGATCCCGAACGCCGGGAATATTCGAAACCTCGAGAGCGTGCGGTGTTGACCTCCAGTGCTTTCTATACTAGAAGGTTCGCCAATGTTCTTTACCTAGAAATATCTGGAGAGACGTTCCACTGCCTATATAAGAATTGTGTCATCCGGCCAGGAGTTAATTGAATCTGGACCGCGATAGTGAGCGATACGGTGCGAAGAAAGTGACATTGTGTAATACAGTCCGAAAGTTCGTTTATAAAGTTAAAGTGGAAAGAAAGTTAGTTAGTTGGGCTTGTAAATAGTTGATTTGTAAATAAGTGTTCGAAAATAAAGAACTTTCTAGTAAATTCGTTACATTGGTGTCAGAAGTGGGATAGAACGTTTTAGAAAGTTCTGGAACACTTGGTTTATTTGAAGAAATCGAGGATCGACGCTTCGAGAAGGTCAGAGAACATTCGCGAACATTCGATAGCAGTCAAGAAAACCCACAAGTGTGACATATCACTGAACTCGTCTCGTCGAAAGTCGAAAGAAGTCGAAAATCGACGTTTCAAGAAGGTCAAAGAACATTCTCGAACTTTCCATAACAGTCAAGAAAACCCACGAGTGTGACATATTACTGAACTCCTCTCGTCGTGAAGAGGTCGAATATCGACGTTTCTAGAAAATCAGAGAACATTCTCGAATTTTCGATAGCAGCCAAGAAAACTCCTAAGTGTGACGCATCACCGGAATTGTCTCGTCAAGAGCAAGACGTCTTCTGAGTTTTGGGAAATTTCTTAACAAAAGTGAATTGGATGCTAGTAGGAACTAGAAGCCACGCCGCGGCCATGGAGGAACAAATGAATGAGCTACTAGCAATTTTAGCTGCAATGAAAGCAGGACAAGATGAAATGAAACAAGAAATGAAAGCAAGACAAGATGCAATGAAATCAAATCAAGAGGAAATGAATGACGAACTTAAAGCTGTACACAACGCCATGAGAATGTTTCAAGAGGAGATCAAACAATAAGTCGCGATGGACCTCCTAGTCTTACGGGAAGAAACAGAAAAGAAGCTAGAAGCGGATATGAAACAGGTAGAATCGAGGCTAGCTAAACAGGAAGCAGATATAGACGAGATACAAAAAACCAATCAGCCTTAGCATCAAAAGTGGAAGAGATCCAAAGGGAGGTTAACCAACTAAAAGTATGTCCTACAAGTGCTGCATCTGGGGTCCAACAACCAGCCAGAGTGACAGCACCAACTTTTGATGGTTCGATTCCTTGGTCGGTATATCGAAGACAATTTGAGGCTGCTGCTTGCGGAAACTATTGGGACGATCAGGAAAAAGCTATAGCTCTTATTGTCGCCTTAAGGGGGGGGGGGGGGGGCTCTCGAGATACTCCGATCCATTCCGGAAAGTCAACAGAATTTTACAACAATAGTAATCGTATGGAGATGCGCTACGGTGACAAACACATGCAACAAGTCTACCAAATGTAACTGAAGAGGCGAAATCAAAGGAGCAGCGAGACATTGCAACAATTTGGGGCAGACGTCGACCGACTAGTACAGCTGGCATACCCAACAGCACCTCAGGAGTTTGCAAATCAACTGTGCGTGCAAACATTTATCGATGGCTTGAGAGACCCAGACATGCAGCAGGTGCTGAGAATGTCACGACATGGCACACCCAGCAAAGCATTAGCGCACGCCCTAGAGTTTGAGGCCGCAAAGCAAGCATCGAATGGGCAAGTTCGGGTGCGCATGGCAGAAGTCAACGGTGAGGAAGAAACCAAGTACATTTACTACACATAAAAGTGACACACTTTTATATGCAGTAAATGACATTCTGCACATTGCCTCTGGGTGGGATTCGTTTTTGGCCAGTGATCCAAGGAATCATATCTCACTACTTCAAGAATATTTAAGGTTTTTTGTGGCATTAGAACGGTTTTGGAGTTCAGAGTATTGGTTACACAATGTGTTTAATAAAATCAATTTGTTTTATGCGAGGTTCTATATTTCGGAACAAAATCCATAAATTAACGATGGAAGCATTTATGCAAAAACGGATAATTATTTCACTTATTATTTGGACCTCATTACAATATATTTCAATGTAAAACTAAATGAGATATCAATATCTTACATATTATTTTACACAAAAACTTACCTCATCTCCTATTTTGAAGATTTTTTCTGCTTCTGTTTACTTTGACCTGACATGGAAGCCATGTTTGCGAACTACACACTGTAAATGTTTGACGGTATAAAGAAAAAACCTTTTTTATTGGCATTTTAGCCACAGCAATATTGCTATCTCATCACCCTACACTACACTAAACTATAGCCAGCATGCGTATGGATATTTAGATGGTAGGTTCTAAAGGGTTAATTAATAACACTTCCAAGAAAATGGAAGTGAAATAATCTGCTATACTATTCAAAATATGCCATATGAAAAGTGCAAGGCCAACTTGTCGGAGCGCTTTTTGTAATTGAATTTTGCAAAAATCATATAGAATTTGTTTCTATCATTGTAATCTCACTGTACATTTGCCAAGGCTGCTCAACTGATAACGGTTACTCCTCGCACTTGGTCGTCGCTATCACCCAATACGTATCTCATTGAATCACACGAATGGATGAAAAGCACAGCCGATATGGCGCAGATCGTACGTTCTGACACGGTTGTCACTGATAACCGGTTTACACTCGTCTCAGCTTGGCATGGTCTGTTCTTGGATGCCACTGTATGTCTGTCTGTCTGACTGCCTGACGAGTATTGGATTTCCTTAATCATACCATAGTTGAATTGCCATTGTCTCGGGGAACTGCACCGCGATCGCACGAGGGGGTGAAGGGGATGGCCCCTCGTTATATCCCATCCCCCGCTATTGTGATCACGTTGGGATACCGTCGTATTCTCTCGGTGATAATTATTATATTGTAATCTTGCCATCAGGCCCGTTGACGTTGCATTAAATGGTTAAAAGCCATTATTTGAGTAATGGAGATGCGCTATTTACATTCAACGTTTTTTGTGTGTTCCCATTCCGATTTTAGAATTAAGCATAATGACGGAAAGCGAGGAGGATTAGTGAAAGATTTCGAGATCGCATTAATGGTACATTGTAATCTGTAACTCTAATTTTCTTTTAATTGAAGCGTCTAATGCCCGATACGCTGGCAGATAAAATAATTATCATAAATATTCGCGGGATATATCCATTTATAAATTGCTCCATGCGAATGGACCATCAGCCTTAACTGTTCCTAATGCCTTCGAATCTTTATTTTATCGCTATTTGCCAAATAAAAAATCTCAAAACATACCGTGGCTTGTTTTTATGGCTAGGCTCAGGTAGACTGTTGCGTTTATCGGCAAGATAAGAGGGTTTTTTATTTGTCAAATAGCGATGAAATGAATAGTACATTGTTAGCAAATACATCTAGTATAAAACATGAGTGATATGTACCATGCGTACATAAACCATCAACTTCTCCAACCTTGGAACCAAAAAGGATATTAACCGCTGTATTGGCTCCACGCTGGTCACGTGACCCCCCTTTCCTATTTTCTTTTTTTTTTTTTTTTTTGTTAAATCAGATGGCGATATATTTTCTGGTTGATGTCTGTGAACTGTAAAAGTGCCTTAAAATTATCACTTTTTTTAATGTAGACGAAAAAAAATTACCTTATGGAAAACCTGGTATTTTGTTTTCAAACATGCCTATCTTAAAATCTGTGAACAAACTTTCCGCGACAAATAGCATGTAAAAATATACAAGATTTTGTTACAACAAATATTAAATACTACTGATAATGTTCTACGCTAATTTTCTTGACAAAACTTATTTTAGGAGTTCAGAACCACCTAAACAATTCTATTCAGAACTAGGATTATCAGAATTACGATTACCTATGGGCGCACTAGGTTGTTTCAATAACGTAATATTAATATTTACTAAACAGCTGCTTTCGTGTGTGTCACGAAATCTTTAGGTCGATTTACGAAATTCTTTTCGTTCCAATTTCGGCATTTTGACAAAATCGACCCTTGCGAACAACGTGGTAACTTTTTTTTAATTCGAAGCTTCTAGAGACATGCTCCAGAGGTGCCTTCGATATGAGTAAGGAGGTGGCGCAATATTATTGCGAATTGTTTACTCGTATTCACTTATCATTCTTCTATGACTATTAATAAACAACGGATTTAAGGTAATTTTATGGGCAACCGTAGACATTCAGGGGTTTAACAGTAAAATCATTGGAATATTCACAGACAGTACGGCGATGTTGATGGTGTTAAATATTTATAGAACTAACTTTGAGCTTATTCTATAATATAAAGAATGTACTAAAGCAAATGAACGATGTCACTTTATGTTGGACAAAGACACACGTAGCAAATCATGACAACAAGGAAGCGGATACCTTGCTACGTTCAAGTTCTGAAGATCTTTCAGTGGTAGGAGCGAAACCAGCAATAGCGCTCAGCGAAGCCATTCAAAATTCCATTATAATGAACTCCATACTGAATCGTATAGAGACTGTGTCAAAACTGGCGTTTAAATAAGCAAAAATACTGTTACAACTTGTAGCAAACTGCTACAAGGTATACTTAAAATTCGAAAAATAAATACTGCTCGTAAAAATATCCTATAGAGCTGCTTCTCATTCTGAACAAAACGAGCCGGAATGTATTGATCAGAAACGGTTGATTTTCGTTAACTACCACCAAGTGCATTTCTTCAATACATTCACGCAGTGGGATAACTGTGAGATCGGTGTTTGGTGACAAATTGACAACTGATGGAGACAGAACAGTGGACTCGATATGGTGGTCTGAGTGCATATGGGCTCGATCTACTCTACCCTTCATATAATCTGAAAAAATGGATCTGAAGTAATAGAAGGCATGCCCATGATATCTTCCATCACAACATTACTAGACTATTTTCTACCATGACTTCTCTTGATTTTTTGTTTAATTTTGTTCATGTCTAGACTCTTGTTACTGTTTTGACAACTGGCCAATTGGATGAAGTGCATGTGTTCTTAAGTAAGGGTAATGATTCATGTACTTATTTAGAGTATATATATATATATATATATATATATATATATATATATATATATATATATATATATATATATATCTAGATGAAAATGTTGTTGCTACACGTGTTGTTAATAACACTGAAAACATTTTTATCAATGTTCCATCAGTACCGGCGATTATACTCGATAGTGCTCGATTTTCAAAGAAACGACCAGTAGTATTTCCATCGTTGCTTGGTCGATAGGCCTGTGTATTTACTCAGGTTTATATTTACTATAAACCTGATTTGAATTTCAAAGTCTCTTTGCACTTCTTCTTTTCGCTATTAAATCATGCCATTGTCATCTCCTCATGTCTACTACTTTTTATTTCTAAACGATGCGAAATTTTGAAGAAACACTCAGGACATCGAATCCTTGAATGTAGAGGAAATATATCAAATCACTAACATTCGGGATGAATCATCTTTCAATAAATTTCGAGAAAGAGGTACTTTCCATAAACACCCACATATATGTACCTAAACACCTACATATATATCATAATCATTTATGAGGATAAATTGTATAAATACTTTTCTTTTACAAATACCTTTACAGGATATAGCTCTGATATATGCTTTTCAGCCTTTGAGCTCTTTGATATCAGATCAATAACTTTGAAGATTCACAGTATCTTGTACTAAAAGGACGATTATACTACATTTTACTGTTCGTAGTTTGTTTATAAGGAACTAGTTCTATTATAACTAGGAACGAAACAAATATAGCATTATTCGCATCTTCTGTTCCCCCCACATTCATTACTGTAAAACACTGTTTATGTGAATTTTCGCCTACAGAGATACATAGCCCCACCAAAATCAGATTGCACTTTTTGTTTATTGATTAATTCATACAGAAAAAAGTGCATTCGTCGTTGAAGCATATACTCTTTTCTAGGGTTCGGTTTGCGTTAATCATACTTATCATAAACTTACAAAACTACAACCTCTTATTATATGCACCCTGACCAAGATTTTGGAGAATACTAATGTTAATGATGTGGTCCTGAGAAGGAGCTAGACCTTCAATGCAGCGACAAAAACAGAAGATCAGTTTTTCCGGAAGTTCAAAAAATTACATGCTACTCAACACATGTTTCGTCAACCAATTTGGGATCAGCAGATGATGATTAAAAGAGTTTAGTCTAAAAGCTTAACAGTTTATTAAGTATTATATGATGGTGCCAATAGAAAATAATTTTCATCTGTTGGCATACACACCATGTTATATTAATTAAACAAATGATCTTACTTATTCAATTATCCTGACAAATTCTAATTTAAATTTACCATGCTTATGTATCTCCACCAAAACAAAAATTATCTTAAAAATGTTAAGGTCCTTGTCAAGAAATCACCCTGTATACTTTCTCACTCGCACAGCCTTTCTATATACATAGTACGTATTGTAAACTCTAGAAAACCTCCTGATTACATTACATATTACCGAAGAAAGTACCTCATATGAAGCTCAGGCAATAAAGCTGAGCCGTCCGAAATCAAATACACAAACATAACACGTGCAAGACACGATTCCAATGCCAGTGTGTAAACGTATCGATCCTCGAATATATTCGGAGGTATTGGATGGCTGTGTAAGCATATAACAAAAACAAATGTGACCGGCCGCCTTAGATTGCTTGCTCTTCGATATTAGTTCGGTGCAGTAAGATGTTTTTATTCAGATCGCTATATCGGCGGTGCATCTGCCCGAAGGGCCTTCGTTACCGTCATGAGCGTCCCAAGAGAAATGCGGGAGTCAATAAAACTAATTAGGCACGATTGAAATGTATCGTGTAGTTCAGGGATTTTTGTTGACCGCAGAATTTATTGCCTAATTATTGTGCAAAGTGAGTCCTCAATTTACTCCATTCATCCTCGTCTTCTTCTTTCAGTCCTTCACTCCTCCCTCATACATTCCATTCGTCTTTATTAGTCACTTATCCCAGTGCTACAGTATCACCAACTTTCGTTACTATTATTCTTCTTTTTCTTCTTCCTTCTTATATATAGGCAATTTGCCTGTTTTTCCTCATCGTCTTGCCTAAGTCTGGCTATTTGGAATATTGTCGCTCCATCGTTTCCGAGGTCTTCCATGCTTCTGCGTTCTGATGGTGATTTGTCTCTAATTACTTTTACCAGTCTTTCCTCTGACATTTGGTTAATGTGTTCATTCCATTCTGCTTTTCTACCTAATACCCATTCATTAATGTTTTCTATCCTGTACATTTGCCTGATATCCTCACTTCTTTCTCTATCCATTAATGTTTTGCCAGCTATTCTGCGTAGTATTTTCATTTCTGCTGTTTCTAGTATTCTTTTTGTTTTAACTGTTTCGGGTCTGGTTTCAGCTGTGTATGTCATAATATATCTGATCGCTGTTTTGTATATCCTAGATTTTGCTTCGATTCCTATGTACTTGTTTCTCCATTCTATGTTATTCAAACATGCTCCCGTTCGTGTAGCCTTTGTCACCTGGCTTCTTACTTCAGCCTCAATATCTCCGTAACCAGATATTTCTATGCCATATTTAAATTTCATTTCTTGTTGAATAATCTTATTTACTATTATAATCTTATTTACATTACTATTATATTTGTAACTATTTGCTTTGCAATCTACTGAAATATGCAAGTCGATATGGCACCATGATAGTTTTTATATTTAATAATTTACACCATATACCTCGAAATTCACACGGATACACATAGACATACCCAGACGACTTATGTGGCAATCGAACCCAGGCCCGGATTGCCCTAAGTCGGCAATTTAAACCAGCCCCAAGCGATTGGCGTCATCGCTTCAGATTAATCCAGTGCATTTGGAGACATCTGTGAGGTGATTATGGAATAATTTACTCTCAGAAGGTGTAACCATACCTGCGACATCCATGTCAATTCGGATTCGAATCGAGAGTCAAATATTCATGTGAAAAAACAGCGTGCAAGGCCATAATTTTACAGCTAATATCATCATCATGAGGTCATCAGCCCTCAGATTGGTTGGACGCTAACCTCCAGCTTCTCCCATCTTGTGCTATACTATATAATAGCTATATAGTATAGCACAATATATAGCTATATATATATATACTATATATAGCTATATATAAAACTACGCTACTACGCATTTCGCTAATTATGCTACAACCTACATCCCTTACTATTTCCGAGCAGTAGTCTAATCTAGGCCTACCTCTGCCTATCTTCACTCCTATTTCTGCCTCCAAAATATCGAGGACTATTCCCCCATGTCTCAACAAGTGGCCTACCATTTTATCTCTTCTCTTCTTTATGTTTTTCCACATACTTCCTTTCTCGCCGACTTTCTCTAATACTTCTTCGTTTCTAACCCTATCAGTCCACGATATTTTCATCATTCTTCGGTAACACCACATCTCAAAAGCTTCTAATTTCTTCCTACTTGCTTCCCCTACCGTCCAGGTTTCGCAACCGTATAGTGCCATACATACATGTTTTCAAAAATCTCTTCCTTGTTTCTAAGTTTATTACCCCCGAGCATAAAAGTGCTTTCTTTTTGTTAAAAGCTACTCGACTCTGCGCTATTTTTTGTTTTATATCTTTATCGCCTCTTCTATCCCAATTTATTTTACTTCCTAAATAAGTGAAGTCTTTAACTTCCCCCAATCTTTCATTACTAATTTGTACTTTCGTTTTTGCTCTGCTCTCGCGCCCTCTGCACACTAACACTTTAGTTTTGTTTTTATTCACCCTCATTCCGTATTCCTCTGTCAACGCTGCCTCCATTTCGTTCAACGCTGATTCTAATTCCTCCTTACTAGATGCTAATACTGCTATATCATCCGCGAATCTCAGCATTTTTAGTTTCTGTCCCTGTACTTTAATCCCGAAATCCACTCTATCTTTTACCACATTAATCACCTCTTCGATGTACGGATTAAAAATTAGTGGTGATAGCGCTACATCATCCCTGTCTTACTCCTTTCCTAATACCTACTTCCCTTCTACTTCTATAACAGCAGTTTGCTCTTTGTATAGATTGTGTACTACTCTCCTATCTCTATACTTCATTCCCGCGCGCTTTAGTATCTCGAACATTTTTTCCCATCTTACATTATCAAAAGCTTTTTCTAAATCTACAAATCCTATATAAGCGTTCCTTCCTTTTCTTATTATTTTCTCTAACATTACTCTTAGCGCCAGAATAGCTTCGCGAGTTCCCCTATTTCGCCTAAACCCGAATTGGTCTTCTCCTAGTATTTCCTCCGCTCTATTTTCCATCCTCTTTTGCACTAATCTGGTTAAGATTCTTGATGCGTGGGAAGTTGGGCTAATCGTTCTAAAGTTCTCGCATTTATCGGCTCCTCTCTTTTTCGATATAGTAACGATAATATTCCTCTTATAATCCTCCGGCATCTCGCCCATTTCGTATATGTATTTTACCAGTTCGAACATCCTATTTACTACTTTCTGTCCCGCACATTTCAAAATTTCCACTTATATTTTATCTAAACCCGGCGCTTTATTGTTCTTTAGCCCCCTTAGTGCTATTTCAAATTCCTCTCTCAATATAGGTTTTCCTACATCTTCCCTATCGATGCTAGATTCTTCCTCTAATATCTCTCCTAATTCCTGACCCTCGTATAAATTTCCTAAGTACTGCTTCCATCTATCCGCTTTCTCCTCTCTTCCGATCAGTATGTCCCCCAGATTGACTCCTAACGTTTCTACTTATTGGTCCTATATCCCTGAAGTTCCTCTTAATTATTTTGTAAGCCTCATCGGTCTTACCTACTTGTAGCTTATCTTCTACTTCTTTGCATTTATCCTCTATCCATTGCTCTTTCGCTTTTCTACACTTTCTAATGATTTCCCACTTTATTGACTTATAAATTTTCAGTCCTTCCTCGTCTCGTCTCGTCTCTTTTGTATTAACTTTAAGATTTCGTCCGTTATCCAGAGCTTCCTAGCTTCCCTGCTTTCGTGTCCTAAGACGTCCGTAGCCGCGGGATCTAGACTATTCTTGATACCCTCTCACTCAGTTTCTGCGTTCTTGATTTCGTTATTACTCGCTTTATTTATTAATTGATCTGTTTTCTCCTGGAACTTATCTTTCATATTCTGATCCCTCAATACGTCTATATTTATACGTTTCTTATCCTTCCGGGTTGTCAGATTTTTGAACTTTGATCTAGCTTTCATGACTACCAAGTTGTGGTCGCTGTCTACATCTGCTCCTGGATAACTCCTACAGTACAGCTAATATATTTAAATAAAAATAATAACACTCAAAACTCTTTTATTAAAGAACAATGTTGGTAACAGAAACAAAGTGTAAACTTTTAACTTAAATACGATGAAATATTACTACGTTATGATGTGTCAGTTTCAAGTTTGTTAATAACAAACATTAAGATTCGTGGTTCAGAATAGTTCGGCCAGTTGCTGAAATGCATAATAGGTTAAACGTTTGTAGCATTTTAATACAAAGTAGAATCTGAATTGTTGTCAAAGTAAAACGGATATTATAATACGTATAATTTTGGACGCGTCTTCTTAAATTTTCTAAAAGAAAATAGAACGTGGCGTGGCATTAAGTGACGATATGCGAAAATCAATTGTTAATTCTCATAAATGGAGAATTCCTTCTCGGAAAATGTCTGCTACATATTCGCTGCCTAAATCTACAGTTCATTATAAACTTGAATAAAAAACTTGATGCACAGCCCAAAGGAAGAAGACAGGTCGACTATCCGAAATTTCACGCTTAACTCAACATGCTCTGAAGAGAATTCTAATAAAGCCACGATCCAGTGCAAAAGAAATTGTGGTACTATGGAGGCAAGCCATTGGGAAAAAATATTACTATATCCACAACTAAATGCTCAGTAAAGAAACCAGGATGCAAATTCTACAAGGTAAAGATTGATTCTTTACAATTTACTTTTGAACTTCACGGTCTCTCCTTCAGGCAAGAGAAAAGCCGTTATTAACTAAATAACAGAAAACCAGTCGGTTACGGTGGGCCAGAGAACTGAGGCACTGCAACAATGGCACCAGGTAATATGAAATGACGAATCCAAATTTGAAATCTGTTTGGGTGATACCAGACAACATGTGCTAAGAACCCCACAGAGAACTTATCACCCTGACTATTTGGTTAGTAAAGTAAAGTTTCCTGCATCTCTGATGATCTGGGGGTGTATGAGTGGTATAGGCGTAGGAAAATTGGATTTCATAGATTGTACTGTGACAGCAGAAAAACATAAACAAATTTTGACAGACAGTTTATTGCCGTTAATATCAGTATGTCAAGGCACTGACGCGCAGTACAATTTTCCAGCAGGATGGTGCTGCGTGTCACACAGCAAAGACTGTCAAAGCATGACATAGTGTCCTTGTTATGGAATGGCCTTTTAGCAGTCCAGACCTCTCGCCAATAGGAACATTATAGCATAAAATGAAAAAGAGTTGCGGAAATATCCAGCCCGTTCAGTTAGCGATCTACGCACCAAATTATAAGAAAGTTAGACAGTACACTTCCTAAGCAATACGCTAGGCTGGTAGATACAACGTCTGCCAAAATTTAAATTGTTATTGTTAACAAAGGTGATGTAACCCAGTTTTAGTGAAACAGTCTAGCTATTCTTAATCCACAAATTTTAATGTTTTTCATTAACAAACTTCTCACTGATACATTATAACGTAGTAATATTTCATCGTATTTAAATTAAAAGTCTATACTTTGTTCCTATTACCAATACTTGTCTTTAACAAATTAATGTGGATAGTATTAATACTTTTATTTAAATATATCAATTGTAAAAGTATTCCTGGCTGAACTATTATTAACCTGGACTCATATACATCACCAAATTTTCCTTGGGACAATTGGTATGGTTGGTCAACGACTTCGATTTATAAGAACTACCTCCACTTATTTAACTTACGTCCGTAGAGGCTGGGGAGTGTTAACAGCTGCAACCACGAGGGGAACTTTTCAAGCTATGGTCCATATTTGATAGTTTAAGGCTAGAGGAATTTCTGGCGACGGTGCCAGCAACATTTCAGCGTACATTGTTCTCATTTCTTCTTTATACCATTAACTTCCGTTAGCCACTTATCTTATCCCAATCCTGACTTACTAATGGATTCGAGATACCTCGGGATATGACACTGTTATAGTTGTATACAAATGTTTAAGTATGGGCATAAGCTGGCAGTTCCCTGTCGAGAGAGTTCATACCAGACTTAGAGTCACTGACGTGAATTCGTGTTTGAATCGCGACCAGCTTTATGTACAATTTGTATAATGGATTTTTGCGCGTGTAGAAATTTAGTGACGACGCACGGATCACATGCTACATCACTCGCAATTGTTACTAATATACCAACACTATGTCTAGCGACATATGTTTCAATCAACTACGTACGGCGTAGACAGTTAATAATTTGTCGAACAAAACGCAATTGTGACATCTTAGCTTTATTGTATAATTTGATTCATTGGCGTCTCAATATTTCTGTGAAGTTTATTTAATTTTTGTTTCATTTATTTTGATATTTGTTGAATTTATTTCATTTATTTTGATGGAAATATCACTTCCATTGAATGTTTTTGTGGAGAACCTTTTCATTACTCTGTCATAGGTTGACGGATTTGTATTGTACTAACTGTTATCCTAAAATGTGTTTTCGGCACGACATTGTTCAAAAATATCAGTTGATTGATTCATACGATTGTTACCTGTGACACACACACAAAGAACCATACATGCAACACATTCAATATATTTAACAGAACTGAAGTTTATTTTCTGTATATGTCACGATTATGGGAGGTACTTAACCTCGACTATACATAAATGGATTAGCATTCTCAACGTTCTTAATAAAATGAAATGAAGTACTGCTGATAATGTGAATGAAAGAAGACGTATATATCGTATGGTATTCGATTGGTGTAAATGACAGCTTGTTCATCAATAAGCTGTCAATCAATAGAACATTTAAAGTTTCATTCATTCAAAATTACAGCTACGAAAAAGAAAACTCTAAATATTGAACCTTTTTCCCCCGCAACGGCGACCCTGTCCCAGCCTCCCCGCCATCCCAACCAAACGAAATTAAAACCATTCCGTATTTCTCTCCCCACGCAGGTATGAATTCAAATTACTGGCATAATTAAAGATGATTTATTTCCGCAGTTGGTTTTACAGTAATTATATTTCTTGCTATGGACATTTGTTCAGTAATTCGTATCTTATGTTAAAGCCCTGTTGTTGGGTCTCATCTGTAATGAAGTCGCTTTCCATGGAGTTGAAATGCACGTACAGCGGCCCGGGAGCATATGCTGAAAAACACGTAATTAATATTAATAGAGACGGGTCACGCGACGGCCTTAATTTTTCGGGTTTAATTACGAACAAAGTGGAGAAAAATGTACGGCGATTCTGATGGATCAAATGTGACATTATTAGTTGGAGTCGCATAGCAATAATTTGCGGTAACTAACTGTCATACTTCGTGAAAATTCACACTTAATTTTGCCAAACAATGAAACTATTTAAAAAGGGAGAACCTATTGAGTGGTCGATCTACCGGTAGGACCTGATCTAACTCAGCCAGGAAATACTAGTAATGTCACCAGAAATACGTACAAAGTATTCAATAATACATAGTTGTTCAACATCAAAAATGAATTAAAGTAAAGAATGCACATTGAACAAGAGTTGTAACTAATAACACATTTTTTATTATTAGTGTAGAAAATTAGTATCTTATTTATTTCTGTAAATTCCGTAAATTTTATCATTCATAATTTTTTTCCTAATCTACTTAGAATAAGATATTTTAGAGAACTTACTGAAAACATCCTTTTTCAGTATATAGGGTGTTTCAATCAGAACCATACTATTTTAATTGAGCGCCATTTGTGTTGCATCAAAAATAGGACAATAATATTTAACCCCCTCATCTACAGACCATACGAGGTTAACATGTTTGAATGTCTCATTTATAACGATATATTGTGATTTGTGAATAAAACTAATAATATTTGATAAACTGAGGTAATTTATTCTTCAACATAAAATGGTGACGATACGGCTACAAACGGAAAATAATGTCGTTCATATAGCTGCCTCGACGCATCTGGTATGATGTCATTAATTTAGCAAAATTGTCCATAACACGGGTACATAACACTGGGCCCATTTCCAGAATAACACTTCTGGAAAGTGTTCTGGAAAGAACACAAACATTTCCAAGGTTTGTTTTAAAGTAGTTGATCGTTGCTGGCTGGGTAGCGTATACTTTCCCAAAGAAAAAAGTCCAAGCATGATCTTTCAGGCCAATCTATGTCAACATACTATGAGACAACATGATCAGGAAATTTGGCATGGAACATAGTTATAGTTGCACGTGCTGTATGACACGTTGCATCGTCATGCTGAAACTAAATGATGTTCAAATGGAAATCATGAATTTGGTGGTAAAGGAAATTATTGAACATGTCACGATAGCTTTCCCCATTTACTGTGATAGCATTTCCAACTTCATTTCCAAGGAAGTATTGTCAAATTATTCCACCACTCCAAAATACGTACCAGTCTGTGAATCTCTGTGTATGCATTTCTTCTTCGTGAACAGCATGTGGATTTTCACCCCAAATTCGACAATTTCACCAATTCGTCATGATAAACATGTACATCATCGATAGACAAAATTTTGTTGCAAAAATTATCACCATATATATTAATCTAACACACGATTGACAAATATACAACGTTTTGAATGATCTGTAACTTTTAATTGTAGTATTGACTGAATTTTGTATGCCGACACATGCAGATTTTTCATTAAAATCCGGCTCTTGATAAATTCAGTTGTTGTGCACGATGTCGAGTAGATGTGTTTGAGTACTCTCGTACACTTTCTCTTACTGCAGCAATATATTCATCTGACCGACGACGACAAGGACGTTTTAGTGTTGTCTTATCAATAATAAAACCCACCTCTTCAAATTTCTTAGTTAGGTTTCGAACTATTATCTCTGTAAGTGCTTCATTTTGTCATAATTTTGTGCGAATTTTTCTTGATGCAGCTGTAAATGATCGCTCGTTTTCATAAAACAATTCTACACAAACTTTTCGTTGTTGACCTGTTAATAGCGGCATGTTGACGTCGTATAGTTTGTAGATAAGAGTCATTAAATATTAACGCGTTATCTTTGACAGACCACAAATGGGCAATTCAAATCCTATATATAATTTGGTAAAAAAAATACAGAAAATTGGAATTGAAACAATAAAGTTGGTAACACTTCCAGGAAAACCGAAATTGAAATTAGCTTTTTGTATGATTCAAGATTTGGTTACTATTCAAAATTGTAAATTGCATTATTGAATAAATGGAGATGTGCGTCAGTAAATAAAATTTAATACTGTTACAGTAGAATCATGGAAATCATGATAAAGAGAAACAACTTAAAGCATGGGTATAAGAAAATAAGAGAAACATGACAGTTAATATTAACCGATTAGCAACACTTAAAAGAAATCGTAGATTTTCCGAAAAGTTTGGATAAAGAACTATAGAGGAACCATTTGAATACTACCCGTATTTGAAGAAATTATTAATCTTCAAGTATATCCCACACGCTTCATTCTCTCCACATTTAAAAAAATATTCTGCAGATAGTTGGCTTTTAGCATTTACAATGCCTCAGTATTGCAATAATTATGTCGTCTTCTAACAGCAACTTTAAAAAAAATAGCTAAAATATATACTTACATCTAAATTCTTCAGGCTCAGTCAAGCATACTTTATTTCTCAATCCGTGGACGGCTTGCAAACTGTTATCGAAATAGAGATCAGGCACAAATAAGTAATGTTTGCAATTTTCATCTTTGTATTGCCTCGTGCTATCGTGTGGCAAATAAATCTGTTCTGGAGTGAACCTAAAAAGGGAACATCTAAGTAGAGCAATCAAACATAGTTATAATTTTTCCCATGAAAATATAGCCCCCTCTGTATGTTACTACCAACTTAATGAATGACTTAATGGCTTGCATTGACTTACTTTATGCCACATATTTTGATGCCTCTTTTGAAAGCGATCGCGTATTTTTGTCCGTACGTATAGCTCTGGTGAGCAGTGGAGCCTTCAAAGCCAAAGGACCTTATATAACCAATTGTTTCGGTGAAATACTGAATTGCACCAAGCGGAGCTGAAACACAATAGATTTTATCACCAATTGGTCCTTCTAGTAATTGCCTAGCATATTTTTCCAAGCAGTATCTCTACTGTCGTATTATAAAAATTTGTAAATTTTTGTCGTATTATAAAAAAGCCTGTTACTTTACTCCTGGAAGTCAAGTGCCTCTTTTGTGTTAATAATACCTAATTAATATCGTAAATTAATTCATTACCTAATAGGGGAAAATCTTGGATATAATCGTCACTTGGTAGGGTGAATCCTGTTCTATATCCAGGACATTCTAGCTGCGTAACTTTAATCTTCCAGGATGGGGAAGGTAGTTTTTTATTTATTGTCCTATCGGAAAGGCTGATGTCTAGATGTATGCCTTTGGTAACACCTTCTGACTGATTGACGTGGATATATACTAAAAGCAAGTATTATAATGGAGGGTATCTTGGAAACACAAGGCTAAAGTTATTATTGTCAGTTTTTTTTTTTTCGATTAATAGATATGTACGAAATACTCAAATATTATAAAATCATTACTAAGCAAAATTATATAGCAAAGACAAAAGTAAAACTTTCTACCACGTTGTTTTCAAACATTTTTGCTGGAAATAAGCAAAATTATCTCAAAAAGTAATATACTTAGAATAAATATGCAATTTATTTTATAAAAAAAATGAAAGCAAAAACGGATCTTTTTATTTACTAAGAGAATTAGAAAAAGTAAAAAAAGTCACTGACAAGTATTGTTTTTACGAAAAGACCTTAATTTTAAAGTCTTTGGTACATATGTACATAAGGTACATATGTACACATAAGGTACAGATGTACATCAGTAAACTTGCAAGGTGTCAAGGCATTGGAGAGATATACAAGAGGTATTAAATACGCAAACTTATACGTTATATATTAAATTTACTATAAATATATCAATATAATATCAATATATCATATAAGAATATACAATACTCAATATATCAATATACTTATAATCAACAGACATTTTAGTTAGCTAGATTAAGTTTCTTAATTTATTGTATCGTAACTAGAGTAATTTAATTTACGATAAAATCAGCAATACAAGTGAAATAAAGTAGTGAAATAAAGGCACAAAAATTAAGGAATGTAGAAAAGATCATTATATCCCGAGCAATTAAATCCCAAAGTCAAAACTAACTTTTCTACTTTGAACGACGATAACTCATCATAACCAAAAATCATCACATAAGCTTCTTGTACCATTCAAATTAAGAAGGATAAAATTATCCATAAAAAGCGCTATCACTTAATACTAAAAAAATATATATTCAAGTCCTTGAACCTTCTGAAAAGCAAACAAAAATTAATTTTTCTGTTCAGATGGTTTTCTTATGACTGTTCAAAAACTGCTAATGGTAAAAAAGAAAGAAATTTGGAGCTTAAATTTTTTTAAAATTGGTATATGACAATTTTTCTCCAAGTTACAGCCCTCTGAATATCACTTAATTTTTGTGTCTAGTGTATTTTAATATATTATTACAAGCGACTCGTGACTTTGTACAAAACACCTTTCTCACGAATGGTACTGGTCTATGACTCTGTAATATTTATAAACAAATGAGCAGTATACTTAATGAGAAAATAGATCCTTGGAGTCCTTGCAGTCCTTGGAAAGGACATAGTCACCTTCAAGCTACTAAAGTCCATTAGTAACTTAAAATTATTTGACATAGTCTAAATCATTGTTTTCAGTACAAAAATATCGAATGCTTGCTTTAATTTAATGACTTTCAAAATATATTTAAGTTTATGATATTTTTGATAAAACATTCCCAACCATAATTAGAAAATTAAGAAATTATCTCATCATAACACACCGCGATGATTGACATGTGATAATGATCAATTATTTACAACCCCACGAAATTCTAAGGACTCTGCATTTCGCAGAACCTAATACCCTTTTTAAAGATTTAGATCAAAGTTGTGTTTATCATTATAACTCCTCTATTTTTACAACAACAAATTATTCCCCTTTTGAATGTATTTATAGGTAGTTGATCAACTATATTCCGCAAGAGTTGAACAATGTGTAATCATTTAACAAATTTAACAAAAAATGGTGCAAAAATTAATTAATATACCATATGAATGAAATTAAATGACAAACCACAAGATACCAATATTAAAATCACCATCACCGTGATATCACGATATTAAATGACAAAGGCGTCAATGTCAATTTTAAACCATCTAGATAGTGTATTTAAGTATTTCTGCCTGTGTATCATTTTTTTCTAACCACCGGTAGTAAATAACCATGTGCAACCCTTGTATATGATTCACAGAAACAAAAAACAAAATGATAAAAAATAAACTCGAATACCACCATATTAATTCATACATTAGAATGACCGTGGCGCCTCCGCCAATTATTGAAATATTTTATTGAAAAATAAAAACAAATGTAAAACTTGCTATTTTCGAAAATAACTAAGCAAAATAGTAGACAATACCACTCACAAGTGTTTTTAGGAAAACACCTTAATCTTACACATATATTATACGGAAATGCGTTGTCTTTCGGGAAAATCCGTCAATTATTAACAATTACTAATATTAGTAAGTATCTAACGAATATAACTATTCTAACATATTATAGTACCCCAATAATAAATGTTAAAACAGAAACACAAAATAGAGAAGAAATCGTTAAAATTTTGTAATTGTATTTGTAAATTTATAAACAGATTTAAGACGGATATTAAGAAGATAGTACAAGAAAGAATTTACTGGGTGGTCTAAGAAAACCCCAGTTTTTATATTGGCTAGTAACTTTTATTTATTTATAATTTTTTTAAGATCCTTTATAATAGTTTACAAAAACTGATATTGTGGACATATTTAACAACACAAAATGTTCCATATTTGGCTAATTGTTAATAACTGCTGAAAGTTCAATTGTTTGTTCATGTTGTTTGTTCATGAAACGTTGTGGAATGTTAAATTAACTAATAACTTATTCTATTGTAATGGTCGGTCATTTGACAATGTCTTGAAAGCTAGTTTGTAAAAATCGCTTAAAATATTATATAGATATAGTAAAAAATATATAAGCATGACTTCTCTCTTAATAAAATTACCCACGATTATGTATATCCATAGATAACATAATAATCAACAATATACTTGCTTATATAGTTATTGTTAGAGAAAATTGTTATAGAAAATTTACAAGCTTAAATAGTTATTGTTATGCCAATATTGTGGTAAATATTACTGCAATGGTGGTATTATCAAAGTAAAATAATGTTTTTAATATTATGTTTTATACACACTCTAGAAATTATTGACCAACTATTTCAGGAATAATTTTAAATAAGTAGTCTTTGTCCAAAAGTTATTAGAAACCCGAGTATGCTTTCTTTTGGTTTGAAATAAAATCAGAATTACTTGCGCTCATTTAAACTAAAAGAATATTAATTAAATCTTTTCAGAGCATAATTTAAAATCAAACTAGCAACCACATGTCAATAGTTTTAGCATATTATATACGCAAAAATATAACTTACATATCGAATTTACCATAATCAATACACATTTTAGTTAGATTAAATTTCTTAATTTGGGTAACCGTTTGTCAAATATATGGTAATAGTTCTAGGGACGATCTGTCGAAATATTGTAGCTTGAATAATATGTATTTATTCACAATAAAATCAGTAATAGAAGTAAAGTAGACTACTTTAAAATAACATCACAGCCGACTATTATTTACGACCTAGTTTCAAACACTTTTCTTGCAAATTGTACTGGCTTATAATAAAAAACTATAAGTGCTTTTATAAATAAATGCTACTAAACGGTATACTTAATAGAAAAATACTAACTACATGCTTAGTTCCATCCTTAGAAGAGACGTAATTTTTTTCGAAAGACTTTTAGTAACTCAAAACCTATTTGAAATAGTTCATATCGATGTTTGTCAATACAAGAAATTTTTGGTCATTTATTTTAAACTGTATTCAAACTATATTCTTATAGACAAAAATTATTCCCCTTCTGGACTTCTTTATGCCATTTGATCAATTACATTCTATAAGAGTTGAACAATGTGTCACTCTTTAACAATTTCAACAGAAAATGGTGCACATAATTAATTAAATTAGCATATAAATGAAATGAGATGAGAAACCAAAAGAATCATGTTAAAATGACCACTACCGCGATCTCACGAAAGATTCAAAACAGATCCAAGGTTAATCGTGTATTACTGGATGAATAATCTCCTAGATTATTATATTTTAAAGTATTGTTTTAATTAATAAATATTTAATTAATGAATACACTAAGAAAACTGTTTTCAATAAAGGGCGAAGGCGTCGATGCCAATTTTAAAGCATTTAAATAATGTTACGCTGGCTCTGTATCCTTATTTTCTGACCACCAATAATCGATAATCATGTATAACTTTTGTATATGGTAGTTAAGGGCTTGATAAAAAAAATAAAATGACGAATACTTTCGAATAAACAAACCCTCTACATACATAAAAATGACAGTGGCGCATCCGCCAGTTGTTTAAATCTTGTTCGCTGAAGAACAATGTGGTGACTATTTCGGTACAATATAGTATCGTGTGTTCAATTTACCTTAACTTACCATGTTGGTTGTCGTTATTTCCACATAGATCGGGAATTGAGTAGTGGTTTGGTTGTACCCTCAACCTGTCGTTAACGCATTTATAGACTGGAGCTGTTGTAGAAACCGGCATAGTTAGTGTGGCGGGAGCTAGATTAAATTTCACAAAATCCAACCTGAAAAAAGTTAAATAGGCATACAGTTTTACTAGCCCAAAATTAAGTCGTCGTAACTATATCGTGGTTTCATCTAAGGAACGCGGAATTTAAAAGAATTAAATGGTGTTTAGCAAGACTGACGTTAAGCTAAATCAAGTTATAACAATTTGATTTGAAAAAAAAAGGAAATCGTACTCAGTGGCTAGAATACAACATTATAAATATAATAAATTAGTTAATTTAAGGCATTAAATTATTCAGAAACTGTTAAGTAAATTCAACAACATTCTAATAAACCGCCAAATTAACTAACTATTCATTTGCCTATTATTTATAGCTTATTAGAAGATGAATTTACAATACCAATTAGATGGTATTATTGCCAATTTGAGCAATAAATTCATCGAATTGCAGCGATTAGTTCATGGTTGCAGTCACTTCTGTAAGCTTATGCGTATCGACTCAATGAGTTTTTGATTTCAGTTTCTCTAACTGAAACTAACTTCATTGCAGATGATTTCCCGAGGAAAGTTATGCGGACATTAGCTGGACCAATACTAATGACTAATAGATAAATATATAGGGGCAGATTAATATATACTGCATTTTCCATGTTAATGGTTTTTAAATACCACAAAGTAGATAGACTTTGTTGCGGTCACGTTATTGGGATTCTTAAGAATTTATATACGTTTGTGAGTCATTGTTTGATAATACGAAGGGACTCGAACTAATAATTTCGTTTCATCGACAAGTATTTAATGGTTACGTGGTTGTATCTAAGTTAATAATAGTTTTCGCAAATTTCGTTGATAAATCCAATTTTGACAGGAAATGGTTGGTTTTCGAGGTACTTATTTTTATGCTGGTATGGATTTTTGGACTTTAGTGTGTCTTAATTTTAATTATCTTAACTTTGAAATTAGTTAAAATACATTTTTCTAGATTTTACCAATCGATTCCTTGTACTCTTTTACACAAGATATCATGGACATATGCGGCTCCTATAAATGTACAAGGTTATTGTCTGCTTCCATTATTGTTACAATTAAAGAAAGGTGACTCATTATCTCTAAAACACTATTCTATAAATAACACAGGTAGGGGAGCCAGTTTATGTTTACGAGGCTTAGAGATGTATTAGGTGCGTTTACATTTATTTATAGCAGAAAACAATTCTGAAAGTATGGTAGATGAGTTTAAACATGGGTATCTACAATAAAGAAATTATGTTATCGATTATATTTTCGGAAAATATTTATTCATGAAAACAATCGAGTTTGATATACAGTACTTTCTAAGTCTTGGAAAGAAGACTTTGAAGTATTTTGTATATAGTAAGTTATATGGCCATTTTGATTTTCAAGGTTCTTTTAATTCCTTTTTCTTGCAGTCAGTTGCATCTTTATATTGAGAGGCAAACTTATTGCTTCTTAACATTTTAGAATTATTTTGGACTCTAACAATATTTCTAATATAACAGATTTTCTCAAAGACTAATTAAATAGTAAACAATATCACACATACATACCTGACTTGACATATATTGGTATTTTTCAGTTTGACCGTGTAAGTACATGACGTTGTACCTGTATCTACGTCGTGACCCTCAAAATATCCTACCCTGGTGTTACTTGTTTTTCCGCAAGTATTTTCAACTGAAACAAGTTTATGATACTTCATATTTTACAATACTTTACGGAAAAAATATGAGCTGTATAACAACTTATTACAACAATATTCTAATACAAACTTTTACTAAGAATTTAACAATACAGTACGATAGGCATTCAGGTTAGTTGCCAGACGCGTAGTTAATGAAAATGCAGCACACTGTTACGTGTCCACTACATAAAATATAGAGACACGACCTATTGCATTCTCCTACATCTGCAACCATGATATTTCATCATATGATGTAGTTTTGTTTCTCTTCCTGAGCTTGTAGTGTTTATTCTCATGTTTATATATACGCCCCCTTATGGTAAATATGTCGCTTTCTGTATTTTGAATTTAAACAAATAAATTACCAAAATTGAACAAAACTAAAGTAACAAATATCAAAGAAGTTAGTTGATGTCTTGGAATCTTGGTGGAGTAATGTAGAGTAATACAGATATGGATGGAGTAAGTTTATTTAACATGTTCTTAATAGCAAGTTAAAAAGGAGCTGACATGTCGACGACACGAATATTAAAGCTAATTGTTTGGCAAACACCACATTTCAATATAATTATTTATGCCATAGGATTTGGGCGTCTTTATTTTTTTATGTAAACAAATTAAAATATCTATGTAAATGTCTGATATCCCATCCGATGTTTACACTTAATGTACACTTCAAATATATACTTCAAATCAGAAAAGCAAATAAAATTAAACTATAACTATTTAAATTATTATTATTAAAAGTTACTGTGCCTTGTTAAAAAAAATATTGTATCAAGTTAGTGAATTTCTTATTTGCTTCTAACAGCTTTTATATAAGTGATTCTTAAATAAATACTTACATACGCAACAGGTGGAAAATAGGCCACAAAATCCATTGGGGCGCCCTCTGGACAGAAGACAGTTGCTGTGGGGTGTGCAAACTCCATATTTGATTCCGCCTTGTGTTTCTGCCTTGCACTCGGTAACTCGTTGATCAGGTTCTAGATATGAATATACAAACTACATTAATTGAAATATTTTATGTCTCAGTCTATCATATTTACCATTTCTCATTCATTATTATTTATTTATTATTTTTATTTACTTTTATCGCTTATCATGATATACCAGTTTGTGATAATAATAAACAGATAGAATAAAAACAAAACAGTAGTTATAATTTCGTTACATAAATCAACATAATAGATCATAAAATAAGTTATTATATACACATGTATAATAATACTACATATACCTTCATCAACATTAAAAAGTGAACCAAATTCCAGTAACAGTATATTTGGGAGTTGTAGTTATACTAACTATTCATTAAGAATAAATGACCCAATTTTCAGAAGACCGGTGATGAAATTGGGCAACAGTTTAAAATTTCTAAGTATCTGAACCTTCAGATAAGGACACAGTATCCTTTAGGGGTATAATATTTTTTAATTCTCGAGAACAGATTTCATTGTACAATAATATACATCTAAGTGTAGTCTATATCTTTAGGTTCGAACAAATTACACATACTACATTGAAAGGTTTGGTAGATAATTTAATAATTTTTATTGCAGAAAGAACTAATTCTACGTTTGGAAAACATTCTAAACTGTACCCACAATCGTAATTCGTGGGATTATCGCACTCATTCATTATTATGTATTAATAAAATTATAATATGCAATATAGAAACTGCAAATTAAATAAAAATTGTAACCTAACCTAAAGGTACCTCGTCTAAATTTTAAATTTAAATATGCAGATTCAAGTGAGTACGATATAGGAGAAACGGTTTTTTTTAAGAAACACTATATATCTTTTGTTATTGAATTTTTCTTAATGAGATGATTTCAACTGCCTATAACACGTTTGATCTAACTAATTCATTTATTACAGGCATTCAACTATGAAATTGTTGAAGAATTTTCTTTTAACGTTACTGTTTATTTAAGTATATTAAATTAATATACATATTCAAAATCTATTTCTTTCAGGTGTAGGTATGAAACGCGTGGCAGCAAAATTTGTTCATGTGATGAGTCGCTGAAAGAAGCCAACAACGATGTTGAACTACTGAAACGTGTCATAACAGGTGACGAAACATGAGTTTATGCATGACGTCGAAACTAAATCTCAATACTTCTAGTGGCGGTATTCTGGATCACCAAATCCGAAAAAAGCTCGACATGTGTGGTCGAATGCGAAGGTTATTCTCACTGTGTTCTTCAATTTTACCGGAATAATGCACCATGAAGTCTTGCCAAAAGGTTAAAATATTAATAAGGGGTACTTCCTACAACTTCAACGCCGTTTGCATTAAGAATTTCGAAAAAAAAGAACGTCTTGATTTGTGGCGAAACAATTCATGGATTTTAAACAACGATGAATGCTTATTCGTGAATTTTTGGCCAAATAGAAACACTGTAATGATACCCCAGCCTCCATATTCGCCAGATATGACTCTGTGTGACTTTTTTCTGTTCCCAAAAGTAAAGAGAACCCTAAAGGGCTGTCGTCTTGCAAACATAGATGAGATTAAAAACACATGTTGATAGAGCTAAACACTATCCCAAAGATCCAGTTTCACTATCCCAGAAGTGTTTCGGAGATTATAAGAAGCGCTGGCGTAAGTTTATAATATCTAATTGGAACTATTTTGAAGGCGATAACATTGATGTACATGAGTAAATAAAATTCTTTCCAAAAAAACAGAAATTCCCGTTATTTTTTTAACACACCTCGTATATTGAATATTATAGTTTATACTAAATGGCTGTTCACCAAGCACAACGAAGACAAGTTTTTAGAAGAAAAATGTGGAATTATATTACGTCATATTAATTTTACACTATTACTGATTTTTATTCTCATCCCAGCAATCATGAAATTCTACGACGACCTTGCGGTATTCATTCCATATAAAATTTGAGTGTTCCTATATATACCCCGTTTGGTATGACATTTTACACAGCATTTCGCGCAGTACTAAAGACGATAACCAACAATTTACTTACGCCTGGTGTTCCACAGTAACGCTAGAGGATCGTCCACATCGGTTAGATCAAAGAAACCACCATACACGCACTTGATAAGAAATATTATAATCACCACCCTCATTGCCCCGACGAAATTTACAGAACACCGAAACCGAAATGCCTCACGATCTGCACATGTGCGCCTTATATGCCCTCAATCGGTTTTATGTATATAACTGGATAATTTCCTAACTTCCCGATTAAATAGGCCTACCATAACGGTACATGAATGGCTCTAATATATTTTTTTTTTTTGTGAACGTATTAGAGTACTCAACGAAGTCTAATGTTTTACTTAAGTAAACAGTAAGTTGAATTGGCGTATTGTTTGGTTCAAAAATTAACATAAAAGTACCGACGATGTGCGTGTACTTAAACGTTAATTGTTTGTCCACGAACTGCCACTAGCAGATATCTGCGATTGATTTTAATAAGGTAAATATTTGTTTGGAGTAGTAAAATGTAATAAATATACATTTTAAATGGAGGCAGGTGAGTGTAAATAAATTACTGGTACGTAGGAATTATACAGCGACCTTAGATTTATGAATATAAAAATGGCAGAAGCAAATACAGCGATGTGAAAAAAATATAGACTTGCCCCTAATTTGAACTACATCATAAGTATAACTCAAAACTGAAAATAGTTTTCTGGATATATTTGGAGCTGTATATTACGGGAAATCAGTCTTTTGTATTACGATTTTTAGTATCTCATGTAGTTTATGTATAAGTGGTTTGTAGCTGTGGTTTGTGGAAAATTAACTCACTGGTGTTTTTCTATTTTACTTGGACTTGTACTATTATCTATTTAATTTTGTTTTTTATTACATTTAATAAGCGAGTGTTCATACGATTTATTAAATTGTTTAAAGTTGCCCTTGGAATTTCGTCCCAGACAGATACAATTCGACGCTTCAGTTCATCAACACTTTCGATTCAAGGCTTTGTTGAATTATATACTGCTCTTGCCATAATCCCCCACAGATTTTCTATCGTGTTAAGGTCGAGGCTTAATACTGGCCATCGAATAAGGTCGAATCCATACTGTCACAACCAATTTTTTTGTGGACCTTGCAGAATGAATAGGTGCATCATCATGTCGAAATATTGCACCATCATCTTCAATAAAAGTTAACATGGTTACAGGTAATCTTCTAATAGGTTTTGATAAGCAGCTACATTTATTCTGCCTTTTACAAATTCCAATTGGCTTTTTGTACCCTCTTTTAAAGCTGCTCATATATTAGAGGCAACCAACTATTGAAGTCTAAAATAGACCCAATCAGAACCGTTTGAACTCTTGACATAATTTTTCGCTACTTTCGTAAGTCATGTCAATAATAGCTAAACCCATCTGGTCCATTCAAATTATTTTCTTTTTAATTTGGATTTATTGCTTTAACGCTGACTGATTTATAGGAAGATACAATGGGCAGTAGCCTAAGTATTACGAGGCTTCGTGACCGTCCCTAGAAAAGTAAACCGAATAATGGAATCACTACACTGCTAAATTTATGCCAGAAGTTATCTTGAAGTGTAAAGTCGTAAGCCAACCGACTTAACAAGCTAAGAGAATTTATTCTAAAAAGTATAACTGGAGTCCCAAGATCAACACCGTTCGAGGCGATGGGGATACTGACGGTATCTAACTGACTGACGGGTATACCACCTCTTGATGTCACCCTGAAAGCGGAAACCGTAAAGGCAATGCACAGGGTGGGAAACATGAATAGGAAGGTAAGGGACCTGAATAGACTCTCAAGAGAGCTAGCTGAGGAGAGACTCCTATGGATTCCCTCTGACAGTATGGATGTCTACTTCCTATTTGCTAAGAAATATAAGATCACCCTCACCAGTAAGACCGACTAGATGGAAGGTCGAGCTGGATTACCGCTCAATGGAGACATCTGGTACACGGATGGAGCCAAGAGTGGGAACAGAGCGGGTGTGGGGGTGTATAGGCGACGTGATGGGATAGGTAAAACATTCCCCCCTGGGCAAATACACTACCACATTCCAGGCCGAGCTAGTTGCAATTACATACGGTATTCTGGGGGCCGACCAAAATCAGACCCAGGAGAAGATATGTATCTGCTCGGATAGTAGGGCGGCGTTGGCAGCCCTGAATTTAGCAACGACAAAGTCGAAGCAGGTATATAATTGCTATGAAGCATTGAACCACTTGGCAGGGAAAGGATCGGTGGAACTCTTATGGATACCTGGGTATAATAGCATTAAAGAAAATATAATTGCAGATGACCTTGCCAGACTAGGGATCAGGGAAAATCTCTATGGATCAGAACCTGCAGTGGGAATAAATCGGAATCTGATCAGAGACCGCATCAATGGCTGGGCAAGAGACCAGCATAATAAAATATGGAGAGGAGTTTGTGGATTAACCAAACTCTTCATCGAATACTCAGAGATTGAGAAATGGGCCCAAGAATTCATTAAATTGAACAGACACAAATCCAGAACTCTGGTAGGAATCATAACGGGTCACCATAGTAGCCTGAATGCATATAAGCACAGGCTGAGGCTGACTGACAGTCCGGCCTGCAGATACTGTAAAGAAGACGAGGAAACCTCGACTAATCTTCTTTACACCTGTTCTGCACTGGAGGAGAAAAGGTACCTTATATTAGGGACCCCTGTTATCCTAGAGGAGGCGAGGCTTAAGGCGGGGGACGTACCTAAATTTATCCTTTTATGGGATAGCATTTTTTGATAATGACCCGGATAAGGGGGGATCGCCAAGGGACTACCCATACTATCAGTGGCTGATGAGGTCCAAACCCATATAACATAATGTGTGTATCTTGAAACTCTGTCTAATTACAATATTTACAATGTTGCAGAACCATTATGTTCTGCAACAACACAACCAATATGTTAATTGAAAAGTAATTTTAACATAATGCTACTGTTTCATGTTGCGCTCTATTATTAATTTAAACACTCAGAATATTATTTCATTTTCTCTCCAATTTTAGCTCTAGGTTATCTTGTTTGGACAGTCGTTACTATATCGAGTGGACTATATTATATAGTCAAAGACTCAGATAAAACATTGTAAAAAAGGTAATAAACACTGTCATAGTGTTATAAAGACATTTACAACACAACTTAATGTTGATGTTCGACCATTTATTGACGCTACTACTTTTGGCTGATTGTTAGGATGACGAGGATTAACTGAATGACCACCACTTTCCCCTGATTTGACACTCTTTAAGTTCTTCATAAAGCGCTGTGATGGAGTTATACAAATCTTTGGAATACAACTTAATGTTGATATTCTACCATTCTTGGTGCTACTACTTTAACAGGTTAATGAGGCGACGAAGATTAATTAAATGATCACCAGCACGTTCCCTTGATTTGATCATTATGAATTTCTTGTTATGGAGTTACTTAAAGTTACGTAACAAATGATTCAGAGGATTTAAAACAACAAATTCTAGTCGATATGAAAAATATCAGCCCAAAAATTACTGCATTTTATCTTTAATAGTATTCAATTTAAAGTGTTTACACACGTGTCGATCAATATCGTTTATTTATATTTTTCTCACCCTCCATCTTATAAACGGTACATACACTCTCTTTAATACAGTGTGCTTTTGTACATGGAAACATTTTTGTTAAAGATAAGAGAGGTTGTAATTTAAAAAATAAGCTTATGATGACGTCACAGTTAAAGCATGACATCTAAAAGAAAAAATCAATGTTTCTCTAAATATTGTCTTTATTTCACTCCCTTATAAATCTATTTGCGGACTATCTATTTGCGCTAGCAATTTGCATAGCGTGGTATTTTATTTTTTACAAATTTTTTTCCTAACGCAGCTTTTTCATAAAATAATAGTTATATTTACTTTTTCTTGCAATTACTACTGCTTCACATCTTCAGTGTGTAAACTAAGTTAAGCTTAAGTTGACGCTTAATTAAACAATACATTTTAATATTACTGGGTTGTAATAGTCTCTTATAATTACTGATTGTTTTAAGCCAGAAGTTTTTTCTAGAGAAATAGTGTTATTCTGCCTCAAAATAGGCGTTCCCATTTGATCCGATCTAGAGTCAATAATCAGAATCAAGGTCTATCGGTGATTGACCCGATGCAGGTTCAATAAACTAGGTCAAAATGGACAACGAGAATTTTTTATCAAATGTCCATTACCTTGTCATCATCATCAGCAGACTTATTGAACTGATTTGCTAACTAAATCTACTAATTCAATTTGAGATTTTAGACGAAGATTTAAATAAAAACATCGAAAGACTTTTATCAAAGGTCAATGACCAGTTCATGAGTCAGAGAAGTAATTCAAGGTTAGTGACGTTTAGCAAAAGGTAAACGTCCTATCGCCCATACTCAATATTGTCAATGACTCAATTTTATGTAACAGAATTTAACTATTTGCTATCATTTAATCAGCTTACACCATTTTTAAAATCAAATTTGTGTTGCCATATACATACACAATCATTCAGTTCTTAAGCATATTTTAGTTTTCATACACCCTGTATATGAAAGAACAATACGATAGTACATTACCATTTTATAACTCAGTCAGTTGTAGTCAAGCTACTATTATCTTAAAATAATGCCACCGGCAATAATTAGACATTAGTTAATTTATATATTATGTTTTACTAGTCAAATAAAGAAGGCATAAAAACAAATAATTAATACCCGAATGTTTTATTTTTAGATTCACACCTACTTTCAAGAAAGGGGAAACAGAATTAACAAGTACTCAGAGCAATATATCGACCATCAGCTCTCTAGGATCTGTTCCACAAATTAATCCACATCGATCTGCGGAGATAAGATCAGTCACTAGATCTGACTGGTTTTCTCATCCTCCAGATTGATATACACATAGAAGTGACAGTACAGCCGATAATATAAAAATACTCATTGAGCCTGCAATGGTCCATATAGTCAACAATTCTACTACAATTCGTAGATTTGTACGAGGCATATTGAGGTAATATTTTGCTAATATTTTGCTGCACGGTGTAGTTAAAACTATGTTTGGACCCAACTTTCTCTGTGGCTTTTTAGAGTGTATGTCTTTGTAATTTTATGATGGAATTTCGAGTGGCTTCCCTGAGTTCTATTGCCCGTTTCGGTCAAAACGGAAAGTCCCTAGAATATTTAATCTCGAATAGAAATTTAATTCTTGAGAAAGGAAACAATTTCAAAACGTATCCAAGGAGAATTAATTCATAGTAAAATAATTACCAAATGTAATTAAAATATTCGAGTGACTTCCCTTAAGGTCTATAATCCATTTCAGTTGCAACAGAAAGTCCCTGGAAATTTTTATCTCCAATAGAGATTTAATTCTTGAGAGACGGAACAATTTCAAAACGTATCCAAGGAGAATTAATTCATAGTAACGTAATTACCAAATGTAATTAAAATGTTCGAGTGCCTTCCCTTAGTTCTATAGTCCATTTCAGTTGCAACAGAAAGTCCCTAGAAATTTTTATCTTCAATAAGGATTCAATTCTTAAGAGACGGAACAATTTCAAAACGTATCCAAGGAGAATTAATTCATAGTAAAATAATTACCAAATGTAATTAAAATATTCGAGTGACTTCCCTTAGTTCTATAGTCCATTTCAGTTGCAACAGATAGTCCCTAGAAATTGTTATCTTCAATAGGGATTTAATTCTTGAGAGACGGAACAATTTCAAAACGTATCCAAGGAGAATTAATTCATAGTAACATAATTACCAAATGTAATTAAAATGTTCGAGTGACTTTCCTTAGTTCTATAGTCCATTTCAGTTGCAACAGAAAGTCCCTAGAAATTGTTATCTTCAATAGGGATTTAATTCTTGAGAGACGGAACAATTTCAAAACGTATCCAGGGAGAATTAATTCATAGTAAAATAATTACCAAATATAATTAAAATATTCGAGTGACTTCCCTTAGTTCTATAGTCCATTTCAGTTGCAACAGAAAGTCCCTAGAAATTGTTATCTTCAATAGGGATTTAATTCTTGAGAGACGGAACAATTTCAAAACGTATCCAAGGAGAATTAATTCATAGTAACATAATTACCAAATGTAATTAAAATGTTCGAGTGACTTCCCTTAGTTCTATAGTCCATTTCAGTTGCAACAGAAAGTCCCTAGAAATTGTTATCTTCAATAGGGATTTAATTCTTGAGAGACGGAACAATTTCAAAACGTATCCAAGGAGAATTAATTCATAGTAACATAATTACCAAATATAATTAAAATGTTCGAGTGACTTCCCTTAGTTCTATAGTCCATTTCGGTTGCAACAGAAAGTCCTTAGAAATTTGTATCTCCAATAGGGATTTAATTCTTGAGAGACGGGACAATTTCAAAACGTATCCAAGGAGAATTCATAGTAATATCATTGACAAAAATAATTAAAAATGTTCCTTTGGTTCTAAAAGCCACAATTTCTGTGTATTTATTTTAAGCTATTGATTTAATGCTTTAGTAAAACGTGCGTAATAACAGAAAGACCTTATTCATGATATCTAGTCTTTTATTTTTGTAACATAAACATACATAAAGTCATTATACAAAAAAAATATTATCTTAAGTCTAAAACAATATTTACATATACAGAAATTTAATAATACGTTTATATGATAAACCTATATTGTGGGAATATCAAGAATTGTAACAAAAGATACGTAACATTAAAAATACTTATCTGGGAGCTATGTCTACTGAGTCTTAATATAAATAACGCTTTTTAAAGTCTTGTTTTATAATTTGTATGATGATAATACTAGATTAATCCACTCCATGTTTACTACTATGTATAACTGATATTTTTTTTAGATTTAATTACATATGAGTGCAATAATTTGATGCTAAAAGTATATATACAGGAGCACATCCCTAACATTAGTTATAATTTTTAATCACAAATTTATAAATTTGTTAAACTGATTTGTGAACCTTTTCCTACACGGAGAGAAAAAAATATTTGTAATAAATAGAGCTGTATAATCGGTGACGCGTACATATGGCTTGCGTATGGGAAGGTGTAGCGGAGGCCTCGAGCACGTGACGCGTAGTTCAATTCACGCTGCTTTAATCTGACTTTCCACTTTTTCGCGTGCAGATGGTACATAGCTGCACACTGTGGCCCTAATCGGTAATGGGTACTTAGGATTGTATTTTGTCCAAAAGTCCTTAAATGCTGCTCTGTCAAGTAATGTAAGTGGAAAATGATAGGTAATTAACATGAGAAGTAGATCAAAAATGAACTCCGTTTTCCGTGGCAGGCCCTTTTTTATATTAATATGTTCCATAGTAATTAGGTGTCTTTTGCAGTCTCTCTTGCCCCAACACAATAAATCTTTTTCACAAAGTTTACACACTATTTTCGCCCCATCATACAACAAATCTGGAAAGTCCCCAATAAACTTATTACATTGTCGGCAAGCGGCCGTTTCTTCGCCTTTGGCAATGTGAACATTTTTTTTTTTTGTAACGCAGGCACGCTGTACAAATTATGTATGTAATTACGATCGCAAAGTGATTTAGTTCTTTCGTGAAACAGATGCAAACGGTGTCAATGTTAAACAGTAACTGGATACCTAGCACAAATCGAGTGTTTTGTGATACCTAGTTTGCTTACAGCGTGAATTGAACTCCGCGTCACGGGATCGAGGCCCCCGCTACACCTTCCCATATGCAAGCCACATGTAGTAATAAATTTTTCTTTAAATATCAGTTTTGGCAGAACTGTTTATTTCCATATTAACTATGTCAACCCCCGCCACATGACCATATATTGCCACATCGTACCACTGAACACATAACCTATGATAGCTTATTATTTTTAATTACTAATAAGACTTGCAAGTGTTAATAATTATGTATAAAATAAAATGTTATCGGGATCTATTTAAATATTTTTACCTTTACTAATGTGTGTCTATTTCCTTATTAATGATTGAATATCGTGTGGAGAGGCAATTCTGTAATAAAATCGACATTTAATATTTCCAAAAACATTTTAAATTCTATATCATACATTTAAATACTCAGAAATAACATTTTATTATCATTATAATTATACATATATAGGTAACTTTTGATATAAAAAGTTGGATACGTGAACAACCCCTTTCGAATATATTAAGAATATATTGTCAATATATTCTAAATTTTTTTAAAATATCTACCAATTTTTTTAAATTAAAGATTTAAATTAAAATAATATTTTAATCTATTATTTGTTATTCTGTGGCCATTCAGTAGCCGCTATCTGAATTCCATATATTTCTTTTGTATGGAGTTAGGGTATGAAAATATATAACATTTGCATTATCAGAGGGATACTACCCCCAGTCACATTATTCATTTAAATTCATTACTAAAAGAAAATCGACTTAACAATGCAACAACAAAAATATATTTTAAATATTATATTAACATCAAAGTCAATGTCCTCTTTTAGAAAATGAACTAAAAAAGTATGCAGAATGTTTCTTAAGAAATAAAATATGATAGATTAAACCTTTTTCAATAAAATTAATATAAATAAATACATCCCTCATGGGTACTGTACTCTAGATATCGAACATACTAAGTAGTTTAGTAATCAAATTGTAAAAAACAACAAATGAGTAACATTGAGCATTTCTTCCCCATTAATATCTAGAGAAATCTTCAAATCAGTCAAAGGAACTCAGAAATATTAATATTTCTGGTATTTCACTAACAGAAGGATAAAAGGAATACCTGCTATCATCCTATTTCTATCTATTTCAAAGAGTTATTCACTTTCTCACTGATACTTTCTCTCCCCTTACATTTTTATCTCTCCTATTACTGAACTAACTTGCTAGTTGTGTCTAAATAATTCCAAATTAGGGTCTGGACTCCGAGAGAGGTCCAATCAAACGCTTTTCATAATTTGTTTTAACCTTAACGAAGGGAAAATCTCGATTCAGCACGTTTTCTAAACATTCCACTGCTCTCTACTATGCATATTATATAAGTAATTAAATGTTTATACCAAACAATCAGCTATACTTGTTACAGTTTTTACAGGAACAAATTTAATTATATACAGAAATTCCAAGTGGATTTAATTTCTGAAATATTGTGGGCGTCCTATGTTATACGTACTCATAGGAATACCTCCTGCCTGTTTGTACATATCATTTTGGTCGTAGTCTACGTCGTAGTAGATGCCACTTTGGTTCTGCAACAAAAATTAACGGTAATCAAAATTGAAGATTCCATCCTAATTGGAGATCCATCGAGATGGAAATCCATCATAATAATCTGTGGTGCATTTTGTTATGAAAAATATTTTGTCGGCATAGATATGATAACACTGACATAATTTTCCACTGAATACCAAAACCCTCTACACTACACTCGATCCGTGTTTCGCCAACAAAGTTGGCGTCATCTGAAGATGACTAAATTTGAGTTTTAATCATCTCCAATGGAGATCCATCATAATAATCTGTGGTGCATTTTCTTATGAAAAATATTTTGTCGGCATAGATATGATAACACTGACATAATTTTCCACTGAATACCAAAACCCTATACACTACATTCGATCCGTGTTTCGCCAACAAAGTTGGCGTCATCTAAAGATGACTAAATTTGAGTTTTAATCATCTCCAATGGAGATCCATCATAATAATCTGTGGTGCATTTTGTTATGAAAAATATTTTGTCAGCATAGATATGATAACACTGACATAATTTTCCACTGAATACCAAAACCCTATACACTACATTCGATCCGTGTTTCGCCAACAAAGTTGGCGTCATCTGAAGATGACTAAATTTGAGTTTTAATCATCTCCAATGGAGATCCATCATAATAATCTGTGGTGCATTTTCTTATGAAAAATATTTTGTCGGCATAGATATGATAACACTGACATAATTTTCCACTGAATACCAAAACCCTATACACTACATTCGATCCGTGTTTCGCCAACAAAGTTGGCGTCATCTAAAGATGACTAAATTTGAGTTTTAATCATCTCCAATGGAGATCCATCATAATAATCTGTGGTGCATTTTGTTATGAAAAATATTTTGTCGGCATAGATATGATAACACTGACATAATTTTCCACTGAATACCAAAACCCTCTACACTACACTCGATCCGTGTTTCGCCAACAAAGTTGGCGTCATCTGAAGATGACTAAATTTGAGTTTTAATCATCTCCAATGGAGATCCATCATAATAATCTGTGGTGCATTTTCTTATGAAAAATATTTTGTCGGCATAGATATGATAACACTGACATAATTTTCCACTGAATACCAAAACCCTCTACACTACACTCGATCCGTGTTTCGCCAACAAAGTTGGCGTCATCTGAAGATGACTAAATTTGAGTTTTAATCATCTCCAATGGAGATCCATCATAATAATCTGTGGTGCATTTTGTTATGAAAAATATTTTGTCGGCATAGATATGATAACAGACATAATTTTCCACTGAATACCAAAACCCTATACACTACATTCGATCCGTGTTTCGCCAACAAAGTTGGCGTCATCTGAAGATGATTAAATTTGAGTTTTAATCATCTCCAGAAGATGCCAACTTTGTTGGTGAAGTGCTGGTCGAGTGTAGTGTGTAGTGTTTTGGTGTTTAGTGGAAAACTAAGTCACTCTTATCTTCACACCAAAGGTTCTGACCAACTCCAGTAATAGATATGGTAGAAAAATAATACAAATTATTGAAAGATGATGCGACATAACTTTTAACATTATTGAGAGGCTTTAGGTTTATAAATATTTGGTATTATCCTTAAAATCCAAATAATAATATTCCTTTGTGATTTAATTTATGAAAACTGTAATAAATAATATACAAGACAAGATACGGCATAAGAAAGGGATATGTAATTTATATTTAGACACATTCATATTCATTATATTTGTACAATAATCTACACAAAATATTTCATAACAAAGAAGCATCGCACAGTAGCAGTTAATACTACTCGTATTACTGATTTGTGTAATCATGATCGGTTGCCTTCATTTATCATGAAATTCCTAACACTAACTTAGTTTAGTGTTAGTTAGTCCACAAAATACCAAAACACTATGCACTACACTCGATGCGCGTTTCACCAACAAAGTTGGCATCATCTGAGGATGTTTAAAACTCAGTTTTAATCATCTCCAGTTTTGTGAAAAACTATGTTAGTGTTATCTTCACACCAAAGGTTCCAACCTACTCCAGCATAAAATTTCTCTAAACCAAATGGAGAATTTATTACATGTCAACACAAAGGACATAAATAAATTAAGCATGAACACAGACTCTTTTCATATTTTAACAAAAAATTGTTTAACCTCGACTCTAGTGAATCATATGCGGATGATTTTGTTTCTAAAGAAGATAAAGTAGAAGTTTCAGAAGAATTACTCGTGTAATAAGTTTTTATCGATTAAGATTTCGATTAAGATTTTTTGAAATACTTGAAAGAATGACTTCAATGATTAAAAATAGATTTGAAAAAGTATCTGTTATATTATTAAAGTTATTGATTGTAAAACAGATGTAGAAAGTGTCAAGAACATAAAAATAATAGATTTGTTACCTAGAAACCTACTATTATATATTTTAACTTTGCAATCCACTGCAGAGATTTCAAACGTCGAGCTAGTGAGTGAGATAAGTTGAAAACAACTGGAAAGCTCCAAGAATATCGATCATTAAATTTCAAAAACCCAAAGAATTGTGTCTAATAGCGATATTAAGTATAAGGAGTATGAATTTAAAAAAAAAACGTATGATAAAAAATATATAAATTATTAGTGCATCATCATCATTAGGTCATCAGTCCTAAGACTGGTTGGACGCTAACCTCCAGCTTCTCCTATCTTGTGTTAACCTACGCGTTTCGCTAATTGTGCTACAACCTACATCCCTTACTATTTGCGAGCAGTAGTCTAATCTAGGCCTACCTCTGCCTTTCTTCACTCCTATTTCTGCCTCCAAAATATCGCGGACTATTCCCCCATGTCTCAGCAAGTGGCCTACCATTCTATCTCTTCTCTTCTTTAAGTTTTTCCACATACTCCTTTTCTCGCCGACTTTCTCCAATACTTCTTCGTTTCTAACCCTATCAGTCCATGGTATTTTCATCATTCTTCGGTAACACCACATCTCAAAAGCTTCTAATTTCTTCCTACTTGCTTCCCCTACCGTCCAGGTTTCGCAGCCGTAAAGTGCCGTGCTCCATACATATGTTTTCAAAAATCTCTTCCTTGTTTCTAAGTTTATTACCCCCGAGCATAAAAGTGCTTTCTTTTTGTTAAAAGCTACTCGACCCTGCGCTATTCTTTGTTTTATGTCTTTATCGCTTCTTCCATCCCAATTTATTTTACTTCCTAAATAAGTGAAGTCTTTAACTTCCTCCAATCTTTCATTATTAATTTGTACTTTCGTTTTTGCTCTGCTCTCGCGCCCTCTGCACACTAACACTTTAGTTTTGTTTTTATTCACCCTCATTCCGTATTCCTCTGTCAACACTGCCTCCATTTCGTTCAATGCTGATTCTAGTTCCTCCTTACTAGATGCTAATACTGCTATATCATCCGCGAATCTCAGCATTTTTAGTTTCTGTCCCTGTACTTTAATCCCGAAATCCACTCTATCTTTTACCACATTAATCGCCTCTTCGATGTACAGATTAAAAATTAGTGGTGATAGCCTTCCTAGCCATCCTTGTCTTACTCCTTTCCTAATACCTACTTCCCTTTCTTCCCCTTCTACTTCTATTAGTGCATATATGTAATTATTAAAAAATATATAAACTATATGAAAAACGTCAAAATAATAAGTAAACGTCAGTTTCAGCAAGTCAATTTGCACATTATTTTGAAAATAACTTAAAAACGAATAACATCAGACCTATCAACCCTTATATCAGTTCGCTTATACTTGTGATATAAGGAATAAAGCTATAAATTCGAATCTGTGAGTAATTAAATTAAAGAAGAAATATAACAGTATAACTATTTGGAACATGATTGCATTACAATTGCAAATTATGTTTAAATTTTAGTCTTTCGGTATTTTACCTTCCATTCACCAACAAAAATACACAAAAGCTAAACCCCAACAAAGTGGCGACCAACAGGAAGGATATGATTAAAATTGATTTTTGTAACTACCCCTGGGTTGAAACCATCTGTTGACTACTGGACTAGGAAAATCGTGACACGATTTTTCTAATAATCGGTTTCTATAATCGTTAAATGTTTTATCACTTACTGCAATTGATGCGTTACTCCTACTTTTAGGCCTGGGCACCTGGAAGTTCCTCCCCAGGAGGTCGGCCTTGTCCTCCTCCTCGCTGGAGCTGGAATTGTCGAGCGGCCTCATCCCGTGCACGCTGGCCGCTCTGCTGGCCAATTGCGCCTGGAGATTGAGACGAGGCAGCGGTATGGGAGGGAGAGTACCGTGGCTGTGATGCTGGAGCGTACCGCTCATCGACAGATTGGGGTAGCCGAACATGGCTGACGATGGGCGAGTGGGAGCGGTCAGTCCAGGTTCCGGCTATATAAGGAAGTACTTCTTTAATACGTTGACTTAGGGAATAAAGAGCAGTAGTACTACTCAGCCTACACTATTCATAAGGCCACTACGTCTATTAAGATACATTGTATTGCTACAGAATGTATTGTATTGTTATATTTTATACAATTTTGCTGAAAATTATATATTTTGTATTCTGAACTACAAACTAAAGAAAATAAGAGATAGTCTCTTCTCAGAATTATCTTAGGTATCGAAAATATCACGTGATAAGTAACGTAAATATCTTAAAATATACTGTTAAAATTCAAAACCATATTAATTTCTTTATTTAATATATTTTTCTAAGAATATAGAAACGTATTTTTTGCTTACAGCATAATGATTGGCCTGGGCCATAACGTCTGCGATCTGCGCCCATCTGAGCCTGTCCTCCAAGGTCAACTGATAAGGAGGAGCACCAACTACTGGGGTCTTCACGGTGTTACTGGCTGTCGCCATGTAACCGAACACTGGGCTTCCGACTGCAGCTTTTTGTTCTCTACTCCAACGGCGACTGTGAATATATAGAAACTAAATGTCAACAATGGTTCATGTGTGTGGAAAGTGGAAACACGATCAAACCGTTAGAAAGAGTTTCATTTTAACAAAGATATGTGTGTGTTAGGTATCTAATCTTGTTCACTCATTGCTTATATTGGGGATGATGTCAAGTTTACAAATTGTGAAATATACCGACTACCTTTTTAAAAACAGGACGCAATACAGTTTATATCATCAGGAGTGGAGTTACTCGTTTTCAGGAAGAACATCTTAGAATACACAATGCCGTGAAAAATTTCTTAACGTATGTTATCTTATAGAACAAGCTACCAGTAGATTCACATCACTATTGCTCTCGAACTATAACGTGCTTAGGGGCTACTACTGCACATTTGGCAAGAAGTCCTGCCGTGTATGTGTGAATAAGTATAAAGTTAGTTTGATTTAAATACAGAGCGAGAATATACACCAGTACAAATTTTGAGTACGATTCAGAGGGTGAGAATTATTTGCAAGGGATTTTGAAAAGTGTTGCCATATGGTATGGCCACCATTAAGTCCTGATCTTAATCCGATAGAAAATCTATGGGGGGTTATGTCAATATACAATCCAACAAAGTATTACATTGAAAGCGTTGAGTTGTAGGTGCCTGGGACGAGATTCTAGACGCAACTTTGAGCAATTTAATGAATAGTATGAACATTCCCTAAAATTTAATAAAGAATAACGGTAAATGGACCAGGTATTAGTCCAAATAAAATATAAAAACACGACTGAGTTTTAAATTTTTCACAAACTACAGACCTGTTTTTTCATAAATCTCTGTTATTCACTAATACATGAGATCCTAAAAACTCGTAATATAATACACTGATTTCATATCTCCTTCAATATATCTATAATAACATAAAATAATTTTCAATTTTGTTTTACTCATTATGTAGTCCAAATTAAGGGTAAGTGTATATTTTTTCACATCCCTGTATGTAGCATCCCATTTAAAATTAATAAAATTTAGTCAATAATGTCAAAACTTATAAAATTAATATTGTTCACCACTGATAAATTGAATTTATCAGATAAATACTTTTATATATTGGTTGAGGAATAAGTTCGTAGAGTTTTTGTTTTCTTTTATTTGACAACGATTTTAATTGTTGTTTGGCAAAGTGTATATATTCAGTCGAAAGAGCCCTTTCTGCTCTACAAAACTGTGTTAATCGTATTTTTGAATAATGTAATTCTTTATCATTTTTCACGCTTAGAAATGGAATACCCAGGAGGAAAAAATCAGCATTTTCGACATCCGCCTTTCTTCGCTTTTCATCGAGGTCAAAAAGTTGCCGCAGCTGCTCGACACATTTACAACGTGTACAGAGAAGGTGTCATAGGGGAGTTCACTGCACAAAAATGGTTAGCAAGATTCAGAAATGGCGACTTTGAGCTCGAAGAAACGCCTCGAAGCGGACGACCCGACCTGCAGAATTTGACGAAGAGCATCTCAAGGCACTTTTGAAGGAGGACGGTCGCCAAACAAGTCGTGAATTGGCCGAACAAATGAACTGCGTTCAAAAGACGATTCTTAATCATCTTAATTTAATGGAATTTGTCCAAAGATTGGGAGCTTGGGTGCCTCACGAGCTTAACGAATACAACAAAGAAAATCGGCTACTAATTGCTTCTCAACACCTCGCTCACCATCGAGCAACACGCGGTCATAAGCAGCGCAGCAGCAGATACGCCAAAGCCGAGAGTCAAGCCGGACCTCCACCCAAAGAAGACCATGATATGCGTTTGGTGGGCATGGTTCATTGGGAAATGCTTGAGAAGAATGCCACAGTCAACAAGGAACTCTATGTTGCCCCTGTGTCGCGTAAATGAGGCTATTCGATTGAAAAGAACCGATCGACAAGGCCAAACCATACTGCTTCACGACAACGCTAGACCGCACGTAGCACAAGTCGTCAAAGCCGCACTGCAAGAGCTCGAATGGGAGGTCCTTCAGCGTCCACCGTATTTTCCGGCCCTTGCACCAACCGATTACCATCTTTTCCGCTCCTTGTCGAGACATATCAGGGGTGTTACCTTCGACGACGAAGAGCACCTCAAAAACTGGCTCACCAATTCCTTCCAGACCGGGCGATTTTTGGCGGAACGGGATCAAAAAATTGGTCGAAAGGTGGGAGGAGGTCGTAAACAGTAACGGCGAATACATTATTGATTATTTTATTGTTATAATTATCGTTTTTTATTCCAATAAAACTGTTTCATAGAAACTCTACGAACTTATTCCTCAACCCATACAAAATTTTATTGAAATCAGTTAATTCAAAGAAAAATTACAGACGCACTAGGGAAGAAGAAACTTACCTCCACATCACGAGACACACCAAGGTCAATCCTATGATGATCACAGCGGCAACGCTGGCACCAATGGCAACGCCAATGACTTCTCCATCCAGTTCGCATTGGTTACCGTAGTAGTTTCCTGAACAACTGCAAGAAAGCGAAACATACCGTTTCAGCAAGTCACCTATAAATTATCACAATTTTGCAAAACATGTACACACTTCCAATAAATTACAGACCATGCGCTCCTACACGATAGACTTATAGACTGTATTAACTTAATATGATATAAATAGAAAAGTTATCAAACTTACACACAAATCTCTTGACCGTTTTGGTATTTGCATTCTCCTCGGTTGTTGCAATGTTGAGCTGAACATTGTTCGCAGTTTCTACCGGCCCGATGCTTATTATCGGCCCATGGATCTCTATAACCTTCGCCACATTCACACCTGAAACCTCCGAATACGTTGACGCATTTCGCTAGAGCGTGGCAGTCGTGTAGCTCTGAAGAAGAACATTCGTCAAGATCTGAAAATGATATTGTAAAATTAGATTAATCTGAGTTTCAATTGTCTTCCGATGGTACCAACATGGTTGGCGAAACACGCGTCGAGAGACGTGTAATCTTTCGGTGATCGTGGAAAATTAGTCTCCTAGTTTTGTTGCTGCATTGAAGGTTCCAGCCCCTTCCCATGACCCCTAGATTAATGTACATACCCATTAATGTTTTTAAAATGGAAGGGTGAGGGAATATTGTTGAACTTTCAACTAAGAGACGTATAATTAATATACGAGGTGTGTTCAAATAATAACGGGAATTTTAGTTTTTTCGAAAGAATTTTATTTATTCGTCTACATCAATGTGATCTCCTTCAAAATAGTCCCCATTGGATATTATACACCAGCCAGCACTTCTTTCAATCAACGAAACACTTCTGGAACTCGATCTAAACACTATCGATGGGATAGTGTTTAGCTCTATCAGCAATGTGTCTTTAATCTCATCTATGCTTGCAAGATGACGGCCCTTTAGGATTCTCTTTATTTTTGGGAACAAAAAGAAGGCACACGGAGCCATATCTGGCGTGTATGGAGGCTGGGGCATCACTGCAGTGCTGTTTTTCGGCCAAAAATTCACGAATAAGCATACATCGTGATGCAAAAACCATGAATTATTTCCTCACAAATCCGGGTGTTTTTTTTCGAATGACTTCACGCAAACGGCATTGAACTTGTACGTAGTGCCCTTATTGATTGTCTATCCTTGTGGTAAGAACTCATGGTGCACCATGCCGTTAAAATCGAAGAACACACCTTCACATTCGACCGCACTTGTCGAACTTCTTTCGGTCTTGGCGATCCAGAATGCCGCCACTGGGACGATTGAGCCTTAGTTTCGACGTCACATCCGTAAACCCATACCTACTATGACACGTTTCAGTAGTTCTGCATCATTGTTGACTTTATTTAGCGACTCCTGAGCAACTTCCATTACCCGCTGTTTTTGTTCAAAATTCAACAATTTTGAAACACATTTTGCTGCCACACGTTTCATACCTAAAACACCGAAAATTTTCATGGCATGAGCCAATTGATATGCCAACATCATCAACGACTTCTCTTATTGTGATTCGGTGATCATTCATAATCATTTATTTCACTTTTTCCACGTTTTCAACGGTTGTTGATGTGTTGAGGCGTCCAGGGAGTTCGTCATCTTGAACGTTTCACGGCCTTCTTGGAAATGCTAATACCACTCGTAAACTTCAAAACTCAAAACATTGCTGCACTTTTTTCCATTCTTATAACAAGATTGCAAAATCTCTCTACCATTAAAAAAAATAATAAATAAACAAATAATCCCCGATTGTACCAAACCACATGTAACCTTTTGACAGCTGACAACAAACTAAGCATTCGATATGGTTAACAATGTACAGATACTTTTCAGACATGTTTACCAACACAGCAAGGAAAAAATCACGCGAGTGGGACTAATACAAGTCGCGAAATTACAAAATTCCCGTTACTTTTTGAATAAACCTCGTACAACGTAACCGAATAAACATTACACATTTCTAAATTTTATTTTTCTCAAAATACATAAGGACCAAGATATGTGTCATATGCAACTGATGGAAGGGCATTTGGCCGCTCAGAAGTCCCGATTTAACGTCGATGGATTTATTCTTATGGAGATTAAAGACTGAATATTATAAAACCTTATAGCAATTTAAATGTTCTTGGAATGCTTTTTAAAGCGATCACCTTCTCGGCGAAACCCCTTACCTTGTAAACTCGACACAGACCCCGGCGGACTATCCACCCAAAGGGCGCTGTTGCCAACATTGTTGCTCCTCCTCTGAATGACACCAAGCAGATGCCTCTGGATATCTCCCCTAACGGTGGGTCGTGCTGTGTCCGCATTCTCGTCGAGCTGCAAGGTCAAGTTGACGAAAACTCCGGCCTGTCCTTGAGATCGATTTCCTCTGTATATGCCGTTCACCTTCGCCGCCAAAAACTCATCGCTGAAGGGCGTCATTGACATAGCAGATTCCAACTGAAAAATAAATTGGTTAAGATCAACATTAGATCGTTGTTGGAGTTTAATTTCACTTACCGCTCTTTCAGCCTCGTATGCGAGCTGTTGGTAACTCTCGCTGTTTTTATCGCTTAGCTCTGTTGCCCATACAACTCTTCTATCGTACAACTTATCAACTCGCAGGGACAAAAGCACCGATACTATTTTCCTGCAGGGATCTCTGTGCTTTCGTCTAGCAGTGCCAGGTCGGCAGTGGCAGGCGCTCACTCCAGATTCAGTCTTACAGATTTCATGTTGGGAGCCGTCGCAGGTGGAGTCGTCACCTACTATGCATGTGTCGATCCTAACCAAGAGAAAAAAATTGTCAGTTGATAATAATGAGGAATATGGAAGAAGACAAGGTGAATTTAGTGTTTAGTGAAGTTGATACGCTACAAAGCGATCACAAAATGCTCTCACCTTACTGGAGGCTGATTCGGTCTAGGTCTTCCAAACACAGGCCTCCGCTGGGTCGGCTTCACAGATCCGTGACCTGGTTTAACGTTCTTTTCTGTTTCGACGACTGCATACCCAGTTCCGGTCACCTGGTTGTTAGACGGAGAACTTGGTTTAATGACGGAAGTTGCTGATGTAGATGGAACTGTGGCGTCGCCGAATAGGTTCAGGTAAGTTCTTTTGCCGTCGATGGATACGAATCCTTCTTCCCCTACGGAACTGGTTATCACGTCTACGCTGGGTGCCCTGTGTACGTTATCGATGTCAACTGAAATACAACGTCTCTATTAGTTCTGAAATGGTTAAGATAAAAAAATAATTTTAAACTTTCATTTCAACTGTCCAACTCGTAATTTGCCCACCCAAAAACTTTCTAGTGCTTCTGGAAAGATGCTGTTATTTATATATTTCTGGAAAGATACTGTCGTTATTTATATATTTTTTATTTACATAAAATATAAGCATAGAAAACCAAGAATAATTTAACTTCATAATTATTAATGATAGCATAAAGCTGGCCTATATATTTTGCCATGTATTTGAACTGAATATATTTTTCAACTCTTTTTTATTATTTTCATTTAATCGATAGAGTTATTGTGATATTCCCCTGAAAAGCTTGATGATTTTTTGTTCGATTATCGGTCTTGATTTACTGGTCTACAGATTTGGTCAATTCTCGGTTTAAGTGACAGAAAAACAAGATCTTAGTTACAGATAAAGATTTTTACAGTTTAGTAGAATAAAGTATGAAAAACATGAACACTTTTAATTTGTTTAGAAGTAATGTTGAAATAAAAGTAAAAACCAAAATTTCCATATTTATTGCTTCATTTAAAGGAGATTATTCAGTTATCGATAATTCCATGTCAAACATAACTTTGTTTAAACATTCTGCTTTTACAGATTATTTTAAAGTGGAAATTTTCACCTGTCCAGTATTTTTTGTACTTTCCAATTAACTTTATTTCAATGGATGAGAAATTTAGTTTCAAACAATGTTTCACTTTATTTCTAGTATATTACAGAAACGCAGGGACACACTCAGATTACTGATGTAAGAATTGAACCCATATGATGATTATATCACACCAATGACCTCAAGCTATCAAAATCGTTAAATTTATCTAAGAAACTTGGAGATTGCCTGACAAGTAATTATGAAACATAAGACACAATTGAAACATAATATAATATGTCTACCAAGATAGTCTCAGAAGATGATTTCATGTCCGAAATTATCCATGCCTAACCCTCTAATCCAGATTTGAGTTAAATGCCAAGTAATTCTAAATAATGAACAAAATTTTGAAGATTAAAGGAAAATTTCAAACCAGAATTATTAAATATAACTTAAAGTTTAGATTTTAGAAAAAAAATAAAAGGTTCTTATATCTGTTAAAACTTCCTAAAATCGTGTAATATGATAGTTGAAAGCTAGTAATTGTCATATCATTTTTTTATAAAATGTACCTTTCTACCCCTTAAATTAACATTTATACACATAATCTTATTCCAAACGTATTATTTATAACAAAACTATGCTAAATTTAAAATAAAATAACTCTGTAAGAACTTGAATAAAGTAGAGAATATATAATTTTTTTTTAATCTACAAACATGTATAACTAAAAAAATATAAATGAGCAATGTCTTTATTATAAAACTAAAATAAATTTAAATAAAATTTCCTTCTATAACATGTTATAGAAGGAAAAAGGTCTATAACATGGTCACACGTTATATAACATTGGTTAAAAATAAAAAAGTAATTTAAAGTAAATTTATTTTGAAAAATTACAACATACGAGTATTCAATAAAAATATGTCACCTGTAGAATATTTCAAAGTTACTTCAATTTAATCTATCGATTGTTAGAAAGAGACAAGTAAAATAATAAAACACCACAAAATGTCCTTTTATAAAATTGTTTGTGAAAATTATACTTGTTATAATTATATAAATTATATATTGTTCAATTATTGACAAGTTGTTTGCACATCAGAATATTGGATCAGAAATATCAAAAATATTTGCAATATAATATTGTTTTATAATTGTTAAATACGTATTTCATTATCTGCCACAATTCCAAGACATCTTCAGTATATAACACGCATTTATTATTTAGATAATATAAAGTTACCTGAATCTTGTTATTAAACTTCTATTCTTCCCATATACTAAATCCCATATACCATATACTAAACTTACAAAGTCAACCTAAAATATTAATGTAACTTTATATTAATAAAACTATGGCTACAATAATCAGACTGCTGTATTTAGGCGAAACCTACAATCTATTACCGATATACATCAAACATATTTTAATAAATAATAACATTTCTGTTTAAATTTTAAAATAGATGTGCGTACCATCTATGAAGCAATAGAATTATTACTGTAATTTTAGCAAACAGTCTTCATGAATTTATTCGTGTTTGTAAAAGCCACATACTGTGCTGCCAAGTATCACACGTAGATACCGAATTTATCTGAAAAATCCAGAGCCGGCAGTAAAGATTTTATGCCATATATGTATATACAACAACATATATACAATTAACTTAGAAAATGCATATAACTATTTATCATCAAGAAATGCATCAAGAAATTAGGTCTTATTTAACGTCGCTACCCCACTTGGGGTGTTAAACCAGCAATACATATTATATTCCAAGGAAATGTATCGCAATTATCTCATCATATTATTTTTTTTATGGTAAGTTTATTTTCTGGTAGATACTAACGACTTGATAACTTACCTGGTATAACAAATGGCTTCCCTTGTCCCCCTGAAGGTCCTGGCCCTTGAATCGCTGAAACAGTGATGTCAAAAATCTCTCCCAACTGTCCTATAGGCGGCCTAGTTATTATAGGTTGACGATTAATTCCACCGGGCTTATATTCGGTATCATCCAAGACTATCCCCGGCCTTGGGCGATATGGATAATACGGAAAACCAGTGGTACCAGCTGTCGGTGTCTGATCCGATCGATTCCCCGCTAGAAATGTTAATCATTGAGATATATCCGTCAATATTGTTGAGCAAATATGGTGTTCATACGGGCGAATGGTGATCTCATTATTTTACTATGTTTCTTCTACATTAAGTAAAGAAATGTTGAGTTTTTTACCAAAAAATATATAAGATCAACAGCACATCAAATTGTCAATTGCATGCAACACAATTCGTCACGACAACTTACCTAATGGCGTTACCATCTCCGTAAATTTCATATCAGTCACGATTTCGACTTTCCCCTTTGTCTTCGATGTAGCTACAATTGGTGGGAGTTTTTCGGTGGCAGTACTCGCAAGGGTACTACTGGTGTTCAAAAGGTCATCCTTTAGAGTTTGTAAAACTTCCTGAATAGAGGATTCCAGGATAGGAACTGAACTTTCGGTCGTCGACCTAATTGTATTTTCATCGTTAACCTCGATCATGGAAGCATTACTCATTGATGTAGAGATAATTTCTTCTGATGCAGTAGGTTCTACAACTAATACCGAAGATGAAACAGGCGATACAGAAGATAGCGGTTCACTAATCGACGAAGCTAAGGTTGTGTTTGATAACGGCACTTCTGATTCTGTTTTAACCTCTTTGTTAAGGTCTGTGTTAAACGTAGGTGTTACCACAGTAGTTTTACTTGTATATTTATCTAATTTTGTAATCTTCTCTTTATTCTTTTCAAAATTGGCTATTTCCTTATCTACTTCAGAAGTTTCTGAAGCAAAGCTTGTGTCAATATCTGGGGGATCAGTTACATTAATTTGTTCTGTCCCCAAATCCGTCACTTTAATTTCGTCGTCTTCACTTGGAGACAATTGCGACCCCAAGTCTAGCGTGAGTATATCCTCGGTGGGTTTCTCAGATGTGAAACTGATTAAATCGGGCGGGAAGGATGGTAGGGGTTTGTAAGGAGGTATCGTCGGCCTTCTGTTTGGAGGACGTCGACGATTCCAAGGTGGAATTGTGACTGGCCGATAGAATCCCGGTCTCTTATTTCCTGGATCCGACATTGGAATATTCCCTCCTCCTCCATGAGGTCGTACTGGAGACATGTTCAGGTGAGATATGTCGAATGGGTAAGGGGTTGGGAGTCTGGTGGAAGACATACCCGGTGGCATTTGTCCTGCAAAAGCAAATCTGTTAGATGTGTGTAATGTATGCATTAACTGATTCTTCTTTCATGGTATGGGTAATTTTTACCTATTGGTGGAGGTGGAAGGGGTGCAGGAACGTCAAAATCAGGGGGCAAAGCAGGAATATCCGTTATCCTGGGCGGGCCCCTATTGTTAATCCTCGTCGACAGAGGTCTCATTGGCCTACCCATTCCAGGAGCTGTATTCGCTTGCACATTGACATTACCTTAAATAAAGGAAGTGAGAGATGATGTTTTAAAGGTAGATTCTAGGCATTCGCTTACCATTAAGCAGTTTGACGATTCCGGTAATGATGTCCTGAATATCAGGATTGGCCTGCCGTCCCCTGACCTGTAGATATGACGGGGTAGCAAAACTCTGCGTCGTCGTCGCACTGGGGGTGATCTCTTGGGGCTCCTGCAGTGGAAGTGACCTGGCCTGCGGAGCCCCCCGCCCTTCCCCCGAATCGGGGGATACGGTTTGTTGGAGATCGCTGGCAGAGAACCCTTTATCCTACAAAATTTTAAATTGATTATTTATTATAAATATTAGTATTTTGGTAAGTCGAGTTTAAACAACAACCGAAAATATATAATTCATATACAATTCTGGACAATTTGGACGTTTCAGCAAAATTTTTCATTATTTCTAAAGTTCAAAATCCTGAAACATTTTATGAAGGTGTCCTATATCTTCTGTCATTACTGATAAACAGTTGCAACTGTTTGACAAATGTATAGTAACACTTTGTAATTGTTTGTTAGTAATACATTTAACGCTATTTAAAATGATTTGTAAAGGGTAATAATAAATTCAATTACGCTAGTGGCTTTTTTAAAATTTAATCATCAAGTGAATTAAACACTTTATCCGATACACAAAGTAGAAGAGATAAATGATCCACGCAACTTATGAGAAGATGAAGTAGTGAAAGTCGTGACTCTGGTCAACGAGGGACATAGCCAGCGGTATGTGGCTAATTATTAGGAGTTAGACAATCAACAATTAGTCGAACAAGTTAAACGTTTCAATGAACTTGGAAGCAGCAGACCAGCAAAACCCCAGCAGCAGTTCAAAATATTGTAATATCTGGATAAACGATCAGGGGAAGGCTTAATAAAGAAAGGTTGGACAGTAGAAGACAAGCTATTGTGCCACTGCTCGCTAGAGAACATATATTTACTAGACTGCGCTTTGCAAGAGAACACGTAAATTGGACCATTGATGATTGGAAGCGAGTTATGTTTTCAGACGAAACAAGAGTACTCATAAGTTTTAATTCACCAGATAGACGTCAGCTAGTCTGGCGGAGGCCAGATTGAGGTTTTCTACCTGCAATATATCTTCCATCCAGCATTCCATTCTTTGATGGATCAATAATGTTCTGGGAAAGAAATTGTTTTGATGGTCACACGGATTTTATCCCAATAAGAGGGAGATCCATGAATGCACATTTCTACGTAGAAACATCATAGAAAAACATGTGATGTCATTAGCCTCGTTTGTCGAGGAATATTTTATGTTTATGCTAGATAACGCTCGGTCTCGCGTTGCTAGAGAGATACTGGACTACCTTAGATTTATGAATATTCCTACTACGGACTGGCCATCAAGAAACCCAGATATAAACCTCATAAAGCATGTATGGGATGCACTAACACGATCAGTTAGGTGAAACATACCCGATGATTCTTAAGGAACTCGAACAAGTCGTTCTTGTCGAATGGGAGAATATTCATCACTTGATCAATAGCATGCCTAGATAAACGGAAACAGTGATAAGAGCTAGAGAAGGATCTACACGTTAAAAAATTGAACTAAAATACCTGTATTTACAGAACTACGTGTAGGTTATATTAATAAGAACGTTTTGTCTTCAAATAATACAAGAGAACGTTCTAAAAATCATCCACGTTCTACATCTTATATACAGCAATTCTTGTTTTAAAAGAATTCAAGCAATGTTTTCTCCTCATTCTAATAACTGTTCTATTGAGAAATTATGTATTATTAGTTTTAAGTGTATGGTTTGCAACTGTACTGTATTGTAATTTATATCAAATTAACTGGACTATAAACCTAACCAATTTATAACCATGTTCGTACCGTGCTAATAAAATAACAATGCTTTTTATAAGAAATATATGTGTTATAAAAAACAGAAATAGAGCAGTATCTTCATAACTGATATTTTAAATAATAAACAGTAACAAATAACATATCTATTGGTGCTATTGCGTAATAAAATTACTAATTCCACCAAAAAGAAATTCTCACCGTTTTGGAAGGCTGTATGTAGCTGCCTATCCGACCAGACAGCTCAACGTCGTTGCTGTCCACGGGGTCGGCCACATTCTTATTTACCAGGAGATCGTTTAACCCAGCCGTCCTTGAAAGAATGGGATCCGCGGAACGTTCCGCCCGGTCGTGGCTCGAAGAACCCGTCGTCGTTTCGCCGGCCGATGATGGCGTGGCCGCCTCTTTAACCACCGCATCAGTAACGCGAATTTCACTGGGACCGGATGTCCTGTCGCCTAATTGGGGATTCATTTCGATGACGTTGTCCACCGCCGAATTCGGCGATATAAATGAGTTCGAGTAGGGGTCCTCGGCACCTGAAATAAGAATAAGATTTTAATACACAAAAATCAATCGTCTTAACTTATTATCATGGTAGAAGCTAAAGCACAAGTGTAAAATTTGAAACTTTTGGTGAAGGCAAAAGGATTCCATAAAATTGTTATCAGGCAAGTAGGAGGCTCAGGCAGATCGATTTTATTTATTATATGCACAATGTTTAATATACAGGAAGAGAACCAGTAGTTCTGATTTCGTTTTACTTCCTTAAGGAAAAGAGATATGTTGATCAAAGGTCGTAGCGCCATTCCTAAAGATACACATTTCGATGTGTTACTAATTGTGCAAGACAGTTATCATCAACCAACTTATGAAATCGCCATGAAACCAATTATACCGAGGGTCGTCGTACTATTCCAGATACACAGCTGGGTGTGATACTAACTGTACTGGAAAGTTCTCATCAATCAACTCAGAGAATCATAATGGAACCAATTATACCAAAGATGGTCATGCCATTATAGAAAATTGTTTGACAGTTGGTGCTGGAAGATTCTCGTCAATCAACTCGCGAAATTGTCATGGAGCTTGAAATCTGTCAGCCATTTGTTTTGAATAAGGGAAAAAATAAGGGGTATCCATACAAAGCACAATTAGTTCACCAGCATCAAGAACCCGAAGCTGATGATGGAACCATCCTCAATTCACAGATACCCTCGAAACCCTCTTGGATGATAGAGAATCACATGCACTTTTCAGAGAAAGTTGAAGTATCAGTAGGAATTATTGGTACCATAGTTGCAGGATCAATTTTTATCGATGGTGCATTAACTTCAGCATATAGACATCCCATAGTGAAAATCATCAAATACCAGAACAACCAGTATGGTAGCAACAAGATGGCGTGCCACCATGTTATACACGAATTGCGAATGATTACCTAAACACCCGCTCTCCCAAAAAGTGGATCGATAGAAAAGGAGCTCTTGTGTGGCTGGCTATATCTCCAGATAATGCTCTGGACTATTTTTTGTGGAGTTACTTTAAATTCAAGGTATCTCTTAACAGACTAAATACTATTGAGGCATTAAAAGATAGAATTCGGAATTAAATTTAGTGATTTTGTTTGTATCAATTCATAATATTGTTTCGATTCATTTTATAATATATTTACTATGTTTGATAACAATTTTTATGTAACCTACTATGAAATTTTACCCACCATACGTAAATACTTCTCTTAAATAGTATCATCAGAGGATAGTGGAAACCTAGTGCCATTTAAAAATCCTGTCGATGATGACAGATTTTGTCATCATCAACATCGTTATCGTCACATTATTCAGGTTTAACATCGTTAAACCTAAACCTTAACGGTGGTTATCAAAAAATATTTATGAACCAAAAAATGCGTATCTAACACACGAAATCAACCTGTTTGAGTATTTTCCTACTTCGAATTTATATGATGCATTAAATGTGTATAAGATCAGAAATTTGCCTCTTCCCTTTAGTTGTTCCTTGTTCATCTCCATTATTTCTCGGTCGAACAAAAGGGATAATGAACTGGGTCTCTCTGAGCCCTGCCTGATGAAAATGAACTTGAAATATTTAAATATGTATTTATAGTTTATTACTTTTACACTTTACACAATAGAATAGTTAAAACAAATTAGAACTCGTAGACATCGATGTCCTTCCCCTAAAGCTTCAAGCTACCGAGGAGAAGACACATAGATACGACGACAAATATACCTAACCTTAAGGAGAGTTATCTTTTTAATAAAAGATAAAAAGAGAGAAAGAGAGAGAGAGTTGTGATGGAGACACAGAGTAAATCACTACATCTGTATTAGCTCTGCGTCACGCAACTGACCTGAATGTCCATCGTTTTCTCATCTAATTAATTAATACTAAATCGTTATTTACATTTTATGGAAAAATATATTCGCAAGAGTAATATTCTGAACTGTCACATACATAGAAATTTAACAAGGTTGTTAGAAGAATTTGTCGAATTTTTGATGAAAGATCACCATGTGCAACCAATGGCAAAAAAATTAAAGTGATTTGGATGCATGATGAAAAAATGCGTATAATAAAGTCAATAAAATAAGTATTTATGCACATACTAGCTATTCGATGGTAGCAACATCAACTGACTTAAAAATGCTGAATTGATAACTTCAAATATTATTGAATAAAATATATAATTTCCTTCGTTGTGCTTGAAAATCTTCATCCACGTGATGAAACAAGCCGAACTCAGTTCTATGAAATCTTACTCTTGAAATTATAAAAGAAGCCCAATACGTTTTGGAGGGCTATTTGGATAGATGAAACAAAATTCACAAACAAAGACACGATTAACTGAAGAAGTCGTCGTCACTCTTTTTTTTTTACTATATTTCTTATGTTATTTAAAGCAGATAGGAATAAATTTATTGTGTTTGCTTGAAATTAGTATTTGAAATTAGTAATATGATTACCAAATTGATCAGGAAAATAGTAGTTAAGGTTTAAAAGGTAAAATACCATTATTTGTACCTCTATACTTATATGAAATTGTGCCACAAGTTTTGACAATTAGATCAATGACATACAATAAAAGTGTCGTCGAATTCGAAGCATTTGTTTAAGCGTCGAAATTTAAGAGTCATTTTCAATTTGACAAATAACGCCATTGGGGTGTAAACAAAAACCAAATCAATGAGAATGTGTACAGATAACCAAACACCCTTTACAATAAACAATCAGACAATTGAAGAGGTCAATGAAGTCACCTACCTAGGCAGCATAGTTACAAAAACAGGCGGTACTGAAGATGATGTAAACAACCGCATCAAAAAAGCCAGACAAGCATTCGGGATGTTAAACAGTATGTGGAAATCCAGAGAATACTCTAATTCAACAAAAATAAAAAAAATCAATTCCAACGTCAAAGCCGTACTTCTATATGGGGCAGAAACATGGAAGATTAACCGACAAACCATTTCCAAGTTACAAGTCTTCATAAAACGGAGCTTACGCAGAATTATGCGTATTTTTTGGCCGGTCCAAATGCGTAATGAAGACCTGTTGAATGTAAGAAAGCAACAACGAATTGAAACTGAAGTCAAAATGAAAAAGTGGAAATGGATAGGCCACACACTGCGTAGAGAAGACCATAACATCAGTAAGAGAGCTTTGGAATGGAACCAACAGGGTAGCAGAAGAATAGGAAGGCCAAAGATGACATGGCAAAGAACTGTCAGGGGAAAACTAGAACAAATTGGAAAAACGTGGCAACAGACAAAACACACAGCCCAGAACAGAACCAGATGGAAGGCATTTGTTGAGGCTCTATGCTCCAGAGAGGAGTTAAGGACATATAAAAATAATAAATAACGCCATTATTTAAATTTGGCAAATGGCAATCAGTGCCTACAAACATTTACAAACGTTGGAGCACTATCTCAGAAATTTGTATTAAGCAAAAGGGTTCTTCATATACAGTTTCGAAAGAACGCGTAGTATGTCTATTTGAAACCCCTATTTAGAAATTTATGTATAATCTAGTATAGAATTGGACAAGAAGATTCAAAAGGTTGGGTTAGAACTTGAGATTAATATTCAGATTATGATCATGAGAAAAAAGTTTGTTTAGACAAAATATTGACGATATTTTCGTTGAATTTTATCCATAATTTAGTACAATTATTGTCACTATTTATCCATTGTTTTGGTGTATTACTCTTATTGTATTTGATTCAACTTGTAATTGTTCCGCTAAAATTTTTTACAGTTCTGTAAACCATGGTATTACTATCTGGAGCCATTAAGGTTTTGATTTATTTAAAATTGTGCTCTCAGTGAAAGGCGCCATCCATTATTCATATCTTTATATTTTTAAATAGGTATGCCCATGAGCGTACGCAGAAATTTCAAAAAGGGGGTGGGGAATGCAATATTTGCAACGATATTTGCTGATATTACGATATCAGCATTTAAGAAAGTACATAGTATTAAAAATAACAGAACATCAAAATTTCAGGAACACCGCAAAATTGCACGTTCCTCGGCTAAATAAAAAGGGATACATAAAAGTTTCAGTGTTTAATCATCTCTAGATAATATCAACCTGGTTGACGAAATACGTGTCAAGAGTCGTGTAATTGTTCTTGGACAACTGGTATTCTGTTTGTGTTGGTGTATAGAAGGCTATCCTTCCCAGGATAATAGTAGAATATATACATAAATATTAAAAAATACAAATAAATTCGTATTTTTTTAACAAACACGTTCAATTAAATAATATTCTATCAAAATCAGAACAATATGTACCATATTGTAAGAAAGTAATGATGTATTTTTGATTCATTTCCTAGGTGCATAGGAAATACTACATTAATGTTTGAGTTAATCATGCTTTTAGTCAATAGATGGCGTCTTCATTTTGAGACTAAGAGCATAACTACCCCCGAAAATTTATTTATTATTCATCTTTTTTATATCTAATGCTTATTATAATTTAATGGGTTGCAATGCGAAAAGGAGGCAACTGCCCCCTATTCGAGCGCCCATGAACATACTGTTAACGCCACTAATTATTATTATAAATCCATCATATTTTAAGTACCTATTTATTTCCTATATTAATTTCATAATAATCTAATAATAACTGTTTAATATTTTTCATTCTTTTATTTCTTTCGATATAAATTTTATTGAATTCAATAAATTTTATTAAATATTTTTTTTAATTCATTAAAAAAAGATATTTTCTTTTCATACTTGATGCAATTCCAGACAGAATAAGATACCTCCACAAGAATATCATAATATAAGTCTGGCTACTTTAAACGCATTACAAACCTTTCTACAATTACCATGAAATGTTGGCAGTTAGATAAAGATCAGGTTATAAATAGAAAGTGGCTTGTTGTCTGTAGTTTCCCACATATAAACTATTGCCACCGAACAGAAACTATAACTTTTATGACGTTTTTATTCGACGCTATTACATACAGCATTGACAATTTCTTTTTAAATAATAAAATTAATCACTTTCAACCGGGAATATATACAATTTTGTGAATTAAGAAGTAAAGTAGATCTCTGCAATTTCAGAACTGTAATTTCGTTAACTGCATGGAGATAGTGAAAGTGTCATTTATTGTTTTCAATTTCTTCTATTTCCTGCTACACGTAGGTATACTTGTCGCTTTTATTGGACAAGATAATAACTGCGAGTATTATTATACCAGTTTTCATAACGTTTACGTCCACTGTTATAAATTTGATTTCAATGAATTTACTTTTATGTTTTGTAAAATAATGCATAGAGTATATGTACATCAGATAAATCTATACATATACTGTAGAATAAATATAATGTGCAGTATACCAACCGATCCGGAAAGAAGGCCTGCTCCCATATTTCTGAACATTTTCGAGGCATCGAACTGAAATTTTCAAAGCTAAATACAATTTTTTTTCTCTAATAAAGCTAATGAGCACACCACAGGGTTTTCGGTTTACAGAAAGTACACCCAAGTTGGGTTTTGTAAATGGAACGTCCTATATATTGTTACGTATTTAAGTACAACTTTTCCTTCCGAATATACTCGTACTGACATTAATGGGTTAATCTTTGATAACGATGGAGGTAATTGAAAAAGCATTTTGTCAAGGAAATAAAAGAAACATAAATAGTAATCACTGTTAACAACACAAAATTAAGGGATGTAAAAAAATTGAAAATTTTTAGGTGATTTTCAAGGGGCTGTAACATGGAGAAAAATCGTTGCAGATCAACTTTAAGAAAAGCAAATTGAAGCTCTAAGTTTCTAATTTTCAGATCTTGAGTTCAAAATGTTTTTCCGTCAGCAATCTTACAGTAATCGTAAGAAAACCATCGGAAAAAATCAAATCGGTAAATTTTTGTTGCGTTTCAAAAGGTCCACGGACTCCACTTCAATAATTTTTTTAATTACTTCATTATAAAGCCTGTTTAGTTAATTTTATCCTCTTTAATTTGAGCGGTCTAAAAGGAATGTGCGATGATTTTTTGCTGAGTTATCGAAAAGAAAGTCCGTTCTGACTTTAGTAATTAATTACTCGTAAAATAATTCTGAGGTCCGGGTCCAGAAAGACTTGTTTTAAAGGATACGGAGCTGCTATGAAATATATAGAGCTGCTAGTTCCTTGAAAATTTTTTGAACTGTCTTTGTAACTACAACATACGTTTATATATTTTACATAAGTTTAATTCTTTATGCAATTGTTAAAAATCGTATATACAATATTTATACAATTAGTGAAAATATTAATAAATCCCCTCTGATGACGTTGAACTATAGAAACAGAATATTATATAATTTCTATTTACTAAGCGGCTGTTTTCGTGTGTGTCTCGAAATTTTTAGGTCGATGTACGAAATGCATTTCGTTCGAATTTCGGCATTTTGACAAAATCAATATAGTAAATCGACCCTTGCGTGGTAACTTCTGTTTTTTTATCCAAAGCCTCTAGAGGCATGCTCCGGGGGTGCTTTCGATATGAGCGAGGGGGCGGCACAATATTATTGCGATTTGCTTAGTCGTATATAATATTAAATTGTAGAGCAACAAAAATTATTACCATATAATTGATTCTAAGTTTTATCAGTTAATCTGGGATGCAACTCCATCCCGGAATTGCATATTGCGATTTCAGGATTACCAGGAATTCTCAGTGTAACGATACCAACTATTCCTGATGCTCTGAGAATATTAGACGAGCTTTTGTACCAAGCATAAGCATACATGTAGAAAATTGCAACATAACTTCCTATAGGTGACACTTTGTCATTTAGTGGGTAAATGGCCCTTGGAAATTTTCTACACGTAGAGTATCATGTCAATGTAATAGTAATCCAGTTTTACCAAAATTGTGGAAAATATTCAATTGTTGATCGTCTATGTGCTTTTACATGCAATTGTCTAGATCCTTTATTCTAAAAGAAACATTCTATGATACAAAGTGGAAATGAATTAGCATTTGATGATAAAATATTACTCAGATTATGAATTAACCTATTACCTTCTATAAAGTATGAATTTATTGAATGAAATTAAAGAAAATAGTGCATAGATTCTAATACTCGTTATAAAATATTTAGAGATATGTAGCAGTTCCATAACACATTTCTTTTGTCACACATGACATACCGAATATATTTTCGAACTCACTAAAGCGTGTGCATATATATATTAAGAAAGTTTTACAAGTTTCACGGTGTGTGCTTGATATTAGTTACATACCGATACAAATTAATCACATGCAAGTAGAACGTATCCAGCTGAAGTTTGAACCACCTTTGGTTAATGACCTCTCCTCTATGGCAATTTCCTGGCGAAATTCCGATATAGACATTATCGCACGAAAAACCCAAAAATTTAAAAATTGTTTCGCGTTTTATTAACTACGGCAGAATTGATTAACCACACCTCGGCAATGTTTGTATAACGGTCATAACGGTAAAATAAAGGGAACGCCGCTGAATAGGCTATAGTTTTACAAGGTATTTAAAATACGCCTCTATATTACAAGTATAAAAACAACTTCGACAAAATATTATTTGAAGAAGATTTAATTATATAGTAGTTAATTATACGACGAGTGGCAAACATGGAAACTATTCGGTTTCGCAAAATATAAGTAATTAATAAAAATGATTGGCTTTTATTTCTAATTAAGCATCTTGGTACATTATTTTCCTATTTTTAAAAATAGTAAATAGTAAATAATAGCATCTTGGTACATTATTTTACTATTTTTAAAAATAGGAAAATAATGTACCAAGATGTATAATTATAAAAATAAAAACCAAGCATTTTTATTAATATAAATATATTAATAATTATATTAATATAAATATTAATATAATGTATAATTTATAATTTATTATAAATTATGGTGACATTAATGTCACTATTGTCCAAGTTGTGATATCATCTATATTATTTTTTATAGCAAATAGTCATGTAATTCAGCGCTCGGCGTTTGGCATATAGCCAACAGAATAGTTTTGACCTAACTTGTTTAGTCCTTATTATATAAGGCATTTGTAGATGGGTTGGAGTATAATCTCCTTAGTTCTGTAGTTTAAATATTACCCTCTGCGGAGTAAAACTTTGCATTATATACATATTTAATGAAGATTATGTTTTAAGAAATATTAAATAAAGTCGAAAAATGCTGAGAACTATTAATATTAATTTTCGGGTTCAATTGAGAGATTACTTGAAGGTCAACTTGAATATCAATTCGAAACTTTTACTTTTGCGTTTTCCAATCAATAGAACGAGTAGGTACATATTTTGATCAAAATTCCCCTTGAATTATGAGATTAAAGTTAGAACTTTAGTCAAAACGCTGTGGCAAATTTTATGCAAAACTGTTAAATTTCGAGTATTCGAAAATTTTAGCCAACGTAGCCTTAGCCCTAGGATATAATTTACGGACATAATAGTCCTACTTTTAACACTCAAAATTAATAAAATGGAAAAGTTCACAATTTATTCATGTAACTCTTACCCAAAATTACTCAAATGCTCTAGGTTTATGACCTTGATAACTTGATAGCTTTTCAGTTCTCTTAAATATGGTATTCTATCTGTTTGTTATGTAACAGGGGCCACTATCAAAATTAAATCAAGAGAAACTTGATAACCTATAAATTAACAACAATGTGAAGGTCAGTTTCAGTCTTTTGTGCTAATTTTCAAACTCCGCAAGTTTCGTGACAACTTTGTACAGAATGAACAGCAACAGCTTTCAATAAAAAAACAAATTTGTTCTTTAATTGATCGTAGGGCGCCATTTTGACCATAATACAGGGTGGAGCATACGAACCTGATTATCTTTAATTGTTGTTTACGAACGACTGCGTGACATGATCATCTCCAGTGGAAGAGAGGGGAAGCTTACCTTATACTATTTCAGTCGATATAGAGCTATCGACTGAGCAATGTTGTGTATTCGTGATATTACAGTTCTTTTAATCAGTTATCGAAAGTCAGAGACAATTTCGTATACATTTCATAATTCTAGGTCGTTCTTAACCATAACACCATCAAGTTATGGATGCATAGTATTCGGTAGTCTTTCTGATTTAAATAAAAAGCCAGGGGGTCCCATTCGTACAGTATGTACTGTGGAGAGCATCGAAAATGTGACAGCAACCATCCAACAGAATCCACGTTCTTCATCCAGGAGACAAGGCAATACCTTACAAATTTTAAGTCGAAACTTCCGTAGAATTTTACACGAGGATTTTCACTTTCATCCTTATAGAATGGTGATCGTTCATCATTTTATAGGGAGGTTTCTATGCCTCACCCTGTATGATCATATATTTAAATCCGAAATTTGCGTTCTATCGATTTCGAGTACCGAACGTGTTTTCACTTAACAAACGGCCCTAAAATGTCTCCTTGTATTTAACTCCAAGGTTACCCAAATAAAACTTCAAAAGCAAACGAAATATATATAAATTTAATTTGTTGTTATTTATTGGTTGAATACGTTATGATTTTTTTTATTTGACCTATATTGCAACTTTTTAAATACACTAGACGAATGCCCTGTGTGTGTATATATAAGTTTAAAAACTAGTCTTTTCCTTTCCGAAATTATTAAACTTTTTCTAAAATTTTAAATTTTGCTTATTAATATTGCTTACGAGTACGTCTATAAAACTGAAAGTGATAAAAAAATATGTCGACATCGCACACACTTATTAAAAATGACTCTCCAAGTTCGATGCTTTTTTGTAACACAAGCGGAATTAGGGTTTTCCATTTCTCAGCTTGAATAACAAAAAGGTGGGTATATGACCTGAGCCGGAGAAAGTTCTATGAATCATTTATGAATTATGAGTAGAAATTACTCTGACCAAATTTGCAAGCGCAATTATAGCTACTACAAATCATGGTACAAAGTACAAGAGGCGTCCCAAACAAACACAATAAATTGAGTGTACTAACAATTTTCAGTGATGGTTTCAGAACATTTTTTTTAATGGAATGATATAGTTCTTATTTAATTAATTGTATTATGTTGACTTTGAGGGCATCAGTTGTTTGCGGCTTATCCACATAGATCTGCGATTTAAGATAATCCCAAACACCGGAAAAAGTCAACACCGAGATCGCACGGTCTCAGTGGCCAGTTCATGTAGCCGCTGCGCAAGATAGCCGTGCCCTTAAGTCGCTCGTGCAGAATGTCTATCTAGTCCAATCAATAGGGAATGACCCCGTCACTAATTGTAAACAGCAAAAATAAAATTTGAGTATATAGAAAATAAAATTTCAAGAAACTTACAGTTTTTTGCTCTCAAAATGGCGGCCGCTAACATAACCTAAAAAATTCGCAAAAGTCAAAAAAACGGGTTTTCTCGAATGAAAAAGTAAGTTGTTCTCGGACTGCAAAAAGTTAAAAAGAAAGTTGTAGATAATGAAAAAATATTCCGATTCAATTTTTGTGAGGTCGAATCGATTCATTACTTTTCGAGATATATCGAAAAAAACCGTTGAAAATTGCGTTTTCTTGATTTTGCTCTAAAAATTACAATATTTGATGAAAACATTTAATATTTTCAGAAAATGTATTCTTAAGTGAGACAAAAGCAATCGTTTTTGTACAATTCCAAAATATTTTTTTTCAAAGTTATAGCTGCTTTCGTAAAAAAAAGGTGTTTTCGTAAAACGGCTTTTCCATCGAAACAGATGGTCCTACAGACTTGTTCGAGGGCCTTATTTCTTCGTTAGGAGTTGTACTACAAACATAGTTTCAGCAACAATCGATTTTTTTAATTTTTTATATAAAAAATCGCGTTTGAAAATGACGTGATTTTCGTATATCGGTTTTATTACAGGAATTTATTGCCAAAAAACCGATGTATATGCTCAATTTTCTTTGTTTGCTGTTTACAATTAGTGACCATTTAACATAGGGGCTCAGACAGATTGATTGTACTAATCGTGACATGCGCCGTCCTGTTGGAACCACATATCGTCGGTATCCATATCACTCAGTTTACGTCACAAGAAGTTGCTTATCATCGATCTGTAGCGCTCACAGTTGGCGGTTATGGCAATGCCAGTTTCGTTTTGAGAGAAGTACGGTTTTAATTCCACCAGATCAAAATCCGCACCAAATAGTAACTTTGTCGGGATGCAATTGGTGCTGATGTATCTCGTGTGGATTGGTATCGTCCCAAATCCGACAGTTTTACTTGTTCACATATCCATTCATCCAAAAATGGGCCTCGTCGCTGAGGATAATTTTTTTTTTTTTTTTAGCGAAATTTCAGTCAACTTCCAACTGCTCCAGAGCAGTCAGCAAACACACAGTCAGCAAAATTCGCCAAGTGAAGTCGCAGAAAGGTGTCCCATTTCTTGTAAATAAGGTTAAATTGACTGCCTCGGGTTTTTCTGTACGCTCTCACGTACAGCAGCGATGTCTTCAGCAGATCTTGCATTTCGGTGACGTACGCGTGTTGGCTGATTATTTGTCAAACCTGTCGACTCGAATTCGGCCACCAAACGTTAAATAGTCGACTCGGCGGTACGGTTGAGGCGAGGATAATAATTACGTAATGCGCGGAACATTTCTCCAAAGGAGCACTGATTTTTAAAATACGATTTGATAATTTACGCACGTTATTGAACATTATAATCTTTCATCGTAATTTGCCATACACTGAATAATTTACAATAAATTTAGCAAATGTTGCTTTAAGGACGTGGCCGCTATAATCTAACAAATTTCAAGCGTCCCTATTGAAAGACGCTATATAATTCTTTATTCTATTTCATCAGGCAGATTTTTATAACTTACAATTAGATCTTAAACGACCTCATATAAGATCTTAGCGAAAAGATAGTGAGACATAACGGCTGGACTTTGTAGTGGTGACTTTTAGTCCTCCTTTTTACTACAGATTAATTTAGAAATGTTATAACTAAATACCTACGAAGAGGTGATAAACTCTACTTAGTCTAGCATATTTTTCATAAATAAAACCCTAGGTATTGTTATGATAAATATATTGTTTAACAAATCATTCAAGTCTAAGCACCAATTGATGATCACTACATCACATATATTTGATAATTGAAGAAATATTTAAAAAGGAAGACAGTAATTGCTTTAGGAGTGCTTCTTTGTCGATCTGGCTTTTTAAGTGACCTCTAAAAAGTCTGTAGGGTCCGTTTTGGATGATCTTCTGTCCATTTAATAGATCATCATATTCCAGTCCAATAACCAGGAAATCGGGCAAACCTGGTGGCCATTCAATAAATTTTCATAGTCCATACTCAACTTAACATCCTGGAAATTGAGATAAAACTAACGGTACCTAGCCGTTAGTAGTGTCGAAGATTTACTATCGGTTAAATACCCAAAAATAGATGAAAATAATCAACTTAATGTTTTAAATAATGTTCTAGAATGTAAGAATCAATGTGTCAACTTGGACAAAATTCAGTTTTACATCGAACTCATATATAACCGTTTTTTAAAATGTTATAGATTAATAATGAGAGCCCGTGATGAAAATTTCTGTTTGAATATTTTTGTCTCTGATAAAACTACTTTTACTTTTCCGCACTCCACTATAAGCGGAAAAGTAATGTAATCGTGTAAAGAAAAAGTGAAAAAACAAAAATTTTGTTTGGGTTTATTTTTCGTTTTTCGGTCTAAAAACAAAAAAAAATGTTTTTTAAAAATGTTTTTGCTGTGTATGTGTATGTGTTGTCATGGGCATTTATTCTTGTTAGCATGATAACTCAACTAAATTGTGTCGGATCGATCGGGTTTTGACTGATTCTGATCGCGGACGTCTCCCAGACGACACCTATTGATTTTGAGGTGGATAGGACACACCCTACCCTATCCATGGGTCATGAGAAGGCACGACAGTGGACTATTTGAGATTGTTTTTGTTAACACGATAATTCAACTAAATCATGTCGGATCGATCGGGTTTTGATGGATTCTGATTGGGAACGTCTCCCAGGCGACATCTATTGATTTTGAGGTGGATAAAACACACTCTATCATGTTCATGGGTCATGAGAAAGCACGACGGTGGACTATTTGAGAAATTTGTTTGTTAGCACGATCACTCAATTAAATCGGGTCGGATCGATCGGGTTTCGACTAATTCTGATTAGGAACGTCTACCAGACGACATCTATTGATTTTTGGGTGGATAGGACACACCACACCCTGCTCATGGGTCATGAGAAAGTACGAGGGTGAACTATTTGAAAAAAGTAAAATTGTCGTATAAAACACATATTCTTCATTTATGTGTTGGTTTATTTTTTCTTGGCCGCTAAATTTCGAGATAGAGATGTTCTACGTGCGGAAAAGTCCATTTTAAAGTTTTAAAACTGTTTATTTATTTAAGTGGCACAGTAATAATTTAAATTGTTACTGACATACTAACGATGATAGACCAAGATGTATCATTTTAGCAAGAATATATATCTCCCTCTTTCGGTATAATATTAATACTTTCTGTTCCATTTTTTATTTTGGTGGTAAAATGAGGTGACCTGCCAGGTCATCAGATTTAGAACCTTTTCTATTTTTCTAAAGAAATTGCTTACATAGCAAGATCTATTGAATATACTAAAATTATCAACTAGAGTTAGTAGTATAGCAAAGGGGCTATCAGATGTGCATGTGGTCATTGTTGATGGTAACCTGTTTAATGACGTCATGTTTTCATACCTGTTTTAAACCGATACACACCTGTTTTATACCTGTACAGACCTGTTTTATACCTGCACCAAGAGTTCTTCAGATCAACAATGACCACATGCCATCCGCATCAAATATCTGCGGACAAATCCGAGGGTGGTCTGATAGCCCCTTTGCTCTACTACTAGAGTTGAAATTAGAACTATATCCCCCATAATAATAAAAGCACAATTATAGAAAATTGTATTAATTTACGTGAATTTATCAATATTTGGGTGAAGATATGTATATGGTTTTAGATATGTGTATTTCCCATATTTCTCACGGTTATTCGGCTTACGAATCGAACACATCGAATTTGCTTATTTTATTCTACCACGGTTATAATGCCATTATTCCATCGATTAAGGACACCCTGTATTCATAAAAATAGGGAATTGCACTACAATGGATACAAAACAAGTCTCATATCACCGATAATTAAAAGAACTGAAAAATAAAAGAGGAACAATGGCGTAGACGGCTTGCTACCTACGTCTGTGCTGATGTGTTCGTGAAATTGAACGATTTTCCGTTGTAACATGCTTGAATGGCGAGGTTAGAAAAGAAAATAGTACGTAATATGGCACAGCGAACTGTGGATTCATGCTCTCCTTACCACGGATATTTTTTTTTTCAAATTCCTGCAACCGTGGCCATGACTCGACGCGAGAATACCTGAAAAGTTTCTGTCGGCCAAGTCGTTGACTTAGTAGGTATTTTAATATGAATTTTAATTGCCAAGGTTGCGCTGTGCAAGGGCGTATTTTATCTACGAAGTGTATTAGTAGTGTAGTACGGACATAGTTTCGCCAGAATATGACGATATACAATGGATAAGTGATACAAACGCTAAAGTATGAAAGAAAAATAAACTGTCAATAAATATGTGGAGCCGGACAAGAGGATTTGGAACTTCCTAGATTATTTTAAAAGTATGAAGAACATCCCTAGGAGGGTATTTCTAGTTTGTAAACCACAGTAAATACTATGGAAATACATAGAATTAGGTACCTTTTTACACATTACACATGTCCTACAAGATTTTGTACCTTAAAAGCAAAAAAACATACCGCTCGTCAAGAATAGGAAAAAGTGTGAGATTCTCTAGGGTAGGCGTAGAAAAAGGAGTGAGGCAGCATTCGGAGGGAAAAGGATGCACTTTACGAGCAACCAGATCGAACTCTGTGTTTATTCACATTCAATCTATTCATCGATATTCACTCTGAAAAGGTTTAAATTCGTCTAAGTAAAGACCAGGCAGTTTACTGCGCACCTCGTGAGCAGTCCGATATCGTAATATTGAGACTTGTTCCTATTCTTGACAAGTTGTATATATATATATATATATATATATATATATATATATATATATATATATATATATATATATATATATATATATATATATATATATATATATATATATATATATATATATATATATATATATATATATATTATCTTAATTTGGTCAACTGATAATATGGTAAATTGTATCTATTGTAATGAATTTTACCATAAAATGTTTGCAAACTTAGAAATATACAATATTCTTTATATATTTTTTATATTTCACAAATCCTATTTGATCCTAATTTGGTTTTACTAATCAGCTCTCTCCATTTCATATACAGTATGTCCCTAGAGCTTAAAATAAAATTCATAAAATTAAACAATTAAAATATCTGTAGGGGTTGTTTTCAGCTCCTCACCCCCTAAGCTTGAACAGCACCAATTTTACAATATTAAATATGAAGACCGTGTCATTTTAAAACATTTCTTATGTCCACTTGAACAAACCGTTTTTGAAACTTGGTTAATAAATAACGGAAATGTTCAACAAAATGGATCTGTATCTTTATTTTCACTGTTACAAATATGTAACGAAACTACATAAAACTGAATTTTGTTTTGTGTAATATTGTTCATAGAATTATCGCAAATAGTTGTTCAAAGTGACCACCGTTCTAAGATTGACAATACCGTATCGATCCTGGACAGCATTTAGAGAAGAACTAATTATATTATGTGAAATTTCATGAATAACCCTCCGATGCATGTATACCCTACTTTTCAGCCACATAAATATAATTTTAAAGAGGTTACGTCGGGAGAGTTTAGGGGCCATTCTATTGCGTCTCGTTTTCTTATCCATCTGTTTAGTAACATTGCATTAAAAAATCTTCTAACACTTATAAAATAATGTGTAGGAGAATCTACTTTAGTAGATCTTTAAGACTATCTAGAAAGATAGTCCCAAAATCTTATTCTCAACTGTTGCCACCCAAACATTCAGGTTTTGTTAATTTTTCGAATATTTTGTATCCAATGAAGATTTATTTCATTTCAGTATATTGTTTGTCTATTTATGCTTCCAGTAAAGTAAAATAAAACTTAAAAAATGCATTATGTAAGAAGTTTTGATTATAATAGGTGATCAAAATTGAACTTTAAGATTTGAATTACGCGCCATTTTCGTTGTGTGAACGTTGGGAGTTTGCATTTTTAGAGTTGGTATCGAAACATATTACATCATGGCGCTGTACACTGTGCACCAACGCGTAAATATCATACAAATTTATTATGAAAACAGGCGATCAGTTACGATTACATTAAGAAAACTTCGACCACTTTTTGGACGCAATAATGTGCCAAGTGAGCGTGCAATTCGTGATCTAGTGCAAAAGTTTGAAACAAGTTGTGAATTGGGTTTTAGGGAACACAGAAATTGTTGCTGATTTTTGTAAAAAAATCATATTGTCCGATGAAGCCCATTTTCATTTAAATGGTTTTGTGAATCGCCAAAATTGTCGCATTTGGGGTAGTCAAAATCCCCATATTATTCAAGAGAAACCAATGCATCCACAAAAATGCACTACCTGGTATGCGCTATGGGCTGGAGGAATCATTGGCCCATACTTTTTTGAGGACGAAGGTGGCAACGCCGTTACTGTCAATGGTGTACGCTATCTAGAGATGGTAAACTGCTATTTTTTCAATAAAACCAACAATTTGAACTTGAATGACATGTGGTTTCAATAGGATGTCACACAGCACGTGAAACAGTCACTTTACTTCAAACCAAATATCCTGGTCGTGTATCTCTCAGAGGGGTGACATCGATTGGCCACCGAGGTTTTGCGATCTAACCCCATTAGACTTTTTTCTGTGGGGCTATTTGAAGGAAAGGGTTTATGTCGACAAACCTGCTACGATTACAGAGCTAGAAGAGAACATCAGACGTGCAATTGCTGAAATAGAGACGCATTTATGTGAAAGCGTTATGAAAAGCTTCGCTAAAAAAGTGGTATCATGTCAGCGGAGCCGTGGAGGGCATTTGGCTGACATTATATTTCATATCTAACTTCTAAGTTTGTACTTTATACTGATAGCAATAAAATTCGGATTTTTCCAATATTTTAATTTTTATTCAGAAAGCAAATCCTAAAGTTCAATTTGGATCACCCGTTATCACTTACTATGTTCGACACTGTTTCAGAAACATTCAATCTTTGTGAATATCCATTATCAGATAGCAGCTCTTGAACTTCATATGCATTAAACGGGGTTATTTTTGTTTCTTTACATAACAGTTGATTATTGATTTAGAAACACCTTATTCTATTAGTAAATTGTATTTTAAAGGCATAAAAAGTACTAGATAAATTAATTAGCCCATCCATCAAATTCAAGGCCGAGGCTACCTGGATGTGTACTCCCCATACACATTGAAAACCGCGGACAACGCCCGTTCCCACCGACACTGCCAGTGCTAGCGCTTGGAATCGAGTCAAAGTCACAACAGTCAGTAGTTATTCGCATTTGCCACATAACGCGTTCTAACCAACTCGCTTACCATAAATGTTTTTTAAAAGTGGTATCGTAATTTAAAAGAAACTGATTATTGTTTCGCCATATTCAAAATCAATATTTCATAAGAATAAAGCCCATTATTATTAAACACCAACTTCTTAGTTGCGTATTACTAGAGTTAATTTTTCTATCTAGTAGTTACTTATTACCTCTAACCGATTCTAAAAGGAAGGGGTTGGGCTTCAGAGAAAGGGTATGGTTACACTTGAGAGTGGAAAAGATTTTAATACCACTCAAATTTAATACCTATAATGGTTGTTGATGGTATAAAAGTACCTTATATGCAAATCTCAGAGCTGTATCACTGGCGTGGCAAAATTCAGAATCTTAATCATTATTACATATAACTATGGGAACGCTAACTAGTTACTAATTCCAAAGAATGTCATTATTAAATATTGACTGAGGACAACTGGCTTTTAATATTCTTGTACACATTTTAACCTAATATGGTTAGCATTTTCAATGTAGTAACAAATACAGGGCACCAGTTTTCCATAAACATAAAAAAACATGTTTCGTATATGTACGAGGGAGTACCCAAACAAAACCAAACTGGTATTGTGATGGGTACAGTTCTTGTAGTACCGCGTTCGGCCACTACGAGCGTATAGAGCTATCATTCCCAAGTTAGTAAGCCAAACGTCGTCACTGAAGAAGGTTCCGTTCGGCTTATGTGAATTGAGTTATTTTGTGTGCTCGTTGTTTTTTGATTCCCGTGAATAGCACGCGGCTGTAAAGTTTTGCTTCTTGCTCAGAAAAACTGGCACAGAAACTCTTGAAATGTTAAAAACGGCCTACAAGGATGATGCTATTGGGAAAACTCAAGTGTTTGAGTGGCTTTCCCGTTTCAGAAGAGGTTAAATGTCAGTTGATGACAAACCTCGCTCCGGTCGTCCTTCCTCGGCACGAACCGTTGAAAATGTTGAAAAAAGGCTCGAAATCATCCTGGAAGGTCAACGACGAACCATTAATGAAGTTGTGGAAATTCTTGGTCAAAAATTGGCGCACAGATATGGCTGTATGAGCGGGAGCGTTATCATGATGGAAAAAGCAATCGCCTACTGCCACAATTCAAACCTCTTCCACCGCAAACCGTTGCGCAATCTTTTCAAAACTTCCAGGTAGAAGGCCTGGTTAAATGTTTGATCCTGTGGAACAAACTCTGAATGGACAATTCCTCTCACCTCAAAAAAACAAGAAAATCGACGAGCACACAAAACACCTCTCACGAAAAAATTCACACAAGCCGAATGGAGCCTTCCTTAGCGACTATGTTTGGCTTACTAACTCGGTAAGGCTTACTAACTCTATACGCCCCTAGTGGCAGAATACGGTACTACAAAAACTCCGCCCATCACAACATCAGTTCGGTTTCATTTGGGTGCCCCCTCGTACATGTCAGTGCATGTAACCCCAAACAAGTTGTCATAATCATATAAGATGATAATATGTGAAGTTGAAGATGATTAAACATTATCATTACTCATTTCCTGATGGTGCTAACTTAGTGAACGAAGTGCGAGTCGAGTGGTGTATAATTTCTCGATGTTCTCCAAAACTTGTGTCATGCCAAAATAAAACCGTTAGTTTTATCAAAATTTCCTATTGATCCGATTAAGGTACAAAATATAAACTAACCATTTCTTTAGTATTTTATAATTTTATTACATATTTGGAACTATTATTTCTCATAGCTGCAAATAACGAAAGCTAACAAGAGATTTTATTGTATTTTCCTTGTGTCACTTATTAGTTACCTACCCTTTTAATTTATATCGTCAATATAGAATACCAAGCGAAATTTATGCATGCCCTGCGATATACATGAAAATTCGTATTCATATAAAAGGCCAATTAATGCAGACCGGCTGGTTTCACCGTTCTCAATTTTACTATTCATTTTCCACTACAAATACCCTCGTATTCCAATTACGTGAGTGGGTTCGAATAAACACCTTATACTGTGCTCGAAAAACTATTATTAACGATTGCTGGAAGATATCGTTGGAAAATAAACACAACTGTGTGTGCTGCAATGATAAGATGCGAAGTTACATTGATATTTAGAAGTAAACAAACGAACATTTATCAAGGAAATATAATCTATCAACTAACAGTATCATATATTAATACTTACATTCTATTTAATCGAGGAAGAGGGATCTGGCTGACTATTTTTTAATATAATAAATATAACATAATTTGAATGCGTAGTTTACTTTGGTCGGGAGCTGCCTTTCGATATTCGGTTTATAAATTAATTTATATTTTTGTATTAATATACAAAGTGTTTCTAATTCGATTCTCGACTTTAAGATTTCTAGAATCAGATATACAAGACCAATTAAACTGGAGTAGACTAATTTAATGTAAAGTTGAGTGGTATGTACATAAAGTTTTTTATTGCAAACAAAGAACCTAAGGAATTTGAATTATACGAGGGTATTATATATATATATATATTTTGAGCTTTGGTAACACTAAGTGTTGTCAGACGCCATCTGACGTTTCCAATGGAAAGTTTGATATTTTTGACCATATCTTTCTTCAGAGCATTTTATCATTTAAGAGCGATTTGTGTTATTTACAGTGATTTGAAAATTGTACGTCAAAAACAAAAAAATGGAATTAACCCGTAGAAAATTTCGTGCGATGATTTATTACAACTTTTGACGTGGATTATCAAGATAAGAGTGCATCGATCAACTTACTTCCACTTTTGGAGATCCTTTGCCACCGTGAAACGCTGGTATAACGAGTTTAATCGTGGCCGCCATTCGCTCACCTACGAATGTCGTGAAGGTCGTCCAAAATCAGTTGTTGTGCCAGAAAACACTGATGCTGTGCAAAAACTGATAATGAAAATCGTCATGGGATATACTGTGAGATTGAGGCAACCTTAGGCATTAGTTCGATTAGCATATATAAAATATTGCATGATCATTTAGCTGAGAAAAGGGTTTGTTCTCGTTGGATCCCACATAATTTGAAGAAATCCCAAAAATATGCTCATGTCGATTGGTGCAAACAAATGCTCAAGAAATACAATGGTGGTGCTTCGAAAGACGTATATGACATTGTAATAGGTGATGAATCTATGCATATGAGCTGGATAGTAAACAGCAGTCCACTGTATGGGTGTTTCAAGATGAACCAAATCCAACAAGAGTTGTTCGCTTTCGAAGCACGTGCACAAATGGTCGCCTGTTTTTTCGGAAAAACTGGTCATGTGGCAACAGTGCTTTTAGAGAAACGTGAAACGGTCAATTCTGAATGGTACAACCATTTCTTTGCCGGAGGTCTTCACTAAAATGAAGATAACAAACAAGCACAGTCGGATCATTCTTCATCACGATAATGCGAGCTCTCACACATCTCGTCTTACAACCTAATGTTTGAACACTCAAAAAATCTAATTAATAGGTCATCCGCCGTACAGTCCTAATTGGGCGTCCAATGACTTCTTGCTGTTCCCGAAAGTCAAAAATAAATTGAGTGGACAATGATTTTCAAATACCATGTTTTGGAGATATCTCAAGCGGAATGGAAAACAAATGGTTCGAACACATACAAAAGTCATGAAGAAAAATATTTTGAAAAACGACAGAGTAACTTTCAATGACAAACTAATATTTTTTTTTATTATTAGGCTCAAGATATAAATAGTGCCCCTCGTAGCAGTGCCAGGGTTTAGTGGCAAAACAGGAACCTAAAGAGACGTATGCGAATGTTTCGATAATGAGCATTCTGTTCGTAGAATTTCATCAATTTAGAAATGGTATAAATCTTTTCAAATGTGATAGGGAATTCCTAAGGGATAGACGATGAAATGAACTTGGATATATTGGTAGATGTCGAAGAGATTCCATATGAACCTACGAGACAAATTGATACCGATAATGATCCGAGCCGATTAGTAATAGTAATTAGTAGTAGTAATTAGTAATAGTCCATATTGCGTCTTCTGAGTCAAAAAACGGCCCAGTTAAAACAAATTTAATTCAGTTATCTTAACCGCCGACTGAAATGTTGTGAAACCATTCAAAGCTACCAAGGGGATAAACAGCATCGTTTTTGCTAATAAGCAACATTTGTCCTAAATCAACAAACAGAATTGTCGATACTGGAGTGAGTGGAGATCAACTTTAGATGATAGAGATCCAAATTCAATATCCTAAGGCTGTGCTGGAATTAGAAAGTATCCAATTGTTGATTATTATTTATTTTCTTTAATGATATAATGACTTAATTGTGGCGTAGCTTCATTATCTTAATTCCATAGTTAGAAAAACATTCCTTTCACAACCCGAAATATTAGTAACCTATACCACCTCCAGTTGTACCGGAAGTGGGCACTACTCCTTTATTTTAAATGGAAAGCTATAGTTCCATTTTTATTGTTCTTGAATTCCAGGAACTGTTTTAAACAATTCATATCAGATTTTTCTATGTATATAATTAATCATTTCTGAGTTATCTAGGGTTTTAAATAAAAATTCAACTGAAGAGAAGTATTTAAACAAATATGTAACTCAGGCAATTTTAAAACAAGATTAGTAAATTTTTTAACATAATGTGGATTATATCTTTATACAGGTATAGCCCATATCTATATAAAGTTAATATAATCAGAACATGATAAAAATTAAATTAAAGGTCATTAAAAATTATTTTTCTCATATTCTGATGATGTGCACTTGATTGACGAAACTCGCGTCGAGAGATGTATAATATTTCAGTGTTCTCGAAAACTGAACCTTTTAAAATGTTTCACCTCAATCCAAGGTTCAAAATTAGAGTTAATAGGAGTGTTTTAAAAATTGTATATCTCAGACAATTTTTAGGCGAAATCTGTGAAACTTTTTTAATATGGTGAATACATTATGATATTTCAGAATCAGGCTATTTACGAATATGCAACAATTGCTTGATATGTATGCAAGGTATCCAAAAATGTATTCTGTTTACAATCGTCAAGCTGATTGATTAATTATATTATGGTTACTGTCAAGTTGAGTCTATCAAGCAGAGTTTTTAGTGATTGTATTCAAGCACCAAAGTGAATAAATATGATTTGTTTCATTAAATGGGAGATAATTAATGAAAGAGAGAACGGAAAAAAGAAAGTGTTAATAATAGTTGGATATGGTGACAGATTAAGATCTCACGAGGGCGTTTATTAGTTGTTTAACCAAGAATATCCTGGTAGACAACCTAAATTCCAGGATCAACAGTGGATATACTAGATAAAACCAACTCGACAATAGTAATGATAGGGTGAAATATCGTAGTGTGAAATATTTACCTTGACATGGCTAACATCTCATGTTAGTGAAGACACAATATTAAATGAATTGCTTGAATTTATTGGCAAAAATTGGCAAGAATATTCTCACACTTCTACCAGCCAAGTCGATTTAAATAAACCTATCGACCATTCCACAGTTGGAAAATTATTATAAAAAGAAAAGTTCCACTTATATAATAGATTTAGTACAAGGATCGAATGAGAATGATCCAGATTCTTGTATATAATTTTGCAAATATATCATGTTACGTTGATGTTTTAAAGTTTGTGTTTTTTTCTGACGAAACGTCTTTTCTTGAATGGAATAGTACATCCTAATAACTGAAGATATTGATTTCTAGAGAATAATCTGAGAATAATCTAGAGAATAATCTTTTCAATAAAACTGAGCCCCTCATTTTGTTGGTGTTGCCAGCAACCATTTTGATATTATATTCGATCATTTCTTAATGAAACATCTGACAAGTGGCTAGGAAAACTTGAACAGAAAGAATTCGACTTGGATTTATTTTTGAGAGTTTACTTAAAATCGGGTACATCTTAATATACTAATTGATTTGAGGATCTGAAACAACGAATTTGAATCAAAAGGCAAATTACTTCCAACAATAAAAAATACGCTTTTACGCAGTAAATAGAAAACCCGTATACAACAGGGGATACATCGAAACTCAGGAAACTTTAAAGGATTAATTTTTATTAAAAATACCGTTACAGTTTAAAATACACATCACAGCTCAAGCATAAATTCTGAAAATAATAAAATGTTTACATTATTTAATGTCTTTTCAAAATATCAGGTTGACGTATCAGGCTTTTGTTAAACAATCATTTAATGATGCCGTAACTTTGTATCACCCAGCATGTATTTCTAAATTATATTACAAAAGGTTTCCGTTAAAAAAATGTAAATACAATTTTCTAAAACGTTTAATAAGAGGCAAGTTCACTGATATAATTTTTGCGTCCCTAGAGCTTTGTTACTCTAGAAAACCTCATTTAAATAAAATGCAATCAACAATTTTCAAAGTACTGAGAAGGGGCTGGAACCTCCAATGCAGTAACAAAAACAAGAGACCATTTTCCATGAGCAGTGAAAGATTACTCGTTTCTCGACGCTGGTTTAGCCAATCAAAGTGCATCATCGAGAGATAAATAAAACTTGAATATTTGCATCGAGAAAGGGGTAATCTTTCGGTATTCGTAGAAATCTGGTCTTCTGTTTTTATTATTATAGTATTTACCTATATATTTCTATACATACAATTTGTCTTGTGCATTATTATTAATTTTGGCGATGGCAAGGATAAAGGGTGCATATGCCTTAACCGGGAATCGAACCCGGCTCTCCCAATTTCCGGTTGGTTGCTCTGACCGCTGAGCTATCGAGGCATACTCATTATCATTGCTAATGCACCAGTTTAACGCGTCGCTACAGTACTCCCCCCCTAGAGACATGGTTTGTCTCGATACAATTAACGGAACGTGGCCGCGTTCGCCATTCTTATGAACCGTTGTTCGGTAACCCCCGGACTATAGGGCGATGGATAGGACGGGAATCGAATCCGCGAATTTGAGATGTAAGGGAGGTTGGATGTACTGGAACGAATCACATTACGTCGGGGTCACCACTTTGGCGATAGCAAGGATAAAAGTGCATATGCCTTTACCGGGAATCGAACCCAGCTCTCCCAATTGCCGGTTGGTTGCTCTGACCGCTGAGCTATCAAGGCACACTCATTACCCTTGCTAATGCGCCAGTTTAATGCGTCACTACAGTACTCCCTCCCTAGAGATATGGTTTGTCTCGATACAATTTAACGGAATGTGACCGCGTTCGCCATTCTTACGAACCGTTGTTCGGTAACCCCCGGACTGTAGGGCGATGGATAGGACGGGAATCGAAGCCGGCTCTCCCAATTTCCGGTTGGTTGCTCTGACCGCTGAGCTATCGAGGCACACTCATTATCATTGCTAATGCACCAGTTTAACGCGTCGCTACGTTAATAATGCGTTTACCATTTACTTATTATAGAAGTAATCAGTCTGCCAATATATCCTTCAACGATGTTTTTAGACACCACTGACCATCCATTTTAGAATGATTCACCATTATACCCCGCTCTCCCCTATCCTATCAACTAAATCAAATAAATTTAGTTAACAGAACCTTGAACAATAAAAGTACCGTTCGATATATGCTTTAATGTATGCTCTATTATAAATATAATAGTGTATGAGAATCTCTAATTAAATGTAGACCCAGAAAACTAAATTGCAGTTTGATTGCATTTATAAAAAATCTCACCATTGTACTAGTAATATTCATAACAACTGCCTTAGTAACATAAATAACAAATTTACTTGTAGAGTTTGTTCACAAAGGCAATGTCATGAGTGTTAATTTCATTTAACCCAAATTCTCTTACGCAAAGGACCAGTCGCAGACGTCGCAGGATTCGATATCGACAGAAGCGAATATTGACCTATCACTTAAAATTCTACCCACGATCGTGGAGTTTTTCTTTGTTCTACATTTACTTTCTTAAGTAGTCCTATCCTTTATAGATACATGCTTCGAGAATGCTATTTAAAATGTATGCAGATGTAAAGACATGGGTGTGGCGGAATTTTTTTCTAGAGGATAATATCTAGTTATATAAAAAAATAATAAGAAGAGGAATGGTAATTCAAAATAGTTTTTTCTGTGTAATAGTTCGTTATTAAAATCAATCTATAGTATTAAAATACTATTACACTTTTTCACTATAGTATTTGAACAAGCTTTTAAGTAGGCACAATTGTCATTAGGAAAAAATGATTCAAAATACACAGATTTATGTAAATATTTTGGTAAAAATCATGGGTAACAGTAGCAGTAGTCGTTCACATGTTTTATTTATTTAAAAAATATATTGTAATAATCTGATTTCCTAATTGTACGACGCCGCTGTCGATTAATTTGGTTCTAGTTATATTAAGGCTTCGAGGTCAGTAATAAAATTTTAAAATAAAATTTAAAAATAAACTTGATAATTGTTGCTAGAGTTAAATCTCCTATTTTTATTTACAGTTTTTATAAAACTATGTTATATTTTATTGGAATTAATGTGTTTTATATTACATAATGTGTGGATAATTATTCCATATAATAAAAATGTGTATTTCTCTTAATTCAAAAGAAGACGCTATCTATGTCTTAGATACAGGGTAATACAAATACGAATGCCCCTGAGAAAATCTTGTGTATTGTAAAGCATAGAGTAGATTTTAATTTACTGAATTTGCAAATTTTCAATCTGTTCAAAATGTTGTTTATAATATAATTGTTGTAAATTGTGAGTTTTTTCTTTATTAAAGTGAAACTTTTTTTCCATCGCCTCAAATTTTTTCGTCCATCTATCGCATGTCACATTACAGTCGGCCGCGGAGTAGGGGTAAAGTGAAAGGCACTCGGCAGAGCAGCCAATGCCAATATGGCGGCGCCCATGGCTCGCATCAGCTGACCGTGTAGCATTTATATTCTCACTCATTCCTGCAAGTGCTCCGCAGTATTTGTGTGTTTTGATCAGTGTATTGATGTAAATATTGTTGTTCACTTGATCGTAATCGACAACGATACAGCTAGTAAGTCAAATATACCGGTCAACGAGAGAAGAACCAAGAATAGTGCGAAAATATCCGACGATGAATTAATTTTACGCCATAAGAGAAAGAATGCCGAGAGAGTTAAAAAATACTGAGCAGATAAATATTCCCAATTTCCATTGTGTGAGTCGACAGAAACATATTAATTCTCGATATGGTGGAGTAGCTATATTACAAAACAATGACAGTTCATTGAGAGTTCAGTCGGAAATCCAAGCATACATAAATAACATGAGTATTGGTCAAGCAACTACTTCCGAATCTTCTGTGGGAGATTTTTGTGCAGCTATTTGTCAACTTGATGACAACAGAAAACTTGTAATCGCGTCAATTTATATTAAAGTCAATTAAAGAATAGATGACATCATGGATTTTCTAGGTTTTCATCTAGCTCCATTTGCTACGTCTTCGACACAAATTTTCCGTTCTCGAGAAATATATATTTGCGAATGCCTGTTATTTTATCTGGTGATTTCAATACAGATTTTAAGAAAGAGGAATCTGCTCCGCTTACTGAATACTTGAGAGAAGTATTTAATCTTGAAATGAAAAATGATAGAAATATACCAATCACGAGATATGGTACTACGATCGATGCGGTTTTTTCTAGATACATTAAAAAAATAGAATGTAATTCATTGTTTACTTATTTTAGTTACCATAAAATATAAGTTACATTTATAGACTGTAAAACTCAAGGCGAAGATGAAGTTATTGATAGAATAATTGAAGTTCAAAATGATTCAATGATTTAAATAAATATTGGTCTCAGTTTTTAACATGCGTCTATCATCTGAATGATTTTATTTATTATGTATTACGTACTCTAATACGCAGATTGAAATTAAAATTTATAGTTGGATATCTTGTCTACTATTGATTTCCCATTATCATTCCCATTTTCCAATTATTAAGTTAAGATTAAAAACGCGATTTTAATACCCTAAATCGAATAATTTTCCGAAAGTTTTCAGTTAAATGCCTACAATCCGAAAAAAAGTTTCACTTGCATCGTGGTTTCATAAAGCCACACAATGTTTCTTTTTATGGCATACCACTAACGGCGGCCCTTTTCTCTCTTCCTTTCTGACAAAAAAAAACTGTAGATTTATATGTTCGCTCTTACCGATTTAATCCTTTTTTTATGTTTTTCAGGCATGGTTTACAAGAAATGCATGTTAACACGTAGGTAAATTTATATGTTAACTTTGTTTAATAAATACCAAAAAATTAAATTAACCAAGTAGAGCTTAACAAAACACTCACCAATCCAATCCACTTTCTCAAGCAGGAAGCGCCACTGATTTGTCCTTTACTAATTATCATTTGTTTGTTAGTTTTTTAAGAACGATTTTTTTAATGAAATGAAACTTTTCGGGTCCATTTCTTTTAGATTGTTTCAGTTAAAATTATGAATTTAAAAGTTTTATGGAAGCACGCAATGCCCTTTTCCTAAAGTTAATAAAGATTATAATTTACGTTCGAAATTTGACAATAAAATTTCTGCAATCAACTAATTTAAAACTGTATCTATATATGTGCAAATTGATAACTATTATCTCCTTCGAAGAGCTCCTCTTGGGCTGCGGTACCCCTTGTTGGATGATCGTGCGAGTGTTCAAAGTAGTTCTAGACCTCGTCTTTCATGCATTCCGATATGTTATATAAAAGAGTATAAATGATCTATTGGAAACAATTCTAAAAATATACTTTACTTAGTTTCAAAAATATGTTGGTCAAAATCGAGACAAATGAGAATTTAAAATATCTTGCCCTCAGAAAAGTTAATATCTCGAAAACCAACCATTTACCATCGAAACTCGTTTTATCATAAAATTGCTCCTTATTTTCTATATAAGATGTGTAATTCACAAATTCCTATTTCGTTAAAAATTATTATAACTAACACCTGGAGAAAATGCTGGTTGTAGTTGTACATATCTAGTCTCTCCCCGCCATCACACCTTACATATTTGCAGGATCCTGATATATCCTTGATGTCTTATATAAAAGAGTATCGGGAATCTATTCGTAATAATTATAAAAATGTACTTTATTTAATTTGAATGATACGATGTTCAAAATCAAGACAAACGAAAATCTACAAATCTTGCTAGCAAAAAGTTAATATCTCGAAGATCAATCATTTCCCGTCAAAACCCATTTATCGTCAAATTCCTCGTTATTTTATACATAGGATACAAAATATGTAGACACCTATTTCTGTGAAAATTATTTTAAAGAACACTTTGAAAAGAAGCTGCTTATTGTAGCTATACATATCTCGTCTCTCCCCGCCGTCACACCTTACATACATGTAGGATCTAGATATATCCATTATATTTTATGTACAAAGGTATAATAAATTGATTGGTAAAATCTAGAAAAATGTGGTTTACGTAACTTCAAATATACGTTGGTCAAAATCGAGACAAACCAAAATCTACAAATCTTGCTATCAAAAAATTAATATTTACAATACCAACCACTTCCCATGAATACTCGTTTTATCATTAAATTCCTCGTTAGTTTTTACATATAATACATAATATACAAATACCTATTTCTATGAAAATTATTTTAAAGAACACCTGGAAAAGTAAACTGCTGGTTATAGCTATACATATCTTGCCTCTCCCCACCGTCCACCTTACACATTCGTAGGATCTGGATATATCCACGATATTTTAAGTAAAAAGGTACAGTAAATCGGCTGGTAAAATCTATAAATATGTACCTTATTTAATTTCAAAGATACGTTGGTCAAAATCGAGACAAACAAGAATTTGCCACATTCAATATTCCGGCCACATGGCTTTGAAATATCAGAAACATCAAGATATCGGCATTTTTTATTGCAGTTTTCATTTTTTGAAAAAATTTAAAGTAATCAAATGCATAATCTAAGGAATAAGGCGGATAATCCAACTTTGCGATTTATTTTTAACCAAAAAACAGCGAATGGTTACTATGGAAGAAGAACCAATTGCTCAGCCAAAATTCGAGACGACTTTTACGAACAGCATAACGTAGCCTTGTCCAGACATCTAAGTAATAATGTTAATTCACTGTTTATCTTTATTTAATAAGTGCAAATAATACCATTGTAATCGACGAAACAATAATGGTTTCTATTCGTGATCGCGCTTACGTGACATACGCGCTTTTTATGATCTTGGTGAACTTTTTGTTCAAGTTTCATCTCCGGTAATTATTCTTTCAAAAGCAACCAAATGGGGTGAAAAATCGAATGAAAAAATGTCAAGCCATCGCTGCTTTTGCATTCTCACAGAAATTTTCTAAATCTTCGATCTTAATATTTAAAATTATTTCCCTACTTGATAACCGCTTTGCGGCTTGGTGGCTTCTGTGTCGATTCCCGACTTATAAGTTACTGACATGAATATCGATTTAGATGAATACCCCACGGATTTGATTCGGAATTTGTCCTGGACCGGCGTACCGTGTACGGCACTGATGAGGTCGAATAAGTTAGAAACAGCTGTCTGTCGTTTTATTTCCCATCCGGGACAGATGTTGAATCCTACCCGTGGTGAGTTTTCTTTTCTGAAGCTATTTCCCTGTCTAAATTCAGTTCTTCTGCAATAAACCGTATACTCAGGCTTCCATAAAATTTCACTACTCGTGGTAGCTTTTCCACATTATTGCATGTCTATGAATATTCAGACAATCAGACCTCCCATCTTCTTTCACGTCTTCCCGGCCTTTGAACTTTCTATGCCATTCAAACGATGCATTCTTCTTCGTGGCAGGCTCGCCATATGTTGCTATTGGCATTTGTAAAGTTTCATTTGGACTTTTGCTTAACTTAACTTAATACAACATTTGATGTTATCGCGTTGTTCAAATATTTTTGAGCCTACAGAATATACAGAAATATATAACAGACCCTACACTATGACAGTTTATTTTGTTTTCACTAATGGGAGTAATAATGGAAACATATAATTCCATGGGAAATGGGAGATTTCAATGTAAATTAATTTATATTAGCTGTGGTAATGGCGTTTAGAGAATTTTATTGCCAGACTTGTACTGGGTTAGTCACCTAAAATTGACCCCCCCTTTCTCTTAATTTCAGTCGAATCGAAAAATTCAAACAAGGATTTTACATGATTTTTTATAAATTTTTTGAATATTTAAACAAATTTTCAAAAACTGCAAATTGAAAGGGGGCGAACAATTTTTTATTTATTTTTTAAATGGAACACCCTGTATTTTTTTACTTAAAAAAGTTACCCACAGTTTTCTGATCACAAAAATATAATTGTTGTATATTGGTAAGTATAGTTCTTAAGATATTCATACAATTATATAGTCATCAGGAGAGCTATGTTTTTGAGATATAACGACACATCTTGTTTCTTAAGAAAAAAAGTATGAAAATTCTTTGATGCGGCGACACATAATAATTATAATAAATAAATAAATCTTTATTAAAATGACAACAACAAAGTTTAGTGACCACAAAACATGAATAACGAAATAATGATAAAAAAAAAACAATCGCAACAATAACATAAAACCAATGACCTTTATTAAAATTAAATATATCTATATGTTCTCCACGTATACTCCGTTTCTATCAAGGCACACTTGGCATCTTTTAATAAATTCATTTCTAACGTTTTCAAATAAATAAACATTTTGCCGCAAATTTTCTATTTCTTGACTAATACAGTCCTTCAATTCATCCAAGTTATCATATACCGAATTTTCGTATATGTTTTGTTTTAGTGTTCTCCACAAAAAGAAGTCTAAAGGACTCAAGTCTGGGCTATTAGCAGGCCAATGTATAGGACCGTATCTTCCTATCCAAAATAGATATTTGTCATTTAAATATTCCGTTACGTTCCGTATAGAGTGTGGAGGAACACCATACTGTTGCCAAGTAACAGAATTCCTGGTTACAAGGGGAATATTATCTAAATAGTTCTCTACTTCACCCCGAAGAATATTCAAATACTGAACTGCATTCAAGGACCCATTAATGAATACGAGACCCACAATTGTATTTTGATAAATACCGCACCACACATTTACTGTATTATATCCTTGGGTTTTTATCTTTTTTATAATATGTGGATTTGCGGGCGCCCAATAATGTGCATCTTTTCCTATTAAAAAGTCCAGCCGTTGAAAAGCTATTTTCATCGGTCCAAAATAAGTTTTTTAAAAAGTTATTATCGTTTTCTGCTCTCTCAATCATCTCTCTACAAAAAGCTCTTCTGTCGGCAAAGTTATTTTCAGTTAAAAGCTGAACTGGCAAAATACTATAAGGCTTATATTTGTGATGTTTTAATATACATCTTATACTTGCTTGAGAAATATTAAATTCTTTTGCAGCAGCGTTAGTAGATTTATTGGGGTGTTCGGTAAAAAAAAGTAAAACGTTCATTTCCATATCTTTTTCTGTTTTGGGCTTCTTTCTTTCTCGTTTCTTGTCTTTTAAGGATTCGCTGTCCCCAAACTTGAGATAAATATTAGAGAAAGTGTTCTTGGAGGAAACGCGTCTTTCAGGATATTTTCTTGCATATTCTCTTTTAGCTATATATTTGTTTTTATTGCTGGTTAAGTAAATTTCTAATATTTCTTTCCTCTCGACTAATGAATATCCCATATCAATATATTAGATATATTAACAAGTGTATTAAAACTTAACTTAAAGCGTATTAATAATATAACAATCAAACATAAGTCAAACATAACATAACTGCCAAACGAAGCATTATTGTTTATTTAAATCATTTCGGTTCATAGTTCTCCTGATTTATGGTCTTATCCTAAACTTATTCCTGTGATGTGACTATATATCTGTATGAATATCTCAAGAAGTATACTTACCGAGATACAACAATTATATATTTTTGTGATCAGAAAACTGTGGGTAACTTTTTTAAGTAAAAAAATATAGGGTGTTCTATTAAAAAAAATAAAAAAATGTTCGCCCCCTTTCAATTTGCAGAGTTTTTGAAAATTTGTTTAAGTATTCAAAAAATGTATAAAAAATCATGGACAATCCTTTTTTGAATTTTTCGATTCGATTGAAATTAAGAGAAATAAAGGGGGGGGGGGTCAATTTTAGGTGACTAACCCAGTACATCTGTTTTTAACCAACTTATTAAAATTTCCCACGTCCACCGGGTACAGAGAAGACTGTAATCTTGTTCATAAAACATAATAACCGACGACTCATTTTAATAATTCGGTTCTGCTACGTCTTCTACGGTATAGACTAACAGTTGGTAATGCAATTTACCGATACCGACACGTACGCTCGAACAATAATTGCTGTACAATAAAAATAAACGTTAATTTCGATTCATATTACAATTATGAGGATATAACAATCTAAGAAACGATACACTCGGTAGGTATAACAGCGAAATAAATTAAAACAGAATTCCGTTTTCGTTCGCTGAACACAAAAATTACTGGAAAGCAGTGTGACGCGCGACGGCGACGTGCCTGCGATAGAGAGAGAGTTGCTAGTCGGATTGCAAAATATGAGGCAGGTATTTTCAACGATTCATACACAAACTGCAATGCATCCGGTAGCTGATATAAGAAATCGTAAATATTTACAGTGTGAACAAGTAATTCTCTGCATATTCTCAATGAAATACAAGTTGCTTTTTCAAATCTATGAGAAATTGTGAAATAAGAAAAATGAGATATTCATGTCATTTAATCAACAACAGTAATGGCTTGTTTTCTAATCATAACAATGATAATAAATGCAACAAACTAGGGGAGACAATGGACCATATAATTAGGAGATGTCCAGCTCTGACAGACTGAGCATTTCTAAGAAGACACAACCAGGTAGCGAAAATAGTATCAGTGTGAACTTAGCAGAACAACTTTGAATAATGGAAAAATACATAGGCTTATTTTTTGCCGTTAATTAATCCTGACAATTACAATTTAACCGTTTTTGAATTTTAAAAAATTTTGAGTGTTCTGCTAACTTTACATGAAGTTAGCAGAACTATCAGAGCTATCAAATTTAGTTTTTTTGTTAAAAGTAAGTATATAGAAATTTGCCGATTTTTAGCCGTAAACATATGGCATAAACGAAATTAAAGAAATTTCTTTTCAATATTAGTAAAATAACTCAAAACTGAAAGTAACGAAAGAAAATTGATAATTTACATCTTCACAAGAGGCCAGAGGACGAATTAATTAAGATTAATAGCTGTTCTGCTAAGTTACGGGGAACGGAATAAAAATCTGAAAAAAAATACAAAATGTGACCCGGCGAATTCGAAGATGTCACGGTTAATTAAAATAAGGCAAACGGTAAATTCCTAAATGGAAACTGATCCCCATAAGTCTTTTTAAAACGAGATTCATGGCTGTTCTACTAAGTTCACAAAAAAAAATCCATAAATCATAATAAAAAATTGCAAAGTCATCAATTATCATAATTATTATCTGAAATAATTGTAGAAAATCATCAGCAAACATTAAAAAAGTCAGGGTGTAAAATACTACCAAGTACATTGACATATAATATGAATACTACAGGACCAAATATTGAACCTTGCTTTACTCCCAAATTACAAACAGAACTTTTAGATTCTATATAGATATTTATAATGTAAGATGGCTTATTGTTGATGATTCATTAACATTAACTTAACGAGTGTCGTCGAATACAACAGTCATACAGAACTGAAATTAATTTCATGTGATACCCTACGGAGAAAAAAATATCCAAATAGGACACTCGTCTATCTTAATATAATTAATTATTTCATTATCAAAAGCATTTATCGATGTCATAGTTGATTTGTCATGGCGAAAGCCATGTTACTTACTAAAAATCTTTTAAATTTGTTTATACAATTCATTAATCTATCTAAATAATTATTCGGATAATTTGTAAATACGCATGGCATTATTACAGAGTTATAGTTTTCTAATAAATGTACATTCAATTTCAAAGGAACTGGTATTATTTTTCCCATTTCTAAGGGCTCAAGGAATGTTCCTGATTAAATAAATAAGAGACATTTAAAGTAGTTTCTTCGGAAACTTACTTTTCTACAGAATTTCATCAAATTTCGGGTATACATAAAGAATAAACTTCCCGAAGTAAATTGCTTAAATGAAAAATGTTTATCCTTACAATAAAGGAGATATTCGCCATCAAAGTGGGAAATTTGTGCATGGTTTGAATGTATCACTTGCCTCAAAGTTACACACTTTACAGCATAATTTGAAAACTTTTCTATACATTTTTTCCAAAAACAACTCATCTATACTTTAGTTTATTTTACGAATATTTTGAATTATCAAAATCTGTTGTTGCCCGATTTGTTGAAAAGATAAACATTTTGAAATAAGCCAGTTGTTATTACTACACATTCGTCACAAAAAATATCTGAAATTGAATTTAGTCCTAAACGACTTTCCTTTTTCATTTTTTCAAGTGAAATAACATTTTTACATTCACAATATTTTAAATGTTTACCAAACTAACTCAATTCAACGATACGTCATCCAAGACAAAGGCTAGTTACTCTGTTTACTTTTCGCAAGATTCATTTTTGCAATACAATTTAAACACTTCTGTATTACCTCCGCTTTGCAAATCTTCCTTTATTGTCCCGCAACCGATGACGACAAAGATTCATTTTTAATTTTTCTATAAACTTCCTTTCACGTTCCGAAAAAGTTTACACAGTCAGGTTAAGTATAAGACATACACAATCACAACAGATTAAAATACGACACAACGCAACGTTGTCATGTCTTTAGTTCCAACTAATAAACATGTAATTGTATGTATACGTACATACAGTGTTTGAGTATAGAGTACAGTCTCAGAACAAAAATAATGAACACTAGACTATTGAAATTCTAAATATTTTACGTTTACCCGCGCATTTATTTTTGGACCGGACAGTACCGGAGACACTACCCTAAGACGTTTTTAATAAAAAACCAGTTAACTAATCAGTTAACAGTTAATGGCGGCGCTAGCATTATTTTGCGTTTGGGCGAAAATAGGCAGGAAATATCTAGAGTGGGCGAGGGCGTTAAATATATTATTTTATATGCGATTATGCGAATATGATATAGTGGTGTTATAAGAGGTTGGGCGGTTGGTTGGGCGAAAAGGATTTTGCTTGGGCGCTCGCCCACCCGTGCCCACCCTTGTCGCCGCCACTGTAACTACCTTAAGACGTGTTTCAATAAAAAACTAGTCACATCATCTGGATGTGATAGGCTTTTGTTTTTAAGTCTATTATTTAATAATGAAAACATCTTGTTTCCATAACTTGCGTAAAACATTGTAAATATGGTGTGAAACTTTACCACTCCTCTGGATTTTTTAAACTTATTTGCGTAGTTCTCCTTTTACCTACCCTCTACATGTAATTTCTTGTGCGATGTTTTATAGTTTTTCTGAAAGACTTCAAAGTACATCGACCGCGCCTATATTTTTGAAAATCTTTTGTTACACGTGTCAAGTCAAATACATGCGATTATTTACATTTCGCGAACTATCGCCAAAGAGGCACATGCATAATCATGAAACCAAACGTAACTTGTGTTTTAAAATGCCGATCCAAAACAAGGTTAATTGGTTGCTTTCATATAAAAAATATGCGCTAATGAACAAACTCGGATTTCGATGTCTGCTCTACTTAACATTGTTCATTGTGATCGCCGCCTCTAATTGCCATTTTCTTACCTGCCGCATACACAAACAGTGACACCAGTAGCGCCCCGTGTACCGTGATAGTCCAACTAAAATTCGATAGAGCCATATTGCCACAGGTCAATCACACTAGGGTAGCATCTAGCCGGCTGGTCATCGGCGATCGGAAAATCGAGTTCCACAGCCCGCTACCACTGTTCGTGAGAATTGTCACTTGTATTGTAATGCACATTCACCCCTGGCAAGCGCGCGTCTAACACAGCTTTTTCGAAAACCTTCGCCACTACACACGGAGATACAGTAAATAACTGTTAATACGATAATTATACTATATGTTGCTTGAAAATTATTAGCCGCCGAACGATGAGACTTTTTCAATTACAGTACTTCACCGGGTATTTGGGTCAGCGAAGGAACCGGACGGAGTTCCTCTGGGTTCTTCTCCGAAATTGGGTGCCCGTACGTTAGTCACATAGTTCGCGAAAGTTTCGAATGCGACAATCAGTTAGTCTCTTCGAAAGTGTATGTCTTTCTTTTTTTTAGTTTCGCCAAGACCACGGATGACTACTAAGCGCGCACTTCTTCTGCAGACTGGCCAAGTAACGGAACCGGGAGGCTTACCTGAACCACTTGAGTGTACTCGAAGTAGGGGAGGACAGGGCACGACGGTGAATGTTCTTAGTCTGAAACGTAATATCGGGTGGTCGAAAAAACATCAATTTTTATTTTTGTCTGTATTGCTGATATCTTTATTATTGATATTATCCAAATACCGAATATAGTGAGCAAAATTTAAAAATAGTTAATAAAGAAATAGTTTATTATAGTTTAAAGTTTGATCTACGTAGAATATTTTTGAAGCCAGATCATCACAGTCAATTAAGGGCTCAAAGAAGACAAATATATCATTAGCCAGTGACGGCTCGCCGGGGTAGGCAAGGTAGGCGCCGCCTACCTTTAAAATTTTATGTCATTTCTCATAACAGCGCAATTACAATGAACTGTTAACGTCCCTGATAATACGGAAATATTTAATATAATTAATAATAACTACTTTATACTAATTAAATTATCTATCGCCGTCGGCGGCGCTGGTGCCGTAAACACCCTTTATATATACCACCGCAGTCCGCACGGCGCCGCGGTACACCGAATTAAATCATTTTTTTCCTAAACAGACCAGGCTCGGTTCGACATCCCACCGCCTGAAAATCGATAGCTACACGTCAACCAGATGTCGGTAAGACGACAAACAGCGTTGTTGTAATGGCAAAATAATCGCAGCTCAGACGTATGCAGCGAGTTATATTCTTTAAATAAAGCAGTTGGAGACGGATGCAATCGCCGCCTGAAGTAGATCGGCGTTCTTCGGCAGATCCGAAGACGCCTTCGCATTGAATAAGCCGTGACATTACTCTACTTGGCGGCTTAGCATAATTAGAAGACACAAGAACACAAATAGAAGTTATATTTGCGGATATGTCTCAAATATTATATTTTTCTCTCGCCGATTCTTCAAAATTTAAAGATTACAGTAAAATATTCCCAACCGATTTAGTTTCCAATTTGGATAGTGTTTATAAAAACGTTTTTGATAAACAGAAATTAATTAACGAGTTAGGGGTTATATATTGTGATGATCAATTTGAAACATTAAATATCGAGTCAATGTTGAAATATTTTGTGGAATATGAATTTAGAGAAATATTTCCAGGGGTTTTTAAACTTATTGTTTTAATTGCTACAATTCCAGCAAGAAGTACATCGGTTGAAAGAGATTTTTCTTGTTTAAAACACATAGTCGGAACTCTATGAAGAATGAACGTTTATCGTCGCTTGCACTTATTTCAATTGAAAAGGAATTATTTAGCACACTTCAGAAATCTGATGACTTCATGCATTAATTTAAATTATAAAAAGTAGTAGGTATCCACTTTGTAATTGTCAGTCAATAATGACGATGGTTAAGGAAGGCTGTGAGGGGAGGAGGAGGCCTATACCCTAAAGCGCCCTAAAATAATGTATTATTGCCAACCCAATTTACATAATATAGGTATAATACTCAATAAATATATTTCGTTTATTCCAATTTATTTATACCCACAATAACTATTATTATTCGCGAATAACAAAGAGGTATCAAGTTTAAAAAATTCTTGTGAAAGTCTATATTTTTGTATAAATGAAATTCAATCATTGAAATTCTGAAGTACCAGGAAAACGCGTGACCTTGAAAATTTTAAAAATTTTCCACTATGCGAGTAACACCTCATTTGAAATATACTTCAGATATATGTATACTGAAATAATAATAATAACATTTATTACAAAACGTATAAAAATGTTTTCCAAGGGGAGAAGGTATTGCAAAGCATTTTTCAACCTATCAGATACACTTAACTCTAAACTTAAAACTAGTGGATTAATTCATAATTATCAGGGGCATTACTGCATTTTTTCTTTGAGGAAATTAAAATTTCGTTTATATTTTTCCCAATAAAAGTATTCGTCTCTGTATATTTGATAAGAATGTGTATCGAAAGCCATACTCATATCCGTCATATTATGCTTTACCGCTTCGAGAAAGAATGGAAGACATTACAGTCATTTCGCGATCTCAACTAACCTTTTGGCGAAGGAACAATCAGCGGAAGTCGATGTCGGATATGGTTTGTCTCCTTTAAATCAGGTAATGCCAGCTTGGAGAACAAGCCAGGAAGAGGTCTACCATCGAAGTTCGACAATCAGGTATTTCTGGCAGCCGTGGAAGAGGACAAATGATGACAACTCGACAACTCGAATCACAACTTGAATGCTGAACGAAGACTTCAATGTCGGCCAATCCACCATCGTTCGTCGCCTCAAAAACTTCGGAAAGATATGAAAATTTCCTGTATGAATCCTTCACGAACTCTTTGACATCAACAAGGCCGATCGACGAAAAGACCGCGCAATAAGAACAAAATATTCTTCCACTACGATAATGTACGTCCTCATGTTGGGCGTCATGTCGTCGAATCCATCGCCAATAGGGGATGGGATCTGCTCCCACATCCGTCATGCTCACCACCCACCGAAGCTCCCATAGACTACCACGTCAATCGTGCGTTGAAAAACTGGCAGGCAAATAAAGTCTACAACGATTTGGATGAGTTAGTGGACAACGTCAAAACGTGGATTGGCTCTAAGGACAAGGACCTCTATGCCCCTGAAATCAACCGTCTGAAATGCAGTTATTGAAGTTGAGGGTGAGTATGTTCCAGAATAATCATTTAAACATGTTTCTGTTGAATCTTTACGTTTATATGCATTTTTGTATAATAAATATTGTTTAAAAGACGCCTAATAATTATGAATCAATCTAATATATTTGAACATCTGAAAATAACATACGTAATAGATAATACTATTCTCTTTTTGTTTATTTAGCATAACGGATTTAAATTTATGTTCAAAATTGTATTTTATATGTTTGTGGTATAAATATCATGATATGTATTTAAAACTTTAGGTCCCAGATGTGAAAAGCAAGACTCAACTTTTGTAAATTTGTGTTGTGGAATTGTATACGTTTGATCCATGTTTCTGAAATTAATATTGTAGACCTGCAATCGTGATTTAAAAGATCCATATAAATATGTAGGAGATTTATGGACAACAATGTTATAAACGTGATTCAAACAGTACCAGAAAGCGATGGTCAAGGTTAAGAATATCGTGTTCATTATATGGGTGTCCAGAAGGGTATTTGTAAATTCAATAAAAAAACTACAAGCCAGAATTTCATTTTTATTTTTATACAAAGTTTTGGAAAATTAAGTGCCAAAGATTATGTTGTCCAAATCTTGACCCTCGCGCTGGCACTCCCCTAACCTAAAACGGAAATTAGCCGCCACACGTCTACACATTTCTCTGGAAACGGCGGCCATTTCGGTGCGGATGTTGTGCTTCAATTGCAGTAGAGATTGTAGTTTGTTTTCACAAACTTTCTCTTTAAGGTACCCCCATAAGAAATAATCAAGGGGTGTAAGATTGGGGTTTCTCGGAGGCCAGTTGATGGTGCCTCGACGAGAGATCACCTTTTCCGAGAAAATTTGATTGACAACCTCAAGTGATTGATTTGAGGTGTGGCAAGTGGTCCCATCTTGTTGAAACCATGTTTCCACTTTAAAGCCTTCAAACTACTGCAGTTATGGAACCAAAAAGTTCCGTAACATACAAATACCCCCTACCCTTTCTGGACATTCTATAGTAGGGGGAACATGATATTTTTTTCCAATATTAAATGAAAATCGTAAAAAATATTTTGAATCATTTGTATTTCATTCTAGAACTGTTCTGTTATATGAGAGTAATAAATACTACTACAATAATAAGTTACTTATTATTACAACATTTACTAAATTCCATTTTATTTATAAATAAATCACTAAATTTTGCATATGTCTGTTAACACTAAGTTATAACATATTTTTCAAAATTTAAAATTTCATCGAATCAAAATTTCAAACAACCACGAGCTTCACAGTAAATAGCCTGCTCCAAGTAAATAGCGAATGCTACCTTCGCTCTTTCTTTTACGCATACGCAGAGAAATCTCACACTCTTTATTGAGGAGCAGTAAACGATATGTAAAAACATCTAAGTGACTTTTTGCGTGATATTTGTTAGAGAAAAACTACACTGGCAAGTGCTTTTACACAAAAGCACTGTGTTCCCTGGAAAAATTATGTCTTCAGGGGGATGGGGGAGTATTAATTGGCCTCCCAGATATTCCGATTTAACGCTGAAGAACGTCTTCTTATAGGGTTATTTGAAATCTAATGTGTAATCTAATCTTAAAAGCCAAACTACGCGAAGAAATTCAAACAATTGAACCAGCATTATATCAGCGAGTTACCGTTGAAATTTTAGGTCGCGCCTTGTGGCGGCACAGCGACGTAAAGGTAGGCATCTTGACGATGCTATTTCGCATACATCACTGTCTCTACATTATAAATTTAAATCAAAAATAGTGAATGTAAATATTTTTATTAACATAGTTTTATTCATTCAGAAAGAGGAAACATTTCAGGACACCCGCTACTTCAAGCTAAAGCTAAGAGGTCTAGGAATTTACTCCACTCTCTCCCGCATGCTAGTTTCTTCAGCTACAGGTGGGGTTTCAATTTCACAGCTCGGGCATGTTTACGGTGTACGATGGGAGTGTACCTGCATCAGGAGGCTGCATAATTTCCAATGATTGGCCATTGCCATACTCTGTCTTCAAGTTTTCAGTGATCACAGTCATCACCAGCCTAGTTATTTTCACATCAGCGGCTCTTATTTCCCGTAAATTATTTATCGAATCTGTAAAACTTACACATCGTTGAATTGCATGCCTCAGGCGGACAAATTCGTACACACATCCGAGTTATTTATCACATGTTGATCTCGCCCATTTTGGGACAAGAGATTGACCCAGGTTCCTGCATTAGGTAACGAGGTCAGAGAATATTCGTGTATGTTTATTGTTTTGCCGGCATGGACAAACATTAAAGGTATTTTTCCACGTAATCGAGTAAACATTTGATGTCTAGGTAGAGGCTATCTATTAACTCGTGTCATATAGTGCGTTATCAATATCATAAACAAACCGGAACAAAATAATTGTTACTTCAGTAAGTAATGTTTAATTATGTTTATAAACAGAAGATCGTATCCTTCAGGTTATATAATACAAGTTCGAAAAAAATCGTCTCGCTTTCCAGTAGGTTTCCATGTAAGAGAACAATTCTACTAACTTTAAACAACAAATTCGATCGTAATTAATGCAACAAGATGGTAATGGTACATTCTTCTTATTGTTGAAACACCCTGTGTAGTATCCCTTGCCATTAAGCTCTCTATTCTAAATAACTTTTTTTCAATATTAGTAATTATCTCAACTCTTCAAGAAGCTGCTACTAAAGCACCTCCTCACCTAGATGCACAAAGCCAGATTATCAATATCCCATTCAAAATAAAGAAACTCATAGCTGATAAATGAAAGGCAAGAGCGAAATGACAGCGTACCCATAACCCCAACGACAAAAAAGCATACAACAGACTAAGCAATACTCTCTAATCAAATTTGAAACAAATGAGTGACCAGAACTGTTCACACTATATTTCGAATCTTAACCGTTATGATCACTCAATATGGAGACCAATTAAATCATTCAAAAACCCAGTAACAGTTTCGTCTCATATGTGCATCGAAACACTAAACAGAACAACCTGGGCTAGAAGCAACGAGGAAAAGTTGGAGCTCTTTGCACAACATCTAGCTCAAGTATTTACTCCACTCAATGACACTTCAGACCATACTTTCCAAGAGAATCTAAATTTCAACACAACAGAGCCCGAACAAAGCACAGACATACATTCAGTCTCCCCTAAATAAATCAAAGAAAACATATTCCTACTAAATAACAAGAAAACCCCAGGAATTAACTTAATAACACTAAGAATTCGAAAAGAGCTACCCAGGAAAGGAATAGTTATGTTCTCATGTTGGTCTATATATTTAACCTGTCTTAAGGTTTCAGTACTGGCCTAAAGACATCGGAAATAATTCTAATATCAAAGCCTGGAAAGGAGTGAACGGACGTTCCCTCCTATAGACCAATAAGTATGTTGTCTTTCATCTCTAAATTACTTGAAAAGTTAATTCTGCAACGCATTAATCCTATCTTAGATGTGATTCCAGATCACCAATGTGATTTCCGACAAAAGCACTCAACAAGTCAATAAGGTCACCGCATAGTACATACAATCAATGAAGCGGTAGAGAAGAAAAGGTATTGCTCTGCTATCTTTGTAGACATCAACCAGACATTTGATAAGGTTTGGAATGTTGTTCTCTTACACAAAGTCAAACACTCAATTCCTACACCATATTATCTACTAATTAAGTCATATCTAACAGATAGATATTTTAGGACAAAAATAAATAACAAAACTTCTAAACTTTAACTCATCAAATCTGGAGTCCCACTGGACAGCGTTTTAGGACCAATTTTATATCTAATTTACACTGTAGACTTCCCAAGCTCAGACTACAACTGTAACTGATATATTTGCAGATGACATTGTCATTCTGACGATCGATGAGGACCCAGTAATAACATCCGCAAATCTCCAAGATCACCGCTTCCACATAGAAGATTGGCTTAAAAGATGGAAAATAAAAATCACTGAATGTAAATCGCAACATGTGTCTTTCATACTTAGAAAAGCCTAATGTCCACCAGTATTTATAAATGAGACAATCATACCGCGAACATCAAAGACAAAATACTTGAAAAAATCAAAATACAAAGTACTAGGTCTCCATCATCATTCCAAACTCAATTGGAAAGAACATATTTCAAAAAAAAAAAACGTAAACAGGTAGACATAGAAATGAGGGAGTTCAACTAGCTACTTGGACGAAAATCACAAATGTACCTAGAAAACAAAATTTTAATTTAAAAAACTGTCATCGTTCCCATCTGGACTAACGGTATTGAACTGTGGGGTTGTGCCAATAAGCCCAACATAGCTGGACGCCCAGTGGTATGTCACCAGTCAGACGTTACATCATAGCCTCTGAATCCCGACAGTGCAAGAAATGATCAAATACAGGAGCCAGAAACATCACCAACGATTGGACATTCACACAAACAGCTTTTTAATACCACCAGTAACATAATGACAGAAGACTTTAGAAAAAGTAGCCTTAAATAAGGTTTAGGAGGCTTTCTCGCTGAGAGACCTCATCAGGGCATCGATGAGACTATATTTCAAGTCTCTTAATTAACAAAATAGTAAAAAATTATAAATACTGATTGCTGTTTAATAAATTATTATAAAAAAACAATATTAGTAAAACAAAAATTATGTTTATAAAAATTCCTTTAAAAGATGGCGACGATATTCTGTTGTAAAAGTGTTGAAAATTGTCTGAATATGAGTAGTTGCAGTCCAGTGCAGTGGTTGGGCCAATTGCATTCCTTCATCATGTGTAGATAAAGATATAATTGGCGTACATTTTTCCAAATTCCCATAACAAAGATCAATTAGGTAAAGAGATTTATATTTTAGAATGTTTTTATAATTGGGTAACATAAAGGATGTCTCAAGAGACACAAATTGGTCAAATTAAATTATATTGGATAGGAAGTTAATTAAATTTGTTAGAATCTCTTGAAATTCATAAATCATGTAGTAACTCCCATAACTATTTTCTTAATGACCAGGTTGACCTTTTTCAAACTTCATTATTTGATGTGTTTAAATCTTAATTCCCTTAAAATATTCGGAAGTCCCATGTGTTTGTAACCTAATTGTAGGGTTTCCGCCATGTTAATAACCCGATAGAACATTAAAACATTCGCTGGCTAGATTTTCACTTTTTATTTGTTAAACATTACAATTGTTTCGCCAACACAGTGGCCTCTTCAGATGTTGAGTACATATACCACATAGAGTACATAGAGATGTTGAGTACATACAGAACTAATAATACTCTTGGAAAACACATAAAAAGTGCTAAAGATAAAACCAATACCAAAAATAATTCAGGAGTCTATAAGCTGGCTTGCGATACTTGCCCTAAGATATATATAGGACAAACAGGAAAATGTTTTTTGTATAAATACGGATTTTCATCAAATAACGGCCCAATCAATTCAGAACGATAGAACATTCCTAAACGGGAAAACCCCTGCTATTTGATTTTATTATCTGTAAAATTATTCAAAAATGCTCGATCTGCCATATTGCCCCTACTGTATAACTCCCCATATTACCACACTTTGCTATAAATATTATTTGACCCTTTGTAATTTTCATTCTTTGTGAATCGTTTGAAAATGGCACGCTAAGTGCCGAAACTGCAGTAACGTTTTTCTTACAATATACAGTGGTAAAAAACAAAGTTCTTTATGTTTTTTACTATAGCGTAATACGTTTGATTTATTATTTAACAATGTCATGTGTTAAAGAGGTTTATAAGTGATCATCCATTGCTTTACCCAAATTTTAGGTTTCTATACATCCCGTAAAATCATATATCCAATTATAATACTTTGCAACGACCCCTTTTTTCTTTTCTATATAAAGAACGTTAAGTCAGTTCCACCATCTGGTACATTACAACGGAATACGATGTGCAAATTACAACGTTTAAAATAGAAGTGACTATGAAAATGTATTAATAGTATTATTATGAATGGAGTTGAATTATTTAATACTTCTGAAACGATTCAACTCATTAGGTGCGTACATTAAAAATCGTTATAAAATTATATAAATACATAATTCAAATTTTAGACACGACCCATGTATATGATAGTATGTTCCGGAACATAGGAGGTGTAAACGAATAATAAATTAAAACTGTTCTAAACTGAATCGAAACTGTATATGGTAATGTAAATAAACACACTACTTGTATTGCCACCCTTTTCTGAAATGAGTATTATACGTATTTTTTTGAGGAATTTGTCAAGGAAGGCTAATTACTTCGGTAGTTGTCAATACATTTGATCACTTTCTTGTTAGTATTGACGTATATGTACATCAATACTTCCTATTGTTTCTGTTTGACGCATTTTATATGAATCAACAATTTATTTCCCTGATGTTTTTAAAAAAGTAAGTCATTTGTGGTTTAATGAAGGAATTCTCTTCTCCATACAGAAAAACATAAAGGGAATAAAAATGAGGATACATAGAGTACATTTTCATCTAAACAGAACTCTTGAAATTTACTTGAAGTTACCTAAGAAGAAGAGGGAAAAAGTTGGAGATTAAAACAATAGATATATTTACTATCTTGCGGAAATTATTGTGTATTGAGTGTATTAATACTCGTATAATGAATTTCTATTTCTGTGAAAAATAAAACGTTACTATTATCGTTTCTATTCAACTGATGCCAAAGACAGTCTTTTTACAACCTGGGTTAGGTAAAGAAGACATATTTTTTCAGTCCTACAAATTGTGAGAAATAAACATTTTTAAAACCTTAAAACGGACTTTTCCGCACGTAGAACATCTATATCTCGAAATTGAATCATCATTAGGCCATCAGTCCTAAGACTGGTTGGACGCTAACCTCCAGCTTCTCCTATCTTGTGCTAACCTACGCATTTCGCTAATTGTGCTACAACCTACATCCCTTACTATTTGCGAGCAGTAGTCTAATCTAGGCCTACCTCTGCCTTTCTTCACTCCTATTTCTGCCTCCAAAATATCGCGGACTATTCCCCCATGTCTCAGCAAGTGGCCTACCATTCTATCTCTTCTCTTCTTTATGTTTTTCCACATATTACTTTTCTCGCCGACTTTCTCCAATACTTCTTCGTTTCTAACCCTATCAGTCCATGGTATTTTCATCATTCTTCGGTAACACCACATCTCGAAAGCTTCTAATTTCTTCCTACTTGCTTCCCCTACCGTCCAGGTTTCGCAACTGTATAGTGCCGTGCTCCATACATAAGTTTTCAAAAATCTCTTCCTTGTTTCTAAGTTTATTACCCCTGAGCATAAAAGTGCTTTCTTTTTGTTAAAAGCTACTTGACCCTGCGCTATTCTTTGTTTTATGTCTTTATCGCTTCTTCCATCCCAATTTATTTTACTTCCTAAATAAGTGAAGTCTTTAACTTCCTCCAATCTTTCATTATTAATTTGTAATTTCGTTTTTGCTCTGCTCTCGCGCCCTCTGCACACTAACACTTTAATTTTGTTTTTATTCACCCTCATTATGTATTCCTCTGTTAACACTGCCTCCATTTCGTTCAATGCTGATTCTAATTCCTCCTTACTAGATGCTAATACTGCTTATCATCCGCGAATCTCAGCATTTTTAGTTTCTGTCCCTGTACTTTAATCCGGAAATCCCCTCTATCTTTTACCACATTAATCGCCTCTTCGATGTACAGATTAAAAATTAGTGGTGATAGCGTACATCCTTGTCTTACTCCTTTCCTAATACCTACTTCCCTTTTTTCCCCTTCTACTTCTATAACAGCAGTTTGCTCTTTGTATAGATTGTGTACTACTCTCCTATCTCTATACTTCATTCCCGCGCTCTTTAGTATCTCGAACATTTTTTCCCATCTTACGTTATCAAAAGCTTTTTCTAAATTTACAAATCCTATATAAGTGTTCTTTCCTTTTTCTATTGTTTTCTCTAACATTACTCTTAGCGCCAGAATAGCTTCGCGAGTTCCCCTATTTCGCCTAAACCCGAATTGGTTTTCTCCTAGTATTTCCTCCGCTCTATTTTCCATCCTCTTCTGCACTATTCTGGTTAAGATTTTTGATGCATGGGAAGTTAGGCTAATCGTTCTAAAGTTCTCGCATTTGTCGGCTCCTCTCTTTTTTGGTATAGTAACGATAATGTTCCTCTTATAATCCTCCAGCATCTCGCCCGTTTCGTATATGTATTTTACCAGTTCAAACATCCTATTTACTACTTTCTGTCCCGCACATTTCAAAATTTCCGCCTGTATTTTATCTACACCCGGCGCTCTATTATTCTTTAGCCCCCTTAGTGCTATTTCAAATTCCTCTCTCAATATAGGTTTTCCTACATCTTCCCTATCGATGCCAGATTCTTCATCTAATATATCTCCTAATTCCTGACCCTCGTATAAATTTCCTAAGTACTGCTTCCATCTATCCGCTTTCTCCTCTCTTCCGATCAGTATGTCACCCGATTGACTCCTAACATTTCTACTTATTGTTCCTATATCCCTGAAGTTCCTCTTAATTATTTTGTAAGCCTCATCGGTCTTATCTACTTGCAACTTATCTTCTACTTCTTTGCATTTATATTCTATCCATTGTTCTTTCGCTTTTCTACATTTTCTAATGATTTCCCACTTTATTGACTTATAAGTTTTCAGTCCTTCCTCGTCTCGTCTGTTTTTGTAGCCTCGCCTCTTTTGTATTAAGTTTAAAATTTCGTCCGTTATCCAGGGCTTGCTAGCTTCCCTTTTATCGTGTCCTAAAACGTCCGTAGCCGCGGAAGCTAGACTATTCTTGATACCCTCCCACTCAGTTTCTGCGTTCTTGATTTCGTCCTTACTCGCTTTATTTATTAATTGATCTGTTTTCTCCTGGAACTTATCTTTTATATTCTGATCCCTCAATATGTCTACATTTATACGGTTCTTATCCTTCCGGGTTTTCAGATTTTTGAACTTTAATCTAGCTTTCATGACTACCAAGTTGTGGTCGCTGTCTACATCTGCTTCTGAATAACTCTTACAGTCTATTACTTGATTTCTAAATCTCTTCCTAACCAAAATGTAGTCTATCTGATACATGTCTATTCCTCCTGGCATTTTCCATGTGTACCGCCTCCTAACGTGATTCTTGAACAATGTGTTCGCGACTACCATCTTGTGCTTCTCACAGAATTCTATCAGTCTGCTACCTCTCTCGTTTCTGTTTCCTAATCCATAAGGACCTACAAATTCTCCTTCTTTCCCCTCACCTATGACTGCATTAAAATCTCCTACTATTATTAAATTTTCATGACCCTTCACAAATCCTATTACCTGCTCTATGTCCGAATAAACGGCTTCTAACTCTTCCTCACTGTGGCTAGATGTAGGCATGTATACTTGCACTATTACTGTTCCCACTAGCTTCGAATCTAACCTAACCATCATTACTCTCTCGCTGTATTGTAGGTAGCTATCTACACACTGTCCTGCGTTCTTCCGCATAACGATCCCTACTCCCGCGTTTCCATTTACCGATCCTGTGTGTATTACCCTATAGTCACCGCTCCAAAAATCTCCTACTTCCGGCCAGCGCATCTCACTTATACCTACTATATCTAATCCTAACCTATCCATTTCTATCTTCAGATTCTCTAGCTTCCCTGCCTGTCTCATGCTTCTGACATTCCACGCTCCGACTCGTGAAATGCTACACTTCTTACTATCCCTATCATTACACTCGATCACGTCTCCCGGAACAGTCCTCACCCGGAGATCCGAACGGAGGACTATTTTACCTCCGGTGTTTTTTGCCCCAGGAGACGCCATCATTAATTTGGGATAAGCTTTCTGTTAGCTGTTCTGAGGATTATAATGTGGTGGTTTCCTCTTGCCTTCCACATCGCAGTCGTGTGTGTCATAGCACCATACCAACCCCCACGGTTTCTGCCACTATGACTACTGAAAGAGCTGCTGCCCTCCTCCAGGGACTTGTCTTAGTCTGGTTTTTCAATAAAGACCCCCCACCCCCACTATGGTTAAACTTATGGTACGGCTCCTTAAATCATTAAAACGCGCAAGCCGACCCACCGGTTCCAGTTTTCACTAGAACTTCTAGAACTTCTTTGCACTAGAACGAAATTGAGTGGCTGAGAAAAAATAAACCAACATATAAATGCAGAATATCTGTTTTATGCGACAGTTTTACTTTTTTCAAATAGTACCCCTCGTGATTTCTCATGACCTATGAACAGGGTGGGGTGTGTCCTATCCACATCAAAATCAATAGATGTCGTCTGGTAGACGTCCCTAATCGGAATCAGTTGAAACCCGATCGATCCGACACGATTTAATTGAGTGATCGTGCTAACAAGAAAAATTCTCAAATAGTCCACCGTCGTGCTTTCTCATGACCCATGGACAGGGTGAGGTGTGTCTATTCACCTCAAAATCAATAGGTGTCGTCTGGGAAACGTTCCCGATCAGAGTTAGTCAAAACCCGATCGATCAGACACGATTTAGTTGAGTTATCGTATTAACAAAACAAATTTCTCAAATAGTCCACCATCGTGCTTTCTCATGACCCATGGACAGGGTGGGGTGTGTCCTATCCACTTCAAAATCAATAGGTGTCATCTGGGAGACGTCCCCGATCAGAATTAGTTAAAATCCGATCGATCCGACACGATTTAGTTGAATTATCGTGCTAACAACAAAAATTCTCAAATAGACCCAAGGTAGGGGGTGGTGTGTGCTAACCACCTCAAAATGAATAGGTGTCATCTGGGATACGTCCCCGATCAGAATCAGTCAAAATCCGATCGATCCGACACGATTTAGTTGAGTTATCGTGCTAACAAGAAATTTTAATGCCGACAACAACGACGACACACACACAGACAACATTTTTTAAAAACCATTTTTTTTTGTTTTTAGGCCGAAAATCGAAAAATAAACTAAAAAAAATGTTTTCCATTTGTCTTTAGACGATTACATTACTTTTCCGCTAGTATAATTGAGTGCGGAAAAGTAAAATTTGGAAATACAATTTAAAATATCAAATGTTAATGTTAATCGGAATCATTTGAGCTGACTGCTCTTGACTTTTATGACTTTATCTAAAACCAAATGTATTTCAGAGACACTAACAAAATGCAAGATTGCCTGACGTGTTAACGCCCGAGTTGTATTTAAATCCAATAAGGAAACAGGTGGAAACAGTTTTTAAGGCCCGCATATGATAGTTTACACAACAAAGCAAGGTGATAATATTTATGCAATAAATTTATAGGTATGGGCGCTATCTCCATGGCATGAATGTCCATGCAATATATTTTAATAGTAAAGGCTTTTTGTAATTCTTTAAAATAAAAGTTTTAACATTATCAATAACTTCAGGTTAATAACTCTACACCTGGATATATAAGTTATTAGTAGAGGGATAAGGTCGTCGCGAAGAAACATTAGTTTAAAGAAACATCAATAAAAAACATTATCGGTCGCTAAAGTTACTATCAGACAGTTAACGGTGCACAATGTGAACATTTGGTTTAGTTGACTTTTGCCATTAAATTTAGTATTTTAAAATTGCACAATCGATTTTCTTCATTTATTTATCTACCCTTCATCATCATGAGGTCATCAGTCCTAAGACTGATTGGACGCTAACCTCCAGCTTCTCCTATCTTGTGCTAACCTACGCATTTCGCTAATTGTGCTACAACCTAAACCTACATCCCTTACTGTTTGCGAACAGTAGTTTAATCTAGGCCTACCTCTGCCTTTCTTCACTCCTATTTCTGCCTCCAAAATATCGCGGACTATTCCCCCATGTCTCAGCAAGTGGCCTACCATTCTATCTCTTCTCTTCTTTATGTTTTTCCACATACTTCTTTTCTCGCCGACTTTCTCTAATACTTCTTCGTTTCTAACCCTATCAGTTCACGGTATTTTCATCATTCTTCGGTAACACCACATCTCAAAATCTTCTAATTTCTTCCTACTTGCTTCCCCTACCGTCCAGGTTTCGCAACCGTATAGTGCCGTGCTCCATACATACGTTTTCAAAAATCTCTTCTTTGTTTCTAAGTTTATTACCCCCGAGCATAAAAGTGATTTCTTTTTGTTAAAAGCTACTCGACCCTGCGCTATTCTTTGTTTTATATCTTTATCGCTTCTTCCATCCCAATTTATTTTACTTCCTAAATAAGTGAAGTCTTTAACTTCCTCCAATCTTTCATTATTAATTTGTACTTTCGTTTTTGCTCTGCTCTCGCGCCCTCTGCACACTAACACTTTAGTTTTGTTTTTATTCACCCTCATTCCATATTTCTCTGTCAACACTGCCTCCATTTCGTTCAACGCTGATTCCAATTCCTCTTTGCTAGATGCTAATACTGCTATATCATACGCGAATCTCAGCATTTTTAGTTTCTGTCCCTGTACTTTAATCCCGAAATCCACTCTATCTTTTACGACATTAATCGCCTCTTCGATGTACAGATTAAAAATTAGTGTTGATAGCGTACATCCTTGTTTTACTCCTTTCCTAATCTATCTAACCTTACGTTAATGTAATTTTATCGTAGCGTATGTAAAAAATGTGCTCGTTAACATTCAGTAATAAAAAGGGGGTTACCATTAAAAAAATATCGATGACGTCACATATTTAACACGAATCACCCTGTATGTATTAATTATATTTTTTTTAAATTGCAACTAAAAACTGAATTTGACTGGTCCTTGAATTCATTGAATTTTTTTACGAATTTAAGTATTATCTTAAAAGTACTGTATACTACCTTCGCTCCAGATGTTCTTTCTACAATATATTATGCTTTAGTTCATAGTTACGAGGGTGGATCAAATATAAACGGGATTTTTTGTCCTGAGTGTCTACGGTTGTTAGGACTGGGTCCGATGTTCTAGTATGCTTGGGTGGGATCATTACAAATGGGAAGAGCTGGCCATTACTCACTCTTAACCACTTCGTCAGTTAGTAGCGCTCACGATGTCGAAGCCTGAGGTGTACCCTGTTATTCCGCAACGCATTATTATACAATTCCTTGTTCATGCTTCAAGTTCTGCACAGTTCAGGGACCAAACACTATCAAGAACTAATGTGTTTGCCTGGCATAAAGAGTACAAGGAATGGCGAGAACGAGTGGAAAATCAGGAACATGATCGCCGTCCTCGAACCAGCACTATGGACGAATACATTCTCGCGATTTAAGATATTCTTGAAGAAAATCGACGGGTGACCGTATCCGAAATTATAGAAAATATCGGAATAAATCATGGGAGCTGCAAATCTCCGCAAAAGACGAAACCAACCGACTCGAGAGGCAATCCTCTTTCACGACAACGCCAGGCCCTCTATTGCAGCTATAACGGTCGAGAAACTGAAAGAAATGCATTAGACTACACTTGAATATCCTCCCTACAGCCTGGACTTATCATCCTGCGATTCCCATTTGTTTGGGCCGCTTAAAGAAGCTCCAAGAGGGCAACGATTTGCAGATGACCAGGACGTAGAGGGATTCGTGCACAATTAGCTCCTGACGCAGCCGGTTTCATTCTACGATACTGAGATTAAAAAACCTTCCTTTCCGCTGGGAAAAATGTATTTGTAAAGCAGGAGACTATGTAGAAAAATAAAATACATTTGCCTTTTGTTTTTCAATGAATAATTTTTTTTTTAAATAAAGTCCCGTTTATATTTCGTCCGCCCTCGTATGTAACTCGAAATTACTTTATGAGTACTCTTCCACGTAAGATATCTATTTTCCTACATATTTATAGAAAGCGGTTTATCTGGACGATATGAATAAGGCATTGAAGTTACTACAAACTTACTACTTACCCCTTCACTCTACCCTATGCTAGCCTCTACCCAATTTCCGTATAGAGGATCGCTATGGTCGGTGTAATCAAATACACATTAGCCTAAATAGAAATATAATGACTATCCATTTTCTTAATTGCTTACAAATTATTTAATACTAACATTTACAAAACTTAATACATAAGCAGAAAAACCCTCAAGTCAAGAACAGGATAGACAATATTTGGCACTATAAATCAAATATTTTCTCAACTATAGATTGCTTCTCAGCAATGGGTACTTGTATAATTGCAAGGAGATGTAATTAAAAATACATAATTTCTAAATTGAAGAGATTAAATGTAATAGGGATATTTACTCTATTATTATACCTGGTTCAAATACAAAAAATTTCCATGAATTTCTGATTACCTGCAGAAGACCTGCAGGCCATTATCTTAGGGTAAATAAACAGTACGATAATAAAGGTGGATTTTGTTTGTTTTTCAGAAAAAAATGGTAATGGTAACTATTCAGTATTAAGGCTTGCAATACATTTGAAGAAAATACAATATTTACACATTTACGAAGTGCAAATCTGCATGGCAATGCAATATATAGAAATATTATCTTTAATAACTTATTTTTGTTTTGTTTAACATGTCTAAATAATCAATAGCAATATGAAAATTCTCAGAAGAATAAAAATATTCATTACAAATATTTTTCTTAGTCTCTATCTTTTTGTTATACCTTTTTAATAAATAGATTTTGTAAAATACGCAAAGATCTGTTTAGAGTATAAAACGATGTAATTGTCTTTCCACCCCACTGAAATCACCAATACCTTTAATCCCTGTACTTGACCACCGTGATATTTAAAACACTCCAAATACGGTCCTGTCTTTAAAGGCCAACTGTTGCTTTTGTTCATTCCTTCGTCTCTCTGTGAGCCCGGCTGACGGTTGATGCACGTTACGTTTTGTGTGGTTTTGTGACTCGGATAACAGCCCACCGGTCCGTGATAGATCGTTATTGGTGTGCATTATCGTATTATTGTGCATTTTAACAGTTGTTTTTCCAAAAATTAGCTGCTGTAAACTCCGCAGTCCCCTGGAAAGTTTTCGATGTTGTTAATTGCCTGACAAGGTGAGATGAAATCAAAACAAACAAATCAAAAAAGAGAACTAACGTGGTCAAAGGCGACAGTGTTTAAAATTTTTTCTATAGGTATATTATTTGCAATAAGACCTACCTAACGTAAATTAAATTCATCGCTCCTTTACTACACCACCCTAAACAGAAACAGGAAGTTTTAAACAGTAACCTTAGTTTTATTCAATTAAATTATGGTTAATGAACTCATTTACTGCTGTATGAATAAATTTGAGGCATGGGTAATCTTACAGAGATTTAATTTTTAAAGTGCCTTCTCGCCTTTATATTACATGTTACAACTTTAAATTAAATTGAAAAATTTTCAGCACTACAAAACTTTTAATGATTGGAAAAGATATGGCACAGTTGAACAGTATGCATGTGGACAAGAAGATCTACGATGGTCTAAACAAAATAGGGAGAGGTTTGATATTTTCGCATAGTAATTAAATGCCACCTAACGTATTTTGTTCCAGGTGCATATGGAACCGTATACAAAGCCAAAGATAAACAAACGGGCAACGATGTTGCTCTTAAGAAAGTGTTCATTCCATTAACCGAAGATGGAATCCCCATGAGCACCTTGAGGGAAATAGCGCTTCTAAGGCAGCTGAATAGTCACAACCACCCGAATATCGTAAAGTTATTAGATATATGCCATGGGCAACAGATAGGGAAGGAGCTAATAATGTTCTTGGTTTTCGAGCATGTAGAGCAAGACTTAGCTACATACATAGAGAGGAATCCGAGGGGTTTCAGTACGTTACAGATTCGTCTGCTCTCCAGGGAAATATTAAATGGTGTGGACTTTTTACATAGTAACCGAATTGTGCATAGGGATTTGAAACCACAGAATCTGTTAGTGACCTACGATGGGCATGTGAAGCTCGCTGATTTTGGTTTGGCAAAGACATATGACTTTGATATGAAACTGACATCGGTGGTAAGTAAATTTAAATCAATTTAATTTAATCAATCCAGTTAATTTTACAGAAATAGATATTTGACAACGCCTGATTATATTCATTATTTTCATTATTAACTGATATTGAACTTTTTTCTTTGATAAAGCATTATTAATTTCCTCCAATAATGAAGTTGTTACACTTATATGTAATTTGTAACCTATTTTAATTAAGGGAGTTGATTCCTAATTTAAGAACAATAAAGTTTATATATTTTGTGTGGGTATAAGGCTATATAATTGAGGACGTTAACTTCTAAGACTGACTGTGTTGCATGATATAAATAACTTTTATTGTTTAACTTAAATTGGGTGAATTCCAGCCAGAATTTATTTCAATATCATTCCGTTTTAATGACTACAAAATAAAAATATATCACTTATTTTTTATTTTGTTTACAAGTAAAATTATCAAAGATGTGCCATAAATGTGTAAAAAGAGAATCCACAATGTATAATACTCGTATATAGTGCTCAATACGCTACAATATGTTTTAAAAATTTTTGCCATATCTTTTTTAAGCTTCTTTTCTCAATATAGCATTATTAACTTGATATAAAATGTTAAATATAAAATCAATGCTGTTCTTCTTCACAATTGATATATATTATCCATATATAATTAATATAATCAGGTTTTAGTTATATGTATGTGGAGTGTGCCACGTCTTGATATTTTCTTCACTAAATCCTTTTGTGTTAAATTCAATTCTCTCTATTCTACTGTCCAATTTTAAATTGTTTCTAATCTAATTGTATCTCTCTTAAATTTGTTGGAACATTTTAAAGTTTCTTCTCAATGTTCTTAACTCTTCAGTTTTCTATTAAGTTGGTATGTTTTCTATTTAGCGTTTGAATTGAAACATTTTTTAAAACATGTTACTGAATTTTCTAATAAAATTAACCATAACATTTTAGTTTAAGAATAAATCACAGTAATATTCAATTTGTGAAATTATGGAGGCTAAATTCATTTTATTTAAGCAATTCAACATTAATACCACGTAATGTATCAAAAATAAAACCGCCACAGGTAGGATTCGACATCTGCTCCGGATCGGAACCGAACGACATACAGCTGTTTCGAACTTATTAGTTCTCATCAGTGCCGTACACGGTACGTCGATCCAGGACAAATGCCGAATGAACTCAATGGGGTATACATCTTTATCGATACGATCTCTGTCAGTAACATAAGTCGGAAATCGAGAAAGGAACCACCAAACCGCCAAACGGTTATCAAAGTAGTTCCCGAATAGCAAATCTATTACATAATCGCTTTAGGAAACAACTACTCCTCGGGCTAAAGCCCCGCCAGGCATTGAATTATACCTAGAACAGGAGAAAGGGGTCGAGGATCGCTTCTAGGTATAATTCAATGCCTGGCGGGGCTTTAGCCCGAGGAGTAGTTGTTTTCTAAAGCGATTATGTAACAGCTTTGCTATTCAGGAACTACTTTGATAACCGCTTGGCGGTTTGGTGGTTCCTTTCTCGATTTCCGACTTATATGTTACTGACCACATAATGTAATTCAATTTTATGTTCGCGTCTGTAAATAATAATATAAAATATGAATTTAATAATTTAATAACATTTTTCTTTTAATTCGATTTTTTTTTTAAGTGCAGATTGAATATTTTGCCAAACAAAGATATCGTGGATTTGCTGCAACCTTAACCTTAAGTGTTAAATATATATTGAATATATCGGTTATATAATTCTATTATATAAAACTTATATTGCCTACAAAGGTATTTATAATCAGTTACATTCTTTGTGCATACAATCATGCATACTAAGATACTTTGGGTATGCAATCAGTGGGGTTCAATCACTAATGGATCATTATAATTTATTTATTTTAAATTTTGTCATAGTGTTGAATAATATTTGCAAAATCATTCATGATTTCTGAATTAAAAAGAATCACTAATATTTATTTAAATAATATTATTTAACTCTCTTTATCGAAGCATTAGAATATTATATGTTCACCCACTTATCAGTGTCATATAAACCAGCTAGAAAAAAAATTGTAGTCTTTGATGTTCGAACATATTATTAATGATATTTCATATTCTGCAAGACTTAATATGTTAAGTATTGAATCATTAGAAATATGAACAATATCAGACAAGATATTTGTTTAAATTATTTAGCATCATGATTGACTACAGATATGTTAAGTTTATTTTCTTAAAATACACCCTCAGATATAACCAGATCTCGCGAAATAATTTCTACTCCATTTAACAGAACTAATTATGGTCAACATAGTTCAATAACCAGATTACATGAACATTTAAACAAATGTAATGAAATCGATTTTTTAACTTATCATTACCTAGTTTTAAGAACTCCTTAAAAACGCAGCTAAAGTAGTTATAATCTATATTAAAGTTAAATGAATAGTTCTCATTTAGTCCTGCTTTCTAAAAGAAAACGTAATTTTTCTTACTTATGTTGTCCTCCCATTACTTTTCATTTACTACACTGTTTATGTAATATTTCTGTGTGCTACCCTCTTTGATATATTGTTTAATGTATTCTATTAATGTGTTAAATAAATATTCTGTGTCAATTCGAATTAATTAGTTATTATAGAGACACAGTTTTGTAGGTTTTGGGTAATTAGCCTGTATCATACAGGAATTAAATAAATAATGAAATATACTAATATTGAGGAAATTAATTATCAATGTTTTATTTATTCTGAACAATCATTCAAGAAAATTATACAATTTAGAGTTTCAAATAATTATTCATAGATATTTCAATTTTATTTTCATAAGGGAAAAGTCATAATATTTATGTAATCAAGCATAATTAGTAAATACATATAAGTGCACATCAGCAAAATAGTTTATTTGCTACATGGTTTTAAGCCATTTACAGAATACACTCATTTAAAAGAAAATAAACAGAATAATGGTCATAACATGTTTTTTTTTTCAAGCTTTTACAGAATGATTTCTAAATACTTGACATTTTAAAAAAATAATATTGCTATTGTGCAATTCACTATCTTAAATGCAATTTAGATATTTTAATTTTGTTTCCATTAGGAATAATTCAAGTGTACATCAGCAAAATATTTTATTTGCCACATGATTTTAGAAACGGAAGAGAGAAAGTAAACGAAATAGTGGTCATCATATTATGTTATTAATTGAAATTCTAATTCCTATCGAATAATTATTAAATACTTTGTATCTTAAAATTAATATTAACAGCAAATTATTAGCATTTTTTTTTCTGGTGGAAATAATTTAGTTATTTTACTATTACTTTACATTGTATTACTCCTTACAATAAAACTTACTCTAAAGTTATAACTTTAGTATAAGCTTAAATAACTACAGTCCCTGCTCACTTTATTAAATTCACTTGAAAAATTGTTGTTTTTTGAGGTGTATAAATAATATTGGCTTTGTTAAGTATATGTACATGAGAATAAAGCGTATATATATATATATATATATATATATATATATATATATATATATATATATATATATATATATATATATATATATATATATATTGATACTAATTACTGAACATATTTTTATACTACCAATATTTTGTCAAACCGCCTTTGGCTTTCATTAGCGCGTCCACCCTTCGAGGCATGCTGTTTATGCAGTTTTTTTGCAATTTCCTTTAATTGATCATTATGGTTTCAATGGTAAATTATTCTCTCAATTAATTCAATCTTATTGGTTATGTTTTCCTTTGCTAATTCTCGTTTTAAGCATTCCCACGCATTCTCGATAGGGTTCATGTCTGGCGAGTTCCCTGCCCATTTTAATAAAGGTATTCCTTGTTCTGCTAAGAATTTTTTATATTCTTGGCTGTATGACAAGGGGCCCCATCTTGCATAAATATCTTACGACCATTTCCAAACCATTCCCTCATCTGTGGGATCAATTTTGTTTGGAGAACCTTTTTATATTGATCTTGCCGCATGCTTCCTTCTACGATATAAAGCCTTCCCAATCCCTTCCCACTTATGACAGACCATATCATCACAGATGTAGGATGCTTTACTCTCTTTACTACACAATCTGTATTAAACTTTTCACCTGGACGTCTTCGAACAAACTGGGTTTTATCATCCATAATTTGAAAAGTTGCTTCATCGCTAAAGCAGACCTGGAGACATGCAACAAAAATAATAAAACCACAAAACAAAATAAATTTTAATGACCTACCATAATATAATTTGCCAGTCATCGACAGAAAGCCTTTTATACAAAATAGCCCAATTCTGCCTCTTCTTGACCATCGCTGGTGTTAGTTTTGGTTTTTTAGCTGGTCTTTGACATTTGAAACCCAAACCGTACAGATTTCTTCATACAGTAGCCACCGATACCTTGTAGCCTGCCTCATGAAACTTATTCCTTATTTAACTGTGGGTTGCCCTTCTGTATTCCACAGCCATATTTCTTAAGAATCTCTGCCCTCTAGGAGTTATCAGCGATTTTCTGCCACAGCGACCTGTCCGAGCCAAACTAACAGGTGGGTCCGCTTGCAATTTTTGACTCAACCGTCGAACTGATGATTGGGATATCCCACATTTGTTTGCAATTTCCCGTTGACTGTATTCAGTATTTCGTAATAGTGCAATTACAGACGATTTTTTGTCCGAAGAAGGATTTTGACGTTTACCCATCTAAAAAAAATCCATTTAGGGGTTAGTCGACTGAAGTTTTTGTAACAAAAAATATAAAGACCATAGATAATGGCATTATATAGTAAAATCATTACTCACCTTTGAATTACTATAATGAAAATAGGAAAAGTTTAAAGCAAAACAATTATTTTCATCCAAAATCAACACAAGTTCCAGCTTGTGCTGGAACAGACATACAGAGCATAAACAGTCACTTTCTGACAGTTGCATGAAAATTATGCAATACCGACTGAATTATGTTACCAAATCGAAACCCTTTGGTTATACATCCACCAATATTTATTTGTTGTAACATACGCATACCCATCGGGTGCAAAGACTGATTTTAATATATGCCAGAAATTTAAAAACCGCGCTGTGAGGGGTGAGTCTAATAAATTGAGTAGGGACTGTATGTTCTAATACTGTAAAAAGGTATGAATATTACCCTAATGTATGAAGTTAGCTGCAATGCAAAGAAATATCATTTTTTATAATTTTTAGGTTGTAACATTGTGGTATAGGTCACCCGAAGTTCTTCTTGGATTGCCCTATGCCACTCCAGTTGATATCTGGTCGATAGGTTGCATAATAGTGGAGTTATACAGTTTACATCCACTGTTCTGTGGTACAACGGAAGGCGACCAACTAAGCAAAATATTCAGGTACAATTATAGCATGTTTATTTAAAATTTCATCAGAAACGCTCTAATCCTTAGAATATTTTTATATAGATTCAAATAATTTATTTAATGGATAACGTGATAAGCTGATAAACAAGGATTTATTATATTGTGTTATTCGTCAAATATTATACACTTCATCTCATGTTGTGTTTTGATAATTTGATTCAGATTTTCTTGTAATGCAAATATTTTGCCGATTTGAATGTAAATCAGCCTTATAAAAAATGATAGATTATATAGTCTGTAATAAAGTTCAGTTTTTGTTTTGTGCAGGGTGTTAGGCAAGCCAGCTAAACACGAATGGCCAGAAGAAAGTGTCGCCATCAAGTGGAATTCTTTTGATGTTATAAACCAAGTCAGAATCAACCAAATCTCTCCGAATATGTGCGAAACTGCCGTCGACCTAGTAATGGTAAGTCCTCAGATAATTTAATAATAAATTAAAGTCCTGCCATTTGGTTGCATAAAATATTTTAAAATAATGTTTAGTGAAGTAAACCTAATTTAATTTGCTTCCACTAATATACTTGTACTGGTGACACTTGAATTTTGATGTACATATACTGTAAAAATGTTATAGAAAGTATAAAGTTAAGTATTTTTTTATGTTTATCTCTAATTATTATTTGCATATAAAAAATTGTGAATATTATCGCATTTCTATCTTTACAAATCCGGTACTATTTGTGCTAGAAGTACTGGAGGCTAGTTGTACTTCCTGAATATTTATTAAACAGTAAAAGGTTAGCCACGCATTGTATTGTCGGTTATAGGTGTAATGGCTTTATAATAAAGGAGGTAATTTATAAATATAATTTGTCCAAGTTTTTTCAATATTCCAAAAAATACAATTTTTTTGTTATTGGCAGTTTTAAACAATGCAGTTTCTTTCCAAAATGATGAAGGCGTTCAGTATATTTAATGGAACATGCTGTATATGGAGGTTTGATAGAGAGGAATGTTTAAATTTATTTTCATTATACTTGTTCATAATTTGCGAAAGAGTAGTTTCATAAACTTTAAGTCCATCATGGTTTTAGTTTATTTTTTATGAAAAATTACAAAAATTCTTGGCAAATACTTGTCAATTTCCAATTTATGGAGGTATATTGAGTCAACAAGGTTTTGAATGTGGAAGAATTTATTAAAATGAGGTTTTTGGGGTGGAACATTTTTTAATCCAATTTAGCATGTTTAGCTTAATGGAGTACACTGTGTATATAAGGGTTTGATATAGAGCATTGTTTTAATTTATTTCCAATATACTTATTTGTAATTTGTGAACGAATATATCAATTTAATTCAAATTGAATTATATATGAGCACCATCCATTACTTTTCGATGAAACTTTGCGCACTTGGATTAGCGATTTGGCTCATGATTTTTTATATGAAAGTATGTCCTACTATATTAGGTTTTCCAAAGTCTCGGCCCAATCAAGGTAAATTTGGCTTCAGGAGATATTTTTTAAATTTTAAATTAGAAATTTTCAAAAATGTATTTCTCTCAGTCTAGTTAACCGATTGATCTCAACCTGTTCGCATTTTTTTTCGCGGAACTCTCTATTTATCGAATAAAATTATATTAAAGCTTAGATCCTATGCACGCTTCCGGGAGAAGATTTTAACTGATCCGTTAATTTCATAAAATTTGACACTTTTTTAAAATGCCGCTATTTGTACAAATTTTAAAATTAAAAATTATGTATGGGCTCATATTGTTTGGCTTGATTCATAGTTTCAAAATTAGTAAAAACTTTAAGTATCTAATCATTACACTTCGTAATATGACCTGTCAAATTTAATCGATTTTCAAAGAATAAGTGTTTTCAATTAGCTACAACTTTTTCTTTGAACTTCCATTTATTTGAAACGTTCACAAAAATTTATTTATTATATTCTTAAAAAGCCCAAAAATTCCTAAAAATTTGAACTTTCGGATCGAGCCAGGATACGAGTTACAAATATTCAAATAACTAGAAAATCTTATTGTAACAACCGAGCAATTCATTCATTTTTAGACTCATTCATAATACTTTAGAAAGTACATAAGTACAATTAATGATAATACTTTATTTTCCATTATAGTATTATCATAAAATATAAGATTTTATTTTATTGGTTTTTTAGTATATTTCAGAAACTTTTGTTTATAAATTCAGTTGAACTACTTATATTATTTTTTCAAAATAAGTTACTCACATTTGTAAAGTATTATCATAAATAGATATAAATAAATGGTGAATCCGAGTGTCTTTAATTGTTTTCACTGCTTCAAATCGAATTTTTTTTATGTTTATGAACATATTTATTGTCTACCCATATTGTTCTAAAAAAAATCAAATATTTTCTTTTTGGTTAAATCATATGAACAAACAAGGGTTTATTAAAAAAGTGCACCTTGCTTGTATTTACTTTGTGTTTTTATACTTTAGAAATGAGAGTAACTTCTTTTGAAAAGGAATGTAAAATAGTTCAACTGAATTTATAAACAAGTTTCTGAAATACACTAAACAACCAATAAAATAAAATCTTATATATTATGATAATACTATAATGGAAAATAAAGTATTATCATTAATTGTACTTACTTGCTTGCTAAAGTATTGTGAATGAGTCTAAAAATGAATGAATTGCTCGGTTGTTACAATACGATTTCAGGTTATTTGAAAATTTGTAACTCATATCCCGGCTCGATTCGCAACTTCAAATTTTCAGGGATTTTTAAGAATATAATAAATAGATTTTTGTGAAAGTTTCAAATAATTCGAAATTCAAAGAAGGAAGTTGAATCTAATTGAAAATAGCTATTTTTTGAAAATCAATTAAATTTGACAGGTCATTACGAAGTGTAATCATTACATACTTTAAATTTTTTACTAATTTTGAAACTATGAATCAAGCCAAACAATATGAACCCATACATAATTTTTAATTTTAAAATTTGTACAAATAGCGGCATTTTAAAAAAGTGTAAAATTTTATGAAATTAACGGATCAGTTAAAATCTTCTCCCGGAGACGTGCATACGATCTAAGCTTTAATATAATTTTTTTCGATAAATAGAGAGTTCCGCGAAAAAAAATGCGATCAGGTTGAGATCAATCGGTTAACTAGACTGAGAGAAATAAATTTTTGAAAATTGCTAATTTAAAATTTAAAAAAATTTTCCTGAAGCCAAATTTGCCTTGATTGGGCTGAGACTTTGGAAAACCCCATATATTAGGACCTACTTTCATATGAAAAATCATAAGACAAATCGCTGATCTAAGTGCGCAAAGTTTCGTCGAAAAGTAATGGATGTGCCCATATATATTTTTTTAATAAAAACTGCAAGAATTTGTTAATGTTCGTTAATATTGAAACAGCGTATTTTACTACAATATTATTACTAAATTTCAGTTTTGTAGATGTTTTCAAGAAAAATGAAGCACATTGCATATAAAGGTTTGATGCGAGATAATATTTAAGGTAGTTTCTCCGTTACCGTCCGGTCCAAAAATAAATGCGCGGGTAAACGTAAACTATGTGGAATATCAGTAGTCTAGTGTTCATTATTTTTGGTCAGAGACTGTACTCTATACTCGGGCACTGCATGTATACTTATACACGCAACTACATGTTTATTAATTGAAACTAAAAACATGGCAACGTTGCGTTGTGTCGTAATTTAATCTGTTGTGATTGTATATGTCTTATACTTACCTAACTTTGTAAACTTTTTCGAAGCTTAAAAGAAAATTTATAGAAAAATTAAGAATGAATTTTTCCAAAAATTAATCTTGCGAAAAGTAAACAGAGTAACTAACCTATTATAAGCATTGGACAACGTATTGTTGAATTGAGCGAGTTTGGCCAAAATTTAAGATGTTGTAACTATTAAAACGTTCTTTCACTTGAAAAAATAAAAAAAGAAAGTCGTTTAGGACTAAATTCAATTTTAGATATTGTTTGTGACGAATGTGCAGTAATAACACAAGTGGCGACTGGTAAAATGCATGCTGCTGCATTGCCAGACTATTTGACTTTTCGACTTACCGAGCAAAGCTTAAACTGGCATATTTTAAAAATGTTTATCTTTTCAACAAATCGGGCAACAACAGATCTTTTTAATTCAAAATATTCGTAGTAAACTAATGTATAGATGATTTGTTTTTGGAAAAAATGTATAGAAAAGTTTTGATGTAAAATGTGTAACTTTTAGTCAACTGGTATATTCAAACCATGCAAAAAGTTCCAACTTTGATGGCGAATATCTCCTTTATTGTACTGGCAAAAATGTTTCACTTAAGCAATTTCCTTCGCGAAGTTTATTCTTTATGTGTACCCGAAATTTGATGAAATTCTATCGAAAATTGGATTTCCAAAGAAACTACCTTAATTTAATTTCCTATTTGTAAAAAAAAATTATTCCAAAGTGAATTATTTTTTTTATACCGTTCTTTCATTTTTTTACTAGACAGCAAGTCAATCGGTCGATTTCGTATAATGTGTAGGGAGGGGACGCGGACACGCCCTGCTTCAGGTTGTCCAGTGTCGATAATTAGCGACGCTACGACAGTTACGTTCTACACGTGAGGGAGTGTACATCATATTTGTAACGGGGAAAAACTTTTACGTGGGAAGTGATGTTGATGGGTTTACTGTTAAAAGATGATCCAGGTATTTAAAGAAAAAATATCTTGGCCATATTTAACAGCAAACTATGATCTTTTTTGCATTATGTTTATAATTGGTTTTGCATTAAAAAAAAAATAAATAGCTTCTCTTAAAATAATTAAAAATAAAATACAAACTCTTAAAACTTAAAAAATATCCCCTTGAATAAGTAAAGAAAACTAAAGAAAATTTTCGAAGATGGTTTGTCTTGCGCCAAACAATAACCCAACCTGTCGTAAAATTCTGAACGAACGTTGGTCTGCATAAGTGGGCTAATAGTTTGAAATAAATTTTCAATATTAGCCCTCAGTTGATTTAAATTATTAGCTCTTTCATGAGGATGCCCATATAACTTTGATTTAATATACCCCTATAAGAAAAAATCATTAGGGGCCAAGTCTGGCGATCTTGGTGGCCATTGAATTACGCCTCTCGTAGATATAATTCTTTGGGGGAATATCATATTCAAATAGTCAATGACTATTCTTGAGTTATGGGCCGGACACCCATCGTGCTGGAACCAAACGTTGTCAAAATTGGGGTTAATGTTTGCCAATGCAGGAACAATTTGGTTTTGAAGAAGATTCAAATAAGTCTCCCCATTTAAACTTCCATTAATAAAGAATGGTTCAATAATATTCCCATAAATACCAGCCCAAACATTCAATTTTCCGAAATATTGTGTCCTTGTATTTAACAGGCGATACTGATTTTCAATAGCCCAATACCGTAGAATTGATGGATTGTGCCTATCATGTAACGGAAACGTGGATTCATCGGTGAACACGATGTTATAAATAAAATTGTCATCCGCATTTGCTCGTTCCATTACCGTGTTACAAAATTCCATTCTACGGTACTGGTCTTCATCGAAAATTTCTTGATGGGCTTCGTATTTATAGGAATGATATTTATTTTTCTTTAAAATTTTGTGAATTTTGCCCACACTAAAACCAGTCTCCTCGGAAATTTTTGGGATAGAAATATTTGATTCTTCTTCTACTATTGCACACACCATTAATTCCTGCATTTCAGCATCCTCGTTAATTCTAGGTGTCTTGTGGCATTTACAACCTAAAATGCATCCCGTTGACTTAAACTTTTCGACTACTGTCGATATTGTGGTCAAGGCACGGATCGGACGATTTACATATTTAACTGAGAAAAGGTCCCTTATTGCACGTAATGAATGTCCTTGAAGAGACCATGATATCAAATCAATTTTTTCCTCAAGTGAGTACGTCATAATTACTAAGTTTAGAATTAATAGAATCTATTTAAAATTACACGTATTACTGCGAAGTTTACTCGTCTAAATGCCAAACACGTATGCGACGGTAAATGTGAAATCTAAGTCGTCGATCATCACGGCGTACGGCCGGACTCCCCACCTGAGCGGTGGCTAATTTTCCGAGAAGGACCGAATGGTGGAACCTATGTACAGTTTTAAAATGAAAGCACGGTATATAGAGAGAACCTCAGGAGTTGGTGTGATTGTTTATAATGAAATAACATATTTTTGATCATGAAATAATTCACTGGAATTCAGTTTTTGCAGTTAAATGTGTTTTTCTGTGCACTTAATGGAACAGACTATATGAAGGTTTCATTTAAAACAATATTTAATTTTTATATTATATCTATTTTTTATCTATTTAAATATTGGATTAAAAATTCAATGGTTTTATTTGTTTTATTATTTTATTATAAAAAACCACAGGTGTACTTAATCGTTGCTTAGAAGCTTCTTATTTATGTTAAAACAGTGTCACAACATACTTTTTAAAATTGAGAATTGAGTAAAATGATGTTTTTAGATTTTTTAACAAAGGACTATGGAAATACTTATTAAATATTTGTCGATGATAGCACATATTTAGAAATGTAAAAATCCACTGAGATCTGCATATAATACAACACTCTTAATGTGTTATAATTTTTTGCAGAGTATGCTAACGTTTGATCCGAGCAAGAGGACAACAGCCCTCGAAGCATTGAACCACCGGTACTTTAAAGAAGAACCAATAAATACGTGATGATTGCATCATCACAATTGTACAGACTGTGCCTTTTCGAATAATTGATGATACAATATATTTTTTCTAGTGTAGTTAGTTTCTACAAAAAGTCGTTATAGTTCGATTCATGTAAGATGTGTTTAAGTAATTCGTCACTAAACAGTTACAGTGTAATTTTATTACACATTTAGTAATTTTACAGTAAATGTGAAAAGCTGCTCCTTCGGAGAGCAAAAGTCAGTTTTAACACTATGCATTTATTTTGATAATAAAATTATTAAAACCTGTGTTTTTTTTTTTTTTGTACTAGTGATGTCATAATTATTGTCCTATTTAATCTTATATGCATTCCCTTCAAAGAGTCATAATATTAAACAGCAAAGGGAGTTAAAGAAGCCAGTTGGACTCCTTAAATGTAAGTTATTATTACCCTTATCATTTTGTGTTGGAATAGAAAAGTAAAATGCAAATAAAAAAACTTGATTTATTTGAACAATTTTAGTTTATTATGTGTAAATTCATCAAGATGGCATAATAAATTGTTAAATTTAAATAAAAAGTAAAGTATCCGGAATACAATACAGGGTGTTAATTTTTTTGTCGATTAAAATAAAATGGCTAAAATTAATGGGCAATTGAAATAAAAACAGTGATTACTAGTGGCCACTACGTGTATTCAATTAATTCATACCCCATCATCTAACGGTTCATAAAATTGAAGGAAATTTTTAGAAATGAAACTGTTTGATGCCTTATATTATTTGACAAGTACCTTACCATATAACGAATTATCTTATCATTATCAACCACTAACTGGTTATCAATAAGATTAAAAATTTATTTAATTCAAATTGGCTTAAAATTGTAATTAGTTTTGCATTCGGATAGCATTAAATTCGAAATAACTCATTGAGACAACAGACTAACTTCAAAATTTAAAAAAACAAATAGGGTTTTATGTAAAACCCTGTAAGGTTCGTGTGGGTAGGGTAAAATTGGGACGTCCTGTATATAGCCCTAGTGTCACTCCAGTACTAAAGGAAAGAGAGTCTTGTTTTATGCTTGGTCATAAACCGTGATATTTTAGTCACACTACATACATAGATATTATGTTATACAGAAATTGAATATTAAGTTTGTAATATTCGCCTAAATGTATGGTAATTTTTGGTTTAACATTTGGTAAAAATTGTAGGAATCATTTCAATATTTTCTTCAATTAGTATTCTGTGGTGTAAATATTCTTTGTCTTTGATTATTAGTGAACATAACTCACAGATCATAAAGCTTTAACATAACCTCCAAAAGTTGCTTGTGGTATCTTATTCTTATAAATATCTAAATCTGTAGGCTGTAGGTATCACAGACTAAGGCCCGGTTGTACAATGTCCCTATAAATGTACCCGACAACTATCAAGCCGATATAGTTGCCGGGAGGATAAGCGTGCGAACCGTATTACAATCAATAGTTGTCAGTAGGATTGCTCTCGGTGAAATAAAACGAAGTTGGCAATCATTGTCCCCCACATCTAGTGACCAATGTGACCATTATTCATAATAAAATTGAGTTGGTAATAATTTTGTACTATATTTGACAGTAAACCTAACCTTGCACGGTGTTTGTCACACTATTTTAACGTATATCAATATATTAAAAATAATGTTTAATTTATATGAAACTAGTAGCAGCAGTGATGAAGAAAATGAACTGCTAATCAATATATTTCTAAATAGACGAAAAGAGAAGCGGATTAGAGAACGAGTCAACCACATTGATTATTGGAATGAGGACGATTTCTTTATACGTTTTCGTTGAGAAAAAACAGTGTTAGGCAACTATTAGACCTTATTGTGGAAAGATTAGAAAACCCTACAGACCGGTAAGTTAAATTATTCTTGAAAGTGATATTTCTAGTGAGGTATTTTTGTTAATAGAAAATTAATGTTTATTCGTATTTTTTATATTCTTGTATGTTACAGAAATGCAGCTGTAACTCCTATTACTCAGTTGTTGCTGACACTCAGGTATTTTGCGACAGGAAGTATGCTCATTGTTGTTGGAGATTTTTGTGGTGTACATAAATCAACTGTGAGCAGAATTGTGAGGAAAGTTTCCGAAGCAATTGCCAGCCTTAGGAGTCAATTTCACAAGAGAATTTATTTCAAGAAGCATTACTTAGGACAAGAAATGTTGTTGAGGGAAGCTATGGTGTGTGGAAGCAAAGATTCCCTGTACTTCCATTAGGAATTAAATTAAATTATGTACGGGTACAAGCTGTAATTGTATGTATGCATGTGCTGTGTTACATAATATTGCTATTTTAAATGGTGAAGATGAACCACCATTAGATCCTGCATTTCGAGATAATATTTTACAAGGTATACAAGAAGCAAATATTGTCAATGGACTCGGAAATGACGACAATGAAGATCGTGGCAATTATGCAGCACGTGCAGATTTCATTGAATATTTTTCAACATTGTTATAAATAATTAACACTTACTGGTATAATTTTGTGGTACTATAACCAATTTAGTTTAGGAATTTTTTTATTTCTTGAAAAAAAATATATTTCTAAAATAAAGTTACAAGAAAATAAAATGCAGTTTTTTATTAATTATATAACATTATTTTGCTTTCTCTTAATTTCTAACTTTAATTTTTCTACTGTCAGTTCATTAATTTGGAGCTGTTGAGCATGTATCTCTCGATTCATCTGGAGCTGTTGCGCATGTAGCTGTCGTTCTCTCTGGTGCTTGAGATTAAATTCTTCCTGGAGTGATTTCATTTTTAAACTAGTCAGCTCTGTCTTTGCATCAATCCAAGGTTGCATTTCTTGACCAACTGCTGATATATTTCTATTCTTTTGCAACCTTTTCCTGTTTGGAGTTTGCAGGGCTGGGTGCCTTGGTCTTTTTAACTGAGCAGGGCAATAACTGCTCCAAGTATTATTTACTGAAATACAAATAAATATTGTTAAGTAAACAGGCATTCGTTGTCGGTAACTAAAAAAAATCATACTTATTCATTATTACGAAGTTATTACTATTAATCTACATACAGTTTACAAAGTGTATCTATTTAGTATGATTTCTTTTCAGTTATATTATTCATATGTAAATTCTATAGTATACTACAGAAACATACCTATGGGGGTATTAAAACATGTAGGAATATTACCAGCCATCGCTTCAGCATCTACAAAAACCATATCATTAACTTTCATTTGGTAATTACTTTTAATACAATATAGGTATAAATTTATATAATACAAACAAAATTATAATTTATGGTAGGGTTTATAATATCTGTAAATAGATACTGTTCGTATATTCAATATATCCCAAAACATTACAATTTTATTACCTATATAATCACTATCAAAATGAGAAGGTATTCCATCAGCGCTTAATTTTATTATTGCCCTAATTTTTTCATACAGTGGATCAAATGGCTTGGCTTCACTTGGACCTCAACCTGTACACAATATATCAGTTCGGCATTTGGCTGCAGCTCTTCTTGTTTCTTTTTTTAGTGTTTCATATTTACTGCGAAGTTGTGCCCATGTCCGATTTTGTGTACCAAGTTAATTAAACTGAAGACAAACTTTTTGCCAAGCAGTTTTCTAAATCAACTAATAAAATATATTTACATTAACATACATTAATATAGAAGCAAATAAATTAAACTCACCTTGTCTTTCCATGTTAATGCATCAGTTTTTATGTTTTCAATTATATGCACAAACCTTTCAATAATTTCAACAAGTCGCCAACATTCTTCCTTTGTGTAATTAGCTGTGCGCTTGTTATTATGTTCCTTTTCCATTGTATATAGAATATAGAACTTACCACGAGGCAAGGCAAACTGTCAACATATATTATGGTGTTTAAGGTTAGGTACCTACGTGTTCTCGCCTTTATCATCCCGATACGAAATGATCGGCCGCTTCGAATACCCGATAGATTATCTCGCTGACAAGGTGACCAACAAAAATATCCATCTATTGTAATACGCCAAAAACCGACCTATCGGCAGGATAACACTATCGGGTAGTATATCGGCATATTGTACAACCGGCCCTAACACCAGTAAAGGCTGTATTATAATAAAACAATATTTACATTGAAGTAAGCTCAACCAGTAAATACAAAAACAGTATAAGGAAGGGGTCTTTTTTTTTATCTAAAGTTATGCACAAATAAATGTAATCTTATGAAAACGGTGCAACTAGACTGTGCAATGATCCAGGATATTTTAAATAATAAGACGTCCTGGAAAGCACAGGGGAAGAAATTAAGAAAAGTGCTTAAGGAGAAAAATATTGAATTTGTTAAAGTCTGGTAACAACACTAACATAAATACATACCTGATACAACAAACATAACTGGAATGTAAAACTTGAGAATTGGTTTACTGTGATTTATCTATGAGGTAATTCTACAGAACACCTCCTTCTGGATTTTCGCGTTTTTTTTTTTCATGGACGTGTTGTAGGTTGCTATAGGAACAGTTTTTCACAAACGAAACTGCGCAAATTAATAATAACCCATTTAGCTAACGGGAGGTAGGAGCGAATAGGGGTGCTGGGTGGGGTAAACAGGTGTATTGAGGAATGTTGATTTTGCAAAGGTACATATAAAAAATGTAAATTTTTAAAAATATTCAAAATATAGGGGTAGTATTTAAGTGTTAAAACATCCCCTTCTGGATTTTCGCGGGTTTTTTTTCATGGACGTATTGTAGGTTGCTATAGGAACAGTTTTTCACAAACGAAACTTTGCGCAAATTAATAATAACCCATGTAGCTAACGGGAGGTGGGAGCGAATAGGGGTGCTGGGTGGGGTAAACAGGTGTATTGAGGAATGTTAATTTAGCAAGGGTACATCAAAAAAATGTAAATTTTTCAAAATATTCAACATATAGGGGTACTTTTTAAGGGTTGAAGCAATATTTTTATGTGTGGTGAAAGGATGTGGCATTGTGTGCACATAGACCGCAAAATTAAATATCTTGCTTTTTTTTTGTTAAATTTTGGCGTCTGTTGTTGAAGGGCAAGGGATATATTTGGTATATAAATGATTTGTGACCTTAACGGAGTTATTGTGAGTGGCCTAATTAACCGAAGGACTAGTAATAGCATTGGACAGTGATGTCTGCGCTTTAGGTAAGCAAGTAATTTGTAGCCTATATTGTATATTATGATAGTTGTACAAAAGTTGATGTGGCAACATGGGAACTTGGATGAACTACAGAAACGATTAAGTAAACAGTAAATCAGCTGTGCGCATGGAGAAATGTTCCAATTTTAATTTATTTATAAAAAATACTTAACGCCATTTGTGCAAGATATGATAAGGTGCGTTGTACTCGTGATGGAATGTAGAATGTGTGAGTAAGTTTAGTTTTTCGATAGGGCAGAAGGGGGTGTTCTATAGAATGGCCATCTATGATCAAGAAGTAATGATAAAGGGAAATAAGGAGTGATAAAATGTTGATTTCGTAATAAGCCCCACTTGCCAGTACTACAATTTTTCTAGACAGGAGTTGTGTTTAAAATATCAAATTATACACGTCATATTAACTGACTTTATATTGCATCATTTTCATGTTATATCATGCAGTTCTGAGACCAATTTTCAGATATTTCCGTAGCCAGAAAAATGTCATATGTTCTATAAATATTATAAAGTATAAACATAATTAAATTAAAATCCTACTCCTACCCTACTAAATACTCCTTCAAATGGCACACCATAATGAAATGGAATTTGCTCCTTCCAAAATGGAAAAACCTACTAAAGTAAGTCTTACTAAATCTTCAAGAAAGTGGTTTACCACTTCTTCACAAAACTTTACATTGGAGAGAGAAATGTACAAAATGGAGAAAAATAAAAATTCTATCATGCACCCATATGCACCAAAAATCATTTTTAGTGTGTATTCTTTCACATGTATAATTGTTTGATATGGTCCCAATATTCAATTTGAAAGGCAGGTACAATGAATGTAAAACGACACTGATATATAGTAAGAGTAAGAATAAAAGAATATGTGGATAAGGTAGGCATTAACGTTCTATATACATTCTAAAATACTATCCGCAAATAATATCCCACCATAAACACACAACTCCTCGTCATTTAGATTAGATAATGCCGAACTCACAAAGTGTAACACAAACCATTATTATATTGCCCAAGATCCCAAGAGAAATTATAGATCAGGACCCCAACTCCATAATTTTTTATACTGATAGGTCAAAAACGGAACAAGGAGTAGCTAGTACATTTACAAGTCTAAGTAAAATACAAACATGGAGTCTATACACTACTGGGCAAGTATTTTTACTGCAAAACTATGTGATTGGTATGTTTAGACTCCCTGCTGAACCCTACCTATTTAACTCACTAGTTCAAAATGTTATCAATGTAACCTGAAGACTACAACAATTGGGTAAAAACTGTATTTTGTTTTGGATACCCGGCCATATAGTAATAACCAGTAATGACGGTAAACAAGGCTGCAAAGAAGGCAACAAATGATGGGCCAGATGATCATATAAATATCCTTTGAAGTGACATAAAGGCATCTATTAGAAATCAACTCATCGGCAAAGTGAAAGAAGCAGAATAGACTAAAAACCATTAAAGTAACAATAGACCAATAGTATTTTCCCTGCAGTGTCTCAAAGAGAGGAAGTCTTAGATCAGGACATACTAAGCTAACACATTCCTATCTACTGCCAGGAACAGAATGATTCAACCCAAAATCAATGTTCTGCGTTCCAAATAAGGCTAAGTATAGTTTGATAAAAGTGTTTAATTCAGTACCAGATAAAAATTTATTAACAAAAGTAAGTTGTTTTAATGAATAAAAAATATAAGCTACACACATCATCCCTTGTAGATTGTAATTGCTGTTGGACTTGCTGGCGCTTGTATTAGGGATGAAGTATATTGATTAACATTTGACAACATAGAACATTTAATTTTCGCAGTGTTAATTAACATAGAACAAACGAAGACCCCTAAGATCGGTCGCAGTTATAGAACATTTACTAGACAAATTATGGATATTAACAACATTATAAATATGGTTACATAAATTGTAGCTCTTTTAGAGCTTCCAAAAAACCAACTTCGAAGCATTTACAAGTTATCTATTTAATCGATCATCAATTGTTGACAATCAACATTGATTAAAGCAGCTGAGAATTATTAATGGGTCCTCAAATGTCATATCTACAAAGAAAATGTGTCTTCAACAGCTCACCGATTTGAATACCTAGAATAAATACATTAATCAAATGACAACATTATTGTACTAAGTTCTGATTTGCCAACTGTTGCTTACTATTCTGGATATACTGTACATGTATTTAATGCAGTTGTAAGAAGAATGGCATGATATGCAATACATCTGTAAATCTGTGGTCGTGCCTTACTGATAAAATAATAATTAAGCACAGGTTTAGAAATTAAAATGAATAAATATTTTGTTAAAGAAGAATCCAAATTCTGTGTCCCAAGTAAGTACAAACTTGCAACTTTTTTGAGTCAGTAGTACAGTACATATCTACACATTTTTTAAGGCATACCGCAATATAAAAATCCTTGTCTATATAAAACATCTATGTACTAAGAATTGGTCAAATTATGTACTTTGTAAAGAAGTACCGAACAATGTAAGTATGTACTAAACAAAATAATAATGTAAACATAATATATATAAAAATAAAAAATATATAAATAATAGGAAAGGTATGTTAATAACAATATTGCTTGTAATGAAATAATTTCTAATATCTATTATTTTAATAATACAACTTTGAGAAGATAAAGGCCGTCTGGCGCCTGCAGTAATGTTGGCTGCCTACTTGTAGAACAAACATTTTCTTGAATGTCTTAAAAGTCTTCCTGGTTGCCAGGCACAATAGAAATGTTTAATTAAAATAAAAGCCTTTGGATTGTACCGTCGGGATTGAACCGGCACACTAAAATTGTAAATGTCAGTAAAACATGAACATTTTATGGTTTTATCTAAAGGGTCTCACCGAGTTTCCATATGAATCTACAGTAGCGTCTTTGTTGACATTGGGGCCTTTATTATGTTGCTAGTTGTTGGAAATAATTTTGGGCCAATTATCAAACCCCTAGCGTTATTCATTTTTGAAAAATAGGAGTTGAAACCCAACTTCAAAATCGTTTTTCTACGAAATTATGATAGATTTTTGAATGAAAACATACATATTTTTTTCATAATTTTCCAACCAACGAGACAGCAGAAAAAATTGAAAAAATTAGGAGTGGTTTTCCGTGGCTATTTCTCGAGGTACGCCGACCAAAAAAATCATGTATAATCAGTGAGTATTCAACTATAATGTGTAGCAATTACATATATGTATGATAGGTGGAACATATTTGAAATAATAAGAATTCTATGCAGGTAGACACATAGTGTATTTTGGCCAATCCAACAAAATCACTAAAATTAAATTAAAAACAGAATTTATAATAAAATACTATAGGCGTGGCAACGTTAATTGGATAACAAGTTATTGCCTGTAGGTAGGTCGCTGTACCGTATTGTTGGATTTTTTCACAACATTGCCGACACCATAATTGATACGAGAGGACGTGAAACAGAACAAAATACATTACAAGGCATAATTGAAGGAAAAAAAATTCCATCTCGCTTTGGTTTCATACAAAAATCTATCATAGTTTCGTAGAAAACCAATTTTGAAGTTAGGGGTTTCAACCCATATTTTCCAAAAACGAATAAAGCTAGGGGTTTGATAATTGGCCCAAAATTATTTCCAACAACTAGCAAGATAATAAATGCCAACAAAGACGCTAGTGCAGATTTCATATGGAAACCTGGTGAGACCCTCGCCATTCTACAGAATTAAAAATAAAAATTGAGACAGTAATATTTAATATTAGTAATAGTCAATATTTTGTAAGACTTCCACACATGGTCTAATTAACGCCACTAATCGAGCAACTTTAATTTTATCATCTTTTTAGGATTGAATATATTAAACCCAAGAAAAAATAATGTAAAATAAATAAGATTTATTTTATAAACGAACTGTATTCTCGGAATTGGTCCCATTTCGTTTTCATGCCTCAATCAACATGAACATTTTGATTTTCCAACAATATACTACTTATAATACAAGAAAAAAGACAACATAGTTTTTATATAGATCTTTATTTACGAACAACAAAAATATTAGTACACATACACGTTGTTATTTCATTCAATATAAAATAAGGAATACAAAATTCGAGGAACAAGATCTCTATATCTTTGGCTGATCTAAACCCTCTACATTAATTAAAAAATCGTAGTTATAAATAAAACAGATTGGATAATAAAAATATTATGTACATACGTTATTCTTTTATTTAATACAAAATTTTAGGAAATATATCTTGGATATCGGTTAACCTAAAACATGTGTGTACATTAGGAAAAAATCGTAGTTGTATATAAAATGTATTGGATAACAAAAATATTACGTATATATGTTGTTATTAACATGAAATTAGGGAAATCAAATTTGAGGAATAAGATCTCTACATCTTTGGCTGATCTAAAACCTCCATATTTAATAAAAAAAAATCCTAATATTATGGATTATCACAAGTTTCTTATGCATAAGTACATGGTCGTCGTCATAAAATATATCTAGAGGAGCAATTTCAGTTACTTCCAACTTTATCTGGCCCCTCATGTTTTCAAAATAACATAAAACTACTTGAAAGCCATCTTAAAGGATGTTGCAAATGGAAATGGACGTTCATTATGGAGAAGGATTTATTCTGAAAATGCCAAAATTGGTAAATATTTGGAAATTAGATTAAAATTAGATAATCCTAATTGCTATAATATTGGTTTATTTAATTAAATTTGGTTAATAGAAATTATGAAATATTCAGCCTGGTGACTATATTTCGCACAGAATTCATAATTTTGTTACTATATGTAAATTCTCTTAAAACACGTTAACTTTTTTTTAAGACATTGACTGACGTAACTTGTTTTCAGATGTTGTGTTGGAGTTGAGACGTTATTATAGGTTTTATTCTAAATTTGAAGCCCTTCTTTTCTTTACGAAAAATTATCCCAAATATAACAATACTTCATATAAGGTATTTTCTGTTTATCATTTATAAACTTGTAAAATACGGTTACATTGAAAAATATAAATCAAGATTAATGAGAAAAAAATCAAGAAAAAGAAGTTTTGACATGGAAAGTTTTGAATGATTCATGTCTGTCGAAAAATGAGAGGGTTGCAACTTCAGGAGGACTATGATGATATCACAGTTCAGATACAAAATCTGAAAAAAGAAAGAACCCAGTCAACGTCTTAAAAAAAAATTCTGAATATTGTACCAAACTTTTCCACCACGCTGTGTACAATTTTCATATATCGTATTTCTTTGAGTACACAAATTGCGTTTAAAATATACGTATCTATATAACATATACGTATAACTCAATTTATAAAAATTATTTTTTCAACTAGATACTTTCCCAACATATTGTCAAATAATTAAAGGATATTTTAGTGTTTGTGAAGATTATCTTCATAATATTTGTTATGGCACGTCATGCATAGAAGTTATGTTATGGAAATATTTTTATTAATAATTTATGATGATATATTTGATAAGCAAAATTTGGTTTTATTCCAGAAACATTCTGTGTTACTTGGGTTACTCATTGAATCATATCAATAGCATGTCCAATATCTATACTCCATCGTATGTATAATAAGTTATATTAAATAACAAATTTCATCATCTTAGTCATAAATGACATGCAAAGCGTATCACATTTAAGGCTTTCTGTACAGGGTCCGCCCGAAAGGAATAGTGTTTTTTAAACCACTATTATGCGCGCTTGCTTGGAGCGAATGTTTGAGGATGGTTGATATGCACTCGTTGCTGGATGCCATTTCAGTACCCATAGAGCTGTGGTCCGTGGCAGATCGTGTATTTATTTACAACACTTTCATTGAAATCGGTCGTTCTGATGCTTTCTGAAACATTTCCCTGAGCGCCTGATTTCGTTGCGTGGGGATGTGGAATGGCCTCCTCGGTCACCAGACCTATCACCTTGTGACTACTTTTTATGAGGCTACTTAAAAGTTTACATAGACAAACCGCGAACTCTTGAGGCTCTTTCCGAAACCCTAACCCGCGAAATTGAAAGGATTCCTCGTACCATGCTGGAAAAGAGTATGGAGCTGACTTATGTTATGTATTCTTCAATGGAAATATACGACTAATGTATAAAAACAATAAATGTTACTACCTCCCTGACGAACCCTGTATTATGTTGTCGCTTTTGTCACATTCCCCTGTTACGAACGAAGCTTGTTGAATCATTTACGCTATAAAATCAATGTATCGCTCACTGAACACCATGCAAACCTATTTTACATTTTCACTACTATTCGGATCACCCGATAAAAATTTATTAACTCTCTCCTGGTACTCTACGTTACTCTCAGCCTTTGGTAAATTACCGTTCTCACGTTTGGGAAGGTACTTCGCCAGTTTTCCACTCGCAGGGAAGTGGTTTATTATATCCGGCGTGAGAGGGTTTAAATTTTTACCGCCCTTCGTCACAGTACTAATTTCCACAGTTCTACCGCTCTTGGAGATGACCATGTCGTCTGGGTAGTAATTTTTCATCCCCTTGTAAGCGACGTTTGTCGACACACACGACCAAATAACCCCAATGCACGATAGTATGATAATGTTCATTGCCAAACTGGGGGTGATAGGGGATCGGTTATTGACTTCATAAACTTCCAAGTTAAAGTCCATGTTCATGGTGGTGAGTAAGGACAAGAGAAGGCATATGGCGGAAGTAAGAGATGAGAAGGTCGTCGATAGGAAAAATAAAGTGATGTTATTGTCGATGTACCATCTCTTCCAGGCCAAAAGTCCAGTCGTGAAGCTAAGCATGGAACCAAAGGCCATTATGAAACACCCTGCACATACTAGAGCTGGAATGTTTACAGAACTATGATACATCTTGTCGTTTTCTAAGTCTCTTTGTATTTTATCGCGCAGTCTTTTTATCGAATCTTCTGTGGTGTTAATGTCTTCTATTGTGCTCACATCCTCGGCATGGTTTAGGGTTATGTCGTGTTCTGCTTTTTCGCGTAATTTATTTACAACATTTCCTGTGATGTTCATTATTTCGATTCCATTTTGCAAGTCTAGCTCACAATCATTTCCAAAGACGTTCAATGCCATTTCGCTAGCGTTGCAATTTGTTTTTTGAAGTGAAATCTTATGTATTATTAGACTTCCCATTAGGATTGCGTAGAGGAGTAGTTGCAGAAATACGACGCTAAGTCCCAGCACTATGGACGCGGAATATCTCCTCTCTGAGGGGTACTGGAAACGGGGGTGGAGATTGGTCTTGGTTTTAATTTTGAATATACGCTCCATGGTTGGTATCCAATGTCCAGGTCCACAGTTTATTTAAAACTAGTTGGTGTATCTGTAACAAATAATTATTTTAAGTTAATATTTGATTCACTAAAATAGTTTTTGGGTTAAAATACTTGTTTGTCAAATACAACAAATCAAATTGTAACATATTTAAAGATACATTTAATTGTCATATGAAAATCACATGCTGTTGTAGATCCAATTTAAATTCACGTTTATTTAATATAATTTGCTTAATAAAAGGTTTTTCAATAAGAGTGCTTGATTGTTAAACGTAAATAAAACTAGTTATGTGTGTTCATTTTTTTTATTTGAAAGAATATGTTTTTGCATTAAGTATGGAATATAACGTCGTTCAAATATCCGCCGCGGCTTTGCTTGGTGGCACGTATTCGGGAAGTCCAATTTTCGATAACTTTGTCGCATAAATCCGGGTGAATTTGCTGGATGGCGTTCGTTATGTTGACTTTAAGGTCATCAATTGTGTGGAGTCTATTCGCATAGATCTACGATTTAAGATAGCGCCAAAGGAAGAAGTCTAAAAGCGTTAAATCGTACGATTTCTGTGGCCAGTTCAGGTAGTCGCTGCGCGAGATAACCATGCAGAATGCATGCTCAAATCGCTCGTGCAGAATGTCCGTAGTGGCGAGCGCTGTGTGGCACGTAGCGCCATCCTGTTGGAACCATATCATCTAGCTTAGGCCACAAGAAGTTGCTTATCATCGATCTGTAGCGCTCGCCGTTGACGGTTATGACTATGTCAATTTTGTTTTGAAAGAAGTACGGACCGATGATTCCGCCAGACCAAAATCCGCACCAAACAGTGACTTTCTCAGGATGAATTTGGTGCTGGCGTATCTCGTGTGGATTGGTATCGTCCCAAATCCGACAATTTTGCTTGTTCACATATCCATTTATCCAAAAATGGGCCTCGTCGCTTAAGATGATTTTTTTTTGCGAAATTTAGGTCAAGTTCCGACTGCTCCAGAGCCGAATCAGCGAACACACGGCGTTATATATAGTTATCTACCGTAAGTTCCTGGGTCATTTGGATTTTATACGGGTGCAGACCCAAGTTTTGACGCAAAATTCACCAAGTTAAAGTCGCAGAAAGATCAAGTTCTTGTGAACGACGAGAAATTGACTGCCTCGGGTTTTCCCGTACACTCTCACGCACAGCAGCGATGTTTTCGTCAGCACCAATATTGCATTTCGGTAACATACGGGTGTTGGCTAATTGTTTATCAAACCGGTTGACCCGAATTTAGCCACCAAATGTCGAATAGTCGACTCGGAGGGACGCCTGTGGCAAGGATAAAAATCACGTAATGCGCGATAAAAATCACTTATGAACATTTCTCGAACGGAGTTCTAATTTTGAAAATAAAATTTGATGATTTTCACACGTCGAATACTATAACCTTCCACAGTGATTTGTCATACACTATTGAATAATTCGCGATAAATTTGATAGATGTGTAAGGGTTAAAAACACGGAGAAACAATCCGTTACTCAAACAGGCGTAAAATAGGTAACTTGTCACAAAAACATTTCCATAAAACTGAATGTAAAACACTCACCAGCTCACTAATAATCACTAGCGTGCCCGTCTCTCTCTAATTACCTATATATAAGAAAAATACAGTGAGTGCCTTATCCCAATTAAACCTTACAACAAGCAAGCTCAAAATAACTCGTCCACGATAGACATTATTGTTAATAATATTTAGATCACTTCTCGTCTTCACTAACGAGATCAAGCTATCTGACCTTCATCAAAATCACCTAAACATTAATCGTACAACACTCAGGGCCCCGCCCCTACATAATCAAGGCCACCCGCCAAGATCTACACACGTTTGTGAGCCTCACTCGCTAACCACTCAGCTAAGGCTATTCCTCGCCAAAGCCTACCAGTACGATTAAGGTCCACCCTGTATACAACATTAACAACGATCCAAATACATCTTAGCCTCACACATCCTCAACAACCTGCATTTTCACCACATTCCATAATTAATTGCAAGATAAGCAACTCTCTACCTAATCTAAACATGCAATTCTTAATCTAACATATAAATAAGAACACTCAGTGAAAAACTCACCATATATAGAAAATATCCAGATTTCCCGATAATTGCACAACGCACGCACACGTTTAGAATTTCGGAACTACACTGAATTATAACGAATAACTGTTACCGGCCCTAAAATTACTTTGGCTAACTCAAATCCGTCAGCCACTAAGCTATATTATCTATATAATGAATCGTATGGATGCATATTCGGGCTAAGGAACCTCGAGCCTCTTCTTGTACTTGACGTTTGCCTAAACATAACGGCAATAACTCTCAGGCATTTTTTGTTTACATAAACTAGGGCTGGGATTTCGTTTCAGTCCTTATCGAAGGGCGTACAAGTACGTATTATATTTCGATTACTCTTAAACTGATATACAGAGCGACTCACGAAAAGGGAATAATAATAATATGAATATTAAAACTTACTATTATAGATGTCGATTTAACAACATGGCCGCTATAACCTAACAAATTTCAGGCGTCCCTATTGAAAGACCCTTTATCTACAATTGTTGTGGGTCAAGGCTGACGCCTGTAGTCCCAACAGTTGCCCTGAAAAAGTCATCTATAATAGATGACGAAACTTTTGCGTACAGTTTACTTTCGACATGGCATGCATCCGAAAACTAGAAATAATTCAAGCAATTTTATTCCACCCTGTATGTCGCTTTTACATTTGCCCATGAAACTGTTAAAACACCTTAGGACATTGCCGACTTTGCCCGATATACACGTAAAATATATAGTAAGTTTTTACATACCTTTGAGGCAGGTCAATGTATTTAATTACAGTGATCTATTTTTGCAAATGTCACGTGTAGATGCAGCCAAAGTGTGTGAAACATGAATTCGCTCACGTTATCTTGTTGTGTGTTGTAAAATACTGGCATCGGCACGGCAAAAAAAAAACAGCGTAGTACATGATTTAGACTAATTTAGAAAAAAAAAAAGGAAGTGGAACAATACTGTTTGGGAATGTGAAAACACAGAAGCGAAAGTAATTATATTCATCAGTGATGTAAGAATACTTAATGTAATTAAACAGCGCACAGTCATGGTGGATGGATATAATGGAAGAAAGTATCGTAATATTCATTTGTTGTGCATCCTCTTGTATACTCGTACACTTTGGTTCTAACCACAGATATAATTATGTAACATAAGAATCTAAACGTCTTAATTATAATACAATTTACGTGTGGTTTAAAACAAACTGAAGATTGTTACGTAGCTGGAACTAACGATGATAATTATTGCTCAATATAATAAAATTTTAAAACCTTAAAACGGACTTTTCCGCGCATCTCTATCTATCTATCTATAACATCTCTATCTCGAAATTGAGTGGCCGAAAAAAAATAAACCAACACATAAATGCAGAATATGTGTTTTATGCGACGGTTTTTCTTTTTTCATTGGCGACTACTTCAGTGCCGTATCAATACATTTGTGATCGAACGAAATTATTTTTTTTTCTCATTCATTCGTATATGATACAGACCGAATATATGTTTTTTTCGTTCAATGCAAAATCGGCAAATTTTTCTCAAATACCCCCTTCCCGATCAGAATCAGTCGAAACCGGATCGATCCTATATAATTTAGTTGAGTTATCTAGTACATTCTTAGATAGTCCACCATCGTGCTTTCTCATGACCCATGGACAGGATGGGGTGTGCCCTATTCACCTCAAACTCCATAGGTGTTGTCTGAGAGACGTCACTGATTAGAATCAGTCAAAACCCGATCGATCTGACACGATTTCGTTGAGTTATCGTGTTAACAAAAACAATTCTCAAATAGTCCATAATCGTACTGTCTCATGACCCATTGACAGGGTGGGGTGTATCCTATCCACCTCAAAATCAATAGGTGCCATCTGGGAAACGTCCCCGATCAGAATCAGTCAAAGTCCGATCGATCCGACACGATTTAGTTAAGTTATAGTACTAACAAGAATAAATTTAATCGAAATTTGGTTCAAAATACCTCTTTACAGATTGCAGTATTTTGTCAAAATATCTCGCACCAAATTATATGGAAATTAAATATATATAGTAAGTTGACAGAAATCTGTTTTTACCGATACATAGCGACAAATTCGAAACTACCCTATGAGGTGCTTTTTATAGAAAATTAAATGTTCCATAAAAAATTTGGGGAAATCATTTTTGATACAGCCGAATCAATTTTTGAAATTTAATTTAATATCATCAAGACTCTGTAACTACGCCACTGGTTGCTTTTAAGACTTGATATTCCATAAAATATGGTAACCTGTAAGGACGTACATATTTACAACATCTTTACACACACACACACAGACCAAATTTGTTTAAAACCATTTTTTTTGCTTTTAGCCGAAAAACGATAAATAAACGAAAAAAAATTTTTGTTCATTTTTCTTTACACAATTACATTACTTTTCCGCTAGTATAGTTGAGTGCGGGAAAGTAATGAAGTTCAATCTAGTAAGCACTGCAAAAGACATATTTGACTTTTTTGCATATTTTTTGAATTTATAAAATAATTTTTCTCGTAATATATGTAGTAAAATTAATGAACGAATTTATGTATTCTCTATCAAGACAGTTAAGCTTGAAACTTGCAACTATAGGGTGGAACTATTCATTTGGAACTATAGGATGTTATCTATGAATAAAATTAATAATAATTGACAAACTGAGGTTTCTTATTCTTCAACATAGAATGGAGACGATACGGCTACAAATGAAAATAATATCGTTCGTATGGTCGCCTCGACATATCTGACATGATGTCAGTCGTTTAGCAAAGCTGTGCATAACACGGACACATAAAACTGTCTCTATTTCCCGAATAACATGTTAAATGTTTGCGTTAGAATCATTGATTGTTGCTGGCTGGGTGGCGTACAGTTTTCCCATGACATAACCCAGAAGAAAAAAGTTCAGTAGTGTTAAATCGCGTAATCTTGCAGGCTAATTCATTCAGGCATGGCAGCATTCCACGAAATAACATGATCAGTGGCGGCTCGTGGTGATTTGTCATGGGTGGGCAACAACTAACTATTAGTAGGCTATATAGTGCAAAATAATGAAGTTAAATATAGTAAAAAAAATTTCACTCATCACTCTATATTAGTCACTGTACAAGTATATGTTTATATTTAAATTTCTTTCAGCTTTCAAATTTAAATTTCTCTCACGTTCACCAATGTATAAATACTAAATAAATACAATACTAAACAAACACAAATGTAAAGTACCAACTTCCACAGACAGACCGCCGCGCTAATTTATTGTAATTATTGTTAAAGAACCGTTGAAATTTTGAAAATCCTAACCTACAGAGTACAGACCTCGCTGAGATAAACAACGTTCTACAACGTCTCTGAAAACTGAACTCGGAAATACAGAAATCGGATTCATCGGAGATTCTTGATTCCTTCCCCGCTTTGCCGAAGGCTTCTTCAGCAGGGTGGTCTGGCCCACCCGTGTCACAGAATACTCGAGACTCGAGTAAGCTGTGCCTGTATTTAAAATTGTTTTATGTAGTTTACACGTGTATAATATTGTGTTTATGTCTTCAAATCAATCAAATCATTCGTAATTCTATTAATTAATTCTATTCATGTGTTTACTGTTTATTTAATTTTATATTCCAGATTCCCATGTTTCTATATTATTGTGAAATAATTTAAACTTTCAAGAGATGTCGAAAGTATACCTATGTCAATAATATCAATATTAATTTTAACTAATCTTGGTAGACACTTATTTACTTGTATTTATTTATTAAAGCAATAAATATAATTTTGTATTTGTGCGAGGCGCTTGCGCTGTCTCGTATGTACAAAGCCAGAAAGGCAAAAGGCGTGGCTGCGCACCCGGCCCGGCACCCACCACGCATAACCACGATAGCTATAGTTCCACGGTTAGAAGAGTGAATTACTGCACTTACTTGCACTGCAATTTCCCACTACGGTTGCGCTATTAGTATTAGTATATATAATCAGAACTTTTCATTGTATTATTGTTGTTATGTAATATATAATGTATTTAATTGATTACATATTACATAATTACATCTTCACTAATTTATATAAACGATAAATAACGAACTTTGGAAACTGTGTGTGCCTCTTCTTCTAGGAAATAGCTGGGTGGGCACTGCCCATCCTGCCACCCCTATCCAGCCACCACTGAACATGATTATGAAATTTGGTATGCAACAGAGTTATTTATGATTACACGTACTGTATGACACGTTATGCCGTCTTGCTGAAACCACATCTTGTTCAAATCCAAATCAACAATTTGGTGGAAAAAGAAATTGTTTAACATGTCACGATAGCAACGTGTTCCCCATTTACTGTGATAGCATCTTCAGCTTCAATTTCAAAGAAGTATGGTCCAATTACTCCACCACTCAATTAATAAATGTACGATGTTGTAAATGGTCTATATGTTCACTCACTCTGCAGCAATATCTCACTCTGCTGCACCCACTGCAGCAATATCTAACCAACAACGGCGAAGACATATTGGTATTGTCTTATCGATAATAGAACCCGTCTCTTCAAATTTCTCGATTAAGTTACGAACTGTTAACTCTGTGGGTTCATTTTGTCCTTTTGTGGGAATTTTTCTCACTCGTGTCTTTAATTATATTGCCAGCTTGCTAGATATTGTGTACAGATCATCAATAATAGGAAAAAGTGTGAGATTCTCTATGTTGCGTAGAAGGCAACATTCGAAGGGAAAAGAATGCACTTTACGCGCGGCCAGATCGAGCTCTGTGTACATTCACATTCACAACTATTTTATCTCAACTGAACAGTAATACTTTTACAATTTACACCAAAAAAAAAATTATGCTATTATTTATTATTTATTTCGTAGTATTAAGTTGGGATTTCTATATTTATTTAGAAAGTAATGGAAGGATATTTACTTTGCAAAGGTCCCAATGGAACTTAGTAAAGACCAGGCTATTTACTGCGCTCCTCGTGGGCGGTCCGATATCACAGTTTTGAAACTTGTTCCAATTCTTGACAACCTTGTAAGTACATAAATTAAAATCTGTCGCGGCAATCTTCCTAAATAAGTATTGACCTAACAGTGACCACACAAAAATTAAATTCTGAAAATGAAGGAATTTATTTTAAATATATCACGTCTTGTTTATTTGAGTATATAAACGGATCATAAAAGAGCGGATGGTCAACTATCGGAAATTCCCTCTTCATATAACAGTACTATTATAATACCAATAATATATTCTTGATTGGAAATATGTATACGTATGTAATTTTATAAGCTAGTAATTAATATTCTGCACACGGTGGCTGCAAGTGTACTGTGATGAGAAGGATACAACATTATTTAGCATGCCAAGAAGTGGAGATGTTTTTTATTCAACTAAAGATATAAAGACTTATTAAATAAACAGTTTTAAAACCTTAAAATGGACTTTTCCGCACGTAGAACATCTCTATCTCGAAACTGAGTGGCCGAGAAAAAATAAACCAACACATAAATGCAGAATACTCGTATGTGTTTTATGCGATAGTTTTACTTTTTTCAAATAATCCATCATCGTGCTTCTTCATGACCCATGGACAGAGTGGGGTGTGCCCTATTCACCTGAAAATCAATAGATGTCGTCTGGTAGACGTCTCTAATCAGAATCAGTCTAATCCCGATCGATCCGACACGATTTAATTGAGTGATCGTGCTAACAAGAAAAATTTCTCAAATAGTCCACGATTGTGCTTTCTCATGACCCATGAACATGGTAGAGTATGTTCTATCCACCTCAAAATCAATAGGTGTCGTCTGGGAGACTCCCCGATCAGAATCAGTCAAAACCCGATCGATCAAAATAAAATGGTTTAATAACCATTTCGTTTTGGCCGAAAAACGAAAAATAAGCGCTAGAAAAAATTATATAAATAATTGAAATATCCACTGAATCTGCGTTTTTATTTCAACGAAAAGAAAGAAATCGATGAAATTTAATATTCAGATACCATCGGACATTTTAGGCAATACCTCTCTGTAAAAGCTAATTATCTAAGTTCTTCTGACATATTCGCCTGTTAAATTTCGATCTAAAGACACAGGTCCAACTTTTTCTGAACAATTCCCTCAAATGAGTCAGGATTTCGAAAAGACTTTAGTACCTCTACTTTGCTTGTTAATGTAATTGATGACATCTTACACCACATACTATTGACAGTTTACGGGTTACAACATCTTTAACTTTGCTACGGCTACATACGGCTAAAGAATTTGATTCTTTAGATATTAGTTGTTTGAGAGCCACATTACACCATTATGTAAAAACATATATTATGTATATTGATTTCATTACTGCCTTTCAGACATATATCAATTTACTACGATTAATATCAACTCATCGATACTTGTATCATATATGAAATCAATTGAGACAAGGAGGAGTTTCACAGGGTTCTGTACTTGGGCCACTTATATTTAATATTTTTTATGCAGATGTTTTAAAAATTTCCTTTAAATGCAAACTACATCTATACAAATTATATGTACGTTGATGACATACAGCTCCTCTATAGTGTTTTATCTTCTAATTCGTTCGCGACTTCTCAAATTATAAATAACGATTTAAAAACTATGTTTGAATGGACTTTAAAATATACATTGAATACAAATGCTAATAAAAGTCATACATATACGGATTTTGGTACATTACATCAACTTCACAACACGGATGAATTAAATATTAAAATTAATGATTAAGTAATTGCTTCAACTAATGTTGTAGAAATATCAGGGTTTCGTTTGATTCTACATTGAAATTTTGTATATATAAATAAAACATGTTTATCCGTAAAACAGTAGTATTCCTTTAAAATATATTTAAACACAAGCGTTAAAGTTTTGTTTAGTGAAGTCATAGTTTCACTTATATTGTGTAGATATTAGGGTTCGAGTCATGTCTTACACAGGAGAACAATAAAATTTGCATACCATCTCATCAAAGTGAAATATTGTTCATATAAATCCTGTTTTTCGTATATAGCAGCCTATGTCGTCAATAACTTACCTGCTCAATATCATAACATCAGAAATACATTAAAAAGGGATAAACTTTCTTCAAATTTGCCACATTTTAATATACGCCTATTTTGCAGTTTGTTTATTTTAGATTGTCATGTACATACGTTGTATTATTACTAATAGATCAACTTCGTTGGTACTCTTTCCTTTTGGAATACATTTGTGCTTGTACTTTTATTTATTATATTATTAGTAACGATTTTGTGAGAACAATATTTTCTTCTATAGGGAAATATATTTAAAAACATGCTGTGGCATTTTGTGAAGACATTCTGGTACACCCTGTATGATAACAATCGATGGTTTACAAAATGTTACACGATAGCTCACTAGTCATATAATCGAAGTTTTCTCGAATAGAGAAATGTTTTTCTTCTACTTTTGGCAATGTTTTACGATCACCCTGTCCATGTGCTTGAAGAAGAAGACGTAGAAAAGTGATTAAAATACGAATTATCTCATCAATCAAAACTTAATTGAGTTTTTTAATATATTTTCTTATCATGTATGTTATATAAAATATTTAAATGTATACATTTTAGACTTAGAATACTTAGAATAATTTCAGTTAGGTACCATTTACATTGTATCCTATCTCAAGTAACACAATCTTTGCTTTTTCTTATCAGTTGTTTCTCATAGTTACTTGATACTATTCGTGACTTATCTTATTCTCAAAAACAAAGACTTGCTTATGGTCAGCAACTCACGCCTAACTTCTAAGAATACTCATGGCTAAAGCCATTCCCATGCAGAGTCAGCACATGACAGTTTATATAGGCGAAAGCGTGCGACCAGAAGTCAGTATCCGGCAGAGCGGCATAGTATCCGGCAGAGCGGCATAGTATCCGGCAGACCGGCATAGTATCCGGCAAACTAGCATAACTCATTTCAAACCTCCGGTACTCACTTAATATCATTGTAATTTTAAATCCTTTATAATAAAACGTTCAATTGTGTATTTCAAAAATAAATTGTTTTTAAAAATTGATTTTTATCGACCACGATATAAAATGTATATTAATAACGTATTATATATACATTCGGAAGTACATCGACAGATTGCTCACATACCTATACTTTCTTCCTAGTTATCTCTGTTACTGCTTTTATTGTATTTTAACAAGCCAGTAATCTCACTTTCTCTCTGAATTTCGCACAGTCATCGTTTTTTTATTTCGATCGTCGACCCTCTTGCAGGTACATTTTGATCACTGTACTGTTCAGGACACTAAACTGTAACTAAAGAAAGAAGGATAATTACACTGGGGAACAATTTTTTTGTTATTCGCTGTTGCAAGAGTTTTTTAGTAATATGCCCTGCCCTGATTTCTTTTTATTGTTAAAAAAACGTTTATTGTTACTCTACTTTTACTCAACACAAGCATTTGAGGCGTGTTCGATGGTTAAGCAGACCTCTGCTGTTTGTGGGCAAGTAGTTTATACTTATATGTTTGAAAATGTATGTGTAAATATATAGTATAGACCTGCATACACAGGACATTGCCAGGAAGATGAACAGCAATGAGCAGCGGGATTATTTTCCGTCAAAGTTATACAAAACTTTCTTCTCAACAAAAAGCCTGTTAACTATGAAGTTCTGTCTACTACAATGCTGTTGGTTTTTTTGAAATCTTAGTTGTAGTATGAGTGTCAGGCTCCATTTCCTATATAGTCATCTATTGGGGGGATTATTATTGAAACACTGGAAATTTGTGGAAAGTTAATTCCATATTAGACACCTGTTCATTTAGAAATGATTTATTGAAGATTTTCTATATATCCCTCAGCAATATTAGTATTCTTTCAACCATCATCTTTTACAACCAGTCTTTTTTCAACTACCATTATCTCTTCAAGGTGCGCGAATGTTGAGCAACTCCTAACAATTGTAGGAAGTATAGATGCATTATATACATGTATTCCCCAATTTTTTAGTTTGGAAGACAGCCTAATAAAAAAATTCAAACATAACAAACTAATATATAATAGTATTTATAAAATAAGAATGTATTGAGCATACATGTCTTTAGTTACTCCAGTCAAAATATATTGCTATATACAGGGTTTTAGGAGAGTTTCTGGCATAACTTTATATAATATATAAAGTTATGCTTTATAATATATAAAGTTATGTTTTTTTCAATTGTTTGGTACCTGTATTGTATATTATACAATACAGGTACCAAACAATAGAAAAAAAAACATTAGAGCATCCCAAAGAAAATTAAAGTAAAGAAGGGTTATAATTAATATCTTTCTGCCTTTCTTAAACGCTAATGGTAACATTCATAGTAACATACTCAACATCACATACAGTGAGTAGGTTATTGTACGCCATACACGCTCATAGTGAGACATTTAGTTCACCACTTGTTCACGTGGTGAATTAACATACATTGTTTATATCATGTGGGGTCGTATAGTATCATATCAACGCCGAAGTCCCGAAAATAAACCAAGATTAGTTTGTCCAACAAATTACATCTGTATGACAAATGAGATAAACTATTATTGAAGTGAAGTACTCGGTAGTTGTAGAAAGTTAGATCAGAGATCTGTTAATTTTGAATCGATTTTCTGTCTATTTTTTCCTATTTTATCTTATTATATTTTACCTTTCCGCGCTCCCCTATACGCGGAAAAGTAATGTAATCGTGCAAATAATTTTTTTTCTAAGGTTTATTTTTCGTTTTTCGGTCTAAAAACAAAAAAAAATGGTTTTAAACCATTTTATACGTGTGTGTGTGTCGTTGTCGTCGGCACTTATTCTTGTTAGCACGATAACTCAACTAAACCGTGTCAGATCGATCGGGTTTTGACTGATTCTGATCAGGAACATCTCCCAGATGACACCTATTGATTTTGAGGTGGATAGGACACACCCCACCCTGTCCATGGGTCATGAGAAAGCACGACGGTGGACTATTTGAGACATTTTTTTTGTTAACACGATAACTTAACTAAGTCATGTCGGATCGATCGGGTTTTGACTGATTCTGATCGGGAACGTCTCCCAGACGACACCTATTAATTTTGAAGTGGATAGAACACACTACCATGTTCATAGGTCATGAAAAAGCACAATGATGGACTATTTAAGAAATTGTTTTTGTTAGCACGATCACTCAATTAAATCGTGTCGGATCCATTGGGTTTCGACTGATTCTGATTAGGGACGTCTACCAGACGACATCTATTGATTTTGAGGTGGATAGGATACACCACCTTATTCATGGGTCATAAGAAAGCACGATGGTGGATTACTTGAGAAAAACTGAAAAAAGTAAAACTGTCGCATAAAACACATTCTGCATTTATGTGTTGGTTTATTTTTTCTCGGCCACACAATTTCGATATAGAGATGTTCTGCGCGCGGAAAAGTCCGTTTTAAGGTTTTAAAACTGTTTATTTTAAATAGTTTTCTATGCATCCCTAAGTAATATTAGTATTTTATCAACCACCATGCCTCTTGAGAGTCCAACGTCAGCCGATAATGTGGCGGAAAATCTTCCGAAATAATAGCTAGTAACAGCTCAGGCATCAACAGTTTAAGAAAGACTGTTATTTTTTTGGAATGGCTCCAAAAATATTACTGCCAGTTTTCGAAGTACAGGGATGAAATGTATACCACCTATTTTCTGGAGTAATTATAATTGCCACAATTGTTTTGTTTCTGTATTAAGTATATTAACTTTTATAAGATAAATTTAAGACTGACATAGCCTTCAATAGGATCGATTAGTGGAAGTAAATTAATATAAAAATAGTATAATAGCAATTAATATAGAAATAAATTTCACTTTCATTATACGCTATTCAAAAAAAAATGTAAATATGTCATTCAGCAATTTGTTCTTGTTCTCACTTTTATGTTTACTATTTGTCTAGTTTGTTGAAACTTTATAACAAAGAATACTTTCTTTAAAATTAAGATTTAAAAATTGTTGTAAAATCGCGGAGATTTTGTAACCACAAAGCAGTAAAGAAAATCTTGCCTTCGTTTATTGACACCATTAACTAAAATATTGAAATTCTATATCTTTCAGCAAAACGAGTTAAAAAGTAGTACTACAAGAGGCGGGCAATAAGTGTACAGAAGAAATATGAAATAGTTGATATTTTAATAAACGATTTAATATGATAGATAATAAAATTTAATAAACAATTGGCATTTGATAGCTATCGTTTCCATATTTGTAGAAATACTCTTCTACATTTTTTTTCAACAATCTTTGTAAGTTTTTAATCGATATTTACAGATTATATCTCGACATATTATAAAAAACTAGTCATTACTATAAAATAAACAGTCGTTCAATAATACAATTTCAGTGGTTTTAAAGCTAATCACGTTTGAAGAGGCTACTTTCCTAAATATGTTTGAATCGTCAGTTTCTAAGAAACAGGTACTTAGATGTTTGTTATAAACTGACTTTTTATATTGTAAAATCATAAAAAATAAGAAATTAGTTGTAGTGACGTATTAAACTGGCGCATTAGCAAGGATAATGAGTGTGCCTTGATAGCTCAGCGGTCAGAGCAACTAACCGGAAATTGGGAGATCCGGGTTCAGTTCCCGGTCGAGGCAAAATGCACTTTTATCCGTGCTAACGCCAAATAGTTAAAAATGAAAATTTCGGGTTATATTAACCAAATAATCACCACATATGTAATGTTGAAGTTATTATTCTGCAATTATTATTAATGATTTCTGAGCCTTTTACAGCATTTTAAATAATACAAAAAGTGTATTAAAATAAAACGAATGCAGAGTTAAAAGTTGAATTTTTAATGTTGACAGATAATTTTACTTATAGTGCGATAAATTAAGTGTAAAATAACTTGCTTTTTCAATGATCTGTAAATATTAAACCGTGTCTACGTAGCCACTGTGCATGTAATATCTTAATTATAAAAAGTAACTACAAAATAGTTGCCTAAACTATTACATTTAAATTTCCAATGTCCTCAATTTCTCAAAATTAGTGTTTTAATTATTTTAATACGATACGTTAACGTTATATACATTATAATTTTGCAAAGAAAGCAGGTACAAATAATATTGCAATAATTATGACACTGTCACTAATAAGCCGTGCAAACATATAGAGTTGGCTAAATAAACAAAAGGCGTCAGATACATTCGAGATTATCAGGAAAGTCTAACAAGTGAAATGTATGTATTATATATTAGCTCACGAAAAGTGATAGTTCAGTGACTTACGTTTCTGCCACTGTTAATATCGTTTAACTTAAAATACTTACTACATATGAAATACTTTCATAAAGCTTTATTTCTAAATGTTCTACAATTGTAGAATGTTTTGTTTCTTTCTTATACGCGTAGTTTCACAGTGTGAAGTTATAAGACATGTTTTCTATCATATTATAATAACTGATCTCATCAAGCATGCGCGTGTATAGAGGTGACCTACCTTTTAAGTTCGCCTAATTTACTATCGACGTTGCAGTTGTTAAATTCAGTTAGTACCAGTAATCATAACAATTATATAAAATATTGCTGTGTTACACATGAAGCCATGCTAATCAATGTTTTTTAACCTTGCTAGCAGAATTGTACTTGCTTTTTACCATATTTGATGGAACTGTGACGTAATTTGTTTTGAATTTAAACTCAAAATCCCCTATTTTTAAGTTTAGAAGACAGTCTAATAACAATTTCAAACAGAAAATAATTATCCAACAGTATATTTATAAAATTCGAAGGTCATGGACATACATGTCTTTAGTTACCTCAGTCAAATAAAGTATGCTACTATATACAGACAGGGTTTCAGGGCATTTTCTGGCACAACTTTATCTATAGAAGAGATACTAACAATAAGTAATACACAAACAAATAACTAAAGCATTACCACTACCTCTTGTACTATCTACCTCATCATTGTGCAATTAAGAATGTTAGTTAAATAATAAAACTTTTTGAGCGTCGCCAAAAAGTGAATTTTCTCTAAATGATAAATGTTTATCTAAATGAGCTAAGGGTAATCTGAAATTATACATTTATATAAATGACTGCTAAAGGCTTGTCACGCTATTTAAATAATTTTGTTGTATATTAATTTGCAAAGAATGGAATTAATTCATACAATATACTAGAAAAAAGTCTTCAGAAAACTGTTACAGCCATATATATATATATATATATATATATATATATATATATATATATATATATATATATATATATATATATATATAAAACTCCAATCGACTGTTTAACAAAAATAATAAAAAACAGCAATTTTCAGCCATGTATTCTTTTTTAATTCAAAATTCTGCAATACAAATTGTAAAATGTATTCAAATATATGTTTTGTTTAGTAACAACATCTAGAACCAAGTTTCTAAATTTCCTCGACTCTACTACATTCTATTCAATACATCGATCATTATCATGAGGTCATCAGTCCTAACACTGGTTGGACGCTAACCTCCAGCTTCTCCTATCTTGTGCTAACCTACGCATTTCGATAATTGTGCTACAACCTACATCCCTTACTATTTGCGAGTAGTAGTCTAATCTAGGCCTACCTCTGCCTTTCTTCACTCCTATTTCTGCCTCCAAAATATCGCGGACTATTCCCCCATGTCTCAGCAAGTGGCCTACCATTCTATCTCTTCTCTTCTTTATGTTTTTCCCCATACTTCTTTTCTCGCCGACTTTGTCCAATACTTCTTCGTTTCTAACCCTATCAGTCCATGGTATTTTCATCATTCTTCGGTAACACCACATCTCAAAAGCTTCTAATTTCTTCCTACTTGCTTCCCCTACCGTCCAGGTTTCGCAACCGTATAGTGCCGTGCTCCATACATATGTTTTCAAAAATCTCTTCGTTGTTTCTACGTTTATTACCCCCGAGCATAAAAGTGCTTTCTTTTTGTTAAAAGCTACTCGACCCTGCGCTATTCTTTGTTTTATGTCTTTATCGCTTCTTCCATCCCAATTTATTTTACTTCCTAAATAAGTGAAGTCTTTAACTTCCTCCAATTTTTCATTATTAATTTGTACTTTCGTTTTTGCTCTGCTCTCGCGCCCTCTGCACACTAACACTTTTGTTTTGTTTTTATTCACCCTCATTCGTATTCCTCTGTCAACACTGCCTCCATTTCGTTCAATGCTGATTCTAATTCCTCCTTATTACATGCTAATACTGCTATATCATCCGCGAATCTCAACATCGATACTATTATAGTATTTAGGAAACTTTATTTTACTAACATTTTTGCTCAGTGTTCCACAACACGAATGTATTATTTTACTACTACTATTGATACTAAATGAATTATAGATCACAAAATATCTATCTAGATCACAAAATATAACTTTCTTCACATCTAGCAAATTAAAATCCAACCTATTGAATATGATTGACAGAAATATATTTTAAAAATGCTGAACCTCGTAGTATTTCATTAATCGATTCCTGGACAGCACATCGCAAGGTCAATTTTCAAAAGTACGTGGAAACAAGTACAACACATTTATTATACTAGCCTTAACCACAACAAATTTGAATGCATCTGTATTTGCCCGCAAATTTCGATACCAACGTTGTCTTCCTCAGTAAGATATGGAATTTCTTATTTGAATGCGAGCTGCTGAGGCTAACGTTAATAGGAATTAAGGAGAATATAATAAATGTGTTATATTTGTGAAAACCACAGAAACTGCGTCTAATCCAAGTAGCTTCCGTGCATTTTACTTACATAGAAACAAATTAGACAAATAGAATAACTGTATTACGCCACAAATAGTAGGAATGAATAAATTTGTATTTGCTGTCAATAGGCCTAATTATTGACAACAAAATAAGGAAAAATTTTGTTTTATTATTTTGATTTTTGTATTATATTTGGACATTTTCTGTTTTAATAATACCAATAATTTATTATATATGTATAGAGAATAGTATTGTGGAACTGCAGTATTTAATTTAACCCATAAATAATTAATTCACTCGATCCATAAGCAGCTTCTCTAAAATATAATTTTTTTTAGATAGTCGTGAATCAAAACTTGATTGATTTATCGAAGAAAGTCGACAAACCTATAGAGTTCATTTTTCCTATCAGGCTTTCATGTAGCTGCTCCTTATATATGTAGTAAATTTTCCATAATTCATTTTGAGTAATGTGACAAATCTTTAAATTTCAAGTGTATCAATACAGAATTTGTAGAACTGAACAGGTTGCCTACTTCAGACTATATTGCCATTCACAATAATCTGAAATAGGTGACCAAAAAATTCCCAATTTTTCGTTTAAATCGTATTCTTCTTTTGTTATTTTTTTAATTATAATCTGATCAAACGGGTAGTTTTCAGTTTTTTCCTGAAAATATAATAGTTTTGCCCTGGTAATGTAATTCGAAAACATCTCGTATGTTTTGTATACTAGATACGCCATTAAAAACAAACTTTTTATGTCACACATATTTTGTGTGGCTTTTTCTGTTTCACATAATTACGTCAATAAATTAACACAAAACTTAATATAAAATCAATTATTCCAGCTTGACAGTATAGTAATTTTACAAATTACTAATTCGACATTATATTGAAATAATATGTGAAAAATGAAATGGCTGCGCGTTTCCCAAAAATTCATTGAATCGGAAGGTATATTCATTTTTGTTTATATCGTATATTGTTTACAAGTACATTTAAAAATTTGTTAAAAAGCGTCAAATGTTCCAAAACATGTTGATTTCATTTAATATGAATTTAAACTTAATAGCAAACATGCATTATCACAAAATAAACTTTAAAACTGCCTAATTATATTTTTTACTATTATTGTTATCTACATGTTTGTTATCTATGTTGCTCTTCTATTCACCTACCTGAAATTCATTTACATCCTCGAAAAAATCCAAATAATTATTGCACAAAACACGTAACGATTCACGTCTACTGCACTTCCATTTACCGTACAACTGACGTCTCAGATAACAAAATATTCAGTCCCAAACCATCTGCAGGTTCTGCTACCGCGATTTAAACTACCTGACGTGTTTTAGTTTCTTTCTCGTCCATAATGTTGTATACTGTAGACGTTGGTGAGGTAGGAAAATTGTAGACGTGGTGGAAAAGGTGGTGGAACTCAAATCACAACATAACATCATTTGAATTTACTCGATTTATTTGAACGAAGGAAGTTAGTAAGGTTGAATATGAATATATTTGTATCACTTCGCTGCATATAGTAATAACCCGATAGCTTACGCAGTTCCGCAGGAACAACTTCGTTTAATCACCAGAGTGTTGGATATAGATAATAGTTGGGTTTGGATTAAAAGGGTGAAGTAAAACGTTAAAAACCTTGGTCTCTTAGAATTATATATGTGACATGGTCTCATTTCGCCCAGAATGACTTATTTGATCAGTCTTTTGAAGTGGGCATCATTCTATGAAATTTTTTATTATTTATTCTGTTACACTATGTCCACTATTAGAGGAAATAATCTTACCTTGTACGAAACACGGTATCCGGCTCGTTCGGAACCTACCTGCAAAGAAACATATTTTTATTTAATTAACAATTACACATATGTATGTAATTACTTCACAGGCAATATAATACCACCAATACAATTTACAATTTATTGTTTTGATTATTAGGCTTTTGTTTATTCATATATTGGTATTATGTCTAACTAAATTAAATTATTTTTTTACTTACAACAAAGTCAGTCATGGCTTTTTATTAACAAAGAAAGTCATTATATTTATTCTCCATGAAATTTTATACGCAATATACATAGATATGTATCGATACATATATTGTGTGTATTATTGTGTTCGACTGCTATTTTTTTTTTCAAAAACTATTTTGTATTTTAATTAAAACTAAAGTACTTAAATATTTAACTTACCTATTTAACTCCTTCCCTAATTCCAGTCGTCAGTACGAGTTTCCATCACACACAAATCACAAAATATATTCATAAAATTGTTTATGACCACCCATTATATATTTATTTACATTGCACATATTTTCGATTTGATTAACACAACTTCAATCGAATTAAGCAAAAAAAATCACTACTGCACTTCACTCTCATCTTCACCAAGTCTCATCTTTTTACGAGTATTTAATAAAGCGCCCAGCAAATATTAATTGTAACGCCCGTTTATAACGTAAGCCCCACGGCAACCGATAACAGTTTATTAAGATCTCCCGCCATCCCTTTTTCTTATAAGGGATGAAAAAGGTATCACCTCATATACTTTTTATTTTATATATGGAAAAAACTGAACCGTAAGATTTGCCGGACGTTTTATTGAATAGTCGTTCAATAGGTTCAATAATTAAATAGGCGTGAAGATGAGAGTAAGTGCAGTAGTGATTTTTCTTTGTTCAATTTGATAGATGTGTTTTAATTACATCGAAGAATGTGCAGTGTAAGTATATAGTGAATGTGCATAAACAATGTTCTGGACATATTTTGTGATTTGTGTGAAATGAAAACTCTTCTAGACGACTGAAATTAGGGAAGGAGTTAAATTGGTAAGTTAAGTACTTAAATACTTTAGTTCTAATTAAAATAGAAAATAGTTTTTGAAGAAAAAAATAGCAGTCGAACGGGATTATTCTTCTTAAAATTGGGGATAATACAATTATCGATACATACAGGGTGTTCGCAAATTTAACCGACAACGATTGCCGTGATTTAATCGACAACGATATTCACGATGAAAAATAAATACGATCTACGATAAAAAAAATTAATAAAAAATTTTAGTTTCTGAGTTATAGGCTTTCAAAGTTGTCCAAAAAAGAAATTTATTTAATTAATAACTCCACAACCCATTTACCCATCGGGTTGAAATTTGGAACGGCAATTTGGAGTAGTAAGGCTTATCATTTCTCAATATATTAATCAAACCGATATATTGGATGACAGTTTTCTCGACATACCTCCCTCTTTTACTGGTCAGAACTTTTACCGTAGTCATATTGTATTTAAACAGATACATGTAGTGAAAAGGCAGTATTCTACAGAAAAAATGTCTCTTGCAAAAATCGCCTACAGATAACCATTTTTAAACAGATACTACAAATAAAAGTTCTGACCACTAAAAGAGAGAGGTACGCGGAGAAAACTACCACCTAGTATATCGGTTTAACTGATATTTTGAAAAATGATAGGCATTACTGGTCAAAATTATTGTTATAATATAAAATTTCAACTGGTCGGTAAAGGAGTTTTTAAATAAATACAAAATTTTTAGGACTTAACTTTGAAAGCCTATAACAAAGAAACAAAAATTTTTTTATTAAATTACAGTCAAGCGTAGTCGGTGTAACTTGCGGACACCTTGTATATTGCATACAAAATTTCGTGGTGAATAAATACAATGACTTCTTTTTGTTAATAAAAAGTTATGACTGACTTTTTTCTAAGTTTAAAAATACTTTGATGTAGTTAGAGACATAATACCAATATACGAAAAACAAAAGTCAAGGATCAAAACAAGAAATTGTATTGGTAGTATTATATTGTCTATAATTCATGACTTACTTTGTTGTAAGTAAAAAAAATACTTTGAGTTAGTTAGATATACATAATATTATATTGTCTATGAAGTAATTACATACAGATATACAATTGTTAATTAAGTAAAAATATATTTCTTTCCTGGTAGGTTCTGAACAAGCTGGACACCGTTTTTAATGCAAGGTAAGATTTTCTCCTACAATATCTAGTATAAATTTATATAAATAGTAACAGAATAAATGATAAACAATCTTACAGAAAATTACTATAGATGCAGTAATCGATATACTTTTTGTTAACTAAGTTAGTATATGCAGGGTATGAATATCTATGTAAGAAAAACTAATATTTAAAGGCCATCAACGTAAGATTGTACTAATCTCAATAAGAAAATTTTCTGCAGTTTCCTATACATATGTGAGTATTAATATAACCAATCTATCTAGTTTTAGTCTAATTTGACATATTGCAACCGATAGTGTTGTTTCTATAAATCAATTAAATGCTATAAAAGGCATATACAATAGCTAAGGTTATCATAAACTTTCATAGCCACAGGTATATTATAATAGAATAAAATCAAATTTAATGTAGTATTTTGGTTAGGGAAGTTATTTATTGTTGATCTCCTGAAATAGGTAAAAAAGACGAAGGTGATAACAATAGTCTGCAAGGGTCTGTTAGGTTGGATAATATCACTTTGCAGTCTCGCAAATAATAATCTTAACTCTTGATTAACAACAATAGTAGTAATGTTATCCCGTTTGATTTTGATAAAAAAAAAACGTCAAATAATTTAACGACCATTTTTTGAAAGGGTTGAAAAAGATTTTAGGTGATTACAGGAGGTGTACAAGACACCGTTGCTTCTTTTAATTATGGGGCAATTCCTGTTATACAAGAACATAATTTGAATGGAATGGTCGACAAGATCGAAATATATTGTTGGAAAATAATGTAATATATTTAGGTCTAACTACCTCATTATATTCAAAATTTCTTTAAGCATTGGTGTCGGCGTAAGAACGTCGACGAATTTTATACTTACAATGTGTAATTTTAAAATAGAATGGTGATAAACAAATTAAATAGTATTTTGTAACTACAATTTTTTAAAGAAAATCACCAATATTGACTTAAAATAATATGCTAATAACTAGCAACTTGCATATCATAAGGTCTGTAATATAAAATGGTTTTTAGTGTATAGCCGCTTTGAATATTGTGGACTATTAATTGCAAGTCCATTAAATATTTGTTGAAGCTCGTTCTAGAACATCATCAAAGTGGTGGAATATAATTTAAAAAATATTTACTACGTTTATATTCTGATGTTCATCTCCATAAATTTCGGTGCCGTTAGTGACTATCAGGGATCACGTTTCCATCAGGACATAAACAAGATCAAAGAACTTTATGAATATTTTTGAGATGCAACTCGGATAGGATATAATAATCATATATATTTATCACTTTAGCTGTTACAAACAGATGTGGTCTTTAAAATAAAAATCATACAATAAAGCACATTACATATATACATGCAATAAATAGATTAGATTAAATAAAATACGTTTTTTAACCGATATTAGTAATGCGAATGTCGACTCTTGGCAATTTTAAATGTTGACTCGTGGTTATAATAGCAAGGTATATATTACTTTTCCGCGCCCCACTATATGCAGGAAAGTAATGTAATCGTGTAAAGAAAAATTGAAAAAATAAAATTTTTTTTGGGCTTATTTTTCGTTTTTCAGCCTAAAAACAAAAATGGTTTTAAAAAATTTTTTGCTGTGTGGGTGTTGTTGTCGGCATTTATTCTTGTTAGCACTATAACTCAACTAAATCGTGTCGGATCGATCGGTTTTTGACTAATTCTGATTGGGGACGTCTCCCAGACGATACATATTGATTTTGAAGTTGATAGAACACACTCAACCATGTGCATGGGTCATGAGAAAGTACAATGGTGGACTATTTCAGAATTTTTTTTTGTTAGCACTATCACTCAATTAAATCGTGTCGGATCGATCGGGTTTTGACTGATTGTGATTGGGGACGTTTCCCAGACGACACCTACTGATTTTGAAGTTAATGGAACACACTCTACCATGTACATGGGTCATGAGAAAGTACAATGATGGACTACTTGAGAAATTTTTTTTGTTAGCACGATCACTCAATTAAATCGTGTCGGATTGATCGGGTTTCAACTGATTCTGATTAGGGACGTCTACCAGACGACATTTACCGATTTTGGGGTGGATAGGACACACCCCACCCTGTCCATGGGTCATGAGAAAGCACAATGGTGGACTATTTGAAAAAAATAGAACTGTCGCATAAAACACATATTCTGCATTTATGTGTTGGTTTATTTTTTCTCGGCCACTCAATTTCGAGATAGAGATGTTCTACGTGCGGAAAAGTCCGTTTTAAAACTATTTATTTTTTTATGTTTTATTTGACACCGACTTCAAAATTATATAAAACAGTTAATAATAGTGAATAAAAACAAAACAAAAGTGTTAGTGTGTAGAGGGCGCGAGAGCAGAGCAAAAGCGAAAGTACAAATTAATAATGAAAGATTGGAGGAAGTTAAAGACTTTACTTATTTAAGAAGTAAAATAAATTGGGATGGAAGAAGCGATAAAGATATAAAACAAAGAATAGCGCAGGGTCGAATAGCTTTTAACAAAAAGAAAGCACTTTTATGCTCGGGGGTAATAAACTTAGAAACAAGGAAGAGATTTTTGAAAACGTATGTATGGAGTACGGCACTATACGGTTGCGAAACCTGGACGATAGGGGAAGCAAGTAGGAAGAAATTAGAAGCTTTTGAGATGTGGTGTTACCGATGAATGATGAAAATACCGTGGACTGATAGGGTTAGAAACGAAGAAGTATTGGAGAAAGTCGGCGAGAAAAGAAGTATGTGGAAAAACATAACGAAGAGAAAAGATAGAATGGTAGGTCACTTGCTGAGACATGGGGGAATAGTCCGCGATATTTTGGAGGCAAAAATAGGAGTGAAGAAAGGCAGAGATAGGCCTAGATTAGACTACTGCCCGCAAATAGTAAGGGATGTAGATTGTAGCACAATTAGCGAAATGCGTAGGTTAGCACAAGATAGGAAAAGCTGGAGGTTAGCGTCCAACCAGTCTTAGGACTGATGACCTCATGATGATGATGAGTTAATAATAATTACATAATAAACCATTTCTTAATTACATTAAACGGAACAACAAATAAGTATTAAATTGTTTCAGAAGACATTTATTTCTTGCTTTTTAATTTTTACTCGTTTTTACGTCGGTTTTTTTAAACTTATTATTAGTTTAAAGGGCTATTTACTGAGTAAAAACATATTATTATATATTTTTATATCTGAATAATACGGTGAGTTTTCATTAAGAGTACTGTTGTGTCGAGAAATATTTAGCATTTTATCATGACGTGTACCATTTTGATGTTGCTACTAGTGTTCAAATAATAGTCATTGGTTATAAGTTTTTCCAAATTGTGTCTAATAAATTTTCCGATATTATACATGTATATATATACATAGTAGAGTTAAAAGTTTGTTTTCGATTAAATAATTTCTACACGTTTTTCGAAGATGTATATTAGAAATGACCCTCATTAACCACTTTCGAAAAATGAAAGTACCATTTATTGAGATGGCTCTACTCCGTAATATTATGGCATATGCACGTATTAAATCATAGTATGAATTCAATGAAAAAATGGGATCAAAGGTTTGTTTTAAAATATTCAGAGCAAAACAGGCACTATTCAGCTTGATACATTCGTTATTTATCTGACAATCCCAGGCAAGTTTATGATCAACGCCCTTCCGCGTCTCTAGTAATTAGATATTTTTGAATTATGTTGTACATTAACTGCTATTATGTTTCTTTTAGAAAAGTGCATACATTCTGTTTTGTCTATGTTTGGAATTAATCGTTTTTTCTTCTACACCAAACGGCCAACTGTGCCATAATTTCCGAGATTGAGTGCTGAAGCTCTGCAGGGTTTAATGCGGACACTACTACAGATGTATCATCTGCGTACATTGTCAATTTTTCTGCCAGATGAGATTCATATAAAATATCATATATGTTCATATATATTCATTGACAAAATTAATGGCCCAAGGAAGTGATTGAATTTGTTGACAGTTATAATATTGGCACATCATATGGCAATATATAATAAAACGGGTAGATTGTGGATAAATAAATAGTTAAGCTAGAACAGAGAAAGTTGGAGAGAATAAAAAACAAAATAAAAAGACGAGATAAGAATATAGAACGAGACAAAAGCTACTACTGTTCAAATAAATATTTTTTTCTAAATTGCTTTAAAACTAAAGACAAGAACGAAACCAGCTATTACTTGGAAATATGTTTATACACTCAACTATTACATACGAAAATCATCTCTTGAATATACGATGCTGGGGCACAGTAACAAGGTGTTTTATGGTGTTGTGAAAATGATTACTAGCATAAATAAATGAAAAATTGCACTAGATCTTCCAATAAATTATGTTAAAGAATCCTTATCAAACCTCGCTGAATACTAATTGCGAAGGTTTGGGTTTTAAATCGTTTTAAAGACATTATTTCTTTCTTGTAATTATAATTAATTGTGGTGGAGAAATTATTTTAAAATATTAATATATTTACATGCGATTAACTCGAAAACGGTGAATCTTAGACAAAAATTACACAGTATAAAAATAAATGTGATTAGGACCAGTGGCGTAGAAACTCAGATAAAAAAAAGTGAAAAATATTACCCTGAAAAATATTAGTGTTCCACAAGATATTTTGCATTACCAAATATATATTTTTTTACTTCAATACTCTTGTAACTCCAATACGTATTTTTAACTCCAATACCCATCTCAAAAACGATGCATTTTAAGAGCGATATATATGGTGAAAAATAATATTCTTTTTTAATGCTTTATCCTTTCCTGGAGTATTTTTCATGGAAACTGGATCATCCTGTCTATAAATAAACAGTTTTAAAACCATAAAATGGACTTTTCCGCACGTAGAATATCTCTATCTCGAAATTGAGTGGCCGAGAAAAAATAAACCAACACATAAATGCAAAATATGTGTTTTATGCTACAGTTATACTTTTTTCAAATAGTCCACCATCGTGCTTTCTCATGACCCATGGACAGGGTGGGGTGTATCCTATCCAGCTCAAAATCAATAGATATCGTCTGGTAGACGTCCCTAATCAGAATCAGTCGAAACCCGATCAATACGAGACGATTTAATTGACTGATCGTGCTAACAAAAAAGAAAATCTCAAATAGTCCATCATAGTGCTTTCTCATGACCCATGAACATGGTAGAGTGTACACACACACACACACACACACACACACACACACACACACACACACACACACACACACACACACACACACACACACACACACACACACACACACACACACACACACACACACACACACACACACACACACACACACACACACACACACACACACACACACACACACACACACACACACACACACACACACACACACACACACACACACACACACACACACACACACACACACACACACACACACACACACACACACACACACACACACACACACACACACACACACACACACACACACACACACACACACACACACACACACACACACACACACACACACACACACACACACACACACACACACACACACACACACACACACACACACACACACACACACACACACACACACACACACACACACACACACACACACACACACACACACACACACACACACACACACACACACACACACACACACACACACACACACACACACACACACACACACACACACACACACACACACACACACACACACACACACACACACACACACACACACACACACACACACACACACACACACACACACACACACACACACACACACACACACACACACACACACACACACACACACACACACACACACACACACACACACACACACACACACACACACACACACACACACACACACACACACACACACACACACACACACACACACACACACACACACACACACACACACACACACACACACACACACACACACACACACACACACACACACACACACACACACACACACACACACACACACACACACACACACACACACACACACACACACACACACACACACACACACACACACACACACACACACACACACACACACACACACACACACACACACACACACACACACACACACACACACACACACACACACACACACACACACACACACACACACACACACACACACACACACACACACACACACACACACACACACACACACACACACACACACACACACACACACACACACACACACACACACACACACACACACACACACACACACACACACACACACACACACACACACACACACACACACACACACACACACACACACACACACACACACACACACACACACACACACACACACACACACACACACACACACACACACACACACACACACACACACACACACACACACACACACACACACACACACACACACACACACACACACACACACACACACACACACACACACACACACACACACACACACACACACACACACACACACACACACACACACACACACACACACACACACACACACACACACACACACACACACACACACACACACACACACACACACACACACACACACACACACACACACAATTTTTTTAAAGGGTAAAAATAACTACATCGCAAATAACATTGCAAACATCGTTAGTTAGATAATTCCATGTAATTTTTAAAATCTGCAATTTTAATAATAATTATTAGGAAATGTTTTTTTAACCAGTGAAATATTACCTTTGTATACATCAAGGTAAAGTACTCGCTGCTGTTTATTTATAGCGTCAATGTGTCATGGCATACTCTGTACTATGTACGGTTTCATCTTATAACCTTGACAAAAATTGTTATGCGTGGTAACAATCATGGGTATTTACTATTTATACCGTGTTCTCGCAAAATATTTTGACGTACCATAATCTTAATACCTCATATTTTATGGTTCGATCGTTGCGTTTGGATAAAGAACTTGACTAAGAAATGCATTTGGTATACATGAGCGCCCGTAGAAATATTTCAAGGGGAAAAGAGGAAGACAAAATTTAGAACTGTTTGCATAATTAAAGTACACCAAATTAAAAAGAAATTATAAGAAGAGATATACAGGATCTTTTACTAGGGACGCTCGAAATTTGTTGGGTTATAGCGGCCATGTTGTTGAAGAGACATTTATCAAATTTATTGTAAATTGTTCAGTAGTGTATGGCAAATCACCGTAGAAGGTTATGACGTTCAAAAATGTGTGCAGATCAACAAATTTTGTTTTCAAAATCAGTGCCTCGTTTGAGAAACGTTCAAGCGCATTACGTGATTTTTATCCTCGCCACAACCGTCCGTCGAATTGACTATTCGACGTTTGGTGGCCAAATTTGAATCAACCGGTTTGATAAATTGTCAGCCAACACCCGTACGTAACCGAAACGCAAGGTCTGCTGAAAACATGGCTGCTGTGCGTGAGAGTGTACGGGAAAACCAGAGGCGGTTAATTTCTCTTCGCTTACAAGAACTTGGCCTTTCTGCGACTTCAACTTGGAGAATTTTGCATCGGGATTTGGGTTTGCACCCGTATAAAATCCAACTGACCCAAGAACTTAAGGTAAAAGACCAAAGACAATGTGTGTGTTCGCTGATTGGGCTCTAGAGCAGTTGGAAGTTGACTCAGATTTCGCCAAAAAAATCATCTTTACCGACGAGACCCATTTTTGCATGAATGGATATTTGAAGAAGCAATTCGGATTTGGGACGATACCAATCCACACGAGATACACCAGCATCAAATGCATCCCGGGAAAGTCACTGTATGGTGCGAATTTTGGTCTGGCGGAATCATCGTTCAGTACTTCTTCCAAAACGAAACTGACGTTGCGATAACCGTGAACGGCGAGCGCTACAGATCGATTATAAGCAACTTGTGATTCCAACAGGACGGCGCTACGTGCCATATAGCGCATGCCACGGTGGACATTCTGCACGAGCAATTTGAGGCCATCGTTATCTCGCGCAGCGGCGACGTGAACTGGCCACCGAGATCGTGCGATTTGACAAAGGAAGAAGTCTAATTCTTCCTTTGGGGCTACCTTAAATCGCAGGTGTATACGAATAAACCGCAAACAATCGATGCCCTCAAAGTCAACATAACGAACGCCATCCAGCAAATTTATCCAGATTTATGCGACAAAGTCATCGAAAATTGGACCCCCGAATATGCGCCAATAAAGTCGCGACGGAAATTTGAACAAGGTTATATTCAATACTTAATGCCAAAAAATGTTCCTTCAGATAAAAAAGAAACTCCTTATTGAAGCGTTCTTATTGAAATATTTTATGACGAAAGAATTTAAATACACGTGGAAAAGGAGCGTGAATTAGTGTACTACGTTTGCATATACAGTGCTATTCAAAAGTCCCCTCCCCCCCTCTTATCTTTGGAACGATTATACATAAACTAGTGAAATTTGGTAACTGAATATTAAGGGTTGTAAACTTCCCTACTAGTGATGATAGATGACGTATGCGTCAAAGATGACGTCACAAGGTCATTGTGACCAATAATTTTAAATGGAACCCTATGGCAAGCGACACCTCTTTTAAAAGGTATCGAAAAAACCTATTCAATGATACTAATATTGTGTCTGTTTACGGCAGTTTTGACAACTGCCTTTCAAAAACCGTAAAGCTGTGATGAATTAAATCAGTTAATAATAAAATTTAAAATTCAAGCTCCGCCACTGGATAGTTGGATAGTAAATAATCTGACGTTTTTGCAAGTCTCCCCAATTTGATGTTTTTTTAGCTGTCAAATTTTTTATATATTTAATAATTTGTGTATTGTTGATCGAACGTTTAACTGTTTTAGTACCTTGTGGTAATTTTAAAATATTTGTACATTCAATAATTTGTTAAACTGTTGTGATCTGAACGTTTAAGTGCTTCAAGAAGAGAAATGGTACGTGTTTTAGGTGATAAAGTAGCAGAGATTCTAATACTTGGTGAAACTGGAGAAAATATTCATGCAACAGAACGCATTTTTAATGAAAGGTTTCCCGATCGCCCAGTTTCGAGGTCTTATTTGAGAGAGCTTCTTCGTAAGTTTAAAACAACGGGTAGTATTAATGATGCAAAACGATCTGGCAGACCACAAATTTCTGATGAGAAAAAAATTGATATACTGGCAGAAGTAATAGTAAATCCTACTTCTTCAACAACTGAAGTTGCATCAACCTGTGAAGTCAGTCAAAGTACAGTTCACGGAGTGTTGAAAAAAAAACAAATTTCACCCATACAATTAAAAATGGTTCATCAACTCTCAGACGACGATCCAGACCGAAGACTGCAATTTTGTGAAAATATGGAGACTAAAATTAACCAACAGCCAGACTATGTCAAAACAATTTGTTTTAGTGACGAAAGTACTTTCTATCTAAATGGAAATGTAAATACACAAAACGTGAGATATTGGAGTGACGCAAATCCTCACATGTTTCGTGAAACACATACTCAGTATCCCGAGAAGGTCAATGTTTGGGCAGGTATACTGGGAAACCACATCGTTGGGCCTGTTTTTTTAAATACCAACTTAACCGGTGAGGTGTATCTGCAGATGTTGCAAAATGCAATAGAACCGTTAATCCTTGAAATTTTGGAAGATAATCAAGATGAATTCGACATTTTGGAAATAACATTCCAACAGGATGGTGCTCCTTCACACTATTACGGTGCAGTAAGACGGTATTTGGATGAAGAATATCCTGGTAGAGGGATTGGACGACGAGGTTCAATGGAATGGCCGCCTCGATCACCGGACCTCACACCTTTAGATTTTTTTCTGTGGGGGTATCTTAAATCGAAGGTTTACGCCACTCAGCCTGACAATATTGATGTTTTAAAACTTCGTATTGTTACAGAATATAGGGCTATTTCCGCAGACACATTTGAAAAAGTACGAGAAGAGTTTCGCAATAGGATGTTTTACTGTCAGGAAGTAGATGGAGCTCACTTCGAACAATTACTATAAGTAGGTACTAATTCTTGAATCTGTAATTAAAATTATTATCCAAGTTTACTGATTACTGATTTAATCCATCAAAACTACCATAAATACAAACAATATTAGTATCATTGAATACGTTTTTTCGATACCTTTTAAAAGAGATGTCGCTTGCCATAGGGTTCTATTTAAAATTATTGGTCACAATCACCTTGTGACGTCATCTTTGACGCATACGTCATCTATCATCACTAGTAGGGAAGTTTACAACCCTTAATATTCAGTTACCAAATTTCATTAGTTTATGTATAATCGTTAAAAAGATAAGAGGGGGGGAGGGGAGTTTTGAATAGCACTGTAGATTAACCTACGCATAATCGCTAGAAGAGAAATTTCACTTCAGTTCTAAATTCTGAGGTTAACTTTATGAAATCGACAAGGTGTAGTTTTTTATTATATTAAATGAAGTATAAGTTCTTAACATTTACTCAATATTTACAAAATTTAATATGGGTAAATCTCGTTTACAGTGGTTTTGCGACGATTAATTACAATTAATACATGTTTCTATTCTACTGGCATGGCGCACCGAAACGTAAGAACCATATCAGGGTAACGCCAATGACGCGTGATATTTCGTTAAGTTACTGACTTTACTAGGATACTTTTCGCTTTCGCTAATATTAACGGTTACAAAAGTTGATTTTTTGTTTTATGTATTAACTTGGAGATTTAATAATGGCAATATTAAGAATTAATTAAGGCCAATTTAACCAATTTCACTTTTCGCTTTTCGGCCTAGAAACTAAAAAAAAATGGTTTTAAAACCATTTTGTGTGTGTGTGTGTGTGTGTGTGTGTGTGTGTGTGTGTGCGTGTGCGTGTGCGTGTGCGTGTGCGTGTGCGTGTGCGTGTGCGTGTGCGTGTGCGTGTGCGTGTGCGTGTGCGTGTGCGTGTGTGTGTGTGTGGGTTTGACATATTATGATTGGGGACGTCTCCCAGACGACACCTATTGATTTTGAGGTGGATAGGACACATCCCACCCTGTCCATGGGTCATGAGAAAGCACGATGGTGGACTATTTGAGAAACTTTTTTTGTTAGCACGATAACTCAACTAAATCGTATCGGATCGATCGGGTTTTGACTGATTCTGATCGGGGACGTCTCCCAGACGACACCTATTGATTTTGAGTTAGACAGGACACACCCCACCCTGTCCATGAGTCATAAGAAAGCACGATGGTGGACTATTTGAGAAACTTTTTTTGTTAGCACGATCACTCAATTAAATCGTGTCAGATCGATCGGGTATCGACTGATTCTGATTAGAAACGTCTACCAAAGGACATCTTTGAATTTGAGGTGGATAGGACACACCCCACCCTAACCATGGGTTATGAGACAGCACGATGGTGGACTATTTGAAAAAAGTAAAACTGTCGCATAAAACACTATTCTGTATTTATGTGTTGGTTTATTTTTTCTCGGCGACTCAATTTCGAGATAGAGATGTTCTACGTGCGGAAAAGTCCGTTTTAGGGTTTTAAAACTGTTTATTTTGATTGTTTTTTGGATCTGGGCCATATTTTGTCCATAGTTATACTACCATTCAACGAGAAAAAAATATTTTATTTTCATTAATTTAAAAAAAAAGCATATTAAAACTTCAAGTTTTCAGATCTTGAATTTAAAATATTGTACCATTAGCAATTTTTGATTAGTTATAAGAAAACTATAGGAAAAATATCAAAATTTTTGCTCGCCTTTCAAAAGGTCCACGGACCTCAGTAAATGTTTTTCAGTGATTTATCGTTTTTGCGATTTCAGAATGAATTTTCATTTGTTATTCATGTTTTAAGGTTGAAAATGTCTTTTAACAATCATTCATATTTTTTATCAAAAAATGTTAATTAGTCATCATCATCATGAGGTCATCAGTCCTAAGACTGGTTGGACGCTAACCTCCAGCTTCTCCTATCTTGTGCTAACCTACGCATTTCGCTAATTGTGCTGCAACCTACATCCCTTACTATTTGTGAGCAGTAGTCTAATCTAGGCCTACCTCTGCCTTTCTTCACTCCTATTTCTGCCTCCAAAATATCGCGGACTATTCCCCCATGTCTCAGCAAGTAGCCTACCATTCTATCTCTTCTCTTCTTTATGTTTATCCACATACTTCTTTTCTCGCCGACTTTCTCTAATACTTCTTCGTTTCTAACCCTATCAGTCCACGGTATTTTCATCATTCTTCGGTAACGCCACATCTCAAAAGCTTCTAATTTCTTCCTACTTGCTTCCCCTGCCGTCGAGGTTTCGCAACCGTATAGCGCCGTGCTCCATACATACGTTTTCAAAAATCTCTTCCTTGTCTCTAAGTTTATTACCCCCGAGCATAAAAGTGCTTTCTTTTTGTTAAAAGCTATTCGACCCTGCGCTATTCTTTGTTTTATATCTTTATCGCTTCTTCCATTCCAATTTATTTTACTTCCTAAATAAGTGAAGTCTTTAACTTCCTCCAATCTTTCATTATTAATTTGTACTTTCGTTTTTGCTCTGCTCTCGCGCCCTCTGCACACTAACACTTTAGTTTTGTTTTTATTCACCCTCATTCCGTATTCCTCTGTCAACACTGCCTTCATTTCGTTCAATGCTGATTCTAATTCCTCCTTACTAGATGCTAATACTGTTATATCATCCGCAAAACTCAGCATTTTTAGTTTCTGTCCCTGTACTTTAATCCCGAAATCCACTCTATCTTTTACCACATTAATCGCCTCTTCGATGTACAGATTAAAAATTAGTGGTGATAGCGTACATCCTTGTCTTACTCCTTTCCTAATACCTACTTCCCTTTTTTCCCCTTCTACTTCTGTAACAGTTTGCTCTTTGTATAGATTGTGTACTACTCTCCTATCTCTATACTTCATTCCCGCGCTCTTTAGTATCTCGAACATTTTTTCCCATCTTACGTTATCAAAAGCTTTTTCTAAATCTACAAATCCTATATAAGCGTTCTTTCCTTTTTCTATTGTTTTCTCTAACATTACCATCGCAGCGCCAGAATAGCTTCGCGAATTCCCCTATTTCGCCTAAACCCGAATTGGTCTTCTCCTAGTATTTCCTCCGCTCTATTTTCCATCCTCTTCTGCACTATTCTAGTTAAGATTTTTGACGCATGGGAAGTTAGGCTAATCGTTCTAAAGTTCTCGCATTTGTCGGCTCCTCTCTTTTTCGGTATAGTAACGATAATGTTCCTCTTATAATCCTCCGGCATCTCGCCCGTTTCATATATGTATTTTACCAGTTCAAACATCCTATTTACTACTTTCTGTCCCGCACATTTCAAAATTTCCGCCTGTATTTTATCTACACCCGGCGCTCTATTATTCTTTAGCCCCCTTAGTGCTATTTCAAATTCCTCTCTCAATATAGGTTTTCCCACATCTTCCCTATCGATGCTAGATTCTTCCTCTAATATCTCTCCTAATTCCTGACCCTCGTATAAATTTCCTAAGTACTGCTTCCATCTATTCGCTTTTTCCTCTCTTCCGATCAGTATGTCCCCCGATTGACTCCTAACGTTTCTACTTATTGTTCCTATATCCCTGAAGTTCCTCTTAATTATTTTGTAAGCCTCATCGGTCTTACCTGCTTGCAACTTATCTTCTACTTCTTTGCATTTATCCTCTATCCATTGTTCTTTCGCTTTTCTACATTTTCTAATGATTTCTTACTTTATTGACTTATAAGTTTTCAGTCCTTCTTCGTCTCGTCTGTTTTTGTAGCCTCGTCTCTTTTGCATTAAGTTTAAGATTTCGTCCGTTATCCAGGGCTTCCTAGCTTCCCTTTTATCGTGTCCTAAAACGTCCGTAGCCGCGGAAGCTAGGCTATTCTTGATACCCTCCCACTCAGTTTCTGCGTTCTTGATTTCGTCCTTACTCGTTTTATTTATTAATTGATCTGTTTTCTCCTGGAACTTATCTTTCATATTCTGATCCCTCAATATGTCTACATTTATACGTTTCTTATCCTTCCGGGTTTTCAGATTTTTGAACTTTAATCTAGCTTTCATGACTATCAAGTTGTGGTCGCTGTCTACATCTGCTCCTGGATAACTCTTACAGTCTTTTACTTGATTTCTAAATCTCTTCCTAACCAGAATGTAGTCTATCTGATACCTGTCTATCCCTCCTGGCATTTTCCATGTGTACCGCCTCCTAACGTGATTCTTGAACAATGTGTTCGCGACTACCATCTTGTGCTTCTCACAGAATTCTATCAGTATTGACATTGGATAAAATTTATTGACATTGGATAAAAAAAAATTCGGTCCGAGAATATTTCTGAAAAAGAGGTAAAGAATTGCGTATTTATGGATATTCGCTTAACTTGACATAGCTTTGCGAATAGTGGATAGATTAAGGATGTTGACTGTTTCTTTTCAATCTCAAAGTATCCTAAAGCAACCCTAAATATTTCAAAGCGCTGAAAGTTTTTTTCATTGTGTTCGGAATGATTTAATTTGTCCTCTTTACTAAAAATCAATTTAAGGATGCATTTTCATTTTTTATTCATGTTTTGAGGTTGGAAATATTTTTTAGCAACAACCCATATTTCTTTATAAAAGAATGTTAATTATTGCAAGAAAAAAATATGTTTTTTTCAAAAGGAAAGTTACACCTGACTTTTTTGCTTTGAACGACGATAACTCAGCAGAAAATGATCGTACATCGCTCTAATTTGAATATTTTAGATCGCTAAAATTAATGAGGATAAAGTTATCGAAAAAAAACTTTATGATGAAATCACTGAAAAAAATTCCGTGGACCTTTTGAAAGGCAAGCCAAAATTTAGATTTTTTATTCCGAGGATTTTCTTATGATTACACAAAAACTTCTGTTGGTAAAACATTTTTGAACTCAAGATCTAAAAACTAGAAAGAAACTTGGGGCTTTTTAAAAACTGTTTTTAAAAAGCCCCAACTGCGACTATTTTTCTCCAAATTACAGCCCTTTGAAAATCGCCTGAAAATTTAGGATTTTTTATCCCTTAATTTTTGTGCCTAGTGTATTATCAAACAATCAAACTTTTGTTAAAATGGCATAATTCTTTATTGAGTTACCACTTGCAATTCCATTTCCTCATTACAACCCATACATCTAATCTCATACTATGCCGATATATGATAAATTAGGTTTACATCTTCATTAAATTCCTAAATTAAATTATATTTATTAAATTTCTAATATTTATTAAATTCCTAAAACGATTTAAATATAAATATTTAATCTCGCTCGCGGCAACTATCTCTTACGTGAATAAAACTCTCATTTCCTTGCTGCACTCACTTGCTTATTACTCGCAGTTTTACATTTTGCTTTCCTATTGGTTTATTTTTATTAAGTCCTTTTCTACGAGACAACTTCATCAGACCGAATCTCGAAATTAACGGGTTTAGCTTTTTGCTAATCTAATGATTAGTGACTACTAATGAGTGATTAGCGTATATTTATTTAAATTTAATCTTAATAATTAATTAATCAAATTAAAATTAAATTTAAATTAACCATCTATTAAAATGCTTAATTTTCTTAAGTTATATATATATATATATATATATATATATATATATATATATATATAATATGATATATATATATACAGATATACAGAGATATATATATATATATATATATATATATATATATATATATATGTATATATATATATATATATATATATATATATATATATATATATATATATATATATATATATATATATATATATATATATATATATATATATATATATATATATATATATATATATATATATATCTTTTCTGGGTCATTGACGTTCATTTTAAAAGATTTTTTCCACACAGTATACACAGAATTAAATAATAATTTTTATTTCCTATTTACATTAAGTTCAAGATTTTCTGTGAGACATGCAAATAGAACTTTCTATAGGGTGCGCCATCTTTTATGTCGGTATGTAAACATTGAATAACTTTGACAGTTGTCAACCGATTGACTTGAGTAGACAAGTTTTAGAAACGACAATTCAGTACAATTTTAACCATGTATCGCTTCACACCGAAACAACGCGCTGAAATAGTGACGCTTTACATTGAAAGTAGACGTTCAGTAGTGTTAACTCAACGTGCATATCGTCGAAAATATCGTGGCAAACAGACACCGTCTGACAACACTATTCGTCGTTTGGTGTCAAATTTTGTTGAGCACGGAACAGTGGGAGATCGTCTACATGTCGCTCATCAATGACCAAGATGTTCCAGTGACTGGTGGAAGCGGTAAGAGAGAGTGTTGCCCAGGACCCAAATCTGTCGTATTGCCACCGCGCTCAGCATTTTGACGTCAGTGGAACCACTATGCGGCGCATTTTGAAGGATGATTTGCATTTGTTTCCGTATAGAGTGCAATTAACCCAAAGAATTTTGCCGACAGACTGTCCACGTCGCTTGGAATACGGCGAAACAGTTGCTCGAATTATTGACACTGAACCTGATTTTTGGAAGCAAATTTTGATGAATGACGAGGCCCTTTCACACTCTCTGAAATCTCAGAAATGTAGAAGAATATATATGGTAGGTTTCCATCTACCATATATAGAAAATATACTGTCGTCTTTGTGAAGTTGCTATTCCATGTTTAAAATTGCCATAAAATGGCTACATTCTCATTAGCAAATATTAAAATCTGATACCAGTTCCAAAAAGGAAACTGTAGTGGTTACAAGTGGAGGAAATCCAAGATTTTCTTGAGAAATGAGGTATAATGGAACTCCTAATATTTAGTATTTGCATTGCATGATGATGTAAAGATTTAATTGATATTAACAAAATGTTATACGGGATTTAGGGAGAACACTGTTGGTAACCATTCAACAATGAAAAACAATAGTAAATCAGCAGTTTCATTAAACGATGTCTTGCTTTTTATCATGAAACCAGGGGTTTTATATTCATCAAGAACTGCATGGTTAATATTCTCAGAGAAAGATAGTTTATCATCAAAGTACACACCAAGATCCTTAATATTTTCGAAACGTGTTAAAACTGTGTTACCAACAGAATAGTCATATACTAGTGGTGGCTCCTTGAAGGTACAGGAGCAAATTTAGATTTATCGATAGTTTATTCTCCGAACACCACGACACAACAAAGTCGATGAGTTTTTTCAATCTCAATTATTTAAACAGGTTATATTTAAAGAGTCATTGGCAAAAAGAATATAATGCAACAAAGCATTAGAGACAAATCTTTAATATATAAGATATAGAAGAATGGTCCCATATTTGAAGCTTGAGGTACTTTAGAGGATGCCTAGAGTGCACGTCTGGATAAATACATACGATTTGATTCACTGAAGAAAATTACTACTGCGCCGATATAATTCTAATTTTGAAATTAGTACATTATGATTTATTTAATTATATATATATATATATATATATATATATATATATATATATATATATATATATATATATATATATATATATATATATATATATATATAGCGAGGTTTTGCAGCATCATCGCCGCTTCTCGCATCCTAAGCACCATCTCTCTTTATCATTCCAGTCTCCTTCCTGTAGTCCTCGTTCTTCCATTCCTTTGTGAATATTCATTATCCACTTCTTGCGTGGTCTTCCTCTTTTATTTCGTTTGTATGGGGTCCAATTCCAGATTTTCTGTGGTATTCTTTCTGCGTTCATGCGTCTTAGATGTCCGTACCATTTTAGTTGTTTTTCGTTTATTGTATCTATAATAGTGTCTGTAGCTGTCATTCTTTCTCTAATATCTTCGTTTCTGACATGATCTAATGAAGTTAACCTGCAACATCTTCTCCAATACGACATCTCAGCTGCAAGTATTTTCTGGTTCATATTTTTGCCTGTAACCCACACCTCTGATCCGTACGTCATGACTGGTTCTATTATTGATTTAAAAATATTCTTTTTTGTTTTAATTGTAATATTACTTTTCCACAGGATGGGATGTAGTGTTTTTATCAAGTTCCTTCCTTTAGCCATCTTCTCCCTGATGTCCTTGTCGTCTCTCCCATTTTCACAAATTGTAACCCCAAGGTATTTATATTCGGTCACATTTTTTATCATCCCGCTGTCCAGTTCTATGTCTTCTCCTTTACCTCCTATAACCATATACTGTGTTTTCTCTGCATTTACCTCTAGGCCCCATTTATTATATTCTTCTATAAGTTTATTGAGCATGTATGACATATCTTACTGATCCTCTGCGACTACTATCTGGTCATCCGCAAAGAGGATGGTGTATAGGTGACTGTTTTCTAAGCGTATTCCCATCGGGCTGCACTTTCTAGTCCATTGTTTTAGAGCAGCATTTAAGTATAAATTTTAAACAGGGTGGGGGAGAGGCAACATCCCTGCTTCACGCCCTTTGTTGGTGAGAAAGGGGCCGAGGTATGTTTTCCAACCTTGACAACAGCTTGATTTTCTCTATAAATGGTCTTAATTGCGTTTATATATACCGTGTCGATGTCCGATTCTTCTAGTGCAGTCCACAATTTCTGGAGCGGGACGGAGTCGAATGCTTTTTTTAGGTCTATATAAGTTACATGGAGTTCCATTCCTTTTGATTGATACTTTTCCGCTAAATGTCTCAGGGTAAATATATTATCTGTACAGGATCTTCCTGGTCTAAAACCGCTTTGTTCCTCCATTTCCTCAATGTCTTTCTCTATTCTTGTCTTAAGGATTCTTCCATATAGTCTTCCGGTTGATGAAGTTATACTTATACCTCTATAGTTATCGCACTTCCTTCTGTCTCCCTTCTTATATATCGGATTTATAATGGATACTTTCCAGTCCGTTGGTATCGGTTCTCCCCTCAAACACTTATTAAATATAGTACAGATCGTTTCCAGTACTTTTGTTGTAGCATGTTTCAGTAGCTCGATGGGTAGATCTCCTGGTCCCGGCGCTTTGCTATTCGTCATTTTTTTTAGTTCCGTCTTCACTTCTTCTAGAGTAATTTCTTCTATTGTGTTATCTTCTATTTCTCTATTGCTTAAGCCAGTGTCCAGATATTCTCTTCTATTTTCTATCAACAGATCACTGTAATAGTCTTTCCATGTTTCTGTTCTTATAGGGTTTATCTTTTTCACTTCGTTAGAGTTTTTTTTTAAGTTGTTTATCGTTTTCCATGCTTCCCTGGACCTAGATCCTCCTATTATTGAGCTTATTTCCGTGCATTTATTGTCCCATGCCAAGTTTGTCTTCTTTTTTATTTCTTTTTTAACTATATATTTGTATCTGTTGTACTGTTTACGATCTTCCTCATTGTTGCTAGATAACCATTTGAGATATAGCTTCTTCTTCTCTTCTACCAATTCGTTTAGTTCGTCACTCCACCAGAAGTTTTTGGGTCTTTTCTCTTTTGTTCCTAATGCCTCTGATGCTGCTTCATGTAGTTTCTGTTTTAGCTCTTCATATATTTGTTGTACCGTTCCGGTTATTTCGTCTTTTATCTTCTGAGCCAAACGTAATTTGTAGAGGAAGCTGATGGATTCGTTTCTTAAGCTGTCTAGGTTGTAAACCTTTTGTCTCTCAGAATTTATATTCTGTTTGTCTTCTTTTTTTTTCCAGTTATTGTGTCTTATTTCTATAGTCGATTTTACTAATAAATGGTCTGATTAATTAAATAAATTTATTTAATTAATCATTTAATTTAAAGGTATAATATAACCTTGTCACAGGTCTTCGAAAAATGAGTATACCCTGTACCCAGTTTATCTTTATTATATATGTGGTTTCTTTATTATTTGGGTAAGTTCTACTTCTGTTGGTAACTGTAGAGCATTTTACTACGAACCCATATTGATTAGGAGAAAAACGAGTTGCACATTAAGATAAATATGGGTGTATAATGACATTTCGAAAACTTTTGCAAGATATGACAGAAAAATATTGGGCGACAATTTTTTATATCAGATAGATTGCCACTTTTTAATATAGAACATATCCTTGCTACTTTCCAAACCTCAATACTTCAAAATACCCGAGCGCCAAATTTTTACATACAAAAACGCAGACATTAAAAAGAGTTTCATAAAACAAAAACTGCTTTAATTTTTTTTGTGATTATATATTATACATCTACAAACAAGAAAAAATCGCCGATCGAAATTCAAAACTACCTACCTAAATCGTACATACTTGTATGTATATGTAAATATTTTATTTTACGAGTAATTTAACACACATGGAAATAAAATTAATGAAAATAAATATTGTCCTAAAAGTTTTTCCAAGAAAATTGTTTATTGCAATTGATATATGAAAATTGATAAATTACGATTTTACTCGTATTAACGATTTCAGGAAACGTGTTTTCTTTCCAAATAAAAATCTTTCAATAATTTAATACCTGTTTGATTTTCAGAGACACAAATGAGACAAAAGAAAGTCTGAAATCAAAATCGTTTCTATTTGAAAATTTTTTGGCAGTCACTGTATACTTATTATTTTTGTTTTAAATTTATTCTAACACTACTTTTTAACCGACTTCAAGAATGGAGGATGTGCTCAGTTTGTCTGTATATATGTATATTCTTTTTATGTATGTTAGAGTATAACTTTTGTGTTTCTAAACCGATTTTAATTATCATTTTTGCGTTGGGTTGAGTATAACTCCAGGGTGGTCCCATCTTTATTTCATTGGTATTGGCCTTGGACTTCGAAGATACGCAACAGAACTACTTATTCAAGTAGCCGTCGTTTTATCATTTGCAAAGCATCCTCAGTTGATCTATCCATCACTTAAAATTGTAAAATAATAAATTACAAAAAACTGACTTAAAAAGAAAGTAACTTATTTAGAAAGCAAAAAATAAATGTTTTGTACAACAATTTAACACTTATTTATTGTTCCGTTTAATGCAATTAAGAAATTATTGTTCATTATGTAATTATTATTAATTGTTTTATATAATTTGTCGGTGCCATACAATATTAGTAATGCAAATGCCAGTCCTTGGCAATTTTAAATGTAAACTCGTTGTTGTAGTGGCAAGGTATACATTTTTTTATGTTTCACTTGGCACCGACTTCCAAATTATGTAAAACAATTAACAATAATTACATAATAAACAATAATCTCTTAATTACATTAAGCGGAACAACAAATAAGTAATAAATTGTTGTAGAAAACATTTATTTCTTGCTTTTTAGTTACGTTACATTTTTTTAAGTCGGTCTTTTTTAAGTGAATACTTCTTTGGCGGCATTCTGATATTTGACGAGAATGGAGAGTGAATTGGAAAAAATGTAACGTTTCCAGATTTCGTTACACGAGAAAGAAAAAAGATATAACGTAGAGAGAAAGAGAAAGAGAGCTATACATTTGGTATACCAAAAACACAGGCTTCGTTACAAGACAGAGTACACAGATATATAATATAGAGGGAAAGAGAAAGAGAGCTATACATCATATATATCAGTTTAGGCTATCCGCGTCTCCCTATTGTCGCACATGTGCGCGTTATAGATGTACGCGTCCGGACGCTATATATTAACAGCTAAAGCAGCGCGCGTGTGTACCGAATATTTATCATTGTGTTTTGTAATTATTTAAGTTATTTACATTTGTGTTCTGTGATTATTTGATAATATCCTTGAACCGTTTAACTTGTTAAAATCTAGAAGATATAATATATTTCATTCACCGCTCCCTACTGGCTTACAGCCACACAGGTGCAAATGCACTTGGAAGAGGCGAAGACAAAATCCCTTTGATTCTCGGGGGAGATTTCAATGTAAATTTCGGATCCAATGATTCTTTGACGTTGATTAACTTTCTTCGAGAAACATTTGGTCTGCTTATAAATAACAATCCCAAAGAATCAACAACAAAATCCGGAACAACAATAGATGCAATTTTTACACGTTATCTAGAAAATATCGAATCACGAACATATATTTCATATTTTAGTTATCACAAACCAATCGTATCAGTATTACCAATTGAACCACCAGCCGATGATAGTGTAGATAATGAATAAACCGAATATTTTTTACACAAATTTTATATTGCTATATTTCTTTTGAAATTATCCCTCTCCCTTTCTCTCTCTTTCAATCTCTCACTCTTAATCTCTCTCATTCTCTATTCTAAAGAAGTATTCACTTCTATCACGTGTACTGTGCTGCACATGACATTTCTTTTAACTTATTATGATACTATACTTATACCTTTTAGCTTACATTCGTCTATAAAAAGTATTGATTGCATATCTTTAGCATTACGGAGACGCTGGTGCTGTTAGTATTTCAGTGCCATAGGTTTCAATCCTTATGTAGCTCGTTTCTTAATCTATTGTTAATTCTTTAGCACATTGAAATACAGTTATATAAGTTGTCGTTATGACTATTCGAGACGTCCGTTAATTTTACTGTAACGCTAGGCCTTAAACATGAGCACTGCATATGTTACTACGAGCAAATAATTTGATGGGTCATATGGGTGATTGCCCGCTAATTGGCTTTTTTTGATGACATGGTTCACCGCTCTACTAGAAAGTTGAATATGTAAATGGTGGAATAAATTAAATAAAATACACATGCTGTAGTGGTTAGAGAAAATATTTGTAATAGAGTTGGCTAGTTAAAGGAGAGGGTGTGGTATCCTCTTAAGGGATTATGAGGGTTTGTTTATAAAAATTAGGCAGATAGAAAATGTATTGTAAAAATTAAAATATAAAAATGTAATATGTAGATTATTTATTTTATGGAAACAACGAACGAATTTCTGCAATATTAGAACAATGAAGCACTGATCATTTCTTCACGTATAATAATCAATATTTCGTTCTCTATCCAATAGTGACATTGACCAAGAAGCAGCTGACAAAAGTATAATTTCTCTTTACACTTACTTCTGTTTTACTGTCGAAAACAACACCTAAATCGTAGTAAATTGAAAGCTACCTCAGTTCAATAAACAATAAACACATAGTTGGGACTAATTAAAATCAGTGAGGCGTGGTAGTTTTTAAGAAATTTATTTTTTGATAAGCCCCGAAAGAAAAGAGTTGTTAGCAGTCTTTCACCTGACACGTTTTTACCAGTCAAGTGAACGCTTCAATTGACTAGAGTTTTTGCCTTCTGGAATGTAAACTTCAGGTATGAATGTTCTGTAGACCCGATTAGTTTCTACTTTTGATCTTTCTCTATTCCTGGTTACTTTTTTATTAATTGCTGGTGTAAATATTCGTAAAAAAATGTTTTTTCGTGCGTCCGTTCGTGAAAGATTTGTTTCAATAGTGAGTAACAAGTATGTTTTCCGTTCAGAAAGTGATGATAATATACAAGGTGTCCAACGATTATGTTTTCCACGAGAAACAGAACAAAGTTAGAATTGTGCTTCGTATAAATGCCATGAAATAATAAATTAGTTGAAATTTAATACACGGTAGATACGTTTGGTAATTAGTAATTATATTACAATGAAAATTCTAGTAATCGACAATATTTCACAACTAATAATAATAATGAAGAGAAAAGAGGAGGATAATAATAATATAAAAACAATCGACTCTGGGCCGCACGAATGGCTGACAATTCGTCAGCCTAATATTTTCCAGGGTAGAGCCTAAACCTATTATGGTTCATGTTGGGACTAAACCTATTATCAAAATTTCAAAAACAAGGGTATCTGGACCTTAAGATCAACAGTTATTCATCTCTTTATGAACTATATAAAACTTTATGCTGATTAATGATTATGAGAGCAAGTCGCACCTGCATTCTCTGATTCTTCAGTAAAGACTTTGACAGGGGCGTAGCGTACATAGATGCGAGTGATGCGTAGCATCCATTAAAAAATTGGCAAATTAGTGTTATTTAAAAGTTCAGTCGATTTATTCAATTATTACAATTTTTTATTATTTTAAAGCGACTACAAACATACATTATTTACTTTAAAAGCTACCATCAACTTTTTTATTTCAAATCGGTCGTGAATGCTCGAAATTATTGGACTCCCGCGTTACTTCCTGCAGTGCTGAAATGTGATGGTCTACGTTACATCCAAGCTACGCGTTAGATGAGCGAAAATGTCAGTGATTTTACGCAGTCAATAGTGGAACCTCGAATGGTTGTTGTCGTTATTTCCGGACTCAGTTATGCGATTATGTGAACGCATCTTGGCGACTGTCGCCACAACATAAGAAAGATTTGGAAACGCTGCTTCAGGTAATTGTGGAAAATGAAAATGAGGAATGGGATCGAGTAACCGTTATTTGTGCTAGAGGCCTTTTAACTTTATTGCGTGACTTTGAATTTAATTTTTTCTTAGCAGTGTTTTCTGCAATATTCCCACATTTCAAGTCTGTTTAAAATTCTATAGAAAAAATATCAGATATTAGTTACTGCAATAAAAAGATCGCCGATTTCAAATCACATTTTCAAAAACTGAGAAACGAGTTTAGTGACATTTGGGACCGTAAGGATAGATTCGTGTTAGAAAATCAATCAAGTAAAAGAATACATTTGGATTTAATTCCTGAGCAAGATAAGAAAAGCACCTACGCACGATTGTTTTATGAAATTTTGGATGTTATTACTTTGAATATTAGTGAACAGTTTAGTGAAATTTCTAAACTGAAATTTTTAAATCTAGATTCCACACAATTTACTTCATTCGTGAAACGTTTTCCTGGCCAACTTTTTTCTTCTTTAGTAGATACATATGGAACATTCTTTGACGCAAATCGTTTAAATAGTGAACTTTCAGTGATTTATAGTGATCCCGATATGATAAAGAGCACTGTGTTTGAGCTTCACCAATATATTATGTCCCTTCAATTATCTTCTGTTTTTTTAGAGTCATAAAAATTGTGTCGTTTAAATTTGACTATTCCTGCCACAAGCAGTTCCGCGGAAAGATCATTTTCATGTTTAAAGAGAATAAAGAGATTTGGGAAATTTTCAGAAGCAAGAAAGACTGTCAGCTTTAGCATTAATATATATTTAAAGTGCCTTGTTAAAAGATATCAGATCGTCTCCAACATTTGAAGAAACAGTGATAGATGTTTTCGCTGGACAAACAAAAACCGAAGAATTGATCTTCATTTTCGAAATTAGGATATATACCTCGACATAATCATTTTAGGTTAGTGGTTTTCTTTATTTTTACCATTTTCATGTGGCCTACCATACATCCGACTATACCTCTTCCCCTTATACAATTATTATTACTATTATTACATCCCTAGTTTCTTTTCTCACGCTACGCCCCCGGATTTTGGCATATGGGTATTACCAGATAAGTACGTTAGACTACAATTAACATTCAAAAAGGAAATGTTCATATATATGTGGAAGCAATAAAATAATATAATAATATAAATACCTGAAATTGGCATAGGCCAACAGCATCAATCACATACCTTAAAACTACAATTTAAATAGAAATACAGATACTATCTTACAGGCTGTTGGATGTGTTATTAAGCCTACGAAATAACGCTACGACTGTAAACAGTTGGACTGTTCCAGTTCTTAAAACTGGAACTAGAAGAATTATTATTAAACATGCAAAGGAATCATATGGATATCAATGAAGCACATTTATTACTTATTAACCCTGAAGAACAAGAACATTCATTATAATTTTTATCCACGACCACTATATTAGGAAGGTTTAATAGGTCTGTTTTCCGTGGATCAGAGGCCTTCTAATACACTAGTGGATTAAAATTCATAATACCACGTTTCATTTCTCCTAGAAATGACTCCAATACTTTCTAGTTTCAGTACAAAATCAACATTTTTGATCAAAATAAATCTGTCAAATCTGACGTTTTTCAAAACCAGAACTTTTCATCTCCTAATTGACCGGCTTTGCGCGTGGTCATGGATAAAACGTTGAATTACATTTGGGAATTAACGCCCTTTAATCCGCTCGAACAAATGGACGCTCTCATTTGCACCTCGAGTGCCCATTTTTTCTCGTGGATTAAAAGTTTGTTAATTCCCTTATATAATAAATAACTATTATCGGTGTTTAGTTTTCCTTCATTATACAATATGGACAGTAAAATATGTAATATTGAAATTAAGCTTACACCAAAAGGTGGTGAAGTTTACTCCATACTGATATGAAAACTCACACAAACAAATAGTAAAATTCTTCAATACCACACACAAAGTTCTTGTGTGTGGTATTCCTTTCACACCAATCTACCTTATTCTGGTATGTACCCGGTTTGGTATCAAATTGATATGAAATTTTTCACCACATTTCAGACAGTGCAGTTACTCTTGGGAAGAGTATCTTTTGATAAAGAGATAAAAGTCAAGTTTGAAAAGGTCTCGTTTAAAATAAACAGTTCTAAAACCTTAAAACGGACTTTTCCTCTAAAACCTTAAAACGGACTTTTCCGCACGTAGAACATGGCCCAGAAAAAATAAAGCAACACATAAATGCAGAATATGTGTTTTATGCGACAGTTTTACTTTTTTCAATTTTACTCAAATAGTCCACCATCATGCTTTCTCATGACCCATGGAAAGGGTGGGATGTGTCCTATCCACTTTAAAATCAATAGATGTCGTCTGGTAGATCTCTAATCAGAATCAGTCGAAACCCGATCGATTCGACACAATTTAATTGAGTGATCGTGCTAACAAAAACAATTTCTCAAATAGTCCACCACTGTGCTTTCTCATGACCCACGAACATGGTAGAGTGTGTTCTACCCACCTCAAGATCAATAGGAGATCGTTTGGGAGACGTCCCCCGATCAGAATCAGTCAAAACCCGATCGATTCGACAATATTTAGGTGAGTTATCGTGCTACCAAGAATAAATGCCGATGACAACGACAACGACAACGAACGACACACACACACACACACACACACACACACACACACACACACACACACACACACACACACACACACACACACACACACACACACACACACACACACACACACACACACACACACACACACACACACACACACACACACACACACACACACACACACACACACACACACACACACACACACACACACACACACACACACACACACACACACACACACACACACACACACACACACACACACACACACACACACACACACACACACACACACACACACACACACACACACACACACACACACACACACACACACACACACACACACACACACACACACACACACACACACACACACACACACACACACACACACACACACACACACACACACACACACACACACACACACACACACACACACACACACACACACACACACACACACACACACACACACACACACACACACACACACACACACACACACACACACACACACACACACACACACACACACACACACACACACACACACACACACACACACACACACACACACACACACACACACACACACACACACACACACACACACACACACACACACACACACACACACACACACACACACACACACACACACACACACACACACACACACACACACACACACACACACACACACACACACACACACACACACACACACACACACACACACACACACACACACACACACACACACACACACACACACACACACACACACACACACACACACACACACACACACACACACACACACACACACACACACACACACACACACACACACACACACACACACACACACACACACACACACACACACACACACACACACACACACACACACACACACACACACACACACACACACACACACACACACACACACACACACACACACACACACACACACACACACACACACACACACACACACACACACACACACACACACACACACACACACACACACACACACACACACACACACACACACACACACACACACACACACACACACACACACACACACACACACACACACACACACACACACACACACACACACACACACACACACACACACACACACACACACACACACACACACACACACACACACACACACACACACACACACACACACACACACACACACACACACACAAAATGGTTTAAAAACTTTTACTTTTCCGCACTCCACTATACGCGGAAGGTAATATAATAGTGTAAAGAAAAATTGAAAAAAGAAAAATTTTTTTGTGTTTATTTTTCGTTTTTTCGACCTAAACAAAATAATGGTTTTAAAAATGTTTTGCTGTATATCGTTGTCGTTGTCGTCTGCATTTATTCTTGTTAGCACGATAACTCAACTAAATCGTGTCGGATCAATCGGGCTGTGACTATTTCTGATTAGAGACGTTTCCCAGACGACATCTATTGATTTTGGGGTAGATAGAACACACTTTACCATGTACATAGGTCATGAGAAAGTACAATTGTGGACTATTTGAGAAATTTTTTTTTGTTAGCACGATCACTGAATAAAATCGCGTCAGATCGATCGGGTTTGGACTGATTCTGATTAGGGACATCTACCAGACAACATCTATTAATTTTGAGGTGGATAGGACACACCACACCCTGTCCATGGGTCATAAGAAAGCACGATGGTGGACTATTTGAGAAATTTGTTTTGTTAATACGATAACTCAACTAAATCGTGTCGGATCGATCGGGTTTTGACTGATTCTGATCGGAAACGTCTCCCAGATGACACTTATTGATTTTGAGGTTAATAGGACACACTCCACCCTGTTCACGAGTCTTGAGAAAGCACGATGGTGGACTATTTGAAAAAAGTAAAACTGTCACATAAAACACATATTCTGCATTTATGTGTTGGTTTATTTTTTCTCGGCCACTCGATTTCGAAATAGAGATGTTCTACGTGCGGAAGAGTCCATTTTAAGGTTCTCTAACTGCTTATTTTTTTTTTTTTTTTTGGTTTTTAGGCCGAGAAACGAAAAATAAACCCTAGAAGAAAAATATTTTTTTACACGATTACATTACTTTTCCGCGTATGGTGGAGTGCGGAAAAGTAAAAATTTCCTTTATTTTCCATCCTATCTAACCTTCAATCGGGCAATCCACGATATTTTATTCACATAATAAAATCATTCATTTTCGTGAACGAGAAATGGAGAGCTCTACATATTTTTAACAAAAAAAAAAAAAATAGAAGTGGTATTTACAAAATATATTACCTTTATTTAAACATAGCAAAATATACATTCGTTTTTGTGCTCTATAAATAATTTAATAAATATAATTTACTTCTACATGTTACGCTATAAATTCCATGACAAAATCAACATCTAAATTAGTATGAGTAAACATTGAAAAACTTCTGTGGTCAGACTCCCAAGAAATCTATTCTTAATTCGTCTTTTAATGTTCACTCATTGACAATACGGTCAGTTCTTAGTGAGATTTTAACTAAACAAAAGTTGAATCAAATGAAAGTATGGCCAACTATACATTCTTAGAAATTCATTATTCAAAAACTATTATAAAAAAAACATTACTTTGTTACAAATATTTAAAATTGAGAGAATATTTTCTAATGTTCTCGCTAAAACTGACCCTTCTGCATAATGTCGTATTTAATACAACTTTTGACTAACGTTTTCTTTGGATCAATTTTTATGCAAGTCACGGTATTCCACCTGTAATTATCGTGAGTTGCATAAACGTGTATACATTGCGTTCGAATTTAACTGGCCTGAATTATTTTGTAGATTAATATAGGCCTATATGATGTTGAGAGTAATCAGCACTATATAGGCATTTTTGACAAAAAACAAACACGTATAGTTGTGGAATACTCAACCGTGAACAATATACATGAGTTGAATATTCCTACAAATATAAAATAATCAGTAGACAAATATCTGAAATATAATTTCAGATATTTCTCTAAAGAAAATATTTCTATGCTGTCGATCCATGATATGTATAATGTATACATATAATCAATCTAAAATGTATACAAATAAAAACATTCAAATCGAGTGAATCAATTTTAAAATAAGGATATAAGAAGAGATCGTCCTTATTCTTTCAAAAGTATCCAAGCTACTATCTGTATTTTCAATAAACATATTAGATATAAATAATAAATTAATTAAATAGACATAATTAACAAAAACAATAGTTATATAAAAAACATGAAATCAATTGTCCACTAATATAGACTAGGCGGCTATGAAAAACTGCTTCTCTCTTTATCTTTTTATATCGTCTTATTTTGTTTGCTACTTCTAATTACTGCATTGCAGCTTCTGCTGTCTCATTTCAACAGTGGTAATAAAATAGTTATCGCAATGCCATCATTTAATAAGTCTAATAGCTCATAAGAAACCATATTACTAATTGTAATTTATTTATTTATAAAAATTTATTAATCTAAAATTTGGAAAAAAAGAAACGTTTCTGAAAATGATAACCCTGTCTATCCGATATAATTGTACAATTTGTCATATAGATATCGTTCTTGGAACTCTCTCTTCTTATAATCTATTTTATCGAGTTTATATCATACTTTATACAGGAATAGTAGAATGTAGTAATAATACACAATGCGTTTAAAAAACCTGGGATAATGGTTAAGACTTTCGAAGTATTCTTTATTCAAGATTGCAATAAGGCAATTGCTAAGGAGCAATAATTCTTTATTACTAATAAGGAATTTAATGCTAAGGCAACATTATTTAATTATAAATATTTCTTAGAAATATGAATTATAATTCTTCTTACAGTTGTTATAAATATACAGATTATTATTCCATCAAATTATCACAAGTCTTCAGCGGAATCTAGAATTTTTTTTTAATATCATCTAACATAGTGATCTAGAGTGGCTTCCTGGTTTTGCTACAATATGGGCTCGTCATATAATATATGCCATAATTATATACAGTTCTTAGTTTGCATATTTAAATTTTCAAGGAATATTTATTTGAAACTTATGTCTCCATATTTTTTCAGAAGTAAAAGTTTGCTTTCTGGTTTACTTATATTTCACCTGTCTTTGTTTTTTACTTTTTGAAACGTAAAACTAGTTACGCAATAATTTCATTATACTACTAGTTGTATAATCACACTCATTGCCTACTAAAGCAACCCTCATGAATGACAGTAATTATTTATTAAGAAAATCATAATTAATTGTTTTTAAAACTTATCAGCTTAAGGAAAGGAAACCTTACTTTCTTCCCATTTAATTTTTGAAAAACAAACCAGTTACATAATGAGTTCATTACACTACTACTCGTGTAATAGAACTCATTACATATTAAACCAGTATGTAACATTACATAGCTTCGGTCAGAGAAAAAATGGCGATACATAAAAATTGTATATTTAAAAAATAAAGTCATTGTCAGAAAATAAAATGGCGATATTTAGGAAACAAAAAATTACAGGGGTGATAATAAATGAAAAAATATGGCGTTTAATAAAAAAAAGAACAAAGCAGTTACTTTTGAAGTTTTTAAACTTTTGTAATTTTATAATACCTTTCTAAACTAATTTCTTCTAGGTAATTTATATTCATTTTATATTTAAATTTGGATAAACTAAATATAAAACTGACTGATTAAAACAAAGACATTATTTCAAACATTTATTTGCTATTTTAAGTAAATTTTAATATTTTACTGCCCAATAAATATTACCTTTATTGAAATGAAATTTTTCTTTAAACACATTATTTTGCCCTTTTTACTTTCTCTCTATTATTACCATATATTATTTCGTAATTATTGTTAATTCACCATTAAATAAAGTAAGTAGTAAAAATGTAGCAAAATTTACTACACCATCTAATATAAATAAATTTGTCAATTTGAAAACAAAATACGATTAATATTTACAATAACAAATACTTGCTGTACCATCTTTGTTGATAATTTTAAAAAGAAAAATTAGTTACGTAATGTATTCATTACACAAATAGTGATGTAATGGAATTTATTACATACTAATGTACCCCTCGATGAATAACATTTGTTTAACAAGATGGTAACTTTTCAACAGTTTTCTCAATATGCGTCAAGTTAAATTTTAGAAATACTCATCACTCAGTTTTAAAAAAATTAAAATGAACCTAAGTAAAAATAACCACACGTAAAATATTTTCTTCATTACCACAAAATTTTGTTACTTTTTTTTAATACAATTTATTTCTCATTGTTCACATTTTTTTAAAGCAAACTAATTGTGTAATAAGTTCGTTACCTTGCGAATAGTGTAATGTCACTCGTTATATGCCATAGACGTAATCAATAAATGATGTGATAAGTATGGATGAAGCTCAAAGAAATAAAAACATACTTAAGGAAAGATATTTTGATATTTTCTCAATTACCTCACAATATGTTATAGTTTCCAGTTGAACTATATTTTTACTTCCCTTTGATTGTAGTTTTTGATAGACACACCAGTTACGAAATTAATCCGCTATACCACTAGTGGTATAATGAAACAAATTACTGCTTTTCAATAATAGGAAGAAGTGTGAGATTTATCTATGTATGCGTAGAAGTAAGAGTATGTTCGGCTATTTACTTAGACCAGGCTATTTACTACGCACCTCGTGGCTGGTTCGATAGAGACTTGTTCCTATTCTTGACGAGCAGTACGTATTAAAATAGGTGTCAATGAATGAAACATCTACCATGGTGGTTTTAATTAAAACCTCCTCCATAAGTTTAAAGAAACCGAAATAAACATGTAAGGGTACCTAAAGGTAAGGTATTTTCTGAATTACCTCGAAAACTGATGTAATTCGCAAAAGAAAATAAAGAGGAATAACAAAGAAGTTACGTAACAATTATAGATAATACTACTAAACAAAGCTATTTTATAATTTTCATAACAACAAGTCAACACTATAAGGTTATTTTATTACCATTATTCCAGATTTTCTTGATACACTGTACAAGTATCTATTGTGAACGCTTCAAAAGTTTACGCACTACTAACGAAGCGTGGTAAAAAAAAAATGCCAACGAACCAGCGGGCCCCTATCAACAGATCGCCCTTCGTAAACTAACCCTGTTTCAAATATCCGTTCTTTTCTCTATATAATTACAGTCGGGTTCTCCAACGGCTTCTTCTAGAATATATACAATACCACATCAGAAAAGGGCGTTGTCACACGCTGAATCCTTCCGCGCAATGCTGAATCCTATTGTCTGGCGGTGGATACTTGCAGCAGTAGCTGGATACGACGCCCGTGGTGGCGAGGATAAGGGATAGGGCGGATATCCCACAAACGGCGCCGGATGTGATATCCGCGAGGGGGGTACCGGGTCTGGGCTGCAATATCAGAAGCACCAAGAGACCGACGCAGGTCAGCAAGCTGAAGACGCTCAAGACGAGGTAGCCTAAAAATAAAAAAATAGGTCAGATGTCACGGTTAACTACGTCCCTTTCTCCGACTATATAACCTACTAATTATCATTAGTAGTATCCTGTAAATAATGACAGTGATCACTAAGGATAGTACATTTTGTATCTAGTGTTAAGAACATCCCCAAACAACGATTTAAACTGTTGAAAAATCATTGAAGTTCCGGAATTTCCTTTTATTACGAGGTACATATACTATTATTTGTGAAATCGCAATCAATATTATAAACTAACGAATTTGTATTAATGCATAATTTTTTTATTACGATCTAGTTGCTTGTGAAATCATTTCATTGATAATCACTATTTATTCATTGTTGTGATAAAATTCAGATTCAGAGTTTATTTAGGTTTAATACCCGATGCTAAAAAATATTTAAAGTGGACAGTACGAAATTTAAAATGACATGACAATGGCCAGCTATTCGGGACACCACCAGAGTTAGCAGCAATCGCAAAAAAGTGACCTTCCAATATAGTCATGATTGTATACTTATTTATCTACAAAGTTGAAGATATCTATGCTATGGTCACAATACTCCATGCCGAGAGCAATACTTAGTATGAAGTAAGACAATGGTACAGCTTGTCAAGAATAGGAACAAGTCTCAAAACTGCTATATAGAACCGTCCACGAGGTACGCAGTAAATAGCCTGGTCTTTACTCAGTCGAATTAAGATCTTTGCAGAGTGAATATCGAATGCACAGTCAGTGAAATATCCATGAGTCCATAAAATCTTATCTGTGTTTTTTATATAATCCCATTCCTTATATTTCTTTCTAAATGAATATAGTGATCCCAATTTAATATTACGAAATAAATAATAAACAATAGCATATTTTTCTTTTGTGTAAATTTCAAAAGCATATGATGCATTTCTGCTCAGTCGAGATGAAATACTTTTGAATGTGAATGTACATAGAGTTGGATCTAGCCGCGCGCAAAGTGCTAACTTTCCCCTCCGAAAGCTGCCTCACCCTTTCTTCGACGCATACATAGAGAATCTCAAACTTTCTCCCATTCTTGACAAGCTGTATGTCAAAATATTCGAAATTATGCTCTCGTCAAACGTTAAAATGATGACTATAAACCAAAGAACTTAAAAGTTTTGTTAAACAAACAGCTTAAAACGTTTATTACTAAAACAGCAGATCATTAATAAGATAATAAGGTACATTTAGCATATATGATATTTATATAAAGGGTGGTCCAACCATATAGCACGATGTTAATTGTGAGTCACACCTTAACGTCAAGTTTTTTGCCCAACTTAATTTGACATTTCTTTGTTTCAGTGTTCGACAAATTCAACCATGGAGAGGTACACAATTGAGCACCGCGTTAAGATTGTTGAAGCTTTTTACGAAAATGGGCGTTCAAATCAAAATGCACTTCGTGCACTTCGTGACTTTTTTGGTCAGCATAATCGACCAAATGTGTCCACAATCGGGAGAATTGTGCGCAAATTTCAGCAAACCGGGTCTGTAGGAAATGTGAAAACACCTGTGCATGCTCGCCCAGTTCGTTCAACAATTGAACATCTCACGAACAGCACTGATGCGAATTTTGAATAAAGATTTGAATTTACACGCTTACAAGGTTCAATTGACTCAAGAGCTGAAGCCTACTGACCATTTCAAGCGTCGTCAATACGCCGAATGGTTGGTTGAACAGACAGAAATGAATGGTGACTTTACAAAGAAAATCATCTTCAGCGACGAGGCACACTTTCACCTCAGTGGATTCGTTAACAAGCAGAATTGCCGCATTTGGGCAAATGAAAATCCACGAGTGATTGTTGAAAAGCCGATTCATCCACAAAGAGTGACTGTTTGGTGCGGTTTATGGGCTGGCGGCGTCATCGGGCCATACTTCTTCGAAAATGAGGTCGGCCAAGCAGTTACCGTGAATGGTGTTCGCTATCGCGAGATGATAATGGACGTCTTGTGGCCAGAAATTGAGGATATGGACCTGGACAATATGTGGTTCCAACAGGATGGTGCCACTTGCCACACAGCCAACGAAATAATGGCAATTTTGCGCGAGTAATTTAATGGCCGTGTTATCTCACGTCGTGGCGATGTTAATTGGCCGCCACAATCATGCGATTTGACACCGTTGGACTTCTTTCTTTGGGAATATTTAAAAAAAAAAGTGTACGTCAATAAGCCAAGAACAATTCAAGAGCTAAAGGATGAGATAATTCGGCACATTAACGACATTGAACCTCAATTATGTCTCAGAGTCATTAAGAATATGGACCATCGGATAGAGGTATGCCACCGAAGCCGTGGCGAGCATTTGGCCGATATCTTGTTTCACACATAATTGTCATAGATCCTTCTATCATAATAAAAAATATTAAGATAATTCTCTGAACATTTTTTGTTTTATTTACAATTAACATCGTGCGTTTTGGTTGGACCACCTTTTAGTTTTTACTGTTTAGGTTGCTTTAATATTTGGTATTGCCGATGCATGTTGCGGTGACGAACTGTATCAATTAAATTTAAATAACAGATTTGGGATCTAAAATATTTATTTTATTTATTTGCTTTTGATTAAAATATTAACTTTAAGCTTTCATCATCATTAAATATAAGCTTTTGCAGAAAATATATTGCATATTGTCCAGAAAATTTTGAAAGTTGCCGCTTTTTCTTTAAATATTCAAATGGGAAAGGTTGTCAACAAATGGTGAGAGTATATCAGTGTGACAAAAGGTCTTAACTTGACGACAAAAGGTCTTAACTTGACGCAAAATTTTTGCCAAATACAGATGAATACACATGACATTGTTTCCGTTGATCCTCTATGACAATTTTGGGTAATGCTGGAATAGATTTAATTGCTTTAAAGAGGAAATCCTCAAACGTCCCTGAACGATATACACAGGAATTTTTTATAAATAAAGTAGACGTAGAAAATACAATGTTTAGAAGAAGAAGATACAAAGAAAAATTTACTAACAATTATAAAAGTATTGAGGAAGAAAAAATAAATTTTAACAGATAATATCGCCAACATTTCAGTCATTAAACTGTCATAGCTGTAAAAACTGCAATATAACTATAAATATAAACAAATGGTTATAATGAACAATTAATATGTGTAATATGTTCAATAATTATTGTTCTATTTACTATGAAAAATGAATTTTTAATGTGAGTTGGTTTGTCGCGTGTACTCATCTAAAATCATTTACTATCTAAAATACGCATAAAACACCGGTACGGGTTACTCAAAAGTTATTTTCCCGGCTTAATTAAATAAGTAACTTTCTTGTACTGTTTATTGATGGTTATTTAGCAACTAACTGAAATACTAGAATAGAGTATTTTTGAGGTGTAGAAGTACATATTCTTGTACAATTAAAAAACAATTTTGTTAATTTTCAAGTACGTTGCTTGACAACAACTCGATTATATTGATAATCTTGGAAAAAATGAGAAAATATAAAAAAGTAAACGTATATTTTCTGTTACCCAAGCAAATGAACGGATAAGACACTTTGAATTTGAACAAAGTAACCTCCGCTATTACTTTGCACAATAGGGAGTTTGTTATCTATCCGGTCGAGTTTCGTAAATATACGCATTTTACGTTTGTGATTGGGTGTGATCGCCTACATTTCATTATAAACCATATATTTAGTTTCAAAATTATTTATTTTCATGTCAAAGTCTATAATGCTTATGCCGCATCATCCTCTTTTTGCCAATGACTTTTTGAATTATTTTAAAGTGCTTAGATGATTTATAACCTGCTTAGATGATCAATTGAGGTTGCAAAAATTCATTGACCTTGTTATGACATGGTGTATAGAGTAAACTATCATTAAACATGGATAAATATAAAGTTTGCTCCTATACGTACGGACCTTAAAGAAGCAACCACTAATATTTTTGACTATTCTCTTCGTGGTACAATTTTAATACGTTCCGAAAATATTAAGGGTCTTGGTGTGTACTTTGATGATCTATCATCAAAGTACACACCAAGTATTGAAACTATCGTTCTCTATGCATATCAATCATGTGTCTCTTAATGCATACAAAGCCCTGGGTGATTAGAAACACGACATTATTTAATAACATTGCAACCTCAACATCTCTATGTTACGTTAGTTCGTTCAAAATTAGAATATGGTAGTCTTATTTGATATCCTCGGTATCTAAGTCGTAAGAATCAACTTGCAAATAATCAACGGCGTTTCTTAAATTATCTGTCATTTCACATAGATGGTTATCTAGTAAGCGGTTACGATGATGGTCTGCTTCTACAAATATTTGATATCCAGTCTTTGAACACTAGTATAGACGCACCCGTGTTACTAAGCATGTTTAGTATATGTATACCTAAACTAAGTTTTCGAGAAGAAAGTATGTTTTATTGTCAGACTCCAAAAATAACGTGCTGTTAAAATCGCCAGTATTTGTAATGTCACAAAGTTTTAATCTAATATCTAGCACTGGTGATTACATAAGTGTACTCATAATGAGTACAATTGTACTATATTTAGGGAAACAACAATTTTTTACTGTTCTCTAAGTCATATATTATTGAAATGTTCCATTGTTTATTTATGTCAAAGTTATTTAGAGGTTATCCGTTTTTATTTATTTTATAGTTATATACTGTACTATTCATTTCACCGCTATTTGCCAAATAAAAAACTCTTATCTTGCCGATAAACAGAACAGTCTACCTGAGCCTAGCCATAAAAACAAGCCACGGTATGTTTTGAGATTTATTATTTGGCAAATAGCGATGAAATAGACTATACACATATATAGTATTTATTTGTATTTTTAATAAAAACCTTATTATTATTATTATTACAAAGGCTGCACGTGTTTTACAAGTGTTCACCTACCTCCCCTATAAATAATGCACTTGTAAAGATTAGAGGGAGAATCCAAGCACCCAAACTATCAAGACCACATCAAGTATACAGATAACCATTTCAAAGAAATTTTAAATATACACAATAAACTGGTTGCTTACCTGAAATATAATTTCTGTTGGGCAACCAATACACGGCTCTCGTCCTAAACCCCAACAGCCCCAAAATTAGGCACGTGAACCCCGACACGACCCCAAAGTCCAGATAGTACAACCTTCCCAAGGCCGAAATCATGTAGAAACAAAGTCCGGAAGTTACTCCGCCACAAAGCAACATCAACACAGCGGCCACGGCGAAGGTCGCCTGGACAGATCCCTTGACGCTCAAATTCATCCAGGACTCCGACTTCGAGTACGTCGTCTCGCTGTACACCGAATGAGCAGGGCTGGCACACAAAGGAGCAACAATAGCCGTATGCCTTTTGTCTTGTTGCGCCAATTGCCTGGTCCCCAGGGCGTAGTTCAACTTCTGCTGGGCCTTCGGCGTTTGTCGGTGCTTGGGGGGACTCTTATTTTGTCCCTGGAATGCCTCCTTCGGAATGGGAGACAGCGCTGGTGGAATCACTTTTCTCGCGGACTGAGACAGAGCTTTTCCGGGAGATTTCTTTGGCGTGGATAAGAGCTCGTGGAGTTTCTGAGTGGCAATTGGGTTTCCAACGCGTTGCTGTGGCGTAATTTGTTGAATATACTCGTACCGGTTAACGTTTTGGACTGGTTTTGGAGGAGAAGAGTGGATGTATTCGTATCTGCTTGGGTTTTGAGTAGCACCTTGCATAGGAGCGTCTTGAATGTACTCGTATCTATGTTTATTTGGTGCTGGTTGAGGAGCAATCACAGAACTGAGCACATCTAGTGGAATTAAAGCGTATCGACCGTTGTTGGTGGCCAATTCAGTTTCTTTTTCGCTTATCACAGCATATCTGTGTACTCTAGATGGTATTTCGAGGTCTTCCTTCTTCGGTGATTGCTTTGGGGTAACATACCTGTCCTGTTCCTGCATAGGAATGTACTCATATCTCTGATTCTGGTTTATCGCCTTACTTTCCGTTGGTTTTACAGGCTCATACCTAAGCCGCTGAGGGCATCCGTATCTATTTCCTTGCCGTTCATCACTTTGGGGCACCCCATATCTACCACCGTCTCTACTGTCTTCACTTTGCGGTACTTGAATGTATTTTTTTCCTTCGTTATTTTGGGCAACAATAACGAATTTCTTTTCTTTGATGAATCCTTTGTCGTCGACAACGACTTCTTCGTAGAACTCTTGTTCCTGGACGTCGTCCTCGTTCAAAGCTGGATTTTCCCGTCCCTCGGTTATTGAAGTATCCAAGACGCGGTGTATCGTCTGAGCCCCCACGGGAGACTGCCTAATATTTCTCTGGGGGCTTAAAGCTGGTGGAGGGCGCTGACCGTTATTATATTCGCTCTGTTGGCAGAAAGCCGGGTTGCTGTAGTAATTCGGCGTAGTCGCCATTTTTGTCGCGAGCACTAACCACTAGCACACAGTTTTTAAAGTTCGGCACTAGTTTCAATCTCACATTACACATAAAGGGTGATGCGGTTTGCATTAAAGTAGATACCAGGGATATGGAAGCGTTTTTAGTGTCACCGGTAGAATGAACTGAAGGCGACTGGTGGTGAGTCGGAGCGTAACGGTAGCTGGGGGCCCCTAACAGCTGCATATGCCCAACGTCATGTGTGTGCATGGGGTAGATTACATGGGCGCACGGCTGGGTTTTACATAATTTGCAATTTGTGTATCATTTTATCTAGAATAATAGTGCAAATAATATAGAAGGAAATTAGAATAATAGAAGAATATTATAGAAGGAAATTTCCCATATATGCAATGTATCGTACAATTGCCTAGTATTATTATGTACATACATATCTGTTTTGATATAACTATTATTTTCTTTAGAAATGATTTGCGTCATAATGACTTCATGTATAATAAATTAGGTGTTGGATATAATTAACATGTTATTATAAAAACTTACTTACTAACTATTATTAAAATGTTGTGTTATAAATTATTATATATACGATTTTTATTAAGATACATTTAGCAATAATCTAGTGTTTAGAATTTAAAAAGATAGAATTTAAAAAGAAAAAAGGAATTTTCTGGTGATGGAAACATACTTTTATTTTATTTTTCACTGTTCAACGGATGAACAGTGAAGGGTGATATGTTATAAAATAGTTTATGATGGCATACTGAAACAGTTGCTTTACATAGGGGTGTAAACAGCCCTATTATGAAATAAGAAAATATGCTTTTTGATATATGACAATTTGGTGATGAGAATTATTAAATGATAAATTTTATTTTCTAAATTGCCTGATCCGTATGGCTTTTTCTGTTTTGGAAACTCAAAAAGTCGAATTTTCAAAAAATAACAGAATACTACAAAATGTATGCAACTGGATACAATAAGTATTATACCACAGAAGTAAACTAAACTGAAACTAAATATAAATCTTATTTTAAAATTGTTACATAAAAATTTATACTTTATCTTTGAAATAGGTTAATTTGAGATTATAATCGAAATGCTATCGAATAATTTGCAGAAAATTTACTAAAATGGAACAAATAACCCATAGATAATTTTAGAAATGTGAATTTTAATTATATTCTTTTGCTATATTATGTTAATTATCATATAATAATTAAAAATACAGAAGGACTTAATATTATTGCATAACTCTTATTGTTGTTAACAACTTCTGAACGAACGGCTCTTCTATCATCTTCTTTTTAAGTCACAGGATCAGTTTCGTTAAGCATAGCAATACAGTCAACTCAATTGCAAGACATGCATGCATATTATTTGGTATTACTTCGATATCTAACAAGTACTCTCGATTGTTCTTTTTTAATATAAATTCGGACTGCATTTCTAATATGTGCTAACTCACGCACCAGGTTGAAAAGAATTTTTAATTGTGTAGATTTTGTCTGTTATGTGAACCATAACCCAAAAAGTGATTATGATTATAACACAAAAGCTTCACCAATTACTTGACAAATTTTACTAGATTAACATAAATCTTATGGGATACTAGTTCCACAAACAATTCGAACAAAATAATTGCTATTTCACTATAATACACACAATGTGGTAAGGAAATTACAGTTCAGGCTAATCATTAATATTACTATCTGCAGTTCTTAAAGAACTGATATTTCTTAGAACATGGGTGTTCACTTTTATTCTTATATAATCCCCTCCTAACAACAGTCAGGCTTTATAAAGTCATGGAAATCCACGTGTCTAGCTTTACTACCAAAAGTTCGTCACTTAATTTTTACTCAAACATTATAGAAGAGCTAAAAAAACATGTTATAAAAACTCTAAATAGATTAATAAAACTATTCAGTATTTTAACTGTTCAAAGCCTATTTATTTGGGTATTATTTTAGTTTATTACACCATTCCGAGTACCTCAGAGAGAAATTTCCGAGGAGAAATTTAAAAGAAATATTATTCTTAATAAATAATGATTTTAAAGGAAAACGTTGTAATGATATACTCACTCTATAATATATGTATACTGTACATATATACACTGTTAAAAATCTGCTGTAATAAAACTTTACAACTTTTAATGCTGTGCAAGTGGTTTAGAATTTAACTATTTCCAGTATCAAAATTAACACCAGTGTAATTGTAAACTTTTATACATTTTAGGTATACAACTCATATAAATACTCCATAATATAATACACTTTACTCCGCGTGGAGTAGATTATAGTCTCTGCGTGGTAACTATTCTAAGGTATGCCACTATCATGTAGTCTTCACGTTGGCACTGTTAAGACGTAATAAAATATGACTGTTCGAGATATCTGATAAACTTATTATTATATGAATGAATTTTATGAGTCGAATAATTTCACCTAGTAGATGTTACGTGTACGTATCTAACCTATACCAACTAATGGTCAAATGCCTTGTCTGTCCCAAGAAGTAAACATCATGGATGGAGATGGAGAAGGAAACATGGTCATCGTCATGGCCAAGTTTAATTTTTTCTACATTTTTTAATATTAATTTTAGACCCTAAATTCAAGAACATCCTGTATGCAAAGTACACATGGCATCTACATATACGTGTATACATGAATGCAAGTGCACACAATCTATAAAGCATGAATCTCGTATAGCAATTTACTACAAATTTTATAGAGCCCAAAGTGTTACGCCACTGGCGCGCACGGACCAGCGACTTGGCGTTACACAAAGAATTACGCATTTTAATACTTCCCGCGCGTACACAATTTCCATTACCATTAACCTATGGATCCCCTTAATGCTTTTCGTTGTATTGTTCTGTGTACAATACTGACGCTAATAAAATAAATGTAGACTTATCAGCCGACAGCCAATTGATGAAGGACTTATATTATTTATGACGTTTGTTCCAGGCTCTCGTTATGTGCATTGTCGTTATTTTTATAGTTAAGAACTATATGAAAATGCATTCATAAAATATTGCGAGAATACCTGGTAAGGTATCAACCGATTTTATTTTAAAAGAATATTTATTTTAAAAATTACAAAATGACGAAAATGCTCTCCCAAAGTTTTCTCAGATTTTTACTTTTCCGTACTCTACTATACGCGGAAAAGTAATTAATCTAAAAACCTAAAAAAATGGTTTTTAAACCATTTTGTGTGTGTGTGTGTGTGTGTGTGTGTGTCGTTGTCGTTGTCGTCGGTATTTATTCTTGTTAGCACGATAATTCAACTAAATCGTGTCGGATCGATCGAGTTTTGACTGATTCTAATCGGGAACGTCTCCCAGACTACACCTATTGATTTTGAGGTATAAGACACGCCCCACCCTGTTGATGGGTCATGAGAAAGCACGATGGTAGACTATTTGAGAAGTTTTTTTGTTAACAGGATAACTCAACTAAATCGTGTCGGATCGATCGGGGTTTGACTAATTCTGATAGGGGACATCTCCCAGACGACACCTATTGATTTTGAGGTCGATAGAACACACTCTACCATGTTCATGGCTCATGAGAAAGCACAATGGTGGACTATTTGAGAAATTGATTTTGTTAGCACAATGATCACTCAATTAAATCGTGTTGAATTGATCGGGTTTCAACGGATTCTGATTAGGGACGTCTACCAGACGAAATCCATTGACTTTGAGGTGAATAGGACACGCCCCACCCTGTCCATGGGCCATGGGAAAGCACGATGATGGACTATTTGAGAAAAATTGAAAAAAGCAAAACTGTCGCATAAAACACATATTCTGCATTTATGTGTTGGTTTATTCTTTCTCTGCCACTCAATTTCGAGATAGAGATGTTCCACGTGCGGAAAAGTCCGTTTTAAGATTTTAAAACTGTTTATTTTTAATTTTTATAATACTAGGAAACAAAACAGTTTTTACCAGAATTAATTTTATAGTATCATTATCAATAATGCTTTATTTGAAGTTAAAATAAGGATTTAATTTTAAAAATACTAGAAACGCCCACTAGTGATGTCAGCTTCCCAACATCCAATGATTTGTCTTAATTCATATGACGTACACGTTTGTGCTACGAGATTATCGCCTCCAAGAAGATAAGTTGTGAATAAAAATAAAACTGTTAACATAATCTTTCTGTTTTTTGTTACTATGTCCAAGTCATTTTTAAGAAAATTAACAAAGCCACCTTTAACAAAAACTTATTCTAGCTTACTCGTGACTTCATTTTACCAAATTCCACTAAGAGATAATACCGAGATGCGAGATATCAAAGTATCTTAATCAAAAATGATCACGAAATATAAAGTATTCGTCTTATACAATAATTTTAAAATAACACCGTAAAATCTGCATCATCTGCATCATTCTCACATCATCAATAACGTACAAACGTGGCATCATATTCTGGCAAGTCTAGAGTTTGCGAAAACTGATATTCTAGAGAATCTCGGTACGTCAATCTTTCGTAGTAGTTCTAGCGAATTGTTCTAAAATCCACTACTACGTTAAATAAATAAATAATTAGATACGAAGCGGAAAGATTAAGTGTGGTATGTGAGTGATTAACCCCTTGACATAACTATAAGAACTTCTATCTCTGTGTTTAAGTTACAAGGCTTGCTTGGTCATCAAATTTCACGAACAGAATAATGCCATCTCTGTTGATGTATATGATAAATTACTCTTAATATAAATAGCTACAACGCATCAAGGATAGGAAAAAGTGTGAGACTCTCTAGGTATGCGTAAAAGTATCGATATCGAACTCTGTGTATACATACTTGTATATTCATCATATTCACTCTGCAAAGATCTCAATGCGTCTGGGTAAAGACTGGGCTATTTACTGAGCACCTCGTAGGCGGTCCGATATCGTGGCTTTGAGACTTGTTGCTATTCTTGACGAACTGTAATTCCCTACTTACTGGTTATTCTGATCTTGACGTCACTATGCGTCTCTTAAAACGATTTCCGGCTTATGAGCTGGTTTACAAATTTTATTTTTATCCCACTCAAAAACAATTTTGAAAAAAGATAGTTTTATATACAGGATGAGTCGGGAGGAACGAACCAAACTCCAGGAGTGTATTGTACGCGTAAAGATAATGTAAGAAAACTCAAATGTTGTTATACGTTTATTTGTTTTCAAGTTACAGCTTTAGAAATAAATGAAATTTCTTACATTAACACTTTGTTAATCATAGCGTTATAAATACCGCCATTCACATGTAAACATTTTCTGCTTCTTGTACGATAGGCGCCTGTAGCTCTTCTGATTGAGTCACGTCTTCGTTTAAGATCGTCTGCAGCATTTCTAGTACGTTGAGCTAGTGCATCTCGAGTGTCCACTTTTACTTTATACACTTCATCTTTGAACCAGCCCCATAAATAATAATCTACTGCTGTGATGTCTGGAGATCTTGGAGGCCAACTAATAGGTCCACCGCGACCAATCCAACGCCCTGGACACCTTTCGTCCAATTGTTTCTTGACCTGATGAGTGAAATGTGCAGGAGCTCCATCGTTCTGATAGTACATTTACATTCTGATGTTTAAAGGAAATCCTCTAGTAGTCCGTGTATTTCATTTTGTAAAAAATTTAAGTAGTTGTCTCCTGTGAGGCGATTCTCTAAAATGAAAGGGCCAATTAAATAACCATCGACCATACCACACCACACGTTTACCGAGAACTTATGTTGAAAATTACTTTCGACTGTTGCGTGGGGATTTTCATCTGACCAACCATGACAGTTGTGAGTATTATTAATGCCGTCATGGGTAAATGTTGCTTCATCTGTAAAAAGTATGCGCGATACACCACGACGATTATTATTTATCCATCGACAAAATTCCATACGTTTAGGATAATCTTCCGGTTGTAGGCGCTGTACTCTCTGTACATGGTATGGATGTAAGCCTTGTTGGTGGAGTGTGTTTATTACTCTTGTTTGTGGAATGCCCAATTGAATACTAACTCTTCATGAGCTGGTCGTTGCATCTTCTGCTTCTAGAATATCTTCTACCTCTTCTAAATCTTGTCGAGTAGCTCGTTCAGATGTTACGTCAACCCTGGGAAGCTTTCCGGTCTCACACAGTTTGTTGAAAACTCTGATAAATACATTTTTATTAGGATGTCTGTGATGTAGAAACCGTTGACGATATTCTTCAACAGCAGTTCTAGCATTTACATTACAAAAACCATAAACAAACACCATTTTTGCATATTCTAAATTTGAATACGTGTGTGGCATTTTGTAATACTTTAATCGATCAAACCCCAAAATAAACCTTAAATCACCGTCACAATACACTGACACATTATCAAAACAACAAAGTTATCAAATGTTTTTGAACCTCGAACATGGCATACTAAATAAACATTTTTAATTACGCTATAACTTGAAAACAAATAAAAATCGGATAACAGTTGAGTTTTTTTACATTATTTTCACGCGTACAATACACTCCTGGAGTTTGGTCCGTTCCTCCCGACTCACCCTGTACTGTAGATTTATTAAATAAAATAATACATAAATTTGGAACATTAAAATTGAAACACATTTTTATAATAAAACCCTATATCAAGCGAAATAATGACTGGTAACTTATAATCTTCTTCTACTTTTTTTTTTATTTTTTGCGCTGTTTCATTGTCGTTAAAATTGTCAGCATGTCAGCAAAACAAACATGCAGTGAATGTGGGAATATAAATATACTTGATAATTCAAACGCAATGATAGATCCGGTAAAATATATGTCTGGAATATGATAAAAAGATGAATAACCAGAACATTTCTTAATTTTTTTTCTAATAACATCTAGATTTGGAGATATAAGTTCGAATGAAGTTAAAACGGCAAGAAATCAATTCCTGATTATGAGTTTATCAAGATAAAAAAGGGATTGCTCAAAGAACCATTTTATAAAATTGAAGATTTTCATTAGTCAATTAGACTACATTTATTTGAGTTTTGAATATGAAGAAAGAGAAGAAGGAGAAGAGGAGAAATGCTGAGGACAAGCACTAATTAAAACGAAAGTATAGGAAGGAGTGTAAGGTTTGTGTTGAATAGTTTATGATAATTAAGCTTATAATAAATATTGATACGATATACTGATTCAAGAGATACTGATTGCACGAACAATAAGTTAATTCGATTATAATTTACTGTGAGATATGACGTATCAATACCTATCAATAGTATCTTGCAATATGAATTAACTTGATTTTAGACTTCATGAGAATATTTATCAGAAAATGATATTAGTATAATCTTTACGTTAAACTATTTTCTAAGACATATCATCTATATTTACCGATGTTAATGATCTGATTCGCAGCATTCACACTTTGACATAATACTGTATACCCACTTCAGTTTAACTTTTAGGATACGTGCCCTCATCCTCTTTTAGTAACGGATATCAGCTGTTCAAGGGCAGATGTTTTGTCGGCAAGCCATGTCAATAGTGTTTTATTTTGCGCACGAGGCCATGGATCTCATTCAATATCGAAATACAATTCTTCTGGATTTCCAAATTCTGAGCTCGGACTGAAAGTGTCAATATTTTCGCAAAGTACTTCTCACAAAAGTTCTCTGGGAAATTGCACGAAATGAAAATGAGTTATTTTTGACAATTAATATTTTTGTGATAAGTATATACAGAGTTTCGGTTATATATGTTTTTGCATAACTTCATATATATATATATATGCTTAAGATACCAAGCAATACAAAAAAAAACTAAAGCGCCACAGATGTGCCTTCTGCCTCTTGTCTACGCTAATGATTACATTAATAGTAAACCTATATCATATACAGTGAGTAGGTCGTAGTAGGTCATTGCATGTTTATAATCGGATATATATAGGCATTGATGAATAGGCATACATTGTTTTTGTCGTGTAGGGTTAAATAGTATATAGTCTATCTCGAATTCCCAAAAATAAGTTCACCTTGTCTGCCAATTTCCATCCGTATGGCCACACGTGTTATCATAACGAATTAAATTTAGCAATATTAAAAATGGCAGACTTTACTCACCAGGAACACGCAGATATGCTGTTAGTTTATGATCGATGTAATGAATATAGTCTAGGTGAAGGACGAGAATATGATTTCCAGGGCTTATTTTAATCATAGATTGATTTAATCGTTGTGTGTAATAATGCGGATATTGACAGAAGACTCGAGAGGACAAACCTATCGAGCTACTTTAGTTCTGCTATTAATGCAAAAATATAGCGTAGTGCTATACTATACGTTAATATTAGTGTAATTAAATTATTAGAATTTAAGGAATACTTATTGAGTAATTATTGGGAATTGGTGCAGGGAGAGGGGACTCTCGGTCAATCCCTCTAAAACTGAGGTGATGGTGTTCACCAAGAAATATAAGTGGAACAAGACATGTCCGGTGAAACTTGGTGGACAAGAACTAAGCTATAATAGCGAAGTGAAATACTTAGGAGTAATCATGGACGGGAAACTGTCATGGGGAAAACATCTAACTCACATATGTTCCAATATCATAACAACACTTTGGCAACTGAGAAGAGCCATTGGTAATAGCTGGGGCTTGAAACCGGAAACCATGAAATGGATGTATGAGGCAATTCTCAAACCCAGACTGACGTATGCAGCACTGGTCTGGTGGGAGAGAGCCTGTTTAAAGTCGGAAGCCAACCGACTTAACAAGTTAAGAGGATTGATTCTTAGAAGTGTAACCGGAGCCCCAAGATAAACACCGATCGAGGCGATGGGGATACTGACGGGGATACCACCTCTTGATGTCATCCTGAAAGCGGAAACCGCAAAGGCAATGCACAGGGTGGGAAACATGAATAAGAAGGTAAGGGACCTGAATAGACTCTCAAGAGAGTTAGCTGAGGAGGGACTCCTATGGATGCCCTCTGACAGTACGGGTGTCCACTTCCTGTTTGACAAGAAATATAAGATGACCCTCACCAGTAAGACCGACTGGATGGAGGGTCGAACTGGATTGCCGCTCAATGGAGACATCTGGTACACGGATGGAGCCAAGAGTGGGAACAGAGCGGGTGCGGGTGTGTATAGGCGACGCGACGGGATAGGTAAAACCTTCCCCTTGGGCAAATACACTACCGCACTCCAGGCCGAGCTAGTTGGAATTACATACGGTGTTCTGGGGGCCGACCAAAATCGGATCCAGGAGAAGGTATGTATCTGCTCGGATAGCAGGGCGGCGTTGGCAGCCCTGAATTCAGCAACGACAAAGTCGAAGTTGGCCTATGATTGGGCTATGAAGCATTGAACAACTTGGCAGGGAAGGGACCGGTGGAACTCTTATGGATACCTGGGCATAATGGCATTAAAGGAAATCTAATTGCAGATGACCTTGCCAGACTAGGGACCAGGGAAAACCTCTATGGACCAGGAGCTGCAGTGAGAATAAGTAGGAATCTGATCAGAGACCGCATCAATGGCTGGGCAAGAGACCAGCACAATAAAAGATGGAGAGGAGTAACGGATTGCCGAATAACCAAACTCTTCATTAAATACTCAGAGATTGAGAAATGGGCCCAAGAATTCATTAAATTGAACAGGCACAAAGCCAGAACCCTGGTGGGAATCATAACGGGCCACCATAATAGCCTGAATGCATATAATCACAAGCTGAGGCTGACTGATAGCCCGGCTTGCAGATACTGTAAAAAAAACAAGGAAACCTCGGTTCATCTTCTATACACCTGCCCCGCACTGGAGGAGAAGATATATCTTATATTAGGGACCCCTGTTATCCTAGAGGAGGCGAGGCTTAAGGCGGGGGACGTGCCTATATTGCTCCTTTTATGGGATAGCATTTTTGGATAATGGCCCGGATAAGAGGGGATCGCCAAGGGACTACCCATGCGATCAGTGGCTGATGAGGCCCAAACCCATATAATATAATAATAATATTGAGTAAGTCCCCATCCTAAATTATGTAGTACATAAGTAGTAAATTAAGCTTGCACAACACTACAAATGATTACTACTGATTGATCACTTCTTGATCAGATCGTAATTTCTGTAAAATACTCTTAAGGGTATTTATTATAAAAACAACATACTCAAAACAACAACAAGTTGAATTTCCACCGAAATTGTCTCGTTTGGTCATTATGATTTATATTGTGATCTTACTTAATAATTAAGATTTCACTTCTGTAGCCAATTTGCAAGAAACGGAACAAATATTTATAATAGAATGTGCAACCGTGTCACTTGAAATTTAGCAAAATACTTTTGGTGGCATGATATTTTCAACAATTACATTAATTAGCCTATCTTATTAAGAAAAACCTCGGTCTAAGTCTCATTTCAGTATCTACATATTTATTAAGTAATATGCAGTTCATTATTATTTTATTCATAAAATTAATAATACATTTGCTGGTTAATAACATCAGTATGACACATAATTTGACACATTTTGACAGGATTATTTGAAAAGGATAATGTAAGCTAAGGAGAAAGTATTCAATTTCATGATCATATTTGATCAGAATCTTTGATTTTGATAATTTTTTTTTATCTAGCTATATTCGATCCTATATTTTTCTTAATTACCTACTTTGATTGCAGATTTATGATCAAATGTTTATCAAATATGATTCCAGTTTCATTTATATGTGACCCGATGTTCATCAACTACGACTAACAATTAACAAGTTAATGTCAACTACATCCAAACGAATATCAACTACAGTTTATGCTTCCTTTTATATATTCACACTTCCTGATATAATTACAATTGCATATTTACCTTTCGGTAAAAATGGATTACAAAAAAATTCTGTAGATAAAATTACGTAAGGATCGTTGTTCATTTACACTTACCTGAACCTTGCGTATATGCCCAAATTTTCAATTCCCCATCTTGCTATATATTTATAGAGAGCATATGGCCCTTATACAGGGCACGTGCCATTACAAAACATCTGCTTTCTACTCCTCCCATTCATTTCGACCTAACTTATTGCTTAACTTTCTAAGGACCATGTTTTATCTACAGGGTGAGGTACAGATTACAGACGGGCAAAAATGAGACCTTTAGGAAATCTAACTTTATCTAATTGAGTAGATAATTTAATACAATTTTTAATTCAGCTTTAGTTTGTAAAGGGTGGTCCAACCATAATGCACGATGTTAATTGTGAGTCACACCTTAATGTCAAGTTTTTTGCCCAACTTAATTTGACATTTCTTTGTGTCAGTGTTTGACAAATTCTACCATAGAGAGGTACACAATTGAGCAGCGCGTTAAGATTGTTGCAGCCTTTTACGAAAATGGACGTTCAAATCAAAACGCATTTCGTGCACTTCGTGACTTTTTTGGTCAGCATAATCGACCAAATGTGTCCACAATCGGGAGAATTGTGCGCAAATTTCAGCAAACCGGGTCTGTAGGAAATGTGAAAACACCTATGCATGCTCGTTCAGTTCGTTCTGCGGAAAACATTGCTGTTGTTCGCGATAGTGTAGCAGAAGAGCCGTCAACCTCGACTCGTCGTCGTGCCCAACAATTGTGGCCAGAAATTGAGGATATGAACCTGGACGATATGTGGTTCCAACAGGATGGTGCCACTTGCCACACAGCCAACGAAACAATGGCACTTTTGCGCAAGAAATTCAATGGCCGTGTTATCTCACGTCGTGGCGATGTTAATTGGCCGCCACGATCATGTGATTTGACACCGTTGGACTTCTTTCTTTGGAAATATTTAAAAGAAAAAGTGTACGTCAATAAGCCAAGAACAATTCAAGAGCTAAAGGATGAGATAATTCGGCACATTAACGGCACTGAACCTCAATTATGTCTCAGTCATTGAAAATATGGACCATCGGATAGAGGTATGCCACCGAAGCCGTGGTGAGCATTTGGCCGATATTTTGTTTCACACATAATTGTCATAGATCGTATCATAATAAAAAATATTAAAATAATTCTCTGAAAACTTTTTGTTTTTTTACAGTTGACATCGTGCGTTTTGGTTGGATCACCCTTTACATAAAGAAATCCATACGCGAAAGTATTGTAGTAGTGTTTCTCCTTACTTCTGTACTGAAAGTACTTCTACTGAATACTCTTTCACTTTACATAGTGTACTATGTAAAGTGAAAGAGTATTCTTTGTCCACACTGGGGATCAGTTATTAAAAGATTGATTAGTATTAGCTATTTATAATATGTTTATATATTATAATATGTGTTATAATTATTGAATATATATGTACATTGTGGGCAGGGTCGTAGCGTACATGGATGCGAGTGATGCATCGCATCCCTTAAAAAATTGGCAAATTAGTGTTATTCAAATGTTCAATCAATGTATTCAATTATTACAATGTTTTAATTATAAAAACATTATAATTAGATTAAATCGACCGCAAACTGACGACTATTACCATAACATAAGGAAGATTTGGAAGCGCTGTTTCAGGTAATTGTGGAAAATGAAAATGAAGAAAGGAATCGAGAAACCGTTATTTGTGCTAGAGGTCTTTTAACTTTATTGCGTGGCTTTGACTTTAATTTTTTCTTAGCAGTGTTTTCTGCAATATTCCCACATACCGAGAGTCTGTTCAAAATTCTACAGACAAAAATATTAGATATTAGTTACTGCAATAAAAAGATCGCCGATTGTAAATCATATATTCAAAAAATGAAAAACAAGTTTAGTGACATTTAGGGCCGTATGGACTGATTTGTGTTAGAAAATCAACCACCAAGTAAAGGAATGCGTTTGGATTCAATTCCTAAAGAAGATAAGAGAAGCACCTACGCACGATTATTTTATGAAATTTTGGACGTTATTACTTTGAACGTTAGTGAACGGTTTAGTGAAATTTCTAAACTGAAATTCTTAAATCTAGATTCCACATAATTTACTTCATTCGTAAAACGTTTTCCTGACCAACTTTTTTCTTCTTTAGTAGATACATATGGAACATTCTTTGACGCAAATTATTTAGAAAGTAAACTTTCAGTGATTTATAGTGATCCCGATACGAAAAAGAGCACTGTGTTTGAGCTTCACCAATATATTATGTCCCATTAATTATCTTCTGTTTTCCCGGAATCATCAAAATTGTGTCGTTTAATTTTGACTATACCTGCCACAAGCAGTTCCGCGGAAAGATCATTTTCATGTTTATAGAGAATAAAGACTTACCCGCGAAATTCTCAAAAGCAAGAAAGACTGTCAGCTTTAGAATTAATAATATTGAAATTGCCTTGTTAGAAGATATGAGATCGTCTCCAACATTTGAAGAAACAGTGATAGACGTTTTCGCTGGACAAACAGAAACCGAAGAATTGATCTTCATTTTAAAAATTAGAATATATACATCGGCATAATCATTTTAGGTTAATGTCTTTTTTTATTCTTACCATTTTCATATAGCCTGCCATACATCCGACTATACCTCTTTCCCTTATAAAATATTTATCACATCCCTAGATTATTTTCTCACGCTACGCCCCTAATTGTGGGTCACGAAAAAGGGATAAGTTATTTTTTCAGGCGGCCCGCCTAGAGATCATTTTTTTCAAGGAACATCCTAACGGCATAATTAATAATTATACTTTTGTATAATTACTAATAATATATATTTGAATTTTTCTATAAAGTTTCTGTTTAACAGTAAAATCAACGTATTGTGGAACTCAGTTTTTCGCCAATTAATACTTTTCTTCGTTCTGTAATTTTATTATACGAATAAGATTGATAATAATTTGATACTTTGACTGTAATATGAAAACTACTTAAAATAGGTATAGGTATAAATCTGTATATCGAATTTAAGAACAATTTTATATAAAATACGATAAGGTTAAAGAGCAGTAAAAATTTTTCATTTAAATACATTTATTTTAATGTTCACTCTTGCCTAAGGTATTTGCTATTTTTCTCACATGTATTTTGGTTATTGATACAACAAAATAAACAACTGGTAACATAAATTTTGCTCGTTATCTTTTTTGTATTTGTGCAGCTGTTTGTGTATGCTATATCGCTTTATATGTTGCATAAATACCAATAATTACGCTACTATTTAACGGAAATTTAATCTTTTACTTTGCCTCTATAACTTTGTCTACTAACGTATATAAAAATTTGGTACTAGATTTCATCTAACATTTTCTCTATCTCGAATGAGAAAACTACAAACATTTCGAACAAAACCTGCAATAAAATCGTATAAAAATCTCACTACTTTCTGACTATAATCTCAACTTAAAATGAGTATAATTTTTGACTTTGCTGCAAATAAATTTAATTATAGTAATTTGATGTTAATTTTAATTGTAACAAATTTATTAAAACCTAAAAATTATGAATATTAACTGGCAGCAGTCGAAATAAAATTTTACTAGTGAAATTTTTATGTTACAGTAGCCAATTTGGCTGGATAATGTTATCCTTAATGTTATTTTATCGATGATTTCCTCCTAAAGATAAATATTTCGATATAATAATATCAAAACTTCATTTTTAATTTCGAGTAACTCCCGTTATTTCCGGTATCATTAATTCTGTCATTTTCAGTACAGCTCGTTTTAATCAGGGTGAAAACCACTTATGGATTAAAATAATTTATGGTCTTATTTTAGAGATTTATGAAAATATAGAAAAATGTACGTTCTCTAAATAAGGATTTAAATATATAGAGGGATTCATGTAAGTATAATACACAGAAAATATGTTTCGTTTGGACATCAGGTATATTTTCATATTATTGTAGGTTAATTAACGAATTGATTTCAGCGGTCTTATAATGCTTGTGATATAATAGATTGATCAGTTATATACATACATTAAATTATGAAATAATTACCGAAAGACTTTATTAAAAGTTGTAAAGTATTATTGTTTATTTAAATATATAACTAACAATCAAATCAATACTGAGATCATCCATGTTATTTGACGTTGTTGTATATACTTCATGTTTTAACTAATCCCATAGAAAAAGACCTAACGGCTTAAAATCTGGTGACCAAGCTGGTCACCAGATTTTATCATTACTATTGGGTCTGGTCACCCAATAGTATTTATCATTGTCGCTAAAGAGATGTAGAAGAATTAAAATCTACACTGACATTGTAGATTTTGTTGACCATGGGAACTATATATGTAAAATAAGCACAGGATCGGAATGGGAATGCCATTACACACTGCCAAATATTGCTCACACAACATTTCTGTGCGCTGGGTGAAGGATCCTTCACAGTGTAGAGGCAACAGGGAAGCCGATAGATTGATTAGGATGATAGCTAGTCTAAATATTCATTTACTTGCACCATTTATCGATGTCAGCGATAAAACAAATAATTTAACATAACACACACAGGGAATTCATGAAACCTGGAATTGAATGAAATGAAACAGTTTGCTAAAGAATTTAGATATGCGAGTCTAAGTAGGTACACACAAAATTTCTCTGCAACGTCTAGAAAAAAATTCTAACCGGACATTGTCAACTAAGAAAGCACCTTCAGAATGACACGAGTGATATGTCCCTCCGATGAGGCTTTGAACAGGAAGAAGAACCGATGCAGTATGCACTTTGTGATTGTTATGTCGTTTAGAGCATTAGGGAATTCATTTTTGGGGAACGTTGGCGAACATTGAGGATTTTCCGCTAAGTCATCACCAACTTAAATTTACATATCGATGTATCCGAGGTATTTTTGACAAAACTTGTTATATGTAACTGAGTGGAAACTGTACCTCATTAGGTGCAACAGCACACTATAAAAAGGCGCATTTAGAAATCGTATTTTTCTCTCATCGCGTCAACAATCATAGGTGGCTTTACAATTGTATTCAAATGTATTTTTAGTTGCCTACCTAGTCTTCATGCTCATGTTTTACTAAACTGATACTATACCAGATAATATATCTACATATACCTACCTTTCTACTTTATAAAATTCACCAAAGTAAAACACTCAGCCTTGGTTTCAGAAATAGAACAGTTAGGGGGGAGCGGCGACGATATATTACTTTTCCGCACTCCACAATAAGCGGAAAAGTAATGTAATCGTGTAAAGAAACAGTGAAAATACAATTTTGTTTGTTTATTTTTCGTCTTTCGGCCTAATAACAAAAAAAGAATGGTTTTTAAAATTTTTCGCTGTGTGTGTGTGTGTGTTGTCGTTGTCGTTGTCGTCGGCATTTATTCTTGTTAGCATAATAACTCAACTAAATCGTGTTGGATCGATCTGTTCTTCACTGATTCTGATCGGGGACATCTCCCAGACGACACCTATTGATATTGAGGTGGATAGCACACACCCCACCCTGTCCATGGGTCATGAGAAAGCATCACGGTGGACTATTTGAGAAATTTATTTGTTAGCACGATCACTCAATTAAATCGTGTCGAATCGATCGGGTTTCGACTGATTCTGATTAGGAACGCCTACCAGACGACATCTATTGATTTTGAGGTGGATAGGACAGACCCCACCCTGTTCATGGGTCATGAGAAAGCACGAGGGTGAACTATTTGAAAAATCGCATAAAACACATATTCTGCATCTGCATTTATGTGTTGGTTTATTTTTTATCAGCCACTCGATTTCGAGATAGAGATGTTCTACGTGCGTAAAGGTCCGTTTTAAGATTTTAAGACTGTTTATTTTTAATACCGCATACTGACTTTTTAATTTATTCATATTCATATTCATAACAAATTATATAAGATAACACGAATATTCACTTATCTTAACATTCGTTGTATGGTATGCTTCATGACAAAATAATCTGTTAATTTCCGTTGAATTTTCTGTGGTCGTTGGTCCGTTTTGATTTCATTTGACATTTACTTTACCCTGTTCTGTCAACTTACAAAATCCAAAAATTGGAACGTTTGATCCGAAGATCAACCTTTGGATTTCTTCTTTGGAAAAATAAGCTGATGGCCATTCGATAAATAAGAATTCATTTCATTGAACGATGTTTGCGAACCCTGCATTATACAATCTCTTCATCATCATATGGTCATCAGTCCTAAGACTGGTTGGACGCTAACCTCCAGCTTCTCCTATCTTGTGCTAACCTACGCATTTCGCTAATTGTGCTACAACCTACATCCCTCACTATTTGCGAGCAGTAGTCTAATCTAGGCCTACCTCTGCCTTTCTTCACTCCTATTTCTGCCTCCAAAATATCGCGGACTATTCCCCCATGTCTCAGCAAGTGGCCTACCATTCTATCTCTTCTCTTCTTTATGTTTTTCCACATACTTCTTTTCTCGCCGACTTTCTCTACTACTTCTTCGTTTCTAACCCTATCAGTCCACGGTATTTCATCATTTTTCGGTAACACCACATCTCAAAAGCTTCTAATTTCTTCCTACTTGCTTCCCCTACCGTCCAGGTTTCGCAACCGTATAGTGCCGTGTTCCATACATATGTTTTCAAAAATCTCTTCCTTGTTTCTAAGTTTATTACCCCCGAGCATAAAAGTGCTTTCTTTTTGTTAAAAGCTACTCGACCCTGCGCTATTCCTCGTTTTATAACTTTATCGCTTCTTCCATCCCAATTTATTTTACTTCCTAAATAAGTGAAGTTTTTAACATCCTCCAATCTTTCATTATCAATTTGTACTTTCGTTTTTGTTCTGCTCTCGCGCCCTCTGCACACTAACACTTTAGTTTTCCCTCATTTCGTATTCCTCTGTCAACACTGCCTCCATTTCGTTCAACGCTGATTCTAATTCCTCTTTATTAGATGTTAATGCTGCTATATCATCCGCGAATCTCAGCATTTTTAGTTTATGTCCCTGTACTTTAATCCCGAAATCCCCTCCATGTCCAAATCTTTTTCATCCATCAAATCTTTTACCACATTAATCGTCTCTTCGATGTACAGATTAAAAATTAGTGGTGATAGCGTACATCCTTGTCTTACTCCTTTCCTAATACCTACCTCCCTTCTTTCCCCTTCCACTTCTATAATAGCAGTTTGCTCTTTGTATAGATTGTGTACTACTCTCCTATCTCTATACTTCATTCCCGTTCTATACAATCTCTTGTGTAGTAATAATAATAATCTATATTTAATGGTAATGCAATACACCAGTATACTGTAAAATTAGATAAAATAAACTAATTACGTAAATTACGTAAATAAACAAATATAAAATGAAATATAATTGATCTAGTAATTCTTGCATGCAATTACATTAATTGATCTATTAAAAACCAGAGTTCAACTAGACGAAATGATAACATTGATCTACTCCATCTCAGAAAAAAACAGGAAACAACAAAATAATGATGAAAGAGAAATACGATTCAATAGAATCGATTATGAAATAAACTTATATAGTCACTATATAGTCATTAAAAACTCGATATTTGTAAATTGATATAAAATCAATTATTTATTTACATATATTTAGCTGAAAATAAGCATTTGATAAGTTCTAAGTTACAGAATGTCCGTTTAATTTACAAAATTGTAAAGAAGAGTCTATAATCATTCACAATTTTTATACACAAACACATAATTGACTACGATAATCATTAATGCAAATATATAAATTACTTTTAGTATCAATGAGATTTTTTTGTAAACCAAATAAAATAACCTGCGACTCACTTAGGTTTAAAATAAAATTAAACAATGATTTTGGGATGTTAAAAATAATAAATCTAAATTATTGATATTAGTATTATAAGCATTATGTATTGCCGAGTCTTTAGAACAATACCACAGTTGCGTATTATTCGCAAAACAATGCAAATTACGTAATGATTAACAGTATAAGAATAACAAACCTCCTTTAAAATGTTTAAATGGAAATGGGGCAATGGATTTTCTCTACTCTTCCATGTAGAGCTCTTTTTACTGATTATTCCATTTATATGATTTGATAAATTGATGTATTCTCTCAAATACCTTTGAATCACACACAACTCTGATGCTAACCCCACTCTCTCCTAGTGAAGCGATTTATCAGAGTTCTAAATGAGGTCGATAGGGTGAGCGCGGCTCTATAATCTGTCGATACATACCTACCCAACGTATATTACTGTTCAGATTGTCTAGCGTAAAATTGTCCATTAGAGATTGGACCCCAGTGGTTAAATTGCTGAGTAATTTCCCTATCAGGCTTTTAGTCAGCGAGGGTGTTACGAAATATTGCGCATCTGTTTTGAGAAGATTATCAGATTTTCTCTAGGATGTCGCCTCGTCAGATCTCCTTCGACACGAGATCTGATAATACGCTTCAGCGACGCGTTGACATTATCTGTCGGAAGTCGCTAGAATCACAGAATAAGCCCTTTATTTTTCAAGGCTTATTGTAAAGGAGAAACATACTTTCTCTCAGATTCGTTAGAAGGGTGATGTTGGAAGGGTGGCCGCCCCAATCAGCCAATCTCCCTCCCCTTCGGTCCAAGTGGGACACATGTCCATTCCGCATGTATTTCCCCAGTAACACCTCGTCGGAGGTCACTCGGTGATGTTAACCGTTGGAAATTATTTAAACAAAATCTTTTATAGCTATAATTACTATTAATCTGTGGTCGCAGTAGTATTTTTTCTAATATTTTAAATACTTGAATTTAATTTCTGTTATTAAAAAGCAAAAACTGCGAGAGTAAATAATAATACTACATGAATACTTATAACTTATAATACAAAATAAATACCATCTCATAAATTAATGTTGTTATAGTTGTTATAAAGTTTCTGGTGCCTGCTGCTCTTAACTATAAATAAAATAACAATTCCGGACATATTTCTACTCGTACAATTCTATCTTGCAAATTCTCTACATTTTTATGTTGTATGCTGATGCTAAATAATGGTGTAAGATAATTGGGGTCAGGTCCAGCAGTATTAGTACTTTATATCCATCTTATTGATGTAGATTTTAACTACACCTCATTTAGGAATAGGTCCATCGTTTCCCCGCTTGTCTCACGAAAGACAAAAATTTACCATTTGCACAGGGGAAGCGATGACAGAGGTAAGTAAATCTGGGACTTCCCTTGGCCCTAGATCGTCTGCTGGGGCCTATTCGGATGTTTTTATGTCTTCGTATGTTCTTTCTTTGTCGGCTGTCTGATCCTCCGGCTGCACATACTCTCCTCTGACCCAGGACAACTCGGATTCTTGTGAATCCAATGTTGCAAACCCCTCTTGATGTCTGCGTTCTTTACGAACCATAGGGCGCTCACGGTTCGTTCTATGTCTGCAGTGCTATGTTTTCAACGAACTATAATTTTTGGAGATAACTCTTTGCGGCCATATCTCCATGACGTACAGACGTACGGGAGTTGGGGCTGGAGGATATGCTTGACCAACAGCAGCTACTTTCTCATGTTGAGAGCGTTCTCTCCTCACAGGTCTCCCCATGGCGTGTCTGAATAGGATATTCTTGATTTTCTCGGGATTCATGGCCACCTTCCATCATTCGCACCTGTTGCAAGGTTGTCTCTTAGGGTACAGTTCTAAATAAAGTCGTATGGTGAGCACGATGCTACATAACCTGTCGATACATATCTACCCAACTTATATTACAGTTCAGATTGACTACCGTCAAATTGTCGATTAGAGACTGGACCCCAGTGGTTACATTGCCAAGTAATTTCCTAATAAGGCTTAGGGTGTTCCGAAAAATCACGAGCACCTCTTTGAGAACAGATCAGCTTTTTTCTCTAGGATTGCCGCGATCTCCGCAGGTCTTCTTCTCTGGCAAGAGATCTGATAATACACTTAATGGTCAAAGTCACTGGAATTTCCTTAGTATCTCAGGGCCACATGACCCTCTAGAGCAGAGCTCTTCTACAATTAAAATTTCTTCTACTTGAGAGGGTCATGTCAGGCTTAATCGGAGGAGAGAGATTACTGCCTCCGATTAGTTAGCTAGGAGGGTGGATTTGGGTGGGTGGTCCATAGATAGCCTCCACCCCTGTCCCCCTTCGATTCAGGTAGGTGAGCATGTGTACTATGACATGTGTTTTCCCAATAACATTCGAGCTTGGAGATGACTTGGGTTTGTGTAAACCATTGGAAATTATTTACACAAAAATTTGTTGTTGTTGAAATGGTATTTTTTTGATCACAGTAGTAGGTACTGTTTATATTCTAGTAAATACTTGGAATTTAAGTATTGTTTAAGTAAAAGTAAAAAATATGTTTAGTAGAGAATAGGGAGTCATAATAACTCCATTTATTTATTTTATTTTGCAATTATTCATTATATGTCAATAATGCCTAGGATACGAGACACATAAACAACTGCATAAAAACCCGGGCATTACAGCGGGCGTTATATCCATAATGGCCCCTATAATGCCCCGGATTATAAATTAAATTACCTGCTTATATACGTATGTATTTATTCAAGTTAGCGATATAACTTATAACTGAAACATAAAAAAAGGAAATTCGTATTCTAATTACTTTGGAAAATCTTTTCCAAAGTTAAACTGACAGTTGTGGAATGTTCCCGGAAAATACGCAACTGGATTTCTGACGTTTCTTACAGCATCGCACACAACCGAATCTTCAGAGGGCGACTGAACATGAAAATCCACGGAAATGTTGACTAATTCTTCTTGATTTTGACAGCTTGATGAAGAGCCACTCACAGAACTTGAAATCATTTGAGCTATTCGATTTTTTGAGGTTACACTTTCTGCTATATATCCCTCAGCTACAGTTGTACTTTTCCATATACCATGTAGTTTTAAAGTTTCAAACGAAGCGCCTGCCTCAACCAGAAGCGTAGACGACGTTCGCCGTAAACAGTGACCAGTATGTTCCTTGGCATTATCTAATTTCAGATATCTATCAATTATTGTAGGTACACTGCCCAAAGTATTTTTTCCCACTGGCTGTACTGTGCAGTAATTATTCTATATTAATTATTAACTTACGCTCCTTCATTCCCGCAGGTCTTAAAGCCGCATATTAACGGATTAATTTCAAAGCACCAATTTGTGCCTCCTCCACAATAGCAAAGCCTGTAGGCTCACCCGTCTTAGTTTCGGGAACCTTCTCCAGAATAACCGGTCTTTTATCTTCTTTATCGTCGATAGTCAGTTTAACCATTTCATCCCTTCTTAAAGCACCAAAGACACCCAAACTAGAACGACCTACAATGATTCATTTTCATAAAAACGGGTTCTACCTACAAATAATTTTTAGTTATCTACCTTATGCAGCAAAAACGTTTCATTAGGAGCATCTTTTATGAATGCCAAAACCTAATCTCCAGTCAAAACTTTCAACGTCTTTGGGAGGTATCCTTTAGATCTTTGTTTTAAAAATGAAAATAAACACTTGTATTTGGAAATGTCAGTATTTTCATTTATGTCCAAAGTCGCTTTTAAAATCGAATACTTAGTCCATAAAGAATTAGTAGCATACTTTTCCGACTAAAATAGATATAGATAATTATTAATAGAGTAGCACATATAAATAAGGTAACATTCTAACTCTACATACCAGTTCCTGGAAATAAGCCAGCATGACCACCTCGTTTAGACCAGTCACCGAATTTTCTGCTTTCCAGTTTACAAATATTTTATACTCTTTGTCATATACCGCTCTTGATTTCATCGGCAACAGTTGTTCTGTTGCTTATTCGGCTTTTTTAACAATATTTTGTGATATAAATTCCATCTTCCAAAAGTAAAAGCGACGCGACGTTTAAATAATGAAAAGTACACAACAAACAGCTTCCTTAGCAACGCAAACGTTACTAGATATCCTAGAATCCCTACCTATTCAATAATTATGTAAAATATCATTGCATTTAGTTTTATTTTCGCGATGTAATTGAAAAATAAAGTCTTGTATGCACCACTGGCGTTACTTGATGATAATGCCCATCGGTCGATATCCTTCCCTCGGGCCAAAGGCCCTCGGGCTGGATCACATCGACCTCCGGGCATTATCATCTAAGTAACACCCTTGGTACATAAATAACTATTATGTTCTCCTGGAAGCTATTTATACTTATCTGTGTTACTACGTGCTTGCAATTCAAAATAAATACTACCATTTCATTAATTATTATACTAAAAAATAATGCAATATAGATAATAGTTATAAAAACACTTTACCTTCGCATAGCGTTAGCAACCCTCTGGCGCTGCTGAAGTTCGCTGGTAAATTACTGTACAAAGGGCGCTAGTTGTCTTGCAGGTCATGCAGCGCGAAATTTCCGGTAAATTTGAACATAAATGTTTTTAAATTTTAGTATCTACGTAACGGATGATGTAAAATTAATCACAAAATGAATTTTAACATTACAAATTATAATATTGCAAATTGGGGGTAATCAAAAGTATCGTTGAAGGGAAAATGAAGCTATCTATTTCACTGTACTTTACCGAAAACAGAACGAGCCACAACATTTCCAAGCGAGTCTTTTGACAAATTTTTACATGGCACTGTTCCCCTCTTTAAGCGGACAATTTTATATGACCCCTGTGCAAAATAAAAGGTGTATTTAGATTAATGCAATTATATTCATTACTTCGATTGAAATAGCAATACAAAACTTTGGATAATGTCGAATCATAATAATCTTTTAATGAAGATTTTTTTTTGAGAACACTGAATTATTCTTCAGTTAGTTACGTGTCATTAAAGTACACTTGTAAAAGTCAATCAGAGTTAAATCATTCCGAACAACACTTTGTCACAGTTCTCCTTTTTCTTCGTTTGAGGGTACTCTGAAATAACGCACTTTTTCGCCTTCTACGGAACGTTCCTTTTTCGAAATTGCATGCGGGCACTATGCAACGTCGTCTCACATGGTGCATTTTGTTTTTTACTTTCGGCAGATCCTCCATTTTACACAATTATATTTATACACTGCACACTGATGATAACCTGCGATCACGCGTTTGTTTACATGTACGCGAGGTTATGTTTACTGTTAGTGTGGGTGAGGGATGTAAGAGAAAGGGGGAAACGAGACTGCAAGACCACTAGCACCCCTGGCGGCCGTTGTACACGTAATTGCAAGATCGCACTATGTGATATATAGGAAGTGCCATCCTCCTGAGCGTAAGTAAGTATAATTGCATATTGCATATTACATTCATAGTGATTTCAATATATGTAAAGGTAGCCCATAACGTTTTAGACAGGCGATATCTCAAAAACGCTTAGCCGGATGAAAACTAAATTTGAGTTGCTTGTATTGCAAGCAATGGTACATGTTTTCTTGCAATTAAATTTTCTTTTCAATTTTTTCGTATATCGAATTTTTGTTATGTGCCATCAACTTGAATTTTCATTAGGAGGCCACAACAACTTTTAATTGGTTTTATTGTAAACTAGCAAAAATACTGACAGTTGAATGAAAATCGTGTACTATTTTCAGACTTACGAGGAAACGAAATGGAAAATTTGATGTTTATAATATTTATTTTATTAAAAATGAAATTAGCGTAAAGTTAATAAATCGAAATTAAAGCGAGAACTCTCATCATCCGACACATAAACCAAAATGGCATTTAACAACATCAAAAGGATATAACACGTGACATTATCAGTAGTATAGCAAAACCGCCACGAGCTCACTTTCGACCGCTATCAGCTCAACCTCGGTGCATGTGGTAAGTGGTCATTGTTGATCCCAAGAACTCGGCGCAGGTATAGAACAGGTCTGTACATGTATAAATCAGGTCTGTATCGGTTTAAAACAGGTATGTAAAAGTCTGAAACAGGTCTTAAAACTATAAAACATGTTATCATACCTATTTTAAACTGATACAGACCTGGTTTATACCTGTATAAACCTGTTCTATACCTGCGCCGAGTTCTTGGGATCAACAATGACCACATGCCATTCGCATCGAAGTTGAGCTGATAGCGGCCGAAAGCGAGTTCATGGCGGTTTTGCTATACTACTATCAAAGTTTACAGAATTCTGTGAACTTCTGTGAACTGTCACAAGTATATGTTAAGATTTAAAATTCTTTCAGCTTTCGAGTTGAAAGTGCATAGTACTAAAATTGGATAAAACTAGTACAGACTCTTATAAATGCTACACAGAAATTCACGTTCTAACAAAAAGTTAACAATATCAGTATTAGTATTTACTATTTCTCTCACGTTCCCCATGGTATAAATACTAAATAAATACAATACTAAACAAATACAAATGTAAAGTACCAACTTCCACAGACAGACTGTCGCACTAATTTATTGTAATTATTGTTAAAGAACCGTTAAAATTTTGAAAACCCTAACCTACAGAGTACAGACCTTGCTGAGATAAATAACGTTCTACGTCTCTGAAAACTGAACTCGGAAATCGGACTCATCGGAGATTCTCGATTCCTTCCCCGCTTTGCCGAAGGCTTCTTGAGCAGGGTGGTCTAGCCCACCCGTGTCACAGCTTACTCGAGACTCGAGTAAGCTGTGACCGTGTTTCAAATTCTTTCGTGTAGTTTACAGGCGTATAATTTTGTTTTTATGTCTTCAAATCATTCGTAATTTTTTAATTAAATAATTCTCTTCATGTGTTTACTGTTTATTTAATTTTATATTGCAGATTCCCATGTTTCTATTTTATTGTGAAGTAATTTAAACTTTCAAGGGATGTTGAAAGTATACCTATGTCAATAATATCAATATTAATTTTAAAACTAATCCTGGTAGACACTTATTTACTTGTATTTATTTATTAAACTAATAAATATAATTTTTTATTTGTGCGAGGCGCTTGCGCTGTCTGGTATGTACAAAGCCAGAAAGGCAAAAGGCGTGGCTGCCCACCCAGCCCGGTGGGCTATTAGTCCACGGATTCACGGTTAGAAGAGTGAATTGCTGCACTTACTTGCACTGCAATTTTCCACCACGGTTGCGTTGTTAATATTAGTATATATAATCAGAACTTTTCATTGTATTATTGTTGTTATGTAATATATAATGTATTTAATTAATTACATATTACATAATTATATCTTCACTAATTTCTATAAACGATAAATAACGAACTTTGGAAACTGTGTGTGCCTCTTCTTCTAGGAAACAGCTGGGTGGGCACTGCCCATCCTGCCACTCCTGACCAGCCGCCACTGTTTGGAGGTAGGAAGTATAATAAGCTGTTATTTGAGGTTAATGTTTCTTTGGCAAGTTTGTTGTGGCAGGCTTACGAAGTTATTCCAAATAGTTCATGACATTTTATCGACTTAATAAGTCATATCTTTGCCATTCGTAGATGTTATCATATTATCTTCTCAATTGCAAAAGTTTCTAGAAGGCAAACGGAGCAAAAGGTAAATTTTAGTAGATCTACACATATATAATTTCATCCACCCATGTACACATAATTCCGCCAATCATCGTAGTTCTGTCCAGTTTTAACCACAGCTCTTATTGGTAAATTGCTGGTGAATGAAAAGCGATTATTATTTGATCCCCTTTGATCGCTGTCAAAGCCTTTCAATATCGTCCATTTTCTGCAGAAATGTATATCTAACATTAGAGTTCGGTGATGCGTTAATAGAGGGAGAGTATTATAGTATATGGACAAATACCTCCTGAGTACCTACTAGAATCAAACTCAAACGTATCGCAACTGTCCATTAGTGATTGGACCCCACGGATTATACACTCATATTTCTTCAATACGAGTCCCGTTGTGGGATCCTTTAACCCATTTCTGACCGTGATAGGGGTTTGCAAGGGCACTAGTGGTAGTCTAGAGCAACTGCCGTCCTAATTTTATTTATCAGAAGGCGTTTGGAGGCGCGCAGAAGTCCTCCGTACCGTAGTTCCTTAGTGGGATAGGGCAGGATCCCTTCCAACACGGTTGCCATACGACCGCCGCTATGTGCATCTTCCTGGGCCTGTGACGTCGGGCTTCGAAGAAGTTTTGGGTTTGTATAACCCGTGGAAGTCTTAGTTTAAACATAATACTTTTTATTTTTATACAATAAAAAAATTACATTTTGCAAAATCTCCTTCTAATTTCCTCTGCATCCTGTAATTCAATAGCTTTGTTTTCTTTTACATTCAGAGTAAATAATTTCTCGTTCTAATTTTTGATTAAAATTTGAGATAAAGCAACGATCTTCGAAAGGGCTTTCTTTACTCTTCAACAAAAATATAACTTAAAATATTGACACTTACGTGCCGCAATATCAAAAAGTTTTCTTGAATGTTCTCGAAATGTCGTCACTTTTTTAGATAGCTCACACAGGTGTTTCTGGAGGTGGCAGAAAGCACGTGAAGGCAGAAAGTACACATGCGGCAGACATTGGCAGTGTTATTATTTGTGGCTAATGTTTCTTAGTTTATATTAAAAATGTTATGGCAGATTTAAGAAGGTATTCTAGAGTTCATGATATTTTATAGAACTTCATATCTATAGAAAACAAAATCTAAATATTATTTGAATAAAAACTAAAAGCAATGCTTATAAAATAATACTTCAAAAGATTAAAGAAGTTCAAGCAAACGCAACAAAATATAAGTTTTACCAAAGTAAGTAGTAAAGACTTACTTCCTAGTTTAAAGCCTCATACATCCTTCATACATCCAAACATAATTCTGCCAATCATTAGGTTCTAATTGTAACTTTTATCAGTAAATTATTGGCGTATCAAAGGAGATTATTATTTTATTCAGTTTATTCCCGTTCGAAGCTTTTAACTAACTTCCATGTTCTCTAATGTATCCGTTTTCGATTAGGCAAATACACAGATTTAGCAAAACGTGAAACAGTTCAAAGGACGCACGAATATCATGCTTTTTCTGAGCACTCATATATCTAACACAACATTAAAGTGCGATAGTTCGTTAAGAGAGGGAGACCATTGCAACACATCGACAAATACCTTTTGAGTGACTACTAGTATCAAAACCAGCATGTCAGAATTGTCCATTAGTGATTGGGCCCCACAGATTATATACCCAGGCTTCTTCTATATTAGTCTGGTTGTTGTGGATCCCCCGAACCTACGCTACAAGTTGTAGGGGGTTGTAAGGGCACTAGTGGTAGTTTGAAGCAACTGATCTCTCTGACTGTGAATACTACTTAGCGTCTGGAGGTGCGCAGAGTCCTCCTTAGTCACCCCTTGGGGAGGCGGGGAAAGCGTTTAGGTACTAACGCTGAAGTCCTCCCAATTTAATTGGCAAACTATCGCTAAGTGTGTCTTGCTGGGCCCGTGACGTTGGGCTTGAAGAAGTTTGGGTTTGTATAACCCGTGGAAGTTTCAGCTTAAACATAATACTTTTTATTTTTATACAGTTACAAAGTTACCTTTTGTGAAACCTTGTTTTGTTCTAATTTCCTCTGCATCATTTTATTTAATAATGGCTTTATTTCCTCTACATTCATAGTAGATAATTTCTTAAATAATTTTTTGACATTTTGAAACAAAAAGTTTCCTTGAATGTTCCTGAAATGTCATCACTTTTAGTTGGTAGCTGTCACGGCCATCTCTGGTGGGGGCAGAAAGTACTTGGAGGAAGGAAGTACCAGGTATGTAAATATGAGACTGGAATTTGCCCATAGATCATTTAGTTGCTAATGTAGTTGCCGTTATACGATATCATTAGCGCCATTTTCTTGCTTTGACATCTGATGAAGATTTCTATCTGACAACAATACAAGTTTCATACAACATCATTTTTAATAGCGTTAAACATGTTGAATTCTGTGCCTGAAAACCAGGATTTGCGAACAGTATTAATTTTCTGTTACCATTTGAAAAAAACTGCTGCAGAATTACATCGAATGCTTGTCGGAGCCTACGGTGAGCATGCTCTTACTCACAGTGGATCAAAACATTCAAAAGTGACAATTTTGATTTGAGAAACGTAGAACGTGCAAGACCGCCGAAAAAGTTTGAAGATAGCGAATTGGAAACATTGTTGGATGAGAATGACGCTCAAACGCAACAAGCACTCGCGGATCAATTAAATGTAACACGAGAAGCCGTCTCCATACGTTTGAAAGCCATGGGAAAGATTCAGAAAATGGGAAAATGGGTTACACATGAACTGAGTGAAAGACAGCAGGAAAGCCGAAAAACCATTTGCGAAGTGCTGCTCGCCAGGTACAAAAAAAGTAATTTCTTCATCAAATTGTGACTGGCGATGAAAAGTGGATATATTTCGAGAATACTATGTGTAAAAAATCATGGGTAACTCCAGGCGAACCATCGACATCGACTGCAAGGCCAAATCTTTATGGACGGAAGACAATGCTATATCTTTTGTGGGATCAGAAAGGTATAATCTATTATCAGCTGCTAAAACCTGGCCAAACCATTAATACTGAACACTACTGACAACAAATGATAAATTTGAGTCAAGCATGGAAAATGACCGGGGTATCAAAACAGGCAACACAAAGTGATTTTACTTCATAATAATGCGTCATCACACACAGCAAAACCGGTCAAGGAAACGATTGAGGTGTTTAGTTGGGAAATACTTTTTTATCATTTTCGTACAATAAACGTGTAAATATACGTTTATTATACGATATACAAAAAATTCCTGTTTCACATTTACATACCTGGTACCATGTATACATGTGTGGAGGTAAAATGTTCATGTGCGACAGACATTAGCAGTGCTGTTATTTGAAGTTAATTTTTTAGTTTATGTTAAAAATCTTATGGCAAAGTTTATCAAGAGAGTTCATGGCATATTTTATCGAAATCGATAAATCATAATCATGTCTGTGGAAAACATTAAAATATAAACGTTAGACGAGCAGAAATTAAAATCAATGCTCGTAAACTGTTACTGCAATAGTTTTTCAAGACATTGAAGTCAACAGAACAAAGACTGCCTCCCTCCCTTAAGACACTCCTCCATTAAGTTTCCGGAGAAAAACTACAAAAAGTTGAGAATCATAAACTACCTTGATCCACCCGAATATAGGTCCGCCAATCATCTTTCATAAGTAAATTCTCGGCGTATTAAAAGCGATTATTATTTTACCAACGTTGGTCGCGATCAAAACCTTTTGACTAACTTGTACTGTTGTACCCCTTTTCGACTGATTTAGCAAAACGCCAAACCGATCAATATACGTACGAATGCATAGTCGTATATCAAATACTAAAGTTCGGTAGTACGTTAACAGAGGGAGAACATTACAACATATCAACAAATACCTATTGAATGTCTACTAGTATCAAAACCAAACGTATCTGAACTGTCTATCATTAGTGATTGGACCCCACGGATTATACGCCCATATTTCTCCGATACAAGTCTGGTTGTTGTGGAATCCCCGGGCCTAGGAGGTTGTAAGGGCACTAATGGTAGTTTGAACAACTGCTCTCAGGACTATGAAACGTCGAAAGTGTCTAGAGGTGCGCGGAATCCTCTGGGGGTCCTCAGAGAATTCGCACACCCCCAGGCTTCAGACGGTTTGAGGGGTAAGGATAGCTACTACTGTACCACCACCCCATCTCGTTATGAGTTCGGTACTATACGATCACTGTGTCTGGGCACCCAGACAGACACAGCAATCGTATGGCAACCGAACTGATAACGAGATGTTATGACATCGGGCTTCGAAGAAGTTTGGGTTTGTATAACCCGTGGAAGTTTAATTTTAAAAACAATTAAATTTGTACTTATTGTTTTTATACCTACTGTTAAATAGTCAAATACAGAACGCGTAGACATTTACTTGTAAAACTATCTTGTTTTTATCTTTTATCACATATGATTACAATTTCACTCGGTTTTGTACTCTAAGGTCTGGAATGAAACCTGGTAAGTTTCAATAGTCAATAAATTACGTTTCACCTTTAAACAATTTAGTTGGATATAAAACTTACCAAGTTATAAATTCAGTATCAAGGAACTTAAAAAAATGTCTTTTAAATCAATTGAATATCGTTGTACATTCCTATTATAAGTTCCTCTTGTGAGTGCCTATGGAACTTGGCACCCCTTGAGATCTCAGCTCTTTTATCGGCGAAGCTGACAACTCCGAACGTCGTTTCTACCAAACTTGGCCCCTTTTTCACATTTCTGTGTTTTGTGAGTTATTATTAATTTTTTGAAAAATGTATTTAACATAACACAATATGGTTTTTGTGGGTATACCTAAATATAAATTATCTACTTTATTATAATTAGTTACGAAGTAACTAATAGAGGAAAGGAAGGTAATTTGGAATACCAATTTGAATAAAAGGTATAAAAAATATTATAAAAAGAGACACATCATAAAACTACCGTTAAGTTTTAGAAAAATGTATATTTTACATTCTAATAATTTCCCAAATTATTAGAATGGAGACCGAGGAATAAGTTGTCCCTCTTTTGCTACACTTCCTTCTTTTCTTTTGCAGCGTTATTCCTCTGTTTCTTATGCTTCTTTGAGTTCACTTTTATAAGGAGAACTCGACAAAATTGCGGATTTAGAAGACTTACGATCCCGGTTAGATGTGCGTTTTTTCAACATTGGTATTGGTGAGATATCAAAAGGGGTGACAATTGCACTACCTTCTTGTGAATTGTGTTTTGACGATGGGCCTGCTTTATCTTGCTGATATTCCTCTGACGAGGAATATGATTTATCTTGCTAGAAACATTCTGAAGAAGGACCTGGTTTACATCGTTTTAGTGATTCGAGAGACGGGCCTGGTTTAGCAGGAATAAGTGATTCTCCAGTAAAATTGTTTAAAGACTAAACATCACAACTCTCAAATTCCTCTGACATTTCATGTTCACCAGCAAGATAATCTACGTCAGTGAAAATATGTCTGTTAAAGGAATATATACCACCCACGCTAAAGCCTTTTACCGCTATTTCTCCGGTTTGGCACTTACGATATGTTTTCCAAACAGTTCGACGATGTCATATGCATTTAATGGTTTATTGTTTTCACGAAGCCATACTCTGACTTCCTCGGAGTAATAAGTTTTGAGCGGGCTCATGAAGGGTCTGTCCATGAGCTCAATTTTATGTGTACAGTGGGGTGGTAATGATATCAAAGTGACATGATGTTCCCTAGCCAAGTCAATGACTTCTATGTTTTTTGTGTGACTGTAGTGGCCGTCTAAAATCAACAGCACTGGCGAAATTTCAGATGGTTGTGCATAAGCGATGAAATGTTGAAACCATTGGGTAAACAAATATGTTTGTATACATCCAGAGGTATGAGCTCTGCCTATTGATCCTAGAGGAGCACCTCTCATAAGTGTTTTGGTCATATTTTTCCTCCGAAAAATAATCATGGGTGGTACAAATATTCCTGCTGGGCTCATGCATGTTAGTATTGTTATAAGTGAACCCCTTTCCGCTGATGTCATGGCATCAATTTGTTTTTTGCCACGACGAGCAATAATCTTAGGAATTTTACTCTAGACTATAGATAGCCCTGTTTCATCTACGTTGAAGATTCTATCTGCCGTAATTTTTTTTCATCATAAACATTTTCGAGAAGATCATAGAACTCGTCCATGTATGCTTTGGTGAAATCATGAGCCCTTGCATATGATGTACCTGTTGGCTTGGGTATAGACAATAATTTTTTGTTTTGCGACAAGAAACCCTTGAGCCAATATCTGCCCACAGCTTCATTATGCAAAGGATGGGGCACATTGTTTCTTACCGCAAGTTGGAAGGCTAATCTTCGTAGATCTGTCTGTGTCAATCCGTAAAGTTTGTTTTCCATTTGAAGAGCGTAATTAACTAATAGAGTTTCAAAATGTTCGTTAAATACTGATTTACGTCCGATTTTTTTAGATACAAGCAGTAGGTCTGTGTTTATCACCGACCAATCTAAAGAGAGTTGTCCTGGGTACATTAAAGGATTTAGATGCCTTCAAAAACTCCATTTTTTTCTGTCTGTAACGGCAGCTGACATGTCTTCTGCATCCCATTTTTTTCTTTTTTTGTATGAATTTGGTGTTGACATTTCTAAAATAGAATAATAGGTCTTACTAAACTTAATCACCAAATGTGCATAAAATATGGAATATTCCAAATTACTATTCACCGATGGTATTCCAAATTACCAACATAGCAACCTTTAACCTTATTGTCAATAAAATTGTTTTAATTTAAAAAAGGATGCATAAGGGTCATAAAGTATATGTACATACCTACGAACAGTTAACAACAATCAAAATAACAATTTACTAGAAACCAAATGTGTTACGGCCGTTTAGATAATTTCTTAACAAAACTTCTTCACAGCACTTTCACTTTACACATACGTTATGGTTATATTTGATTCGATAGATACTTGCAAACTGCCGTTGCTTGACAAGTCGGTAACGTCCTATTGTCACAGCAATTTGGAACTAGATGACGTTAGTAGTCTCATAGAAAGATAAGTATTCCAAATTATCGACAGTATTCCATATTACCCCCATTTCCCCTAATAAAGTTCGAAAGTAGTAAAGTAAAAGTAGTTCGAGATGGTTCGTGTAATATTATTCGCTGCCGGTGCGTCGCTCTTTTCTTTTCAGAACTTGTGTGTCTAGATTCCTGTGAATATATATATATATATATATATATATATATATATATATATATATATATATATATATATATATATATATATATATATATATATATATATATATATATATATATATATATATTAGTAATTTAATGAATAACAATTTGCTGTTCATTGATGCGTAACTCATTTACAAATTACTATAATGGATGACTAAGTTTCATCTCGAGCCTTCTGATAACGCTCCCGTTTTTATGTGTTGACTTGACAATGGTCCTGTCGCAACCAATTGCTCTCAAATCAGAAGAATCTATAGAGATAAACTGTTTCAAGCCTGTAAACGGTTTAGTTGGTTTAGTTAGAGTAACCATTCAGTTAAAGTAGACCGTTTCACGTCTGTGTCTGATAAACTCGACAATATAGAAGAGTCGTGACTCATATTTTGATACTTACATGCCGCAATGCTAAAAAGTTTCCTTGAATGTTCTTGAAATGTTGTCACATATATTTGATAGCTGTCACGGCTATCTCTAAGTGCTTTTATTTGAGGTTAATGTTCGTGTTATTTTATATTAAAAATACTAGCTGTTACCTGCGACTTCGACTACGTAGATGTTGAAAAAATATGGTAGCAGAATCCTATTTTTCTAAAATAAAGTGCTGTCTATATATCCGTGAAAACACCCATAAATAATCTAAAGAATCTAAATGCAAAGAAATAAGTTTATTAAGTTCACTGTAATCTCTCTTTATAAACGATGTTGGGTTTAAATAATTAACCCTAATTTAACCCTACTACTAATAAAAATAAACAATTTTAAAACCTTGAAACGGACTTTTCCGCGCATAGAACAAAAGTTTCAGGAAGTTGAAGCAAATGCAAAAAATGGCAAATTTTAGTAGAATAGGTAGTAGAAACTTACTCCTTCCTTTAAGGCCACTAAGTTTCCTGAGAGAAACTACAAAAATTCGAGAATCAAATTATCTTCATCCATCCCAACATAATGTCACCAGTCATCAAGCTTCAATTGTAGCTTTTATCAGTAAATTGTTGGTGCATCAAAAGCGACTATTATTTTATCCACTTTGTTCACGGTTCAACCATTTTAACTGCCTTGTATTACTCTCTAACGTATTCCTTCTCACTAATGTAGCAAAACGTGAAACCGATGAATAGAGACACGAATATCAACAATTTTCTGCACAGTAATATGTATGTGTATAACATTCAATTTTGTTGGTACGCTAATAGAGGGAGATCATTACAAGATATCAACAAATACCTTCTGGGTGTCTTCTAGTATCAACACCAAACATATTGCAACTGTCCATTAGTGATTGGACCCCACGGATTATACACCCATATTTCCTCAATACGGGTCTTGCTGTTGTGGCATCGTTCCACCCCTTTCTTACATTCGTAGGGGTTTGCAAGGGCACATAGTGGTGTAGATTGAACAACTCTGGGCACTGGATCTATGGGGTATATTCATTCTTAGCTACAAGCACCAGATCCTCCCATTTGGTTGCCAGACGATCGCTATGTGTGTCTTTCTGGGCCTATAACGTTGGGCTTTGAAGAATTTTGGGTTTGTATAACCCGTGGAAGTTTAATTTAAACATAATATTTTCTCTATTTTTATACAGTAAGAAAGTTTAACTGTTTTACTGCAGCGTCCATTTACTCAGTTATAACCTGACTTTAGTTTTATCCTTTATCACATCGGTCGATTTTGTCCTCTACTGTTTTGCAACTAAATCTCCAAATGTTTGTTTCTGCAGCAATTTGTAGTAGTTTCCGCGTCAAGCGTGGACCGGTTATGAAGATACAAGTATAACGACAGAAGACCTTTCAAAGAGGTCCTGGACACGTTTAATTTATTGTGATGTTTATAAATAAGAAAATACAAAGTTCACTCCAAAAACAGGGTTTAAAGAAATTAACCTTGTGACTTACCAACGGCAATTTAGTCATGGCAATGATACTTTTTTTTGAGGTTCTAGAATGCTGAAATAGAAACATGCTATCCAAATATATGATTGTTTGGTACTTCTTGTTTAAAATAAAAAAAACAAAATAAAAAAAATAGCAATTAAGAAAAAATAAATAAAAATTAGGAAATAAGGATATAAAATTAAGATTGGAATATATATCAAATGTACAGTTCTATGTTAACAAATTAAGGTTTATAATGGGTAGACTAATACTGAAGTAGGTTAATTAAGATAGACAATTTGTCAAGATACTTCAATCAGTTAAATATTTAAATATAAATTAAGAATACAACTGTTATATAGAACAAATTAGATGATCTTAAGCTATTTTAGAATTGCCTTGTTTCACAAATAAAAAAACAGTACAACCGGACCTGATGTTATTTATTCACTTCTACAGGATCCGAAGATAACCTGTCGAAACAATTATGAGCTCTGAAGATCTAGACGCGCACAAAATTGCCACAGATGAAAATTATCTATTCCTGGATAGCTTCTCTCGATTTATTCCTGGATAGATGGAATGCCCTAGTTTTTTCGTGTACTGCAGGCACTTAAGTCCTTGAAGAATTTTGTTGGACGCCCTTGTTTATGTATAGCCTTTACACTGAAGTTTCGTAACTGTATAATGTGACCCATTTTTCGATATTACATAAAAAACGCACTTCTTTGTGGATAGCTGCAACAAATCTCTGTTTAAATTGAGTCTTAAAAAGCCTCAAGGCACGACCTAAATACTTTTTTATCATTAGGGGTAATGTCAGCAAGTTTTTTTCCAAAAAGGTAAACTTTTCTTCAATTTTTTTCTTTGCATTCTCGCATTATGTTGTACGAAACCCTTATGGTCAAATTTTTTACTGATTTTGGAGCATCTAAAAAAAAAAGATCAAAAACTGTAAAATAAAAATTATTCATTTATTAACCTGTTGTCTTTAACGCACCGAAAATCAAAATAGCATGAGTAGGCGTGCAATTTTTCCGTTTTATTTACTTAATAACAAGTATAATAACAGGTCTGTGACAAAAGGATTGCTTGACAAGTTTTGACAAGTAAACAAATACACTATTATTTAAGTAGCTTCATACAAATTAATTATATTTTCATGATTCATGTTTGTTCACTTATTAAACACATTACTTAAATTGAAAATTAATAAAATACTAATAAATAACAGTAAACGTAAAAATAATCTACATACCTTCCATTGCCAAATTCAAGGAGGTTTTTTCTACACTTCACCTCACGAAAATACAATTTCAATAGCAATTAGCGAATAAATACAAGCGTCAACAACAAATACATGCAATTTAATCAACAACTGTCTTGCCGTTGATTGTGCGGAGAGGGGCGAGCGCCCCCGTGACTTTTGTGACTCACATTTGATGGACCAATTATTAAACTTCAAAAGTAAGAGATCTTTGTGGGTTTATAATCTACTTGATATTTTAAAATTAATACAGGATATTTTATATATACCCCTATGTGTGGCGGCCAATCTACCCCTAAACGAGGCGGTCCAGTTCTACAGCGATAAGACGAGTAAATATTATTCCCGTGGTAATGTATAGTTTAATAATTCTATGAATAATGATTTGCTGTTCATTAATATGTAGTTCATATACAAATTACTGTAATGAATAATCAAATTTTATCTCGATATTCTGATAATGCTCCCATTTTGACCAATGTTGGCGATGGTCCTGTCGCAACCAATTGCTCTCAAGTCTGTAGAGTTAGAATAACGAGAAAATGCTAGTACTAATTGCTACAGCTAATCTAGATGAGAATTATTCATTACACATTTAGATCTACCACCAATTTATAATGCTCTTCTGCTACAGCTTTTACTTTTCCGCACTCAACTATACCTGAGCGGAAAAATAATGTACTGTAATAAAAACAAAAAGGAATAAACAGTTTTAAAACCTAAAAACGGACTTTTCCGCACGTAGAACATCTATATCTGGAAATTGAGTGGCCGACAAAAAATAAACCAACACATAAATGCAGAATATGTGTTTTATGCGACAGTTTTACTTTTTTCAAATAGTCCACCATCATGCTTTCTCATGACCCATAGACAGTGTGGGGTGTGTCCTATCCACCTCAAAATCAATAGGTGTCGTCTGGGAGATGTCCCCGATTAGAATCAGTCAAAACCCGATCGATCCGACATGATTTAGTTGAGTTATCGTGTTAACAAGAAAAAATTCTCAAATAGTCCAGTGTTGTGCTTTATCATGACCCATAGACAGGGTGGGGTGTGTCCGATCCACATCAAAATCAATAGGTGTCATCTCGGAGACGTTCCCGATCTGAATCAGTCAAATCCCGATCGATCCAACAATATTTAGTTGAGTTATCGTGCTAACAAGAAATTTTAATGCCAACAATGACACACACACAGACAAAATTTCATAAAAACCATTTTTTTGTGGTTTTCAGGCCAAAAAATGAAAAAAAAAATGTTTTCCATTTTTCTTTACACAATTACATTACTTTTCTGCTAGTATAGTTATATGTGCGGAAAAGCAAAATGGTCCAGACGACATCTATTGATTTTGGGGTGGATAGCACACACCCCACCCTGTCTATGGGTTATGAGACTACAGTGGACTATTTGAAAAAAGTAAAACTGTCTCATAAAACACATATTCTGCATTTATGTGTTCATTTATTTTTTCTCGGCCACTCAGTTTCGGGACAGAGATGTTCTACGTGCGAGAAAGTCCATTTTAAGGTTTTAAAACTGTTTATTTGGTAAGGTTTACTATGCTTTTATTCATGTATAAGTGTTCTGCCCTCACCTTTTTTCCATTTTGTTGTTATTCGTCATTTTTTTATTATTCCCATGTTTATTCTGTTCTATTAAATGCACCAACGTCGTCGCCAACCTTTGCTTATTAGGTAAACGTGTTCGCATTTTTTATTGCTTCCTTTAATAATCGTTTTGCGTTTGAATAATGAGTCTAAATAAATCATTTTATTTACACCTGTGTCTTATTAACTCGGCAGTTTAGAAGGATTGTAACTTAGATTTTTCTATCATCTCGTTTGTTATAATTTCCTCTGCATCGTGTAATTTAATAGCTTCATTTTCTTTACTTTCAGAGTAAATTATTTCTCGTTTCGATTTGTGACTTGAAATAGAACAACGCTACATTATATATGAGACATTATTAATACGAGAGACTATTTTCTCTTCAACATAGATACAATTTAAAATCTTGCCATTTACATACCGCAATGTCAAAAAGTTTTCTTGAATCGTCTTGAAATGTTGCCTCATTTTGACATATTTCATATATTTTATCGAACTAATGAATCAAAAAGGCTAATTTTTAATAGATTGAGTAGTAAAGACTGATTCCCTCCCTTAAAGCCCCCGCGGAAGTTTCCGGAGAGAAACTACAAAAATTCGAAAATCAAACTATATTCATCCATCCGAACATAATATCGCCAATTATTTGGTTCTAATCATAGCTTTTATGGATAAATTGTTGGCGTTTACTGTACTGCCGTATATTTAACACTAAAGTTCGGTAGTACGTTAACAGATGGAGAACATTACAAGATATCGACAAATACCTTTTGAATTCCTACTAGTACCAAAACCAAGCGTATCTGAGCTGTCCATTAGTGATTGGGCCCCACAGATTATACATCCATATTTCCTCAACAGGAGTCTGGCTGTTATGGAATCCCCGAACCTACTGCTTCAGGTTGTAGGGGGTTGCAAGGGCACTAGCGGTAGTTTGAAACAACTTTTTCCAGTGTTACCAAACGTACAGAGCATCTAGAGGTGCTCTAACTCCTTCCTAGCTTTAAATGGGTAGGGAAAGCGCCTAACTACTAGCGCAGAATCCCTCCCAACTGATACCTCTCAATTCGGTTGTCATTCGATCGCTGTGTATCTTCTTGGGCCTCTGACGTTGGGCTTTGAAGAAGTTTGGGTTTGTATAATCCGTGGAAGTTTTAGTTTAAACATAATATATACTATTTATTTTTGTACAGTAAAAAGGTTACTCAACACGCGTATCCAAAAATTCGACCTAATAATGTACAAGTTTTTTCTACGGTAAATTTCTAATCATTTCCACGCCAAGTGTGGACCAGACAGAGGCATCCAGAAGAAGCACCCCCTGGTGGAGGCATAAAATCTGTGCAGGTAGGAAGTAGCATATACAACAGATATTGGCAGTACTGTTATGTGAAGTTAATATTTCTTAGTTTATATTAAAAATATGGCAGATTTAAGAAGATATTTTAGAGAGTTCATGATATTTTATAGAACTCAATAAATATTACCTATTACATATCTACATTGGTAGAAAACAAAATATAAACATTTTAAAACATTATATGAATAGAAATTAAAAGCAACGCTAATAAAATATTCTTGAAAAAGCTTCAAGAAATTGAGACAAACGGAGCAAAGGGTAAATTTTAGTAGAGTAAGTAGTAAAGACTTACTCCCTCCCTTAAGGCCCTTTCCCTTATTTTAGGGGAGAAACTACAAAAAGTCGAGAATCACGAACTACTTTCATCCATTCGAATATAAATCCACAATTATTATTTTACCAACTTGTTGGCGGTCGAGACTTTTAACTAACTTGTACTGTTATCTACCTTATCCGTTTTCCGTATATCTTCAACATATCCTGCAGTCGATATCTAACACTAAAGTTCGGTAGTACTATAACAGAGGGAGAACATTACAACATATCGACAAATATCTTTTGAGTGTCTACAACTATCAATACCAAACTTATCCCAACTGTCCATTAGTGATTAGGCACCACAAATTATACACTAATATTTCTTTAATACAAATCTGGTTGCTATCGGATCCCTGAACCTACTGCTTCAAGTTGTAGAGGGTTGCAAGGGCACTATTAGTAGTTTTAAACAACTTTTCCCTTAGTACTATGAAACGTACAAAGCATTTGGACGTGCGTGACTCTCTCCTAGTGTGCTTTAAAGGGTCAGGGAAACCATCTAGCTACTAGCGCAGAATCCCTCCCGATCGATTCCTCCCCTAATACGATCGCTGTGTGTCTTCCTGGGTCTGTGACGTTGGGCTTTGAAGAAGTTTTTGTTTGTATAACCCGTGGAAGTTTTAATTTAAAAATAATACTTTTTATTTGTATACAATAAAATATATTTTGCAAAATCTCGTTCTAATTCAATAGCTTTTGGTTTTTTACATTCAGAATAAATAATTTCTCGTTCTGATTTGTGATTTGAGATAAAGCAACACTCTTAGATCTGGACTTTCTTTTCTCATCAACAAAGATTTAACTTAATATCTTAACACTTCCATGTTGCAATGTTAAAAAATTTCCTTCAATGTTCTTGAAATGTTGTCACTTTTAGAAAAACTTGGCGTAGCTTATAAGAGTAAATTGTTGGAGTTTTCTGCACAGTCGGATACCTGCTAATGTACGATAGTACGTTAACAGATGGAGACCGTTACAATATATCGACAAATACCTTTAGAATTCCTACTAATATCAAAACCAAACGTATCTCGGTCGCCCATTAGTGATTGGACCCCACGGGTTATACACCCATATTTCTTCAACATGAGTCTGATTGTTGTGGGATTCCCGAACCTACTCCTTCAGGTTGTAGGGGCACTTGTGATAATTTGAAACAATTGTTTCTCTGATAAATAGCTTTAATGGGCAGGAAATGCGTCTAGCTACTAGCGCAGAATCCTTCCCAACGGATAACGCTCAATTCGTTTGCCATTTGATGGCTATGTGTGTCTTCTTGGGCCTGTGACGTTGGGCTTTGAAGAAGTTTGGGTTTGTATAACCCGTGGAAGTTTTAATTTAAACATAATAACTACTTTTTATTTTTGTACGGTAAAAATGTTACTCAGCACGCGTAGCTATTGTAAGATTATTTTTGTCTCTTATCACATCAGTTTATATATTCTTTCATAGTCGCTCGGTATTGTATTCTACGATTTTACAACTAATTCTCTACAGGTTTCTTTCTATAGTAAATATTTGGCATATTTAAGAAAATATACTAGAGAGTTCATGGCATATTTTATAGAACTCAATAAATTTCATTTCATGTCTATGTGGAAAACAGAATATAACCATTATATGAATATAAATTAAAAACAATGCTTATAAGATGTTATTGAAAAAGCTTCAAGAAATTGAGGTAAATGGGGCAAAGAGTATATTTTAGTAAAGTAAGTAGTAAACTTACTCCCACCCTTAAGGCCCTCATGCAATTTTTCGGGGAGACACTACACGAAGTCGAGAATCACCAAATATCTTCATCCATCCAAATATGATTCCGCTAATCATCAGATTCTTCTAATCATAGCTTTTATGATTAAATTTCTGGCGTATGAAATGCAATTCCAATTATTATTTTACCAGTTCTGTTCGCGGTCGAGCCATTTAACTAACTTGTACTGTTCTCTACTGTATCTTGTTTCTGGAAACTTTTAACGTATCCCACAGTAATTTGGTAATACGTACCCACTAAAGTTCGGTAACACGTTAACAGAGGGAGAACATTACAACATATCGGCATATACGTTTTGAGTGTCTACTAGTATCAAAACCAAACCTATCCCAACTGTCCATTAGTGATTAGGCCCCACGGATTATATACCCATATTTCTTCAATACGAGTCTGGTTGTTGTGGGATTCCCGAACTTACTGTTTCAAGTTATAGGGGGGTTGCAAGGGCACTAGTGGTAGTTTGAGACAACTTCTCCCCGAGTACTACGAAACGTACGAGTACAAAGCATCTGTACATACGTAGCCTCTCTTCCACTGAGCTTTAATGGGACAGAGAATACGTCTAGCTACTCGCGAGAATCCCTCCCAATCGATTCCTCCCCTAATACGGTTGTCATACGATCGCTATATGTGTCTTCCTGGCTCTGTGACTTTGGGCTTTGAAGATGTTTTTGGGTTTGTATAACCCGTGAAAGTTTTAATTTAAACATAATACATATTATTTTTATACAGTAAAGAAATACATTTTGCGAAATCTCGTTATAATTTCGTCTTCATCCTGTAATTCAATAATTTCTTTTCTCTTCAACAAAAAGATAACTTAAAAACTTGATACTTACACATTAACATTTCCTTCAATGTTCCTGAAATGTTGTCACTTTTAGTTGATAGCTATCACGACCTTGTCTGGCGGAGGCAAGAAGTACATGTATGCGTGTGTGGAGCCAGAAAGTACAGGTGCAACAGACATTGGCAAGGCTGTTAATGGAAGTTAGTTAATGTTCCTTAGTTTATATGTAAAATGTTATGGTAGATTTAAGAAGTTATTCTGCAGAGTTCATGACATATTTTATCGAACTCAATAAATATTATTCATATATACCTATGTGGAAACAAAATATAAGCGTTATATGAATAGAAGTTAAGCTACAAAAAGTCGAGAATCACGGACGATCTTCATCCATCCGAATATAATTCCGCCAATCATCAGATTCTAATCATAGCTTTTATTAGTAAATTATTGGCGTATCAAAGGCGATTATTACTTTACCCACTTTCTTCGCTGTCGAGATTTTTAACTACTTTGTATTGCTCTGTATCCCTTTTCGATGAAGCAAATACATTAATTTAACAAAACGTGAAACCGATCAATAGAGGAACGAATATCAGCCGTTTTCTGTCTGAGACAATCGTATATATAACAGTTAAGTGCGGTTATACGTTAACAGAGGGAGAACATTACAACATATTGACAAATATCGTTTGAGTGTCCACTAGTATTAAAACCAAACGTCTGCCAACTGTCCATTAGTGATTGGACCCCACGGATTATACACCCATATTTCTTCAATACGAGTCTGATTGTTGTGGACCAAACCCACTTCTTGCAGTTGTAGGTGCTTGCAAGTTCACAGTGGTAGTTTGAAGAAGCAACTGTTCTTCGTACTATATTACATTTCACTTAATGCGTCTGGAGGTGCGCAGATTCCTCCCCGGTCCCGTGGTGGAGGCAGGGAACGTGTCTAGCTACAAGCAAAAAGTCCTCTCAAAAAAAGTGTGTCTTCCTGGACCTATGACGTTGGACTTTTGTAAATTTGGGTTTGTGTAACCCGTGGAAGTTTTTGTTTAAACATAATACTTTTCTTTATAGGTACAGTAAAACATAGCACATGAGTTGTGTTTTATCGCATCAGTTTATAATTCCAATGTCAGTCACGAATGCCATATTTTTGGCTTCCACGTGGGAGCGAGACTAGTTGGGAAAACGGCGGCGGATCTACCCCTAAACAATGTGGTGCAAATCTACAGCGATAAGACGAGTAAATAGTATTCTCGTGATAACGTATAGTTGAATTATTATACACATAGGTATTGTACCTAGTTCTCCAGTAAATGCGCCCAATCCATCCAATAAAGCCCCGTCCCACTGAACAGAAACTATGACAAGAAGGTTCACTCTCTGGCGGAACTTTGATAGTACTCTTACAAAGGCATGCCGCCACGCAGCTGTTGAAGTGCGGCCTACTTGAGTATACGAGGGATACTTCGTGTTATAATTACTTATTTCGTCGTGAGCATTTGTTACACCGGCTAATAGAATATACTTTGATAAATTAGATATAGGCGTTTCTTAACGGAAATATTTTATTGAACTATAATAGTAGCTGTGATTTACTAACATAACGATTTATTACATAAATTGTTGACATCTAATAGAGATAAAACAGTACATAAACTACAAAAAAATATTATTCAAAAGAAGAGATATTAATATCGCGTATATATTAACAATATGGCATTAACTAACTAGACTGACAAGCTAATAAACAAACGTTCTCATAAATTTTTCAAAATCATTTGGTTTTTAGGTTAGCATGGCATTTGGTTTTTGTAATTTTTTGTTTTTTATATTGCCATTTGCGAATTATATAGTATTATAAAGATGCACTCTAGTATGGAGGAACAACACATAATTTAAGCGAAACAAGTTAATTTATTAAAACTATCTATAAATATATTTTTAATTGTATTATTATATATTCTACTATGATCTGTGATGGCAGATTCAAAGCTCCAAATGGTTTGTCTGAATTAACGTAACCTTTTGCTTTAGAGAATAATGTTGTCTGTGTCTCTAAAGTATTTTGTTCATTGAATTCTAAACACAATTTGCAGGAGTGTTGTAACGAACACTTTTTTTTGGCAGATAACCAGTAACGTAAACTAAACCATTACCTTCTGTACTATTAAGATTTCTATAATCACTTGTAAAAACTTTTAAGGATTTTTTATTTTCTACAGTTTTCTACTAAGTCGGGGCTAATGTTTAATACAATTTCATTTATATCATTTATGCAGTTTGCACCATCGGCGTGACCAAATTATTTCAAGGTAAATAATTATTTAAAAGCTCTGGAACACTATATAGGTGTCGGATTTCTAGCGTTGTAACAATTTCTAATCTGACCGAAAAAGTTTTCTAATCAATCCTGATTGAGGTTTGTTGTCAATAAGAATTTTATATCTTTTGGGTTTTAATGTTTCCTACAAAGCGCTGACCGATTTAATTGTTAATTTCCACCCGAATATACACTTCATTTGATTAGTAGGTAAAACATTTTCCATCACTGTTAACAACAGTGAGATTGTTTAACAAAGTTTCAAATTCTTTTAAAAATGTTTTTGCGTGCCCATAAATGCATTAAAGTTATTTAAATGACAGTAACTTAATGAATTGAAAAGATCATCCATGACTTTCTGACAATAAACATTATCTAAAATTTTTAATGAATTTTAAATGTTCCTCTCTGGACAATTTGAGTTTTATAATATTGTTATAAATATATATATATATATATATATATATATATATATATATATATATATATATATATATATATATATATACCAATATATATATATATATATATATATATATATATATATATATATATATTTATAACAATATTATAAAACTCAAATTGTCCAGAGAGGAACATTTAAAATTCATTAAAAATTTTAGATAATGTTTATTGTCAGAAAGTCATGGATGATCTTTTCAATTCATTAAGTTACTGTCATTTAAATAACTTTAATGCATTTATGGGCACGCAAAAACATTTTTAAAAGAATTTGAAACTTTGTTAAACAATCTCACTGTTGTTAACAGTGATGGAAAATGTTTTACCTACTAATCAAATGAAGTGTATATTCGGGTGGAAATTAACAATTAAATCGGTCAGCGCTTTGTAGGAAACATTAAAACCCAAAAGATATAAAATTCTTATTGACAACAAACCTCAATCAGGATTGATTAGAAAACTTTTTCGGTCAGATTAGAAATTGTTACAACGCTAGAAATCCGACACCTATATAGTGTTCCAGAGCTTTTAAATAATTATTTACCTTGAAATAATTTGGTCACGCCGATGGTGCAAACTGCATAAATGATATAAATGAAATTGTATTAAACATTAGCCCCGACTTAGTAGAAAACTGTAGAAAATAAAAAATCCTTAAAAGTTTTTACAAGTGATTATAGAAATCTTAATAGTACAGAAGGTAATGGTTTAGTTTACGTTACTGGTTATCTGCCAAAAAAAAGTGTTCGTTACAACACTCCTGCAAATTGTGTTTAGAATTCAATGAACAAAATACTTTAGAGACACAGACAACATTATTCTCTAAAGCAAAAGGTTACGTTAATTCAGACAAACCATTTGGAGCTTTGAATCTGCCATCACAGATCATAGTAGAATATATAATAATACAATTAAAAATATATTTATAGATAGTTTTAATAAATTAACTTGTTTCGCTTAAATTATGTGTTGTTCCTCCATACTAGAGTGCATCTTTATAATACTATATAATTCGCAAATGGCAATATAAAAAACAAAAAATTACAAAAACCAAATGCCATGCTAACCTAAAAACCAAATGATTTTGAAAAATTTATGAGAACGTTTGTTTATTAGCTTGTCAGTCTAGTTAGTTAATGCCATATTGTTAATATATACGCGATATTAATATCTCTTCTTTTGAATAATATTTTTTTGTAGTTTATGTACTGTTTTATCTCTATTAGATGTCAACAATTTATGTAATAAATCGTTATGTTAGTAAATCACAGCTACTATTATAGTTCAATAAAATATTTCCGTTAAGAAACGCCTATATCTAATTTATCAAAGTATATTCTATTAGCCGGTGTAACAAATGCTCACGACGAAATAAGTAATTATAACACGAAGTATCCCTCGTATACTCAAGTAGGCCGCACTTCAACAGCTGCGTGGCGGCATGCCTTTGTAAGAGTACTATCAAAGTTCCGCCAGAGAGTGAACCTTCTTGTCATAGTTTCTGTTCAGTGGGACGGGGCTTTATTGGATGGATTGGGCGCATTTACTGGAGAACTAGGTACAATACCTATGTGTATAATAATTCAACTATACGTTATCACGAGAATACTATTTACTCGTCTTATCGCTGTAGATTTGCACCACATTGTTTAGGGGTAGATCCGCCGCCGTTTTCCCAACTAGTCTCGCTCCCACGTGGAAGCCAAAAATATGGCATTCGTGACTGACATTGGAATTATAAACTGATGCGATAAAACACAACTCATGTGCTATGTTTTACTGTACCTATAAAGAAAAGTATTATGTTTAAACAAAAACTTCCACGGGTTACACAAACCCAAATTTACAAAAGTCCAACGTCATAGGTCCAGGAAGACACACTTTTTTTGAGAGGACTTTTTGCTTGTAGCTAGACACGTTCCCTGCCTCCACCACGGGACCGGGGAGGAATCTGCGCACCTCCAGACGCATTAAGTGAAATGTAATATAGTACGAAGAACAGTTGCTTCTTCAAACTACCACTGTGAACTTGCAAGCACCTACAACTGCAAGAAGTGGGTTTGGTCCACAACAATCAGACTCGTATTGAAGAAATATATATATATATATATATATATATATATATATATATATATATATATATGATAGGTCAATGAAAAACATATTAAAACGTTCTCGAAAATGTATTGACGCTGGGGGCATTCATTTTGAAAACCTGTTATAGTTTTAATTATTTGCAATGTTTTTATTTTTTTTTTTTTTCGATTATTGAAAGTTGTAAATAAATTTAAGAATGAAATGGAATGTGTAATATTTTGGATGAAATTAAACTAAAGAAGGCTTAAAACACTGAATGTCAAAACAAAAACTTCTTCTGCGGGTTATTTAGCTAAGATTAATAAAATAATAATGTTAGAAACTAGATTGTATTATTTGTAGAATGTCAAATTTGGTCTTTCAATACTTTTGAAAATTTATTGAAGAATAACCATAAACGTGCCATCAAACATTATGACATTATTTCATAAACTGGTCCTTAGGCTTTTTAAAAGTTTACTAACATTTACCACAAAATAATATACAGTGTGATGTTAACGACCCAAAGAGCCATATTAAAAAAATGGAGGTCGATCCTTGAATTTTTCCGAAATCACTTAAGCTATTTATTAACCTAAAAGAGTATAATATGTGTACGAAATTTTATCTTAATATGTGCAGTAATTTCAAAAATATGGCAGGCTAAAGTTCTGGTCAAAAACCATAAAACACCCCGTATCTCAAAACTGTTCACATTCAACGGTAAGTATGGAGGTATTTTGAACTCAGCTGAGTGTGCTCTACCTTCCACTAGAGTATGTCCGTTTAAGTCTGGGATACCCTGTATATATCTATCTATCTATAAAAATTATATCTATCTATCTATCATCTATCTATCAAATACGGTTCTCATGTGTATGACACTATGTATGTATAATCTTAATATTACGTAAATATATAATCAATCATAAAGTAATTGCATATCTGTTACGTGGAAGAAACCTCATGGAAAAATGGAATTCCCCCTAACTATATAAAAATCAACAATTTTAGACGAAAGATATAATTTAAGGTCGATAATTATGTTTAATTAATTTCCACGGGTTGCAAATAACCCAAATTTCTTCCCAGCCCGGCGGCCCGCAAGCCTAGGATAGCGCACCCTAGCGAAATGTACGCCACCCAGAGGATGGCAGAAGCTTCTAGACGAATCCACCACGCCTCTATAGTGGGGCATTGGGGAACTTCATCGCGTCCCCAGGCGATTTACATCATTGGTCTCGATACATACTCGATTAAATGATTAATGCCGAATCTGTTTCGACTAGTATCCTTGCATCCCCTTACGGCTGCAAAGAATGAATTTCAGACTCCCGAACCCGACTTGTTTAGAAGACACTTTGGGTATGCAACCAGTGGGGTCCAATCACTAATGGACAGCTACTGGAGAAAAGCTTTGACGTCTAGTAAACAACAGGTAAATGCGTGTCGATGAGTTGCAATGCGCTCCCTCTATCATCCGGTGATGGCAAACGAGGAATTCTTGGAATCCAGACCTATGACTTGTTGAAAAACTAACATCTAGGTTAAATAGTTTATAATATCATCAAGGAAGTTATTTTCAAAGGAATATATCTGTTGCAATAAATGCTAAATTTATAAGAAAATGTCATCATTAACCAACAAATTCAGAAAATTGAGGCCTAATGTCGAGGAAGCAGATTACGATGCCTCTCGCCGACCTAGGCAGAATCGTGACGTCACAATAATTGACGCCACGATTTGTTTGACAGCTCCGGCCTCAGAAAGTATAAATACCGGAGGTATTGGCGTGGTTCGATCTTGCTTGGCTTGCTTGATTGCTAGTACAGCTTCGAACTTCGAGTAACCTATTTTATATAGGAAACTTGCTGAATCTTCAATAGATCCTGCGACCTGGATGTTTTATGTGGCCTGGCCCATAAAATTTCTACTGAAGGGATTCTTATTTACACTGTCTAAAAAGAGGTTTTTAAATAACCGTTTGCCAACGACTTCGGGTATCTCTATAGAGGATATCCGCCAAGGTACCTGTGAGAGGATATTATAAGGGTGTCCTCGCCTAGTTTGGTTGGTTTCGTATTTGCTGCAAATCGAGCTGCCTGCCCGCGGTAGGGAACTCGGTGGAGGCTACCAGAGTAATCCAACGAGGTCAACCGTTCATCGTCCACCGTACTACCTTGCAAAGGGGTACTAATTCCCGGTCTACCATCGTCGGATCGACAAGGGTGTGTTACCCGTCCGCGCCGAATTTCCATTTTCCACCGAGGGAAGTAAGCGAACGCATGAATTCCGCGACTTAAAACCGAAACTTTATTGCACGTTTGCCAACGCAAGTGAGTGCCCAATCAACCCACCGTCGCGAGACAGCGGTTCTAAGCCCCGAGTCGGGGACCGCCGCGCCGGCGTCGTTGTACGTCGGGAGTGTGAGCCTGGTAGCAGATACGATCCGGAGGCCAATAGGAGTTGCTGCTCTAGACGAATTAGGATTGGAGTAAGTCCGTTCCATATTATTCTAGGTGCGCTTTTACCGATCGACACTGTAGAAGAACCCCCCGAGTGCCCGCTCTCGGTCTGGTTCTGTGTCCCGGTTGGCCACAGTCCAATAACATTACAATAAGTAGGTTTTAATAGCGAAGGTTCGTTGAATAGAAATTGTCTAGAAATAATTTGTCTATTAGTAATTGTATATACGTACAAAGACAACCATATTGAAGATCCTATTCATTGGTTACCATTTAAGAATTTATATACGAGGTATATCAAAAGATATACGAGGTACGTACGAAAGTGGAAAGAGTGAACGCATCCCACGATGGAGACACGCAGCAGCAGGAAGCCCGCGCAGCCCGAGCGAGAGCAGACTACCGCTACTTACGGAAATAACCCCCACGTAGTGAGAAGGGAACGACAACAACAACTCGGAGCGCCTACGAACAGGAGTCCGTACCTGCGCCAAGGAGCAACGCGGCCAGCCGGATCCTGGAGGCATCCTAGCGTGCCACAAGAGCGTCCACTCCGATATCATCATCGGGAACGTTAATGTTGGCAATGCCGCGTTACGTCAACAAGGGACGTGACGTGGTGGGGGGGGGGGGTGATCCCGGAAGGGCGACGTGTACGTTGAGACGAGGAGGAACCCTTTGTACGCCGTACACGGGCAACCCCATCACCTACCATCTCCCATTCCAGGAGGGATGAAAGCGAGAGCGAAGAGAGTAATCGAGCAAGAGAAGGCGCCTCCTATGAAGGCACAGGACGTAGGCTGCCAAGTTGGATGAAAAGGTCTGGCAGGTCCTGTAGTTTGATGTCCTGAAAAGGTGGAGCACTGCGGTTGAGTTAAAATTGAAGGTAGGTAACGCCAGGGAAGTTTTGTCGGGGAGCTCGTGCTTGGCGTTGAAGATATCGTCGTTGATAGTTACGAGGTAGCTCCCTAAAATAACAATTGAGGGCTGCTCGATAAAGTGGTCCATAGGAGTGTTTCAATTTTCTTCGATTTTTGGTCCTTTGTGTTCGGACGACTATAAGTCGTGTTTCTGCGATTTGTTCGACTATGGTGGATCCGAGTCGTATGCTGGTTAAATTATATCGTGGATTTTCTCCCTGTAGAATAGGAAGGTAGCACTCGTCGTGGTTGTATGGGCTATCCTTTTTACACAGGCATACATTTTCTAGCCGTGGGCAGGAGTCTTCTTTCCAAAAGGTAAGTTTGGGTCGTAAACTTGAAATGGGATAGTGTTTGGTTGGTATAAGAGCTTTGGATTGGTATGGCGTGAGAATTAAGTGGTAAGTATAGTAAGGTGCTTGGGAGGCTATTGGCACTAACAATTTTATGTGGATTTTAAGTTCTTTAACCGTTGCTGAGAAATGAAAAATATTAAGGTAATTATGCATATTACTAAAGTGTATAAGTTGATCTTGTTCGTATAGACTAGAGAGTTTAGTTAAAATAATTTATATGTTTAGGACTGGCAATAAATAAATTATGCTGAGCCGTGGCGATTACATTGTCTAAAGTGTCTAATAACTCTAAAAATATATTTAATTCGTTTTTTATAGTGACACCAGTTTCAAAGTATGACCAGTCTTGTTACTTTTCCGCACTCCACTATAAGCGGAAAAGTAATGTAATCGTGTAAAGAAAAAGAGAAGAAACAAATTTTTTTTGGGTTTATTTTTCGTTTTTCGGCCTAAAAACAAAAAAAAAATGGTTTTTTTAATTTTGTGCTGTGTGTGTGTCGTCGTTGTCGTCGGAATTTCTTGTTAGCACGATAATTCAACTAAATCATGTTGGATTGATCGGGTTTTGACTGATTATGATCGGGGACGTCTCCCAGATGACACCTATTGATTTTGAGGTGGATGACACACACCACCCCCTCCCTTGGGTCTACTTGAGAAATTATTTTGTTAGCACGATAACTCAACTATATCGTGTCGGATCGATCAGTTTGTGGCTAATTCTGATCGGGGACGTCTCCCAGACGACACCTATTGATTTTGAGGTGGATATGACACACCTCACCCTGTCCATGGGTACTGAGAAAGCACGATGATGGACTATTTGAGAAGTTTGTTTTGTTAATACGATAACTCAACTAAATCGTGTCGGATCGATCGAGTTTTTACTGATTCTGATCAGAAATGTCTCCCAGACGACACTTATTGATTTTGAGGTTGATAGAATACACTCCACCCTGTCCAGAGGTCATGAGAAAGCACGACGGTGGACTGTTTAAGAAATTTTTTTTGTTAACAGGATAACTCAACGAAGTCATGTCGGATCGATCGGGATTTGACTGATTCGGATCGGGGACGTCTCCCAGACGACATCTATTGATTTTGAGGTGGATAGAACACACTCTACCATGTTCATGGGTCATGAGAAAGCACAATGGTGGACTATTTGAGAAATTTTTTTGTTAGCACGATCACTCAATTAAATCGTGTCGGATCGATTGGGTTTCGACTGATTCTGATTAGGGACGTCTACCAGACGACATCTATTGATTTTGAGGTGGATAGGATACACTCCACCCTGTTCATGGGTCATGAAAAAGTACAAGGGTGAACTATTTGAAAAAAGTAAAACTGTCGTCACATAAACACATATTCTGCATTTATGTGTTGGTTTATTGTTTCTCGGCCACTCAATTTCGAGATAGAGATGTTCTACGTGCGGAAAAGTCCGTTTTAAGGTTTTAAAACTGTTTACTGAACTTCTTTGAACGTTTTGAAGAGTAGTCCTATATTCGCGTTTATTTGAGTTAGACTTTGATTTACTTTGTCGCTAATAGCTTCAAATAAAGAAGTTCTTAAATTGATTTCGTGCGTTAGAATTTCCTGATTGGACATTAATGCATCCATTTTAGAATGAAGTTCTTGCACATCATTATCATCGGCAGTACCAAATAATATTTTTTGAACGGAACCTATAGCATTTATAAGTCCACGTTTAATTCTGACTTCAGTATTCCTAAAATTATTTAATCTATATTCGGTCAAATTTGCGAGGTATGTTAACTATTGATTAATAGTACTGTTGGAATATCTGTTTATTTTGGAAAAAGCTTAGGTCGGATTTTATTTTGTATAAATTGTTCGTTACGTCCTTTAAATCGATAATGTGAATTAAGTCATGTTGTGATTGTATTATTTTAGTTTGACATGTTAGTCAATTTATGTGAATAGAGTTACATATAGTCACTATTCGAATCGCGGAAGCGTAGTAAATAAGGGTGAGAAGTACCAGGGTGGTACTTAATTGTAATTGGAGGGATTTTATCCTCAAAGTCGGCAAGTAGGTTCATCTGTCTCATTCATTATAAATAATGTAAATCACCTTATATGTAACTTCTTTGTTAAAAAATAGGCTACAAATATCAAACCCTATTATTACTTAGTACCTCATAGATTATGTCGTTTACCAAAGATTCACAAACCAGGGAGCTTGGTGCGACCACTCGCTCGACACTGGTTCAGCTCTTTATAGACGTGTGGAAACAGTTAACAAAGGATTTCGAAAATTGACCAAAGCTGAAAGCTCAGCCTCATTCATCAGTTGTGAATACAACATGTTTCATGAACCGACGGCTTCCAATTGCAACAAGGTGAAAACGTAATTATGTTTAATTAAATAAAATGGGCCGATCCCGACGGTACTGCAATACCGGGCCAACCCGCGACGAGGGTGGAGCAAGCCCCTAACCCTCATCAGCTTCCAAAAATCAGTTTAATATACTGGCCCCGCATGCGGGGCGTATCAGATATTAAGCTGATAAGAACAGATACTACACTTTGATCTTAGCCAGAGGCCGAGAAGCGATACCATAGGCAATCCAAAGTTCAGTATAAGATAACAAGCAGTATTGTTGAATGCGTGAGTTATATCGGTAGTGATTGGTGCCATCTGTAAGCGCGTAATGGAAAAGCGAAGCAAACGCCAACCCTTAGCATGGAGTGCGTAGGTCTTCCATTTACAAGAGGGTTGATAAATTAGGGTTTCATGTATTTAGGAAAATCTATTTTAAATAACAAAAAATGCACCAGTTTTGTAGAGCATTGTATAACAATCATTTTCCGGATTACCAAAAAATAAAATATTTACACAATGAACGTAAAGGCGTAAGACTAGATTTATTAGAAGTATTAGAAATAAAAAATCAATGATAAAATAGTAATAACCAATGATCATATTAGATTTAGTAAAAGTTGACATAAGTAAAGTTAGTTGAAAATGACATAAAAGCCGAAACAATTGTTAGAAATATAGTTTGCAATTTTTGTGAAGCCTGCCAAGTGTTCTCTTTCATTTGCTAGCATAATTTAAGATTTACAATGGTCATTCTACCCAAAGAGTACCATAATCATCATACACAAAGCCATAAGGTCAGATAGAGTGCTCACATTCATGTTAAAGGAATGGACACAATGGAACAAACACCTGACTTAAAGCGTCTATTGTTTTCTCAATTATGAAGAAGATAGAACGTATACAATCAACCTCAATAAATGGAAAATAATGTGTTTACGTTTACTGCTCTATTGCTTTACTGTCAATCGTACGAAAATTAATAGTCTCCAAGAAAGCTCTTAGCAGACATGTATTGGCTGGCGGCATATCGGATGCTTATTTTAGACAACACACTTGTTTTTAATTGTAATGTTATTTCATATCACTGGGTGCACTGCTGTACCACATCTGTTTTAATTTAAACCACGAGTACGTTCGTTAAAAATAAACAATAAATAACAAATACTTCAAATGAAGTGTGATTACTACTATGAATTGTGAATAATGATGCATAATGTCTAATGTACAATCAGCAATGAATCGCTGACTTCTGGTCTGTTATATTAATGCTCTATTACCTTCCCAAATGAGGACGATGGTGGTGATGTCTTTTTCTAGAAATGTCGTGGTCCTGGATCGGGTCTGCTGGAACAGGTTATTAAGAATACAAATTCGAAGTGATAACAGAATTCAAGAGAAAATTTTTTCAGTTAAGCGTAACTTAAGGAATCCATACGATTTACTGTAAGCCATCAGACAGCAATGGGTAGAAGACCAATATAAAAGTAGAAAAGTGGAGCTTTTGCTCCAAACTCTGTCCTTTGGCATAATTTCTGGGGTGTATTATTTTTTATATAGTCTAGATGAACACATGCGAAAATTGTACAGATATCATCAAAAACTTATTATTATTACTAATATAAACGTAATATATAATAAATAACCTAAGTAATATATAATAATAAACCTACTAATATAGTAACACTTGTGGAGTCTTTAACTATGTGTTTATCTTCTTCTTCTACTTTCAGATTCTCGTAAAGCGCTGGCATAAAACGGATAGGCTATTCAAAACTCAAATAAGATTATAGCTTGCTCAAATTTGGACAAGGTATTTGCCCAGATGTTAATTTCGAAGAAACTACAAATATACATAGAAACAAATATCTTATAGATATTATATATACCAAACAATGAAAGAACACACAAATATATAGCGTAGAAGAGGAGAAAACCTCTGGTCTTTTTATTGATTTGATTTTTCGCAAGTAATTTTCCTGATGTAATTTAATCATATAGGTGTATACCTATATAGAATAGAATTTGTATTAAAGAAATGTTAACACTTTTTTACAGTGTATATATAGATACTGTTTAGTATATACATCAAATAACACAACTACTTTATTATATTTTTTATAACTGCATGTCTATTTGGAGCTCATACAAATCCCAATAAAAAGTCAAATGACGATTTTGGCAACTTAGAATCGGAGTCATCTTTTTGACGAAATTTTCACTATAATTTACAATCTGATAAATTTTTTTTATCTGAGCGTCCTATAATGCGTTTGTTTTCAATTAAAGATACAATTAAATTCATCCTGCATCTTTCTTGAAATGTTTTGAAATAGGTCAGGACTGTATCAAATTCTTGAAGTAGCTTGTTCTTCTTAAAAATTGATGAAAAAGAGATGAGAGGGTAGTAAATATTTTGACATGCGACTAAAATAACAATTTAATTCATCTCTAACAATAAGTTAGTAACATCATAAATTGTTATAAAATAAGCGCTTCTTTCTGTTATGCTGGTTGCGTGCATACCGTCCAACGTTCATCTTGATCAATAAAGTATGCGTTTCACTTTTACAGCTGCGTTAGTGTATAGAACTCTTTCCGCTTAGAAGAAACCTCGCTCTAAGTTCGTTGGATAGAGGGAGCCTACTGCAACTGATCGACACGCATCTACCTGATGTCTACTAGACGTGAAAGCTTCTATAGAGTCGTTGTCCATTAGAAATTGGACCCCATGGATTGCATACCCAAACATCTTCTAAATAAGTCTGGTTGTGTTCGTTAACCCGGAATATTCAGTCCTTGTAGAGCCGTAAGGGCTCTGCAGGACACCAGCGGTGAAGAGGAAACAGGCCATATTAATGGAGATACGGAGGATGATTGAACCGAGTTTTTAGTATATTCGGTAATCAATTGCTATTCGCTCGGAGACGCGACAAAGTCTCCAACCCTCAAGTAGAGGCGGGGGTGGATTCGTCCAGAAGTTTCTACAACCCTGGATGGGCGCGCACATTCCGCTAGGTGCGTCGTCTTATCCTAAAGCTTGCGAACCGCGCCAAGCTTTGAAGAAATTTGGGTTATTCAGTGCAACCCATGGAAATTAATCAAACACAATTTACAGAAAACATTCAGGGTCAGGTCAAACTGTTAATTTTACTCGGGTATAGTTGGGAATTCTATTTTTATGAATGAACGTCCTCCGTGTAATGGTACGCTGTTATATTATAATTATAAATTTACTAATATTTAAGATACATAATATGAACTGTATACTTTAAAGCATGTAAAGTAGACTAGCGTCTGGTACGCTGTTATATTATAATTATATATTTACTAATATTTAAGATACATATGAACTGTATTTGATACTGTATACTTTAAAGCATGTAAGTAGACTATAGCGTCTACAGACAACCTGTAACTGGCGATCCCGAACTCGAATTTTAGCGCATGCGTACAATTACAATACTGGCTAGGCGGTCAATATGAAATTCTAAAATAATATAATGTGCAATAATGAATTGATGAGGACAGGTTAAACTTATTCTAAATAAATATGAGAAGGTGTTTTCTTAGTTTAAGACTACTAAAATTAAACGCCAAAAATTTATAAAAAGTCTATATTATAAAGTATTATGTTATAAATCTAAATATATAAATATTAAGTCTAATTGTTACAATAAACATTATATAAATTTACATATATTGATTTTATCTGTTCTTGATACATTCTATATGAATGAATGAATTTATTGAATGAACTATGTTATATTTATAACAATATGAATTAATGTATAAATGTTATTATATACATTTTTAATGAATGTATGAGTAAGTAACTATAATGTTATATAACTTAAATTAAAAATATGTTAAAATTTGAAATTTTTCATAAAGTTTGTAGACGTGTATAGCATGGTTTAATTAAAATAATATATAAAAGACTGTCACAGGGCCTTAACTTATAAAAATAACTGTTGTTTATATTAAAATTTATTTGAAATGTGACCCGAGAGAATTGTCAAATTTTAGTAGGGAATTTAGATTCTGAAAATAAGATTATAAAACGCCCATATAATTATGCAGCACAGATAATGAGATTAAATGAAATCTACTTCTATCTTAAGTAAGAAATTTGTACATACTTTATTATAAGCACTCTAAAAGCTATGCCAAGAAAAAACTTTGTAATGTAATAGTTTAGTTATTAATTAAAATAATTATAAGTGGAAAAGTCTACTTATTAGAATGACAATTATCTAAGATTAATTTTAGACTATTTTTCACAGTACAGAATGAAACACAAGTTATATTTTAAATAAATGTATTAAATGAAAGATATTCACACCAAAAATATATAAAATATACAACATTTCTTCTATTGCTTGGTTTTGTTTGTCTTGTTGTCAAACGCAAAGACGATGAGTGCAAAATGTTACCAACTAATAGAGAGTAGTTCGGGCTTTACAAAACCCCTCACACTGCTAGGCAGAGTATTGCCCTTTTAACAACTGTATTTCCTAACAGAACAATTTCTGAAAATTGCGTACTCAACTGGTGTTCAAGATCTTCCTACTTAACGGCGCCTGGATTTCTTTCTAAAAACCTAAAAGAAAAAGTACACAAAAATAAACTTACAGTCATATTAGAAACGAAATTAGGGCAATACGAATAGAAACTTTGATATATCAATGATGGAAAATGTAATGGTTAGAGCAGGACTGTGTGAAGAAGAAGAAGGCGGTCGCCTACAAGTCATTATTTTTCACAAATAAATCTCCAAGGAATATACATTTTATTACTCTTTGTAAAAATATTATATTGAACTTACTAAATACAATATTTGAAACATAAATGGGTTATCTATCTTTGGCCCACCTTTAGAATAGTCAACGAGTTCTATGCAACCGGTCTATGCAATTTCCCTTTTCTAAACAACCATTCGATAAAAATTGGTGGGGCAAAATTGTAAGATGCGTCCTATAAATCCATCATTAATGAATAATTTTACAATTAGTAAAAAATATTTTATTTACGAGTATGTAAAATCCCCTTATCTGATCATGCAGAAACACGAGAAAGGGGTCGAGGATCGCTTTTAGATATAATTCAATGCCTGGCGTGGATTCAGTCCGAGGAGTATTTGTTTCCTATTATAATAGTGATTATGTAATAGCCTTGCTATTTGATAACCGCTTGGCGGTTTGATAGGTCCTTTATCGATTTCCGACTTATATGTTACTGATATATATATATATATATATATATATATATATATATATATATATATATATATATATATATATATATATATATATGTCATTTATAAATATAATAAATAACAAAGTTTTTAAATGTGAATTTTGAGGAACTCCAGAGAAATTACAACACTGTTGTTTTATATTAACATATAGCAATATATGACAGATATAATTTGAATATCTATTAAGGCGATTACATATTTTTGTATCCAAAATTAAACACATCGTAAACATAGGATGCTGACATAATTTTAGTCAAGTTTGACAATTTAGTTCGCCTTATTTGGTTTTACCATTTCATTTGTTTGAATATTTGTACAAATTTGTTTTCTACATGCTTCTCTGGTAAACCCTTTAAAGGAATCGGACACGTGCTGGATATAACTTCAACTCGCGCCACAATTTATTCCAAAGGAGTGGTGCCAGACAAAATTTGACCTTTGTTTAGGAGTTATGTTCTTATCAAACGTTTACGAAGAAAATATTTTCATTTCTTCTAGAAATATGTTTGGTAGGCCTCAATTTTCTAAATTTTTTGATTAATGATGACATTTTCTTATAATCTTGGTATTTATTGCAACAAATATATTCCTTTGGAAATCACTCCATTGCTGATATTCTAAATTATTTAACCTAGATGTTAGTTTTTAACAAGTCATAGGCCTGGATTCCAAGCATTTCTCGTTTGCCATGTAATAGTTTTAGCCATCCCCCGATGATAGAGGGAGCCTATTACAGTTGATCGATACGCACCTACATAATGTTTTCTAGACGTAGAAGTTTCTCTACAGTCGTTGTCCATTAGTGATTGGACCCACTGGTTGCAAATACATACTCAAATATCTTCTATACAAGCCGGGTTCTCGGGAGTTTGAAATCCCACTCCTTGTAGTCGTAAGGGGCTGCAAGGATACTAGCTGCCCTCCAACCCCTATGTAGAGGCGGGGTGGATTCGTCCAGAAGCTTCTGCAACCCTCTGGGTGGCGTGCATATCACTAGGATGCGCCTATCCTAAGCTTTCGGACCGCCAGGCTTGAAAGAAATTTGGGTTATTTGTGATACATGTTTATTTGGAATTTCGATAACTTTTACGAATAGAAAATATTTATAATATTTAAGATATTAATTTTCAATGCGTAGTATAAAAAAGTAGTTATTTATTTATTTGTACAATATTCGATAGAATAATAAACCACTGTTAAAGGATAAAGACAAACATGGTATATATAGACTGTAATAAATAAGAATTGGCAGCCATCATGGTAGGTATGATATTAAACAGTGTAAATAGGACCTCAAACAATTAACTCATATATTCGGGTTACTATCTAAAAGGTGGTCCAACCGTAACGCACGATGTTAATTGTGAGTCACACCTTAACGTCAAGTTTTTTGCCCAACTTAATTTAACATTTCTTTGTTTCAGTATTTGACAAATTCAACCATGGAGAGGTACACAATTGAACAGCGCGTTAAGATTGTTGAAGCCTTTTACAAAAATGGACGTTCAAATCAAAATGCATTTCGTGCACTTCGTGACTTTTGGTCAGCATAATCGACCAAATGTGTCCACAATCGGGAGAATTGTGCGCAAATTTCAGCAAACCTGGTCTGTAGGAAATGTGAAAACACCTGTGCATGCTCGCCCAGTTCGTTCTGCGGCGGCGGCGTCATCGGGCCGTATTTCTTCGAAAATGAGGTCAGCCAAGCAGTTACCGTGAATGGTGTTCGCTATCGCGAGATGATAACGGACTTCTTGTGGCCAGAAACTGAGGATATGGACCTGGACGATATGTGGTTCCAACAGGATGGTGCCACTTGCCACACAGCCAACGAAGCAATGGCACTTTTGCGCGAGAAATTCAATGGCCGTGTTATCTCACGTCGTCGTGGCGATGTTAATTGGCCGCCACGATCATGTGATTTGACACCGTTGGACTTCTTTATTTGGGGATATTTATAAGAAAAAGTGTACGTCAATATGTTAAGAACAATTCAAGAGCTAAAGGATGAGATAGTTCGGCACATTAACGACATTGAACCTCAATTATGTCTCAGAGTCATTAAAAATATGGACCATCGGATAGAGGTATGCCACCGAAGCCGTGGCGAGCATTTGGCCCATATTTTGTTTCACACATAATTGTCACAGATCCTTCTATCATAATAAAAAATATTAAGATAATTCTCAGAAAACTTTTTGTTTTATTTACAATTAACATCGTGCGTTTTGGTTGGATCACCTTTTACAAAGTCTGTATATAATACTTTCATAACTTTTATCTTATGATCGTCTTTAGGTCTCTAGATTTCTAAAAACCGCTTGCATCATAGCATACATATGATTATCTTAACAAACGATAATTTATGGCCAAAAGTATTTATAAATATAACAAATAGCAGGTTACTTACAATCGAACCTTTAGGGACTCCCCATGTTTTAGCAAATTTTACAGATTGATGTTTCGGTATTGTGCATATTATTTTGTTGACAAGGTTTGAGCAACATAGATTTAACAGAGATACTGACATATCAATCCCATTCTACTTGGATAAGAATAAATCGACAGTAGGATCAAATGCTTTTCAGAAATGAGTGTAAGATGTATATAATATCTACCTGACTTCCCTGATCTAGTGTCTCATATATATTGAGTAATTTCCACAAAGTTCCACAAGTTGTGATGCATTAAGTGTTTATCAGGAATTTAATCATTAAAGTAGAGAAAGGGAATGTTAGTTTCTGTGATATTTTTCTATCTGCTCAAGGTAATTGTTCAAACTATTCAAGTAAATAATATTTTACCAGATATGTACTATGTTTTGTACTAAATATTGTAATGTAGAACATTTGATTTGATGTACTACTTAATTCCAGTTTATACCGTTCTTTTTATAAAATATACCGTCTTATATTAAATTTGTTTGCGTTAAATATCCATACCCTATTAACGGATTTTGCCTGTTGGATATGTATGTAAACTAAAAAAAAAAGTATTTTGCTAAGCAGATTTAAATTCCGCTGCCTTGTACCATATAATATTTAATCTTAGATGTAACTTGTAACTCACCAACGTACATCTCTTGGAACAGCTGAAATACCGAGTACAGACAATTGGAAAGCATACTTACCTGGCGTAGGGGTTACCGTGATCAACAAGGCGGTTCCCCCAGGGTGAGGCCCTTCCATTGCACTAAGGTCGGGCTGACCCCTGTGATTATCCCTAATGTGGATAACTCGGGCGCGTAATTTTTGGTAGTCGGTACTGCGTACGCGCTGTCCCGGTGTTAGATAATCAAATCAAAATTTACCATACATTCTTGAGGCTCGTACTTTCGATTCTCAAAAACCCGGAGTCAATTTTTGTTCTTCACCAGGCGAAACTAGCTGTGCCCCATTCCGATCTCCATATCTCTCAAAGACTAAAAACATTTCTTATTCTTGTCATTTGTTGTCTATGAATATTAATAACCTGCCTCGTAAAAACTCGAGTATTCTTGTCAGGTAGTGTAAACATTCTACACTGATTTCTCGAAAGCATCTGATCCTACTAACGATTTATTCTTATCCAAGTAGAATGGGATTGATATGTCAGTATCTTTGTTAAATCTATGTTACTCAGACCTTGTCAACAAAATAATGTGCACAATACCGAAACATCAGTCCGTAAAAGTTGCTGAAACATGGAGAGTCCCTAAAGGTTCGATTTTAAGTCCCCTGCTATTTGTTATATTTATAAATACTTTTGACCATAACTTATCGTTTGATAATATAATCATATGTATGCTATGGCGCAATGGGTTTTTATAAATCTAGAGACCTAAAGACAATCATAAGATAAAAATTATGAAAGTATTATATACAGATTTTGTAGATAGTAACCCGAATATATGCGTTAATTGTTTGCGTTAATTTTTAATTTTAATATAGTAAAATAAATAAATATTTTTTATACTACGCATTGAAAATTAATAACTTAAATATTATAAATATTTTCTACTCGTACAAATTATCGATATTCAAAATAAATATATTAATTTGTTTTTAAATCAAATTTTACAGATTAATGTTTTCGGTGTTGTGTATATTGGTTTGTTGATGAAGTATGAGTAAAATAGCTTTCAGATATAACCACATACCAGCCCATTCAGCTTGGATAAGAGTAATAGTCTATCAAAATTGTATTGTAGTCGGTCAATCTTCTATGCTTTTTACATCTGTAGAAATTTCCAGATCATCCGCTTATAGTGAGTAACATAATACATACATATATAACATAGAATTTCAAATGCGATTTGTCATGTGTATGTATAATCAATATTACTGATCTTAATATTACATATAATATATAATTATAAAATAGATGTGTGTCTGTTACAGGGTAGAAACGTAATGCAAAAATGGAATTCCTCCCAACTATATAAAAATCAACTATTTTAGACGGAATATACTTTTTGACGTCGACAATTATGTTTTATTAATTTCCACGGGTGACAAATAACCCAAATTTCTTCCAAGCCTGGCGGTCCAAAAGCTTAGGATAGGCGCATCCTAGTGATATGCACGCCACCCAGAGGGTTGCAGAAGCTTCTGGATGAATCCACCCCGCCTCTACATAGGGGTTGGAGGGCAGCTAGTATCCTTGCAGCCCCTTACGACTACAACGAGTGGGATTTCAAACTCCCGAGAACCCGGCTTGTATAGAAGATATTTGAGTATGCATTTGCAAACAGTGGGTCCAATCACTAATGGACAGCTACTGGAGAGAAACTTTTACGTCTAGTAAACATCAGGTAGGTGCGTATCGATTTACTGTAATAGGTTCCCTCTATCATCGGGGGATGGCTAAAACTATTATAAAAGGTGGTCCAACCAAAACGCACGATGTTACTTGTAAATAAAACAAAAAGTTTTCAGAGAATTATCTTAATATTTTTTATTATGATAGAAGGATCTATGACAATTATGTGTGAATCAAAATATCGGCCAGATGCTCGCCACGTCTTCGGTGGCATACCTCTATCCGATGGTTCATATGTTCAATGACTCTGAGACATAATTGAGGTTCAATGTCGTTAATGTGCCGAATTATCTCATCCTTTAGCTCTTGAATTGTTCTTGGCTTATTGAAGTACACTTTTTCTTTTAAATATCCCCAAAGAAAGAAGTCCAACGGTGTCAAATCACATGATCGTGACGGCCAATTAACATCGCCACGACGTGAGATAACACGGCCATTGAATTTATCGTGCAAAAGTGCTATTGTTTCGTTGGCTGTGTGGCAAGTGGCACCATCCTATTGGAACCACATATCGTCCAGGTCCATATCCTCAATTTCTGGCCACAAGAAGTCCGTTATCATCTCGCGATAGCGAACACCATTCACGGTAACTGCTTGGCAGACCTCATTTTCGAAGAAGTACGGCCCGCTGACGCCGCCAGCCCATAAACCGCACCAAACAGTCATTCTTTATGGATGCATCGGCTTTTCAACAATCACTCGTGGATTCTCATTTGCCCAAATGCGGCAATTCTGCTTGTTAACGAATCCACTGAGGTGAAAGTGTGCCTCGTCGCTGAAGATGATTTTCTTTGTAAAGTCACCATTCACTTCTGTCTGTTCAACAAACCATTCGGCGTATTGACGACGCTTGAAATGGTCAGTAGGCTTCAGCTCTTGAGTCAATTGAACCTTGTAAGCGTGTAAATTCAAATCGTTATTCAAAATTCGCATCAGTGATGTTCGTGAGATGTTCAATTGTTGGGCACGACGACGAGTCGAGGTTGACGGCTCTTCTGCTACACTATCGCGAACAACAGCAATGTTTTCCGCAGAACGAACTGGGCGAGCATGCACAGGTGTTTTCACATTTCCTACAGACCCGGTTTGCTGAAATTTGCGCACAGTTCTCCCGATTGTGGACACATTTGGTCGATTATGCTGACCAAAAAAGTCACGAAGTGCACGAAATGCATTTTGATTTGTACGCTCATTTTCGTAAAAGGCTTCAACAATCTTAACGCGCAGCTCAATTGTGTACCTTTCCATGCTTGAATTTGTCAAACACTGAAACAAAGAAATGTCAAATTAAGTTGGGCAAAAAACTTGACGTTAAGGTGTAACTCACAATTAACATCGTGCATTATGGTTGGACCACCCTACATGAAAAACGAGAAATGCTTGGAATCCAGGCCTATGACTTGTTTAAAAACTAAAATTTGTATTAAATAATTTAGAATATGAACATTGGAGTGATTTTCCAAACATTTCCAATTTCCAATAAATGCTAAATTTATTAAGAAAATGTTATCATTAACCAATAAGTTCAGAAAATTGAAAACCAAGAAATCCAACAAACATATTAGGAAAAGTAAAAATATTGTTGAAGATCAGTCTTCATAAAGATTTGATAATGAGAAATATAATCTCCTAAATAAAGGTAAAATTTTCCTGTCACCACTTTGAAATAAATTGTCTCGGGAGTTGATAATTCTATACAGTACCTGCCCGATTCTCTTAAAAGGTTTGACAATGAAGCATGTAGAAAACAAATTTGTGAAAATATTTTTACAAATAAAATGGTAAAGCCAAATAAGGCAAACAAAATTGTCAGACATGACACATGTCAGCTTCTGATGTTTACGATGTCTTCAATCTTCTAATTTTGGATAAAAAAATATGTGTTCTCTTTAATAGATATTCAAATTTTATTAGTCAAATATGTTGCATTTAAAATAATAATGTTGTACTTCTTTGGAGTTCTTCAAAGTTCAGACTTAGGAATGTTATTATTTAGTATAGGTATTTATAAATGATATAACAGATGTGAAAATGTCAGTTAGATATCAGTTACGTCTAATATCAGTTACACGCAATTTTACGCCTTGCATGTTTAAATATTATATCAATACATACAGGTACCATCAAATGTTAGTTAACGAAATGATTTCGTTAAAGATTATTCCATTTATTGCCATCAATGGCATTAAAGTTTCTTTTTTCTCTCTTTTAATCTGAGACCAATACATTACAAAATAGATAATATTTATCAGAGAAGCGAACGCTAAAAATTTTGTAATTTAACAAAGACTATTTGAACAGGTTACAGACAATCGAAAATGGTTCTTAATGAAAACTACCTGGAAACCATTTGTTAAACATTAATTCAAAAGTGAAGAAACCATTAACAAACAATTACATGTAACAGACCTCATTACTTCTTTGTTAAAAAATAGGCTACAAATATCAAATTCTATTACTTAGTACCTGATTATACATACATATTGTTTACCAAAGATTCACATGCAAAGAAACTCGGTACGATCACGTGCTAGGCAATTGGTTCACCACCTACTATGGGATTATTGAAATGGTTAACAAACGAGTTAGAAAATTGACCAAAGCTGAGCCCAATTTATTTCACAAGTTGAAACCACATATTTTATGAATATCAAAGATATTCATTCCAATTGCAACAATGTAACAATTTGTAAAGCGTAATTGTGCTTGGAACTGAACAAATTGGGCCAACCCGTGACGAGGGTGGAGCAAGCCCCTAAAACCCCCATCAGTTTCCAAAAATCAGTTTAATATACTGGCCCCGCATGCGGGGCGTATCAGATATTAAGCTGATAAGAACAGATACTACACTTTGATCTTAGCCAGAGGCCGAGAAGCGATACTAAACATAGTCCAAAGTTCAGTATAAATTAAAATGCAGTAATGTTGAATAGGTAAGTTAGAAAGATAGTGGTTGGCGCCATCTGTAATCGTGTCACGGAAGAGCGAAACAAATGCCAAATGCCCTTAGCACGCAGGACGTACAGTTTATTTAATCGCTATTTGTCAAATAGATAATCTCAAAATATGCCGTGACTTGTTTTCATGGCTAGGCTCAGGTAGACTGTTCCGTTTATCGACAAGATAAGAGTTTTTTATTTGGCAAATAACGATGAAATGAATAGTAAGTTCTACTTCCTCTAACAAGAGGATTGATAAGTTTCAGTTTCAGTTTGGTCTCAGATCAAAAGAGACCTTTCGAGAAAAAAGAAACTTTATTGCCATTCATAGCAATAAATGGAATACTTTTTAACGAAATTACTTCGCCAAAAACATTTAATTGTGCTGCATATCTTGATATATTTAAATATACAAGATGTAAGATTAGATGTAACTGACATTAGACGTAACTGAGAGAACGCCAGAGAAATTACAACATTCTTATTTTATTTCAACATATAGTAATATTTGATAGACAAACACATATTATTTATCCAAAATTAAACACATCGTAAACATGAGAAGCTTGTAACTTTATTTAGTCAAGTTTGACAATTTTGTTCGCCTTATTTGGTTTTACCATTTTATTTGTTAGAGTATTTGCAAAAATTTGATTTCTACATTCCTATCTGGCAAACCCTTTAAAAAAATCGGGCATGTGCTGAATAGAATTCCTGTAGCAATTTCTTTCAAAAAAGTGGTGCCAGAAAAAATTTACCTTCATTTAGGAGATCAAACGTTTACATTTAGGATTATTGATTTTCAACAATATTTTAATTTTTTCTATAAATATATTTGTTAGGACTCGAGTTTCTGAATTTATTGGTCAATAATGACGTTTTCTTATACCTAATAAATTTACCATTTATTGTATTATTCTAAATTACTTAACCTAAAAGTTAGATTTCAAGCAAATCATAGGCCTGCATCTCAAGCATTCTTCGTTTGCCATACACCTTTTAGCCATCCCCCGATGATAGAGGGAGCCCATTGCAACTCAACGACGTGCACCTACCTGATGTTTATTAGACGTAAAAGCTTCTTTCCGATCGCTATCCATTAGTGATTGGACCCTACTGGTTGCATACCCAAAGTGTCTTCTAAACAAGCCGGGTTCGGGAGTCTGAAATTAAACTTCCTGTAAGCCGTAAGGGGCTGCAAGAATACTAGCCGAGTTGAAGGATCGCGCAATCATTGAATCGAGCATGTACCGACATCAATGATAACAGGGGGTCACCTGGGCAGGCGATAAAGTTCCCCCCAAGTTCCCATGCCCATGCAGAGGCGGGGTGGATTAATGTCCCATCCAAAAGCTTTTGCAATCCTCTGGGTGGCGTACATTTCGCTAGGGTACGTCTATCCTATGTTTCTGGACCGCCGGGCTTGGAAGAAATTTGGGTAATTTGCAACCCGTTGAAATTAATCAAACATAATTGACGACTTTAAAAAATATCTTTCGTTTAAAATTATCGATTTTAATATAGTTGGAGAAGAATTCTATTTTTCCATTAAGTCTCTTCCATGTAACATAAACGCAATTATTTCATAATTATATATTTACGTAATATTAAGAAAAGTCAGTAACATCGATTATACACATACACATGGGAACCGAATTTTAATATTGTATACTTTAAAGCATGTCTACGGTGATCTGATTAATACTTTCTGTTTGGCATTTTGACCAATATTCCAGTAAACATCATTCTTAAAATTTTTTAATTGCGGTTTAAATGGAAATATGAGCAAAGGGCTACAAAAATTGTTTCACGTTCAAATCTTGGTAGAAAAATATCTCTTCCTTCCTTCCTTTCTAATTTTCCATCCTCCTATTTTCTGTCTTTCGCCGAAAAGTGTTTCAAAAAATCGCTTCTGCAATACATTCAGAGAACAAGTGATAGACAAAATTTTCACTGACTGTTAGTTTCAGATGAATTGGGATGAACGAAAAGTTTTTCTTTCTGTGTGCACGCGTTAATTATGCTTAATCTAGAGAGAAAACTAACAAATCAACTGTAACAGATATATGGATTCTTGAATATTCACCTATTTCTGAAAAAGTAAAATACAAATTATGATCCACTGGGGGCCTACAAAATCTACCCACCAGGACTAAAAATTTGCCAGTAGTAGAGTGGTATCAATGTATACTCCCCCTCAACAATAGAAAGATGCCTATAACAGCAACAAAAGAGACTCATCTGAAGTAGCTCAAGGATGTATTACCTTCCGACTGCCACAATTACACGATTCTTTACCCAAACATTAATTTTGTTTTAAATAATAATAATAAATATATATTAAACTAAATTATATATATTTATTATTATTATTAAACAATAATAAATATATATAATAATAATAAACATATTTACTTGAGAAATTTTATCGCGTTGTATCTTTCTATTTAATAAAAATGTTATCATGTACAACAATACGTAATACCCATTATAATAATAGAATTATTATTCAGTAGTCTAATACCTAGAATAATAGCGTGTGTGAGGGGTTAAATGATGGAAACGACTCCTAACTGCACTAGTTTTAATTAAAATTAGAGATGAGAACCGGATATAACAAATAAATCCAAAATACAATTTCTGGGAAATAAAAAAACATGTAAAATAAATAGTTTTAAAACCTTAAAATTGACCATTCCACATGTAGAATATCTTCCAGTTATAATCATCTCCAGATGATGCCAACTTTGTAGGCGAAACGCGCGTCGAGTATAGTGTTTTGTGGAAAACTCAGTTAGTGTTATCTTCACACCAAAGGTTCCAACTTACTCCAGGAACGTAGAACATCTCTATCTCGAACTTGAGTGGCCGAGAAAAAGTAAACCAACACATAAATGCAGAGTGTGTGTTTTATGCGACAGTTTTTACTTTTTTCATTGGCTTTAGTGCCGTATCAATACGTTTGTGATTGAACGAAATTATTTTTTTCACTCATTCGTATATGATACAGGCCGAATATATGTTTTTTTCGTTCAATGCAAAATCAGCAACGCGTTAAATGTTTAAAACCTCAGAATGAACATAAACATTTACATCGTGCTTTCTCATGACCCATGGACAGGATGTGGTGTGTTCTATCTACCTGAAAATCAACAGATGTCATCTGGTAGACGTCCCTAATCAGAATCGGTCGAAACCCGATCGATCCGACACGATTTAATTGAGTGATCATGTTAACAGAAAGAATTTCTCAAATAGTCAACCATTGTGCTTTCTCTAACCCATGAATATGGTAGAGTGTGTTCTATTCACCTCAAAATCAATAAGTGTCGTCTGGGAGACGTTCCCGGTCAGAATCAGTCAAAATCCTATCGATCCGACATGATTTAGTTGAGTTATCGTACTAACAAGAAATTTTCATGCCGACAACAACGGCAACGATGACCACGACACACACATACACAGACACCAATTTTGTAAAAACCATTTTTTTTTTGTTTTTAGGCCAAAAAACGAAAAATAAGCGCTATAAAATTTTTCCCCATTTTTATTTACACTATTACAGTACTTTTTCGCTGTGGTATAGTTAAGTGTGGAAAAGTAAAAGTGTAACAAAAAATATCATATCAGATGCCTACAAAATAGTTTTTTATTTGTCCTGTAAAGTAAGGTCATTTGCACATTGACTGTTCACCGACGATGAGCAGTTCTTCAATCCTATAATATACAGAGTGGGCCCAAAGTAGATAACCCATTTTAATTGCTTCTACTTTCTTTCTTGCTTAATTGTTTTCATATTATTTCTGAATGGTAAAGACTTGAGAAATTCAGAATGTATCGAGTGAGCACCTGTCAATTCCCCAATGTACAAAATTTGTCGATTTTTATTTTCTAAATCAGAAATCTATAATTTCAACCCATATCGTTAAAATCGTGTACATTCTAATATCAGAGATGCATCCACTAAAAAAATAGTTCATAATTTTGTGGTTAATGTAGGAGGAAAGAGAAGTGTAAAAGATCGTTCTAAAACAAGTAGACCACGTTCAGTTAGAAATCCGAAGAATATCGAGTGGAACAAGTAAGGGAGATGGTAAATGACAATACTTCAAGTTCAACTAAAAGACCATCAAATGGACTAGGATTGACTACCACTAGCCTCAGACGGGTAATGAGATTTGATGTACACTTTTTCTCTTACAAAATACAGCTAGTTCATTAAAATAATCCTGGCGATAAACAACAATGGACTGGTTTAGGGTTAGTGCAGACAACACAGAACAAATTACTGAGACTACTGACTAACAGCGACAGATACATCAACATACAGACACTTCATGACAATGTGGGTATAAAATATATAAAATAACTCATTAAATATATAGAAGCAAAATTTTACAGTACGCAAATTTATGCTGCCCCTATTACAGCCAGTATAACTTTTAGTTATACTGGCTGTAATAGGGTTTATATACATATAAACGTGAACAAACACCCAGCCCTGAGGGAAGTGCCAAGTTCCCTCTAGTGAGAATCGAATTCACGCAGACAATGTGCGCAGTATTTGGCCCAGTTGCCACCCTGTTACTAAATACCAAGTCAGCACCACCGCGACACCATGAGATCATGAGAATGAGATCATGCATCACCCATTCAAGTCGCATCCGTGCAATTCGTTGCTTGACTTCAAACAGCGCAGGTCCGACAATGAACGGAGTACGCTGCCTCATCCTCTTAAGGATGAGGCAGCACACACACACACACACACACACACACACACACACACACACACACACACACACACACACACACACACACACACACACACACACACACACACACACACACACACACACACACACACACACACACACACACACACACACACACACACACACACACACACACACACACACACACACACACACACACACACACACACACACACACACACACACACACACACACACACACACACACACACACACACACACACACACACACACACACACACACACACACACACACACACACACACACACACACACACACACACACACACACACACACACACACACACACACACACACACACACACACACACACACACACACACACACACACACACACACACACACACACACACACACACACACACACACACACACACACACACACACACACACACACACACACACACACACACACACACACACACACACACACACACACACACACACACACACACACACACACACACACACACACACACACACACACACACACACCCACACACACACACACACACACACACACACACACACACACACACACACACACACACACACACACACACACACACACACACACACACACACACACACACTCACACACATAAGTATTTACGTGAGGATCTGGAAATGTAATAATAAATATTATTAACAATATTGTTTATTAGCATTTAATAAGTAACGAAACCAGTGTCAACATAGGAGCGTAGAATAGGAGAATATGCAAATTTACTCGTCTAACTTAGCATCAAAATCACCATCGAAATAAATATAATACTCGTCTACGGTAGCATTGGAATCGCCGCCAATGCAACCGAAACTAAAATATAAATAAGTAGTAAAATTACAGCTAAGGAACATAGAAGTGGTACTAAGGCAGGTTTTTAGAATTACATCCTTTTCCTGTATAATAAAGGGCTAAACAATTAACGACTAATATATTAAATATTATCTAAAACACATAAATAAATTAAACAGGTGGCATCAGGTAAGCAAGTAACTGAGGAACAGGTGAAAAATAAATTAATAAAACAGTGAGTAGGGAGGTCTGAACAGCGACCGGGTGTCAGCGTAGCTAGGAAGCGCGAAATAGACGCCTGTAATAATAAAATACTTAAACTTGCTCCTTCGTGTAGCGGAGAGAAACCTCCGCTACATACCTATGAGGGGATACTTAGTACCCTGTATTAGTTAATAAACAAAATGTAACGAGTAAATAAGAAATAAAGAGATTTTACAGTAAAATACGGTTCTGAGTTACTGAAAATCCTCGATTAATTCAAAAGAACTAGCTGTATCCAACTCGTGTAACTATTTGGTGTTGAGTGACTTCAACAGAGTTGTCGGGCGATATTTGTTTAAGGATAATGCAGACAACGCAGTGACGGGCAATGTGGAGCGTTGCCAGGTTGCCACATGTCACACAGCAGAGGCAGAGCATGGTTCTTTTAAAAGCCACATTTACTCACAGTTAGAAACGAAATTCGTTCAATACCAACAGAAACTCTGATATTTGTGATACAAAATGTAATTGTTATAGCAAGACTGTGTGAAGAAGAAGGCGGTCACCTACAAGACGTTATTTTTCACAAATAAATCTCCAAGGAATCCACTTTTTCCTATCGTTTGGAAAAATATTAAGTATATGTAGTGAACGTATTAAATAGTTACAATATTTGGAAAATAGATGAGTAACCGATTTTTGGCCTACCTTTAGAGTAGTCTTAGGCTGTTTGACAATCTCCATCTTCACGAACTAGCGTCTACAGACAACCCGTAACTGGTGATCCCGAGTACGGTTTGGGGTTCGGACGCTCTCGGCTATTTTTGTCATTTGCGTTTCTTTCTTGCTTAGCAGTTTAAACCCTCCGTAGATGTTGTGTTTGAACTTTTAATAATCTTGTGGTATGAACCGTTCGAGCTTTTACAATAAAATTAATTTTGCAACAGTTTTAAATTCATATATTGTAGAAATTATTGGGGTATCAAATCTTCGAAAACACGTGATAAAATTTCATCCATCGAAAGTAAACGTTCTTGCTCCTCTTTAAAAATATACTGCGATTTTTAATTTTACCTGGAATATCTACAATAAAAATTTTAACAGAAGAGAAAACTTCCACTTCCATATGAGAACACATTACAGTTATTCTGAAGAGCAAAAAAATTCTTTGAAAAGTGAGCCGAAACAAAAATGTTAAACAAATTAGATAGTATGATATCACCAACAAAATTAGAGATTTAAAAAAAAATAATGAAACCACTCTCCCCTGTTTTGGCAGCTACAACTTACAGAAACCTTCCACTCCCAATAAAAAAAGTAATACCTCATAATGAAAAGATTCCATGCTAAAGAAGGTTATTTTGTACTAAAAAGAAATACACATGAAGAACTGGTTCAATCAATAAGCCTACAGCAGAAGAAACCGAAACACCTGTTGCAGCTTTGATGCAGTAAGAGAGTACGTAATTTTGAAATCGAGCCGAACAAGACAAACAAAACCAAGTAACAGAAGAAATGTTGTATATTTTATATATTTTTGGTGTGAATACCTTTCATTTAATACATTTATTTAAAATATAACTTGTGTTTCATTCTGTACTGTTAAAAATCGTCTAAAATTAATCTTAGCTAATTGTCATTCTAATAAGTAGACTTTTCCATTTATGATTATATTAATTAATAATTATTAATTACTATAATCATTAAAACTATTACATTACAAAGTTTTTTCTTGTCATAGCTTTTAGAGTACTTATAGTAAAGTATGTAAAAATTTTCTACTTAAGATAGAAGTAGATTTCATTTAATCTCATTACTTGTGCTGTATAATTATATGGACGTTTTATAATCTTATTTTCAGAATCTAAATTCCCCTTATTATTCCCACTGAGATTTAACAATTTTCTCGGGTCATATTTCAAATAAATTTTAATATAAACAACAGTTATTTTTATAAGTTAAGGCCTTGTGACAGTCTTTTATATATTATTTTAATTAAACCATGCTATACACGTCTATAAAATTTATGAAAAATTTCAAATTTGAACATATTTTTAATTTAAGTTATATAACATTATAGTTACTTACTCATACATTGATTAAAAATGTATATAACATTTATTCATACATTAATTCATATTGTTATAAATATAACATAGTTCATTCAATAAATTCATTCATTCATATAGAATGTATCAAGAACAGATAAAATCAATATATGTAAATTTATATAATGTTTATTGTATATTTGTAACAATTAGACTTAATATTTATATGTTTAGATTTATAATATAGACTTTTTATAAATTTTTGGCGTTTAATTTTAGTATAGTCTTAAATTAAGAAAACATCTTATATTTATTCAGAATAAGTTTAACCCTGTCCTCATCAATTCATTATTGGGCATTATATTATTTTCGAATTTCAAATTGTACGCCTAGTCTATATTATAATTGTACGCATGCGCTAAAATTCAAGTTCGGGATCGCCTGTTACGGGTTGTCTGTAGACGCTAGTTCTTCACGAACGTGCTACATTGCCTTGACTTCGATTGCCAGGAAGTAGTTTGAGATATGGAGATCCGAACGGGGCGTGGCCTGTTTCGCCTAGTAACGGAGAGGACTGGCTCCAGGCTCCAGGCTCCAGGTTATCGGGTTTATTAGAGCGATCGAGTCTCAAGAATGACAAGAATATAGGGCGAGTTATGTTTGGATTATCTAACACCGGGACAGCGCGTACGCAGTCCCGACTACCAAAAATTACGCGCCCGAGTTATCCACACTAGGGATAATCGCAAGAGTCAGCCCGACCTTAGTGCAATGGAAGGGCCTCACCCTGGGGGAACCACCTTGTTGATCACGGTAACCCCTACGCCAGGTAAGTATGCTTTCCGTTGGTCTGTACTCGGTATTTGAACAGTTTCGACAGATGTACGTCGGTGACTTATAAGGCTATTTAACGCGAACAAATTTCATTTATGACAAAAACAACTTACTATAGGAAAACGCATAGGAAAATTTAAATTAACTACTACATCAAATCAAATGTTCTACTATGTTTACTACAAAACAGTAAATATCACGTAAAATATTATTCGCTTGCATAATTTGAATATTTATCTTCATCAGTTAGAAAAAACTCACAGAAACTAACATTCTCTTCCTCCACTTTACTAACTAGTTTCCTGATAACCACTCAGTATCTAAATATTTCCTGGCTGACATGAGGTTACAGTAGGTCGTTCTTTAACTATATATATATATATATATATATATATATATATATATATATATATATATATATATATATATATATATATATACATATATATATATATATATATATATATATATATATATATATATATATATATATATATATACATATATATATATATATATATATATATATATATATATATATATATATATATATATATACATATATATATATATATATATATATATATATATATATATATATATATATATATATATATATATACATTGCTATTCAAAAGTCTCCTCCCCCCCTCTTATGTTTGGAACGATTATACATAAACTAGTTAAATTTGGTAACTGAATATTAAGGGTTGTAAACTTCCCTACTAGTGATGATAGATGACGTATGCGTCAAAGATGACGTCACAAGGTGATTGTGACCAATAATTTTAAATGGAACCCTATGGCAAGCGACATCTCTTTTAAAAGGTATCGAAACAACCTATTCAATGATACTAATATTGTGTCTGTTTACGGCAGTTTTGACAACTGGCTTTCAAAAATCGCAAAGCTGTGATGAATTAAATCAGTTATTAAAATTTAAAATTCAAGCTCCGCCACTGGATAGTTGGATAGTAAATAATCTGACGTTTTTGCAAGTCTCCCCAATTTAATGTTTTTTTAGCTGTCAAAGTTTTTATACATTTAATAATTTGTGTATTGTTGATCGAACGTTTAACTGTTTTAGTATCTTGTGGTAATTTTAAAATATTTGTACATTCAATAATTTGTTAAACTGTTGTGTTGTGAGCTGAACGTTTAAGTGCTTCAAGAAGAGAAATGGTACGTGTTTTAGGTGATAAAGTAGCAGCGACCCTAATACTTGATGAAACTGGAGAAAATATTCATGCAGCAGAACGCATTTTTAATGAAAGGTTTCCCGATCGCCCAGTTTCGAGGACTTATTTGAGAGAGCTTCTTCGTAAGTTTAAAACAACGGGTAGTATTAATGATGCAAAACGATCTGGCAGACCACAAATTTCTGATGAGAAAAAAATTTATATACTGGCAGAAGTAATAGTAAATCCTACTTCTTCAACAACTCAAGTTGCATCAACCTGTGAAGTCAGTCAAAGTACAGTACACGGGGTATTGAAAAAAAAAACAAATTTCACCCATACAAATTAAAAATGGTTCATCAACTCTCAGACGACGATCCAGACTGAAGACTGCAATTTTGTGAAAATATGGAGACTAAAATTAACCAACAGCCAGACTATGTCAAAACAATTTGTTTTAGTGACGAAAGTACTTTCTATCTAAATGGAAATGTAAATACACAAAGCATGAGATATTGGAGTGACGCAAATCCTCACATGTTTCGTGAAACACATACTCAGTATCCCGAGAAGGTCAATGTTTGGGCAGGTATACTGGGAAACCACATCGTTGGGCCTGTTTTTTTAAATACCAACTTAACCGGGGAGGTGTATCTGCAGATGTTGTAAAATGCAATAGAACCGTTAATCCTTGAAATTTTGGAAGATAATCAAGATGAATTCGACATTTTGGAAATAACATTCCAACAGGATGGTGCTCCTCCACACTATTACGGTGCAGTAAGACGGTATTTGGATGAAGAATATCCTGGTAGATGGATTGGACAACGAGGTTCAATGGAATGGCCGCCTCGATCACCGGACCTCACACCTTTAGATTTTTTTCTGTGGGCGAATCTTAAATCGAAGGTTTACGCCACTCAGCCTGACAATATTGATGTTTTAAAACAACGTATTGTTACAGAATGTAAGGCTATTTCCGCAGACACATTTTAAAAAGTACGAGAAGAGTTTCGCAATAGGATGTTTTACTGTCAGGAAGTAGATGGAGCTCACTTCGAACAATTACTATAAGTAGGTACTGATTCTTGAATCTGTAATTAAAATTATTATCCAAGTTTACTGATTACTGGTTTAATCCATCAAAACTACCATAAATACAAACAATATTAGTATCATTGAATACGTTTTTTCGATACCTTTTAAAAGAGGTGTCGCTGGCCATAGGGTTCCATTTAAAATTATTGGTCACAATGACCTTGTGACGTCATCTTTGACGCATGCGTCATCTATTATCACTAGTAGGGAAGTTTGCAACCCTTAATATTCAGTTACCAAATTTCACTAGTTTATGTATAATCGTTCCAAAGATAAGAGGGGGGGAGGGGACTTTTGAATAGCACTGTATATATATATATATATATATATATATATATATATATATATATATATATATAGGTATATATATATATATATATATATATATATATATATATATATATATATATATATATATATATATATATACCTATGAATATGAGACACCACATCAGCGAAGTCAGATCATCTATACTGACTTCTGGAAAGTATTTGATCTTATTGACGATTTATTTACCCTTATCTAAGTTGAAAGGGGTTGGTATGTCGTTATCTCTAAAGTTGTTAAAGCTATTTTGCTCATACTTTGTCAACAGACCCATATGGATAATACCGAAAATATCAATCTGTAAAATTTGCTCAAACATCGGGCGTCCCTCAAGGTAAGTTTCGATTTTAGGTCCCATGCTATTTATTATTTTCATAAATGCTTTTAAGCATAAACTATCTCAAAATAATCATATACGTGGTATAACTAAATCGTCTTTTAAAAACCTAGGATTTGTATTACGTAAAGTCAAGAGACGATAATAAAAGTTATGAAAGTATTCTAAACAGATTTTGTAGGTAGTAAACCCGAATATGCATCAATGGTTTGATGACCTATTTTCACTATTTATATCATACCGTTAGATAAAGTGCAGCGGAAATATCTTGAGACATATAGCTTATTAAGTATGGAGTTTATCTTCGGCCCCAGGATACGCTGTTGTTTGAGTTTGATATAAATAGTTATACTGTCGACATATGACAATATGTACTATATATTAGATGTACTTCTTTATACAATTATTAAAATTATCATGAATTTGCCAATCATTACAACAAAAACAACATTCCGTGCTTTATTTAATTCTGCGTTAAATTTGCTGACAATTCGCACACATCTTGTGACAGCATCATCTATATACAGAATGATACAAAATCGCGAAATATGAAGATCGACTTGATACACTTCGTTCCTCGATTAAATTTATCAAGAAAATGTTTCAATTATACAATATGCTTGGAAGAAATTTGGATTGTTTGCAACCCGTGAAAATTAATCAAACATAATTGTCGACTTTTAAATAGTCGATAAAAAAATATCTTTCGTCTAAAACTGCCCATTTTTAAATAATTCGAGGAATTCTATTTTTATTAATTGGAAAGCTAATAGAAAAATCTTTAACGAAATAATTTCCTCAAACTAACATGTAATTGTATTGAATATATTGATATAGGAGTAATATTTAAATAAACAAGGCGTACGATTGCATGTAACTGATATTAGGCGTAACTGACACGTAACTGACATTTTCAGATATGTTATAGCATTTAGATTGAATACGCTAAAAAATAACAAATTTCCTAAATCTGACCTTTGAGGAACTCCATAAACACCACAACATTCTTATTATATATATAACATATAGTAATATTTGGAGAGTAGTACACAATATAGTAATATTTGGAGAGTAGTACACAATCTATACAAAGAGCAAACTGCTGTTATAGAAGTAGAAGGGGAAAGAAGGGAAGTAGGTATCAGGAAAGGAGTAAGACAAGGATGTACGCTATCACCACCAATTCTTAATCTGTACATCGAAGAGGCGATTAATGTGGTAAAAGTTAGAGTGGATTTCTGGATTAAAGTACAGGGACAGAAACTAAAAATGCTGAGATTCGTGGATGATATAGCAGTATTAGCATCTAGTAAAGAGGAATTAGAATCAGCGTTGAACGAAATGGAGGCAGTGTTGACAGAGGAATACGGAATGAGGGTGAATAAAAACAAAACTAAAGTGTTAGTGTGCAGAGGGCGCGAGAGCAGAGCAAAAACGAAAGTACAAATTAATAATGAAAGATTGGAGGAAGTTAAAGACTTCACTTATTTAGGAAGTAAAATAAATTGGGATGGAAGAAGCGATAAAGATATAAAACAAAGAATAGCGCAGGGTCGAGTACATTTTAACAAAAAGAAAGCACTTTTATGTTCAGGGGTAATAAACTTAGAAACAAGAAAGAGATTTTTGAAAACGTATGTTTGGAGCACGGCGCTATACGGTTGCGAAACCTGGACGGTAGGGGAAGCAAGTAGGAAGAAATTAGAAGCTTTTGAGATGTGGTGTTACCGAAGAATGATGAAAATACCGTGGACTGATAGGGTTAGAAACGAAGAAGTATTAGAGAAAATCGGCGAGAAGAGAAGTATGTGGAAAAACATAAAGAAGAGAAGAGATAGAATGGTAGGCCACTTGCTGAGACATGGGGGAATAGAAAAATTCTTAATCCTTTTATAATAGTTTTAGCCATCACCGGATGATAGAGGGAGCGCATTGCAATTCATCGACACTCACTTACCTGATGTTTACTAGACGTAAAACTTTCTCTCGAGTAGCTGTCCATTAGTGATTGAACCCCACTGGTTGCATACCGAAAGTATCTTTCTTAACGAGCCAGGTTCGGCAGTCTGAAATTCACTCCTTGCAGTAAGGTAGGAGCTGTAGGGACACTAGCCGGGACAAGAGAAAGGGACACACTAGCCGAGGACTATCATTGAATCGAGGACAATAATGATAGTAAATCGTCTGGTGACGTGACAAAGTTACCGAAACCCCTTGTAGAGGCGGAGTGGATTCGTCCAGAAGCTTCTACAATCTCTGTGTGGCGTACATTTCGCTAAGGTACGTCTATCCTAGTCTTCCGTACCATTGAGCTTGGAAGAAATTTGGGTTATTTGAAACCTGTGGAAATTAATTAAACATAATTATGGACCTTAAATTATATTTTTTGTCTAAAATTGTTGATTTTTATATAGTTGGGTTGAATTCCATTTTTCCCTTAAGCTTCTTCCATGCAACAGATACGCAATACTTTATGATTATATATTTACGTAATATTAAGATTATACACACACACACACATGAGAACCGTATTTGATAGATAGATAGATATAAGTTAGTAATATCGATATACATACGTACATACTATTCATCTCATAGCTATTTGCCAAATAAAAAACTCTCTTATCTTGCCGATAAACGGCAAGTCTAGACACTCTACCTGAGCCTAACCATAAAAAAGCCATGGTATGTTTTGAGATTTTCTATTTGACAAATAGCGATGAAATAAACTATACATGTACATGAGAACCATATTTGATAGTGTATACTTTAAAGCAGCATTTCCCAACTTTTGTGACATTTTTATGCTTCCCCTTCGTAACTAACTCTACTTATGTTAACTTTTACTAACTATAATATAGGTTATTACTTTTTTATTAAACATTAATTTTTGTATTTCTAATAATTCTAATAAATCTAGTCCTATGCCTTTACATTCATTGTGTAAATATTTTATTTTTTGGTAGTCCGGAAAATGATTGTTATACAATGCTCTACGAAACCAGTGCATTTTTTATTGTTTTAAATAGATTTTCCTAAGTACATGAAACCCTAATTTATCAACCCTCTTGTAAGTCCTACGCAAGTCCTAAGAAGACCTACGCACTCCATGCTAAGGGTTGGCGTTTGTTTCGCTTTTCCATTACGCACTTACAGATGGCGCCAATCACTACCGATGTAACTTACCCATTCAACAATATTGCATTTTATCTTATACTTTGGACTGTCTACAGTATCGCTTCTCGGCCTCTGGCTAAGATCAAAGTGTAGTATCTGTTCTTATCAGCTTAATATCTGATACGCCCCGCATGCGGGGCCAGTATATTAAACTGATTTTTGGAAACTGATGGGGGTTTTTGGGGGGGGCTTGCTCCACCCTCATCACGGGTTGGCCCGGTATTGCAGCACCGCCGGGATCAACCCATTTCATTTAATTCAACCATAATTACGTTTTCACCTTGTTGCTTGTTGTAATTGAAATCTGTTCATGAAATTACATATGTTGTATTCACAACTGAGGAATGGGGCTAAGCTTTCAGATTTTATCAATTTTCGAACTTTTTTGTTAACCGTTTCCACATGCTTATAAGGAGGTGATCCAGATGTCGAGCGAGTGGTCGCACCGAGTTCCCTGGTTTGTGAATCTATAGTTGTGCGTATACATTTGCGAGTTGAACCGTTTGTGAACCCCTTTTGAACCATTCGTTAGAAATAATTTTACAGCGAACATCTACTGAACTAAACACGATTCATGGAAAAGGAGGAACTAACCATGAACCACCAGCAGTCTTGCTCTGCGCGCTTACTTTTAATAAATAATGGCTTTAATCATAGCAGAAAGTTTGTGCAAAAAGAAGAGGAAAGAAAGACCTATGTCCCTCTAGGCATCTTCTTTTAAATTTTTTTATAATGGTCCTTGTATTTAGGATTCCACAATAACGATTTCGTTTTATAAATGTCAATTAGTTTGACTATATTTTCCTCTGTCCATTCCATTGTAATAATTATTATAATATAAAGATTATTAATTAATATTATAAGGGTAGGCAGATTATTAAATATACAACCGAGAGAGAAAATAATCATACAAAAAGGCATAAGAAATAAATAGATCCAGCCCCGTGGTTCGCGAGCAGAAGAAAAACAACGAACTGCACATGACGCCGTCTCAATGTGAACTGCAAATTATTGTGAGAATGCATTTGTGTTCGTCAAAGAAATCGACAGGTAGTGGTTCGCCACGAGGGGTTTAAAACCGTTCGTTCGGTGCTCCAAACCCCGTCCCAATCTTACGATCAAATGGTTCAAGAACGGTTCGCGAACAGTTCGACTCGGGTTTGATATTTGTAGCCCATTCTTTAACAAAGAAGTTACATATAAGGTTTGTATTTAGTGATTTTCTTATTTCTGAAATAATTTTTGGCTAACAGTTTCTAGGAAGTTTTCATAAGGACTACAAGCTTGTAACTGGTTCGAGATTGTTTTTGTCGAATTATTAAATTTGCTTGTTGGACTTGTCTCGCTAATAAATATTACCTGTTTTGCAATATATTAGGCTCAGATCAAAAGACCTTTCGAGACAGAAAGTAACTTTATAGCAATAAATGGAAGAATTTTTAACGAAACCCTTTCGTCAACAACATTATTGTAATTTTTACTGCATGTATTGATATATTTAATTATACAAGACGTAAAATTACATGTAATTGACATTAGACGTAATTGATATATAACTGATATTTTCAGATCCGTTGTCAGTTATAAATACAGTAAATAACAAAGTTTCTAAATGTGAATTTAGAGGAACTCCAGAGAAATTACAACATTGTTATTTTATATTAACATATAACAATATTTGACAGATAAAATTTGAATATCTATTAAGGTGAACACATATTTTTTTATCCAAAATCAAACACATCGTAAACATAAGATGCTGACTTAATTTTAGTCAAGTTTGAAAATTTAGTTCACCTTATTTAGTTTTATCATATTATTTGTTAGAATATTTGTACAAATTTGTTTTCTAGATGCTTCTCTGGCAATCCCATTAAAAGAATCGGGCAGATGCTGGATAAAACTTCAACTCGCGCCACAACTTATTTCGAAGGAGTGGTGCCAGAAAGCTTTGACCTTTGTTTATTAGATTATGTTCTTATCAAACGTTTACGAAGACTGATTTTCAACAATATATTAATTTTTTCTAGAAATGTTTGCTCAATTTTCTGAATTTTTTGGCTACTGAAGACATTTTCTTATAATTTTGGCATTTATTGCAACAAATATATTCCTTTGAAAATCACTCCATTGCTGATATTCTAAATTATTTAACCCAGATGTTACTCATAGGCCTCTATTCCAAGAATTCCTCGTTTGCCATACAACAGTTCTAGCCATCACCGGATGATAGAGGGAGCGCATTGCAATTCATCGACACTAACTTACCTGATGTTTACTAGACGTAAAAGCTTCTCTCCAGTAGGTGTCCATTAGTGATTGGACCCCACTGGTTGCATACCCAAAGTGTCTTCTAAACAAGCCGGGTTCGGGAGTCTGAAATTCATTCCTTGCAGCCGTAAGGGGATGCAAGGATGCTAGTCGAGACAGAAAGCCAATCATTGAATCAAGATCAATGATATAAATCGCCTAGGGACGCGATTAAGTCCCCCAACCCCTCCAATGTGTTACGAATTGTAGAGGTGTGGTGGATTCGTCTAGAAGCTTCTGCCACCCTCATTCAGGGTAGCGTACATTTCGCTAGGGTGCGCTATCCTAGTCTTCCGGACCATCGGGCTTGGAAGAAATTTGGGTTACTTACTTGCAACCCGTGGAAATTAATCAAACATAATTATCGACCTTAAATTATATTTTTCGTCTAAAATTGTTGATTTTTATATAGTTGGGTTGAATTCCATTTTTCCCTTAAGCTTCTTCCATGCAACAGATACCCAATTACTTTATGATTATATATTTGAATGACTGACAAAATTCGAATATCTACTAAGGTGAACACATATTTTTTTATCCAAAATCAAACACATCGTAAACATAAGATGCTGACTTAATTTTAGTCAAGTTTGATAATTTAATTCGCCTTATTTGGTTTTATCATTTTATTTGTTAGAATATTTGTACAAATTTGTTTTCTAGATGCTTCTCTGGCAATCCCATTAAAATAATCGGGCAGATGCTGGATAAAACTTCAACTCGCGCCACAACTTATTTCAAACGAGTGGTGCCAGAAAGCTTTGACCTTTGTTTATTAGATTATGTTCTTATCAAACGTTTACGAAGACTGATTTTCAACAATATATTAATTTTTTCTAGAAAAAGTTGCTTAATTTTCTGAATTTTTTGGTTAATGAAAACATTTTCTTATAATTTTGGCATTTATTGCAACAAATATGTTACTTTGAAAATCACTCCATTGCTGATATTCGAAATTACTTAATCTAGATGTTAGCTTTCTAACAAGTCATAGGCCTGGATTCCAAGAATTCCTCGCTTACCGTCACCGGATGATAGAGGAAGTGCATTGCAACTCAACGACAAGCACTTACCTGTTGTTTCCAAACCAAACCAAATATATTCCTTTGAAAATCACTCCATTGCTAATATTCTAAATTATTTAACCCAGATGTTACTCATAGGCCTGGATTCCAAGAATTCCTCGTTTGCCATACAACAGTTTTAGCCATCACCGGATGATAGAGGGAGCGCATTGTAATTCATCGACACGCACTTACTTGATGTTTACTAGACGTAAAAACTTCTCTCCAGTAGCTGTCCATTAGTGATTGGACCCCACTGGTTGCATACCCAAAGTGTCTTCCAAACAAGCCGGGTTCGGATTCGGAAGTCTGAAATTCATTCCTTGCAGCCAGAAGAGGATGCAAGGATACTAGTCGAGTAGTCGAGACAGAAATCCAATCATTGAATCGAAATTGTATATAAATCGCCTGGGGACGCGATTAAGTTCCCCAACCCCCCCAATGGCTCACGAATTGTAGAGGTGTGGTGGATTCGTCTAGAAGCTTCTGCCACCCTCATTCAGGGTGGCGTACATTTCGCTAGGGTGCGCTATCCTAGTCTTCCGGACCATCGGGCTTGGAAGAAATTTGGGTTACTTACTTGCAACCCGTGGAAATTAATATAACATAATTATCGACCTTAATTTATATTTTTCGTCTAAAATTGTTGATTTTTATATAGTTGGGTTGAATTCCATTTTTCCCTTAAGCTTCTTCCATGCAACAGATACCTAATTAATTACTTATGATTATATATTTACGTAATATTAAGATTATACATACATACACATGAGAACCGCATTTGATAGATAGATAGATATAAGCTAGTAATGTCGATATACATACGTAAATACTATTCATTTCATCGCTATTTGCCAAATAACAAACTCTCTTATCTTGCCGATATACGGCAAGTCTAGACAGTCTACCTGAGCCTAACCATAAAAACAAGCCATGGTATGTTTTGAGATTTTTTATTTGACAAATAGCGATGAAATAAACTATACATACACATGAGAACCATATTTGATAGTGTATACTTTAAAGCAGCATTTCCCAACTTTTGTGACATTTTTATGCTTCCCCTTCGTAACTAACTCTAGTTATGTTAACTTTTACTAACTATAATATAGGTTATTACTTTTTTATTAAACATTAATTTTTGTATTTCTAATAATTCTAATAAATCTAGTCCTATGCCTTTACGTTCATTGTGTAAATATTTTATTTTTTGATAGTCCTGAGAATGATTATTATACAATGCTCTACAAAACCAGTGCATTTTTTATTGTTTTAAATAGATTTTCCTAAGTACATGAAACCCTAATTTACCAACCCTCTTGTAAGTCCTACGCAAGTCCTAAGAAGACCTCGCACTCCATGCTAAGGGTTGGCGTTTGTTTCGCTTTTCCATTACACGCTTACAGATGGCACCAATCACTACCGATGTAACTTACCCATTCAACAATATTGCATTTTATCTTATACTGAACTTTGGACTGTGTAAGGTATCGCTTCTCGGCCTCTGGCTAAGATCAAAGTGTAGTATCTGTTCTTATCAGCTTAATATCTGATACGCCCCGCATGCGGGGCCAGTATATTAAACTGATTTTTGGAAACTGATGGGGGTTTTTGGGGGGGGCTTGCTCCACCCTCGTCACGGGTTGGCCCGGTATTGCAGCACCGCCGGGATCGGTCCATTTTATTTAATTCAAACATAGTTACCTTGTTGCTTGTTGTAATTGAAGTCTGTTCATGAAATTACATATGTTGCATTCACAACTGAGGAATGGGGCTGAGCTTTCAGCTTTGGTCAATTTTCGAACTTTTTTGTTAACCGTTTCCACATGCCTATAAGGAGGTGAACCAGTTGTCGAGCGAGTGGTCGCACCGAATTCCCTGGTTTGTGAATATATAGTTGTACGTATACATTTGCGAGTTGAACCGTTTGTGAACCCCTTTTGAACCATTCGGTAGAAATAATTTTACAGCGAACATCTACTGAACTAAACACGATTCATGGGAAAGGAGGAACTAACCATAAACCACCAGCAGTCTTGCTCTGCGCGCTTACTTGTACTAAATAATGGCTTTCATCATAGCAGAAAGTTTGTGCAAAAAGAAGAGGAAAGAAAGACCTATGTCCCTCTAGGCATCTTCTTTTAAATTTTTTTATAATGGTCCTTGTGTTTAGGATTCCACAATAACGATTTCGTTTTATAAATGTCAATTAGTTTGACTATATTTTCCTCTGTCCATTCCATTATAATAATTATTATAACCGCTTGTGAACCATTCGTTAAAAATAGTTTTACAGCGAACATCTACTAAACTAAACACGATTCATGAGAAAGGAGGAACTAACCACGAACCACCAACAGTCTTGCTCGGCGCGCTTACTTATAATAAATAATGTCTTCGTGCAAGGACAATTATACGATTTTAGTTATGAGTGGCGCGGCTTTAATGATAGCAGAAAGTTTGTGCAAAAAGAAGAGGAAAGGACTAACTACGCAGGAATACCAAGAAGACACAAAAAACCCAAAATCCAGGTAGTATAACCTCATAGACCCCCTTTACAGGTCAAATATAACTTTTTATTACAGCTGAGTCATATTGCTCCACTAACCATAGTAGATAAGCTATGAGAGTTCTGGACCAAAATCCCATGTATTTTCTTATGGAGGTCCATTCTGGTCATTTTTGTACCACACCGACGCCGAGCGTCGCGACGCCCTCCACCGCGGTATAAGCTATGAGAGTACGGGCTCAAAATCCCATGTATTTTCTTATGGAGGTCCATTCTGGTCATTTTTGTATCACACCGACGCCCTCCACCGCGACGCCCCCGCCCCGACGCCCCCACCGACGCTCTAGTATGTAAATTCAACAGAAGATGGCATTGGTGATAAATTCTAAGTGTTGGCGTTGTTGAGAATTTCAATTCTATTTAAAAAAAAAAGTCTGACTATTTGTGGATTTGAACTCGGGACCCCTGCGTTGCCAGTCCTATGCTTTACCGATGAGCCATTGAAATCTTAAATTCTTACGTGTTCAATATTGTAGAATCAGTTCACCATTGCGCAGTAGGTATTTTAGTACAATATATAATAATATTAAAAGGCGGGGAAATACGAAATCTGGAGACTATGAATTTTAATGATACAGTTTGGTAGCGGAAGAGGTATTGACGACAGTGAAAAAAAATCTGAAGGCGGGGAAATTTCTCAGACACTTAAAACGCGTCTAGCATATTATTAATAAAACATGGTGATATTAAACATGGCAGCACTAAAGAAAAAACTTATGACGTCACTCACACAATTTAAAATTTCTCGATTCTATTCAAATACAAGGGGTAATTAAGTGCGGAAGTCGGAAGAAGGCTCTCTGAATAGTGTTTCAGTATTGGTCATTGGAATTATAATTTTTTTAATCTCTATTATTTACAGGTTGTATATTACTCGTCATTACTGTTGACACAGATTTTTACCCACCTGTTTATATTCAGATATAAATAAAATACAGTACGCTTATTGTTACAATATAATAAACAGTAAAAAATATTACAGAGGTAATTGGATATACAATACATTATATAAATTAATCAGTACACATTGAAGCATATCCCCATGGAAGAGTGTCATAAGTGTCAGGTAGAATTTGTCTCTTGTCATCATAAGGACTGAGGGCAATTTTTTCTTGTATAATAGAGTAAATATTATGTTTTTCTGATTAAATTTTGAGATACAGTTTTTTCTATCATTCCATTTAAACATTCGAGGTAGTCTTCAAATGTGATTTTTCTTTTAATAGTTGACTTTTTTACACCCTTTGCCTTCTTATTGATTCCCCCGTTTTTTTTCATTACTTGAGCTATTTCTTTCTCCGTCAGTCCCTCCTTTTCTAACTTTAGCCTTTCCTTGGTTTCATCCTCATGCGTTCTCATTACCTTAGTTGCATACATTTTCGATCTTAGGGCAACGAAATCAGTCATTATACGTCCATTGTTCTCGTCTTTCATCATTCCTAAGACTTTCTTATTAACTAGGGGTATTCCATAAATATTGTCTGTCGAGTAGTCACTGGTGTCGAAGCGTGCGCGGCAATCTCTTTTTATAGTATCATATATTACAAATACCAAATTATACCAGTTTGGTATTTTCTTAATAAAAGTTTAAGAAATTAAATAGTGGAGTACATTTTTGGGTATTAGATTCATGATGAAATTAAATTAACAACAAATCGAGTAAAAATTATTTCATTACAATATAATGTTGATATCATATTTATCATCATCTGATCTTTTAGAATCTCCTATACTTCCAAATGTGGTGGTATTAGGAAAAAAATATGGCTGCATTAAGAAAAAAGAGGGTGGGGGTAAGAAAAAAACATATCTGCATTAAGAAAAAATATGACATCATTAAACATAGTTGCATTAAGAAAAAGAACATGTCTGGGGTGGGGAGAAAAACTGCATTAAGAAAAAACATGGCGGCAAAGAACATAACGTCAGAATAAAAAAAATACATGGCAGTATTAAGAGAAAAACATGGCGGCAAAATATGACGTTATTAAACATGACAGCATTAAGAAAAAACATGGAGGCAAAGGGTGGAGTGCGCGGGAAATTTGAAATCTGAGGATATTTAGGGGAATATAAATGTGAGTTAAAACAAAAACAGTGTTTATGATTCATGGGGGAAAATTTGAAATCTGGGGGGAGCACGGCAGGAAGGCGGGAAGTTTGAAATGCAGTCTGTAATAAAAAAAATTCGACGCTGAGGCTTGAATCGGGGATCTCGGGATTTCGGAGCCGTAAAGTCACGTAGTGTACGCATGCGCAATGGAAAAAAGGATGCAGCGAGAGAGGTCGGGGTTGCCGGAGGGGGGATACAGACAGCATGATGGTAGGAGTCTTAGAGAAAAGTACACAGATGGTGGCTGAAGAAATTGTCGAGAAAAAGTGCAGTACTGGTCCACTGGGTAAATCGAAAAAAGTTATTGAAAATCGTAAAGTGATTTGATTGGTTGATTTTAGTTCTAGGAGTGAAGTATTAACAGTAGTTTGATATTAGAATTACAAATGAAATATTTGGATACATAATGATGTCATAAAACATTTATGTGCATTTTTCAAGTTATATTAAATACATATAGGTTTAAAGCTTCGCCTGAAAGCGAATGTTATCTCAGAGTTAGATGATTATTCATTTCCAAGAAATGTAAAGCAATTAACTTTATGAAGTATACATGCGACACGTTTGTGAGTATCAATAAATTTGATAGGTCAGCAGGAAAGTCTATTCCCTAAAGTAAACAAATATACAGGGTATTCCATAAGTAATGATTCATCTGGGATGTGGAGGTATGAGCTTTCAGGTTTTGGAAGTTAGAAAAGAGATCCTTACAAAAATAATATAATACAATCTATACCTCTCCTACCGTTAGGTGTAGAGGCCCTTACAAAAATATAGTTTTAAAATTATTCTATAGCATTAATAATCTTCTTTCATATGGTTTAAAAAATAATGTTATCTCAGAGTCAGATGATTTATCATTTTCCTAAGTAATGTATGCCAAACAGAATGTTTTAATTAATTCACTCTTGCAATAAAAATTACATATTAAAAATCAATTAGGTACAACCTACTTAAATAGCAAAATAAAAAAGATATATAAAAAGGTTAAAAATTATTCACTTAAACGATAAGTAATAGCATACAATTTACTTAGTATTTCTTAGTTCTGTATTACAAAATGCGTATAAGTGCTGATTAATTATTTGCAATATAGATAAATCAGATACGATCTAAACTTTATTTATTTATATTCGCATAAATAACGTACAGATGTAAACCTGTAATATAATAAAGTTTTGCGTAGTGCAGTTCAAGAAATTTCAATTGTTCAACAGAATGGTGGTATCTTTAGTTTACATAAACTGACTTAATTATATATATGTATGTAAGCAAATAACGAAAACTACCACAAATAATGATCGATTTAGGGTAAAAACAGTTTTATTGCGTTATGATGTACACATCAGTTGTATTCAGCTATTACTCATACTATATACTACTGCGTCGCTAGCACGCCTACCCGGACGGTCTCGACCACATTCGTCCACCTTCAGCAACTGACCAGTGGGGGCATCACATGTGATCCGGTGGGTGTTTAAGGGTAATTGCTAACATGTATATAAAAATTAATCAAAGATCATTAGCTCACATAAAATATGATTTTTCAATAAGTTAATAATTTAAAATAATGTACTGTCTATTACAATCATTCAGTATTGAATATACAAAATGTTCAAGTCGAAAAGGAACGCCCTTGTATGGTAAGATTATTGCAAACTTACACAATATTGGCAGTCGCAAATAAACAACCTTGTTTAAATCTTAGAGCTAGGCTATAAATAAAAAGCCATAATCAGCAATTTTACAGACTCGATACTTTGAATTAAGACCTGAACATAATTTTCACAGTTTTATTCATTATTAAAAACCCAGACATTCATGCTGTTAGAAAAATAACTCGCAAATTGTGTGTGATGAACTGATGAATGTGAATTAGTGTATTTTAGAGGTAAGTGCTATTAATTTGTATAGAAATATCGCTGATCAATCAAACTTTTCTTAAATCAATCTACGGTACACTTATTGACCCTCAATTTTATTACATTCATATAACATTTTGAATTGTTCATTACATGTTTTTACATAATTTTATTTATTAACTGTCAGTAGATATTCTTAATTTATAGTAAATTCTACATAGCAATTCGTAACTAATCCTCTCATTAAAGTTAGATATTTGTTTTGTTAATCCAGTAGCACCTTATTTATATACAGGGATTTGCATATTTCATAAAAATTATACATTTTCTTTTGTTTTATTTTAGATACCATCAAGGAAGAAATATTTAATAATATTTGTACTACTTAACGAAGGCGTCTATCAGTATAAGTGTCCGTATGGCGTTTATTTTATGGTAAGTTTCTAATAACTAATTTCATTTAACGCTGTAGATTTCTATATTCAACCAACGGCTTATAATGTGCAATAATATTTTAATCATTTTTGAATTGCTATGCAACATTTGTGAAGAAAGAAAATGTAAAATTATGCTTTTAAAATCGGATAAGCGTGGTATGAGAAATCCCTTGGGACTATTGCTAAATAATTTTTAACATCGATCTACGATTTATTTAATTTGAAGAAGGGAGTTAGGATAAAAAATTGAGAAATTTCTATTGCTAGAGATATTTTACATATATATACAAGATCTCATATTAAGTTGCCACTATTATTATTATATGAAGACACTCATATACATGCTATTCATTATATGCTAATATTCAAGGATTCAATTTGTAATTCTAATACAGTGGTATGGTTATTTATTATTAATTAAAACTTTGCAGATAGTTAGATTTCTATAGCGTCAGATAACGTTAAACATATGTATGTATATAAAATGTATTCAAAAAATGTATTTTACGAATAATGTCTATACCGCTTTCTAGTTTCAAATTTGAAAACAGGTGTACTGAATATAAAACATTAGTTGCTTGCCAAAACCGTTATTTTATAGCATAGGAGTACTGAATAATTCTATTTTTCTTAAGATAGTCAATATCTTATTTTGTTCACAAGTTCTATAAATATGTAGTCTTATTAAAATTTAAGTCATTGGTAAGAAGCCAGAAAAGGCCCCCTAAAAGCCGATCATTTGTGCTAATTTTCCATATGAACACATATAAAATTTTACTTTTTACTCGTTTTGAATTGCTTCATTATATATGTAAAGTTATATATATTAGGCTACATTTATTAAGAATAGATACAAATTAATGGGTCACTTTAATTTCAATAGTTAAATGTCAAACCATTATACCGAAAAGGTCCCCTAAAAGCCGATCATTTGTGCTAATTTTCCATATGAGCACATATAAAATTTTACTTATTACTCGTTTTGAATTTCTTCATTATATATGTAATGTTATATATATTAGGCTACATTTATTAAGAACATATACAAATCAATGGATCATTTTAATTTCAATAGTTAAATGTCAAACCATTATACGGAAAAGGCCCCCGAAAAGCCATTCATTTGTGCTAATTTTCTATATGAACACGTATAAAATTTTACTTTTTACTCGTTTTGAATTGCTTTATTATGTATGTAAAGTTATATATTAAACGACATTCATTAAGAGTCAGATACAAATCAATGCTTAATTTTAATTTCAATACTTAAATGTCAAACCTTTTAACACCTTACTAGACCCTGTGGAGGGTATATGGTGTCAGGGGATCTATGCCATTAGAGCACCCACCCAGTAAAGACTGAGAGGCAAAGCGAGAAAAGGTTTAAACATCATACAGTATTTTAAATAATGGGAAATATAACCGTTACGTTGTCAAGACAGTGTAGGCAGAGGAAAAAAAATAAGGTTACACATAGTCACCACCTCGAGTGTTTTAAAAGCCATTACAGCCCCTCGCGTTCAAAGCCACTACACAGAGGGACGAGGTAAAGGGGTAGACTATATGTTCTACCAAATAATTAATCGTTACGGCCCGTTGCCAAGACAACGTAGGCAAAAACTGAAAGACCGGGGCCTACGGGTAGTTCTTTGATAGCCGTCAGGCGACAGTTTCCACAATACATGTCTTGATGACAAACGAAAGATGCTGTATATACCTAACCCCTTAAAGGTAATCAGCAACCTTTGGAGAGTCGAACTTACGGAATACCAGGGTTGATACGTCTCCCACAGTGTGGTACCTGTCGCATTTTCGTGAGGAAACTGTCGACTACCTTTTATACCACAAGCGGAGCCATACCAAACAAAGATAAATAAAAATAACAAGAATCAATCGTTTGTTTCTTCATAAAGCAATTCAATTATAGAAATTGTGAAAACCTAAAGTAAAAATTATTAATGTAAAATGTAATACTAACAGAATTTTATACTAATCCTGTATACTTATTTTGAAAACATATGAATTATGAAAACCTTGTATACATAATTTAAAACTGCATACAAATTAATGTTATCAGAATTTATGATGCTCCTGTATATAGTAGTTTTAAAATATCATAAACAAAATTAACCAAAACATCTAAAAAATATGCTATCAGAATTTTTGGGAACCCTGTATTTAAGGACTCTATATATAATTGTTAAAATACCACAAACAAAATTGACTATAACATAAAAGCATCTAAAAAAAAAAAAAAAAAATGTAAACTAGCAAAATTTATGAAAACCCTATATATTTAACAAGACGGGGGCCTGCGGTTAAAAATAATAAAAAAAAAAGTTGTCTTACCTCCCCCCCAACACTACTCTCATGCCATAACCATTTTTTTTTCAATAGGATGCAGCAACTAAAGCAAAGAAAAAATTCAATCTCTCAATTTTTTTTTTGTTCTCTGTATTATATGATGAATGTAATTGTAACACATTCAGTAAAAGTCAAAATAAAAACGTTAATTCAGGAATAGATTTCGCTTAAGAACCAGTGTTTTATTTACAGCTTGCGTAACTATGTAACAAAAAAAAAAACTAATTTAAACCCATATCAATCGTCCAATATTCAAGTTTAATTTCCCTCCGATATAGCAATAAATAACTAATAAAATATTATTAAAACTACATTAACATTAATTCGTTCTGTATTATCCGGATTTAAAAAATATATATCTTTTCTTACTTAATGGGTAAAATAATTAGACTTAATTACTAACAAACTCTTTAAAGTAATATAAATATAAAAGGGAATAATATAAATGATATGAAATGCAAAGAAAAAATAATAATTAACGATGATGTGATATCGTATCTAAATAGTCAAAATGTATAACACATACCTCTGATATAAATACAATCGGCTACATTTAATGCCGAACACCATATGAACTGAAATGATTTAAAAAGGCGACTGCATCGTATTGTGGACGGGGCGAAGAACGGATATTTAGCGACATGACATGACAAGTCGGTAACCGATAGCTGAGTCTACAGTTTTATATTGTTTACATAACTGTGGTCAGGGTAGGATTAAGAAATCATATAAAAAATTATAATAATTAAATACGTAGATACAGGGTAAATATAAAAATCTACAGAGTAGAATAAATAGTTCATATAAAATAAAAAATTATAATTAAATACGTAGATACAGGGTAAACTTAAAAATCTACAGGGTAGAATAAAAAGTTCATATAAAATAAAAATTATAATACATAATTGTAGAGTAGTTATTTACATACGTACATACAAGATAAATTTAAAAATCTACAGGGTAGGATTAAAGAGTCATATAAATAAGCTGATAGAGATTGAAGGAAAAAAAAAAGGACTAATTGGATAACTGAACTATTGTTAAAGTACAAGTTTTCATATCAATTTAGTGAATAACGCCGGACAAATTTAATTGGTTGTAACATAGTTGCTATAAAGTTCAAAACTTTAATTCATGTCTCGAAATCTGCATAATGCATGAGTTGACCAATGATGTTCATCACCAAAGTTATTCTCGATATACTTAATCACATGTAAAGGAATTACTGTATTGGTGTTGATCTAATATGTTTGGTATTTCCTAAACAGAGATCTTAAAAAATCTCTTCTATTCGATACTCTAGATTGTCTCTGTTACTGGGTGGGTGCTGTCAAAAATTCCCCCTACATCCTTCATAGGGTATAGCAAGGTGTGAAGAGGTTTTTTGACAAAAAAAAAATAATCGAAATAGAGGAAACCAAAATGTACAAACCTCTCTCCGTCAAAAGGAAGTTTTTGGAAGACTACAGCTCGGTTCTTTACGGATATAAAAAATCAAAAAGTGTCTAATTTACTAAATACTTATCGTTAATACTGTATATACTATTATTATTATTATTATATTTTACACCCTCAATATATAACCTCAGGGAAATTGAAGAAGGGGTTGGGGGTAAGCTCAGGAAGATTGGAGAAGGAGTGGGGGGTATGGATCTCTGGTTCTTGTTGACGAGATACTAAGGTATGTTTTCAGTTTTTATTTATACTTGATAACAGTGTCGATGCGATCGAATAATGACGTCATGCTGCGCACTTTAAAAATGTAGAAGATCTTCTACATTTTTTTAAAGCTAATTAGCAATGTTAAGGTAATGAATTTCAGTATGGGTAGACATAAACTTGTAGACTGTTTCTATCTCTATCAAACATACACACGGTTACCTAAGCATCAGCATCTCATTTGAGATAATTATAGCTTCATCATTTTATTTAAACAAAATAAAATCAATTTACGATATATGTACGACAGGTCGTACAGCTCCATTTAAATAGGTCGTACAGCCCCTGCAACATAAGGGTAATAGGATAATTGTGGATAATGTGGATAATTGTGGATAAAAATGTGGATAATTGTGGATAAAAATGTGGATAATTGTGGATAAAAATGTGGATAATTGTGGATAAAATTAGGGTGCATACTACAAAAAGTGTAGTCATTTTTGAGTCATTTTATATATATATATATATATTTTTTTTTTGAGGAGTCATTTTTTAACGACAATGTTTCGTCAGTGCAACGAACTCAAGAATGCAATATACAAACAAAATATTATGGTTAAGGAGAGGTTTATGCAGATAGACGATTACATAAGAATAAGAAAGAGCAACTCAACAAAAGAATATTAATATCGCTGAGCATGTGCAGCATGACGTCATTATTCGATCGCATCGACACTGTTATCAAGTATAAATAAAAACTGAAAACATACCTTAGTATCTCGTCAACAAGAACCAGAGATCCATACCCCCCACTCCTTCTCCAATCTTCCTGAGCTTACCCCCAACCCCTTCTTCAATTTCCCTGAGGTTATATATTGAGGGTGTAAAATATAATAATAATAATAATAGTATATACAGTATTAACGATAAGTATTTAGTAAATTAGACACTTTTTGATTTTTTATATCCGTAAAGAACCGAGCTGTAGTCTTCCAAAAACTTCCTTTTGACGGAGAGAGGTTTGTACATTTTGGTTTCCTCTATTTCGATTATTTTTTTTTTGTCAAAAAACCTCTTCACACCTTGCTATACCCTATGAAGGATGTAGGGGGAATTTTTGACAGCACCCACCCAGTAACAGAGACAATCTAGAGTATCGAATAGAAGAGATTTTTTAAGATCTCTGTTTAGGAAATACCAAACATATTAGATCAACACCAATACAGTAATTCCTTTACATGTGATTAAGTATATCGAGAATAACTTTGGTGATGAACATCATTGGTCAACTCATGCATTATGCAGATTTCGAGACATGAATTAAAGTTTTGAACTTTATAGCAACTATGTTACAACCAATTAAATTTGTCCGGCGTTATTCACTAAATTGATATGAAAACTTGTACTTTAACAATAGTTCAGTTATCCAATTAGTCCTTTTTTTTTTCCTTCAATCTCTATCAGCTTATTTATATGACTCTTTAATCCTACCCTGTAGATTTTTAAATTTATCTTGTATGTACGTATGTAAATAACTACTCTACAATTATGTATTATAATTTTTATTTTATATGAACTTTTTATTCTACCCTGTAGATTTTTAAGTTTACCCTGTATCTACGTATTTAATTATAATTTTTTATTTTATATGAACTATTTATTCTACTCTGTAGATTTTTATATTTACCCTGTATCTACGTATTTAATTATTATAATTTTTTATATGATTTCTTAATCCTACCCTGACCACAGTTATGTAAACAATATAAAACTGTAGACTCAGCTATCGGTTACCGACTTGTCATGTCATGTCGCTAAATATCCGTTCTTCGCCCCGTCCACAATACGATGCAGTCGCCTTTTTAAATCATTTCAGTTCATATGGTGTTCGGCATTAAATGTAGCCGATTGTATTTATATCAGAGGTATGTGTTATACATTTTGACTATTTAGATACGATATCACATCATCGTTAATTATTATTTTTTCTTTGCATTTCATATCATTTATATTATTCCCTTTTATATTTATATTACTTTAAAGAGTTTGTTAGTAATTAAGTCTAATTATTTTACCCATTAAGTAAGAAAAGATATATATTTTTTAAATCCGGATAATACAGAACGAATTAATGTTAATGTAGTTTTAATAATATTTTATTAGTTATTTATTGCTATATCGGAGGGAAATTAAACTTGAATATTGGACGATTGATATGGGTTTAAATTAGTTTTTTTTTTTGTTACATAGTTACGCAAGCTGTAAATAAAACACTGGTTCTTAAGCGAAATCTATTCCTGAATTAACGTTTTTATTTTGACTTTTACTGAATGTGTTACAATTACATTCATCATATAATACAGAGAACAAAAAAAAAATTGAGAGATTGAATTTTTTCTTTGCTTTAGTTGCTGCATCCTATTGAAAAAAAAATGGTTATGGCATGAGAGTAGTGTTGGGGGGGAGGTAAGACAACTTTTTTTTTTATTATTTTTAACCGCAGGCCCCCGTCTTGTTAAATATATAGGGTTTTCATAAATTTTGCTAGTTTACATTTTTTTTTTTTTTTTTTAGATGCTTTTATGTTATAGTCAATTTTGTTTGTGGTATTTTAACAATTATATATAGAGTCCTTAAATACAGGGTTCCCAAAAATTCTGATAGCATATTTTTTAGATGTTTTGGTTAATTTTGTTTATGATATTTTAAAACTACTATATACAGGAGCATCATAAATTCTGATAACATTAATTTGTATGCAGTTTTAAATTATGTATACAAGGTTTTCATAATTCATATGTTTTCAAAATAAGTATACAGGATTAGTATAAAATTCTGTTAGTATTACATTTTACATTAATAATTTTTACTTTAGGTTTTCACAATTTCTATAATTGAATTGCTTTATGAAGAAACAAACGATTGATTCTTGTTATTTTTATTTATCTTTGTTTGGTATGGCTCCGCTTGTGGTATAAAAGGTAGTCGACAGTTTCCTCACGAAAATGCGACAGGTACCACACTGTGGGAGACGTATCAACCCTGGTATTCCGTAAGTTCGACTCTCCAAAGGTTGCTGATTACCTTTAAGGGGTTAGGTATATACAGCATCTTTCGTTTGTCATCAAGACATGTATTGTGGAAACTGTCGCCTGACGGCTATCAAAGAACTACCCGTAGGCCCCGGTCTTTCAGTTTTTGCCTACGTTGTCTTGGCAACGGGCCGTAACGATTAATTATTTGGTAGAACATATAGTCTACCCCTTTACCTCGTCCCTCTGTGTAGTGGCTTTGAACGCGAGGGGCTGTAATGGCTTTTAAAACACTCGAGGTGGTGACTATGTGTAACCTTATTTTTTTTCCTCTGCCTACACTGTCTTGACAACGTAACGGTTATATTTCCCATTATTTAAAATACTGTATGATGTTTAAACCTTTTCTCGCTTTGCCTCTCAGTCTTTACTGGGTGGGTGCTCTAATGGCATAGATCCCCTGACACCATATACCCTCCACAGGGTCTAGTAAGGTGTTAAAAGGTTTGACATTTAAGTATTGAAATTAAAATTAAGCATTGATTTGTATCTGACTCTTAATGAATGTCGTTTAATATATAACTTTACATACATAATAAAGCAATTCAAAACGAGTAAAAAGTAAAATTTTATACGTGTTCATATAGAAAATTAGCACAAATGAATGGCTTTTCGGGGGCCTTTTCCGTATAATGGTTTGACATTTAACTATTGAAATTAAAATGATCCATTGATTTGTATATGTTCTTAATAAATGTAGCCTAATATATATAACATTACATATATAATGAAGAAATTCAAAACGAGTAATAAGTAAAATTTTATATGTGCTCATATGGAAAATTAGCACAAATGATCGGCTTTTAGGGGACCTTTTCGGTATAATGGTTTGACATTTAACTATTGAAATTAAAGTGACCCATTAATTTGTATCTATTCTTAATAAATGTAGCCTAATATATATAACTTTACATATATAATGAAGCAATTCAAAACGAGTAAAAAGTAAAATTTTATATGTGTTCATATGGAAAATTAGCACAAATGATCGGCTTTTAGGGGGCCTTTTCTGGCTTCTTACCAATGACTTAAATTTTAATAAGACTACATATTTATAGAACTTGTGAACAAAATAAGATATTGACTATCTTAAGAAAAATAGAATTATTCAGTACTCCTATGCTATAAAATAACGGTTTTGGCAAGCAACTAATGTTTTATATTCAGTACACCTGTTTTCAAATTTGAAACTAGAAAGCGGTATAGACATTATTCGTAAAATACATTTTTTGAATACATTTTATATACATACATATGTTTAACGTTATCTGACGCTATAGAAATCTAACTATCTGCAAAGTTTTAATTAATAATAAATAACCATACCACTGTATTAGAATTACAAATTGAATCCTTGAATATTAGCATATAATGAATAGCATGTATATGAGTGTCTTCATATAATAATAATAGTGGCAACTTAATATGAGATCTTGTATATATATGTAAAATATCTCTAGCAATAGAAATTTCTCAATTTTTTATCCTAACTCCCTTCTTCAAATTAAATAAATCGTAGATCGATGTTAAAAATTATTTAGCAATAGTCCCAAGGGATTTCTCATACCACGCTTATCCGATTTTAAAAGCATAATTTTACATTTTCTTTCTTCACAAATGTTGCATAGCAATTCAAAAATGATTAAAATATTATTGCACATTATAAGCCGTTGGTTGAATATAGAAATCTACAGCGTTAAATGAAATTAGTTATTAGAAACTTACCATAAAATAAACGCCATACGGACACTTATACTGATAGACGCCTTCGTTAAGTAGTACAAATATTATTAAATATTTCTTCCTTGATGGTATCTAAAATAAAACAAAAGAAAATGTATAATTTTTATGAAATATGCAAATCCCTGTATATAAATAAGGTGCTACTGGATTAACAAAACAAATATCTAACTTTAATGAGAGGATTAGTTACGAATTGCTATGTAGAATTTACTATAAATTAAGAATATCTACTGACAGTTAATAAATAAAATTATGTAAAAACATGTAATGAACAATTCAAAATGTTATATGAATGTAATAAAATTGAGGGTCAATAAGTGTACCGTAGATTGATTTAAGAAAAGTTTGATTGATCAGCGATATTTCTATACAAATTAATAGCACTTACCTCTAAAATACACTAATTCACATTCATCAGTTCATCACACACAATTTGCGAGTTATTTTTCTAACAGCATGAATGTCTGGGTTTTTAATAATGAATAAAACTGTGAAAATTATGTTCAGGTCTTAATTCAAAGTATCGAGTCTGTAAAATTGCTGATTATGGCTTTTTATTTATAGCCTAGCTCTAAGATTTAAACAAGGTTGTTTATTTGCGACTGCCAATATTGTGTAAGTTTGCAATAATCTTACCATACAAGGGCGTTCCTTTTCGACTTGAACATTTTGTATATTCAATACTGAATGATTGTAATAGACAGTACATTATTTTAAATTATTAACTTATTGAAAAATCATATTTTATGTGAGCTAATGATCTTTGATTAATTTTTATATACATGTTAGCAATTACCCTTAAACACCCACCGGATCACATGTGATGCCCCCACTGGTCAGTTGCTGAAGGTGGACGAATGTGGTCGAGACCGTCCGGGTAGGCGTGCTAGCGACGCAGTAGTATATAGTATGAGTAATAGCTGAATACAACTGATGTGTACATCATAACGCAATAAAACTGTTTTTACCCTAAATCGATCATTATTTGTGGTAGTTTTCGTTATTTGCTTACATACATATATATAATTAAGTCAGTTTATGTAAACTAAAGATACCACCATTCTGTTGAACAATTGAAATTTCTTGAACTGCACTACGCAAAACTTTATTATATTACAGGTTTACATCTGTACGTTATTTATGCGAATATAAATAAATAAAGTTTAGATCGTATCTGATTTATCTATATTGCAAATAATTAATCAGCACTTATACGCATTTTGTAATACAGAACTAAGAAATACTAAGTAAATTGTATGCTATTACTTATCGTTTAAGTGAATAATTTTTAACCTTTTTATATATCTTTTTTATTTTGCTATTTAAGTAGGTTGTACCTAATTGATTTTTAATATGTAATTTTTATTGCAAGAGTGAATTAATTAAAACATTCTGTTTGGCATACATTACTTAGGAAAATGATAAATCATCTGACTCTGAGATAACATTATTTTTTAAACCATATGAAAGAAGATTATTAATGCTATAGAATAATTTTAAAACTATATTTTTGTAAGGGCCTCTACACCTAACGGTAGGAGAGGTATAGATTGTATTATATTATTTTTGTAAGGATCTCTTTTCTAACTTCCAAAACCTGAAAGCTCATACCTCCACATCCCAGATGAATCATTACTTATGGAATACCCTGTATATTTGTTTACTTTAGGGAATAGACTTTCCTGCTGACCTATCAAATTTATTGATACTCACAAACGTGTCGCATGTATACTTCATAAAGTTAATTGCTTTACATTTCTTGGAAATGAATAATCATCTAACTCTGAGATAACATTCGCTTTCAGGCGAAGCTTTAAACCTATATGTATTTAATATAACTTGAAAAATGCACATAAATGTTTTATGACATCATTATGTATCCAAATATTTCATTTGTAATTCTAATATCAAACTACTGTTAATACTTCACTCCTAGAACTAAAATCAACCAATCAAATCACTTTACGATTTTCAATAACTTTTTTCGATTTACCCAGTGGACCAGTACTGCACTTTTTCTCGACAATTTCTTCAGCCACCATCTGTGTACTTTTCTCTAAGACTCCTACCATCATGCTGTCTGTATCCCCCCTCCGGCAACCCCGACCTCTCTCGCTGCATCCTTTTTTCCATTGCGCATGCGTACACTACGTGACTTTACGGCTCCGAAATCCCGAGATCCCCGATTCAAGCCTCAGCGTCGAATTTTTTTTATTACAGACTGCATTTCAAACTTCCCGCCTTCCTGCCGTGCTCCCCCCAGATTTCAAATTTTCCCCCATGAATCATAAACACTGTTTTTGTTTTAACTCACATTTATATTCCCCTAAATATCCTCAGATTTCAAATTTCCCGCGCACTCCACCCTTTGCCTCCATGTTTTTTCTTAATGCTGTCATGTTTAATAACGTCATATTTTGCCGCCATGTTTTTCTCTTAATACTGCCATGTATTTTTTTTATTCTGACGTTATGTTCTTTGCCGCCATGTTTTTTCTTAATGCAGTTTTTCTCCCCACCCCAGACATGTTCTTTTTCTTAATGCAACTATGTTTAATGATGTCATATTTTTTCTTAATGCAGATATGTTTTTTTCTTACCCCCACCCTCTTTTTTCTTAATGCAGCCATATTTTTTTCCTAATACCACCACATTTGGAAGTATAGGAGATTCTAAAAGATCAGATGATGATAAATATGATATCAACATTATATTGTAATGAAATAATTTTTACTCGATTTGTTGTTAATTTAATTTCATCATGAATCTAATACCCAAAAATGTACTCCACTATTTAATTTCTTAAACTTTTATTAAGAAAATACCAAACTGGTATAATTTGGTATTTGTAATATATGATACTATAAAAAGAGATTGCCGCGCACGCTTCGACACCAGTGACTACTCGACAGACAATATTTATGGAATACCCCTAGTTAATAAGAAAGTCTTAGGAATGATGAAAGACGAGAACAATGGACGTATAATGACTGATTTCGTTGCCCTAAGATCGAAAATGTATGCAACTAAGGTAATGAGAACGCATGAGGATGAAACCAAGGAAAGGCTAAAGTTAGAAAAGGAGGGACTGACGGAGAAAGAAATAGCTCAAGTAATGAAAAAAAACGGGGGAATCAATAAGAAGGCAAAGGGTGTAAAAAAGTCAACTATTAAAAGAAAAATCACATTTGAAGACTACCTCGAATGTTTAAATGGAATGATAGAAAAAACTGTATCTCAAAATTTAATCAGAAAAACATAATATTTACTCTATTATACAAGAAAAAATTGCCCTCAGTCCTTATGATGACAAGAGACAAATTCTACCTGACACTTATGACACTCTTCCATGGGGATATGCTTCAATGTGTACTGATTAATTTATATAATGTATTGTATATCCAATTACCTCTGTAATATTTTTTACTGTTTATTATATTGTAACAATAAGCGTACTGTATTTTATTTATATCTGAATATAAACAGGTGGGTAAAAATCTGTGTCAACAGTAATGACGAGTAATATACAACCTGTAAATAATAGAGATTAAAAAAATTATAATTCCAATGACCAATACTGAAACACTATTCAGAGAGCCTTCTTCCGACTTCCGCACTTAATTACCCCTTGTATTTGAATAGAATCGAGAAATTTTAAATTGTGTGAGTGACGTCATAAGTTTTTTCTTTAGTGCTGCCATGTTTAATATCACCATGTTTTATTAATAATATGCTAGACGCGTTTTAAGTGTCTGAGAAATTTCCCCGCCTTCAGATTTTTTTTTCACTGTCGTCAATACCTCTTCCGCTACCAAACTGTATCATTAAAATTCATAGTCTCCAGATTTCGTATTTCCCCGCCTTTTAATATTATTATATATTGTACTAAAATACCTACTGCGCAATGGTGAACTGATTCTACAATATTGAACACGTAAGAATTTAAGATTTCAATGGCTCATCGGTAAAGCATAGGACTGGCAACGCAGGGGTCCCGAGTTCAAATCCACAAATAGTCAGACTTTTTTTTTTAAATAGAATTGAAATTCTCAACAACGCCAACACTTAGAATTTATCACCAATGCCATCTTCTGTTGAATTTACATACTAGAGCGTCGGTGGGGGCGTCGGGGCGGGGGCGTCGCGGTGGAGGGCGTCGGTGTGATACAAAAATGACCAGAATGGACCTCCATAAGAAAATACATGGGATTTTGAGCCCGTACTCTCATAGCTTATACCGCGGTGGAGGGCGTCGCGACGCTCGGCGTCGGTGTGGTACAAAAATGACCAGAATGGACCTCCATAAGAAAATACATGGGATTTTGGTCCAGAACTCTCATAGCTTATCTACTAACCATTTTTTGTGTCAGGGAGCCCTACGGCCCTTTAACTATTTCTGTTACAGGAAAGGCAGACGACTTCCTTCTCACACACACATGACTTCAAATCCTGGGATCCTTTTCTAATAGAGAGGGACCCCTCCAGAATAACAGGACTCACTCTCCTAACGGCGGTCTAAACGACGCGATTTGTCCGCATTGTCGTGGAAGATCACCTCACATGACCCAATCTCCAGATACCGTGCTGTTCGCGGCGCCCATCACAAGCCACCCCCGGGGGGCTGATGCTGGCGAAGCGATGCGGCAAAACAAGGTGACCAAAGATTAAGAAAAAGCCGAGGAAAAGTCCTTGTCAGCGGGATTTAAAGGCGTCAGGACCAAAGGAGGTCGAGGGGAGCGAACCGCTGTCAGTCGCGGGGAACTTGTTTACGGGTGGCACTTGCCTCTCGCGTAGAGACAAGCGAAAGCGGAAGCAAAAGCTCGACCTACCTTCGTATGACGGTCCCGGTCTACACGATGGGTGAGTAAAGAGCGGTAATCTCGCTTTACTTACCCACAAAGCCCATCAAGTCCACTACGCCTGCGAATTAATATTGGCGCCATTCTGTTTATTACAATATTTATATAAATTTGTCTTCTCTGCAAACATGGTTAACTAGCAATGCCTTTTAAACGAATCGGGCAGGTGTTGGATAGAACTTCAATTCGCGCCACAATTTCATTTAAAGTAGTGGTGCTATAAAATTTTACCTTTATTTACGAATTATGTTCTTATTAAACGTTTACAAAGATTGATTTTCAACAGTATTTTATTTTTTTCTAGAAATATATTTGGTAGAGCAGAATTTTCTAAATTTCTTGGTTAATGATGACACATTCTTATAATTTTAGCATTTATTGCAACAAATATATTAATTTGAAAATCACTCCATTGCTAATATTCTAAATTATTTAACCCAGATGTTACTCATAGGCCTGGATTCTAAGAATTCCTCGTTTACCATCACCGGATGATAGAGGGAGCGCATTGCAATTCATCGACACGCACTTACCTGATGTTTACTAGACGTAAAACTTTCTCTCGAGTAGCTGTCCATTAGTGATTGGACCCCACTGGTTGCGTACCCTTACGGCTTACAGGAAGTTTAATTTCAGACTCCCGAACCCGGCTTGTTTAGAAGACACTTTGGGTATGCAACCAGTAGGGTCCAATCACTAATGGACCCCTAGAGCAGGTTTTTTATTTATTTTTCCTGACAAATAATACAGAGAACAAATATAAACAAATACTAAGAGTAAATAACATATAAAATAAAAATTATCAAAAAACAAAAGTTAAAGAAAAGAAACAAATACCTTGTAAATAGGGAACAGGGAAAAAATATAAATAGAATAAGCAAAATGATATTGTGCGGCCAGTCAGAAAGATCGACAGGGCATCTGCATTACTTCCCCGCTGATTTCGGAGAATTGGCAGGGCCCAGTAGGGCCACATATGTATATATATATATATATATATATATATATATATATATATATATATATATATATATATATATATATATATATATGTGTATATGTGAGCGTGTTGTCCGTACTATCATGTATGTATTTTTATATTATAAAACAATAAAGAGTTAAAAAAAAAAAAAAAAATGGTTGCATACCCAAAGTGTCTTCCAAACAAGCCGGGTTCGGATTCGGAAGTCTGAAATTCATTCCTTGCAGCCGGAAGAGGATGCAAGGATACTAGTCGAGTAGTCGAGACAGAAAGCCAATCATTGAATTGAGATTGTATATAAATCGCCTGGGGACGCGATTAAGTTCCCCAACCCTCCCAGTAGAGTAGAGGTGTGGTGGATGCGTCTAGAAGCTTCTGCCACCCTCATCCAGGGTGGCGTACATTTCGCTAGGGTGCGCTATCCTAGTCTTCCGGACCATCGGGCTTTATATTTTTCGTCTAAAATTGTTGATTTTTATATAATTGAGTTGAATTCCATTTTTCCCTTAAGCTTCTTAAATGCAACAGATACCCATTACTTTATGATTATATATTTACGTAATATTAAGATTATACATACATACACATGAGAACCGTATTTGATAGATAGATAGATATAAGTTAGTAATATCGATATACATACGTACATACTATTCATTTCATCGCTATTTGCCAAATAAAAAACTCTCTTATCTTGCCGATAAACGGCAAGTCTAGACAGTCTACCTGAGCCTAACCATAAAAACAAGCCATGGTATGTTTTGAAATTTTTTATTTGACAAATAGCGATGAAATAAATTAGACATACACATGAGAACCATATTTGATAGTGTATACTTTAAAGCAGCATTTCCCAATTTTTGTGACATTTTTATGCTTCCCCCTTGTAACTAACTCTACTTATGTTAACTTTTACTAACTATAATATAGGTTATTACTTTTTTATTAAACATTAATTTTTGTATTTCTAATAATTCTAATAAATCTAGTCCTATGCCTTTACGTTCCTTGTGTAAATATTTTATTTTTTGGTAGTCCGGAAAATGATTGTTATACAATGCTCCACAAAACCAGTACATTTTTTATTGTTTTAAATAGATTTTCCTAAGTACATGAACCCCTAATTTATCAACCCTCTTGTAAGTCCTACGCAAGTCCTAAGAAGACCTACGCACTCCATGCTAAGGGTTGGCGTTTGTTTCGCTTTTCCATTACGCGCTTACAGATGGCGCCAATCACTACCGATGTAACTTACCCATTCAACAATATTGCATTTTATCTTATACTGAACTTTGGACTGTCTACAGTATCGCTTCTCGGCCTCTGGCTAAGATCAAAGTGTAGTATCTGTTCTTATCAGCTTAATATCTGATACGCCCCGCATGCGGGGCCAGTATATTAAACTGATTTTTGGAAACTGATGGGGGTTTTAGGGGCTTGCTCCACCCTCGTCACGGGTTGGCCCGGTATTGCAGCACCGCCGGGATCGGCCCATTTCATTTAATTCAACCATAATTACGTTTTCACCTTGTTGCTTGTTGTAATTGAAGTCTGTTCATGAAATTACATATGTTGTATTCACAACTGAGGAATGGGGCTAAGCTTTCAGATTTTATCAATTTTCGAACTTTTTTGTTAACCGTTTCCACATGCCTATAAGGAGGCGATCCAGTTGTCGAGCGAGTGGTCGCACCGAGTTCCCTGGTTTGTGAATCTATAGTTGTGCGTATACATTTGCGAGTTGAACAGTTTGTGAACCCCTTTTGAACCATTCGTTAGAAATAATTTTACAGCGAACATCTACTGAACTAAACACGATTCATGGGAAAGGAGGAACTAACCATGAACCACCAGCAGTCTTGCTCTGCGCGCTTACTTTTAATAAATAATGGCTTTAATCATAGCAGAAAGTTTGTGCAAAAAGAAGAGGAAAGAAAGACCTATGTCCCTCTAGGCATCTTCTTTTAAATTTTTTTTTATAATGGTCCTTGTATTTGTTCGCGAGCAGAAGAAAAACAACGAACTGCACATGACGCCGTCTCAATGTGAACTGCAAATTATTGTGCGAATGCATTTGTGTTCGTCAAAGAAATCGACAGGTAGTGGTTCGCCACGAGCGGTTTAAAACCGTTCGTTCGGTGCTCCAAACCCCGTCCCAATCTTACGATCAAACGGTTCAAGAACGGTTCGCGAACAGTTCGACTCGGGTTTGATATTTGTAGCCCATTCTTTAACAAAGAAGTTACATATAAGGTTTGTATTTAGTGATTTTCTTATTTCTGAAATAATTTTTGGCTAACAGTTTCTAGGAAGTTTTCGTAAGGACTACAAGCTTGTAACTCATTCGAAATTGTTTTTATCGAATTATTAAATTTGTTTGTTGGACTCGTCTCGCTAATAAATATTACCTGTTTTGCAATATATTAGGCTCAGATCAAAAGACCTTTCGAGAAAGAAGGAAACTTTATAGCAATAAATGGAAGAATTTTTAACGAAATCCTTTGGTCAACAACATTATTGTAATTTTTACTGCATGTATTGATATATTTAATTATGCAAGACGTAAAATTACATGTAATTGACATTAGACGTAATTGATACATAACTGATATTTTCAGATCCGTTGTCAGTTATAAATACACTAAATAACAAAGTTTCTAAATGTGAATTTAGAGGAACTCCAGAGAAATTACAACATTGTTATTTAATATTAACATATAGTAATATTTGACAGATAAAATTTTAATATCTATTGAGGTGAACACATATTTTTTTATTCAAAATTAAACACATCGTAAACATAAGATGCTGACTTAAGTTTAGTCAAGTTTGACAATTTAGTTCGCCTTATTTGGTTTTATCATTTTATTTGTTAGAATATTTGTGCAAATTTGTTTTCTAGATGCATCTCTGGCAATCCCATTAAAGAAATCGGGCAGATGCTGGATAAAACTTCTACTTGCGCCTCAACTTATTTCAAAAGAGTGGTGCCACAAAGCTTTGACCTTTGTTTATTAGATTATGTTCTTATCAAACGTTTACCAAGACTGATTTTCAACAATATATTCATTTTTTCTAGAAATGTTTGCTCAATTTTCTGAATTTTTTGGTTAATGAAGACATTTTCTTATAATTTTGGCATTTATTGCAACAAATATATTTCTTTGAAAATCACTCCATTGCTGATATTCTAAATTATTTAACCTAGACGTTAGTTTTTAACAAATTATAGACCTGGATTCCAAGAATTCCTTGTTTACCATCACCGGATGATAGATGTAGCGCATTGCAACACAACGACACGCACTTACCTGTTGTTTTCTGGACGTAAAAGCTTCTCTCTCGTTGCTGTCCATTAGTGAATGGATCCCATTGGTTGCATATCCAAAGTGTCTTCTAAACAAGCCGGGTTTCGGTAGGGTAGTCTGAAATTCATTCCTTGCAGACGTAAGGGGATGCAACTAAGGATACTAGTCGAAACAGTGTGTAGCAATCATTTAATCGAGTATGTACTGATACTAATGATGTAAATCGATCTCGTTTCAGCGTTTCCCAAACTTTTCTGATTTGGCTTGGTTATTCTTATGCTTCCCCTTCGTGACTCACTAAAAGATTTTTAACTATCTTAAAGCGTTAACTTTTAACAATATTGTAATAGTTATATTGTAATTATATTAGTTGAGTACAATTAGTGAGAATAATGAAGCAGTTTATGTTAGCTAGGAATAACTTAACAACACGGAGATAGTTCTGTGACCCGGTGTTTCGCTTTCGTGGCCCGGTACCGGTTCGCGACTCATCATATGGGAGACGCTTTTTTAAAGCATGTCGACGGTGACCTGACAATACGTCCAATCCGATATTTTGAAAAATATTTCATTAAGCTATCATTCTTAAAGGTTTTTTAATAGCGAATTAAATGAAAATATCACCAAAGGACTACAAGAAGTGAGTAGGAAAATATTTCCTATCTGAAATGAGCTACGTGCGCCTTTTCATCCATAACCTCGTAGGCTCTGTTCTTTCGCCGAGGTGTACTTCATCGATTCTGCAATACCTTTACACATGAGATGAGAAACAAAATTTTCACTTAATGTTGGTTTCAGGTGAGTGGGGATGAACGAAATGTTATTGTGTGTGCACACGTTAACTGCCCTGAATCTAAACAGCAAACTAACAAATCAGACTATATTGAAGGTTCAAGGCGAAACGTTACTCTAAATTATTACTTTAACAATAACGAAAAGCGAGTCGAAATATGTTATCAAACGTTTCTATGTACCCTTGCGGTAGGACCTTTTCTTGTTCAAGATCGGGTAAAATATTCGAAGAGTAAAATGCATCTTGGAATAATAATCGTAAGGGACTAGACTTCACCACTATAATGGAGAAAGTCCGAGCCAAGGCTCGGAAGCTGTACGATCATGCAGGTGCCCATGACAACCCCCTCATCCAAGCAGCTTCAGACTACGATCCAGGAATACCAGAAAGACACAAGAAACCCAAGATCCAGGTAGTATAACCTCATAGACACCCTTTACAGGTCAAACATAGCTTTTTATTACAGCTGAGCTCTATTGCTCTATTGCTCCACTAACCATTTTTTATATCAGAGAACCCTACGGCCCTTTAACTATTTCTGTTACTTCCTTCTCACACACACATGACTCCAAATCCTGCGATCCTTTTCTAATAGAGACGGACCCCTCCAGAGTAACAGGACTCACTCTCCTAACGGCGATCCAAGCGACGCGATTCGTCCGCATTGTCGTGGAAGATCGCCTCACATCATCCAATTCCCAGACGCCGTGCTGGTCGCGGTGCCCATCACATGACACCCCCGAGGGGCTGATGCTGGCAAAGCGATGCGGCAAAACAAGGCGACTAAAAATTAAGAAAAAGCCGAGAAGAAGTCCCTGTCAGCGGGACTTAAAGGCGTCAGGACCAAAGGAGGTCGAGGGGAGCGAACCGCTGCCAGTCCCACGGATCTTGTTTATTGGTGGCACTTGCCTTTCGCGTAGAGACAAGCGGGAGCGGAAGCAAAGCTCGGCCTACCTTCGCATGACGGTCCTGGTCTACACGATGGGTGAGTAAAGAGCGGTAATCTCGCTTGACTCGCCCACAATACCACTACGCCTGCCAATTAATATTGGCGTTAGAATATTTATATAAATTTGTTTTCTATGCAAATATGCTCAACTGGCAAAGCCTTCAAACGAATCGGGCAGGTCTTGGATGGGACTTCAACTCGCACAATTTCATTCAAAGTAGTGGTGCCATAAAATTTTACCTTTGTTTAGGAATTATGTTCTTATTAAACGTTTACGAATTTTCTAAATTTCTTAGTTAATGATGACACATTCTTATAATTTTAGCATTTATTAAAATAAATATATTCCTTTGAAAATCACTTCATTGCTAATATTCTCAATTATTTAACCCAGATGTTACTCATAGGCCTCTATTCCAAGAATTCCTCGTTTGCCATACAACAGTTCTAGCCATCACCGGATGATAGAGGGAGCGCATTGCAATTCATCGACACGCACTTACCTGATGTTTACTAGACGTAAAAGCTTCTCTCCAGTAGCTGTCCATTAGTGATTGGACCCCACTGGTTGCATACCCAAAGTGTCTTCCAAACCAAAGCCGGGTTCGGGAGTCTGAAATTCATTCCTTGCAGCCGTAAGAGGATGCAAGGATACTAGTCGAGACAGAAAGCCAATAATTGAATCGAGATTGTATTCGAGATCAATAATATAAATCGCCTGGGGACGCGATTAAGTTCCCCAACCCTCCCAATGGCCTACATAATCTAGAGGCGTGGTGGATTCGTCTAGAAGCTTCTGCCACCCTCATTCAGGGTGGCGTACATTTCGCTAGGGTGCGCTATCCTAGTCTTCCGGACCATCGGGCTTGGAAGAAATTTGGGTTACTTACTTGCAACCCGTGGAAATTAATCAAACATAATTATCGACCTTGAATTATATTTTTCGTCTAATTGTTGATTTTTATATAGTTGGGGGAATTCCATTTTTCCTTAAGCTTCTTCCATGCAACAGATATGCAATTACTTTATGGTTATATATTTACGTAATATTAAGATTATACATACATACACATGAGAGCCGTATTTGATAGATAGATGATAGATAGATAGATATATAAGTTAGTAATATCGATATACATACTATTCATTTTATCGCTATTTGCCAAATAAAAAACTCTCTTATCTTGCCGATAAACGGAACAGTCTACTTGAGCCTACCCATAAAAACAAGCGATGGTATGTTTTGAGATTTTTTATTTGACAAATAGCGATGAAATAAACTATACATACACATGAGAACCATATTTGATAGTGTATACTTTAAAGCAGCATTTCCCAACTTTTGTGACATTTTCATGTTTCCCCTTCGTGGCCCACTAAAATTTTTGAACTACACACATCGTCAAAAGTCTTGGACCCCCGATGTTTTGTATTAATAACTAATTTTCTTTTAAATACTGTATTTGTTTTTCAAAGTATGTGTTTTCTAAATATATCTTTTTGTAATACAGGAATGATTTTTAAAAATGTAGTCAATTAAGAACAATGAGAAAAAAATTTGCAATTTTTAAGTAAATTTATTGCAAAAATTAACAAAACATACTTTTTAACAAAGTAAGCTACTACTTAATAGTCAGTATGGCCTCCTCTGCTTCTCAGTAACATATTAACATGCCTATGCATTGAAACAATCAAACGACTGATAATTTATTGAGGAATATTGTTCCATTCCTTTATTGCTGTTGCAGCTAACTTTTCCGCATCCTGGTGTTGGTTCATGCGTTTGTTAACTGCTCTATAAACAAAATCCCACATGTTCTCAATGGGATTCATATCTGGGGGATTAACTGGCTAATCTAATCGGGTAATATCTCCCTGTTTAAATATCCCTTAAATCGTTCTTGTGCGATGTGGCCTCGCGTTGTCGTCCATGGAGGTGAAATTGTCACCTAATTCATCGCGTACAGGATAAATAATGGGCCTGATAACACTTTCAATATAAACTTGACTTGTCATATTCTGATTTATGGGAATTAACGGTGTACGGCTATTGAACATTATGCCTCCCCAAAATATAACTGTCCCACCATTGTAGGGAGCAAACTCACGGCGAATATTTAGTCTCTCTTGATGACCTGGCTCTCTCCAGACTCTTTGCTTATTGTCATTACTTATCCGTCCAATTCTGGTTTCATCTGTGAATAGGACCCATCGCCACTGCTGCAAAAGTCAATCACTACGTTCCCGTACCCACTGAAAGCGGGCAGCTCGATGTCGTGGAAGTAGAGTGGGTACCCTTAAAGGCCTTGTTGTACATAAATTTGCACGATGGAGTCTTCTTCGATATGTACAGGTCGATATAACAAGGCGAAACGCACCTTGAAAGTGAGCCCTGAGGGCTGGAGCTGAAGCATTTCGATGTCTATGGATATATTAAACCAAATACTGATCCTGTCGTGCAGTTGACAGTCGAGACCGACCACTACGTGGTCTTCTTTCCACTGTCCCTGATTCTTGATGCCTATGCACTATTCGCACAACAGAAGATCTAGGAATGACTAACATCTCGGATATCTGATGATTGAAATGTCCAGCATCACGCAAAGCTATAATTGCCCTATTAAATGTAGATCCCTCACGTAATGGCATTATAACGAAAGAAAAGTATCACAGTTGCTTTACTAAATATGCAATAAAACTGACGAGTATTTAAAAAGAAATTATAACTAATCAACAATATTTTATCTAGCAATTTATTTGATCTTGTTTGACAGCTAGATAACTCACCTTTGTTGTCTAGCAACGAAAAGAAAATAAACATTGTCGAAATCTGTAATATACGGGGCGTCCAAGATTTTTGACGATGCGTGTATCTTAGTGTATAAATATACAAAATAAAACACATTTTAATGTCTATATAGAAAGTATCCCTATTTACTAAACAGCTATTTTCGTGTGTGTTTCACGAAATTTGTAGGTCGATGTACGAAATGCTTTTCGTTCAAATTTCGGCATTTTAATAAAATCAATATAGTAAATCGACCCTTGCGAACAACGTGGTAACTTCTGTTTTTTAAACCGAAGCCTCTTGAGGCACGCTTCGGAGGTGCCTTCGATATGAACGACGGGGCACCACAGTGATTCAAAACGAGACTCTGGTGCATCAAAAATTATGTGTATATTACAATAATATGACATACAATGAAAATAAGTAACTATACAATAAAAGAACGTAACAGTTATGCAAAATAACTTAAAGACAGTCCTCGTCCAAATCATCTTCGTCACACGTGCTGCTGGTGCTGCTTATAATATGTTCTGGTGGCTTCAGTAGCGATATAACATCTTTGTCTAACAGGTAACTTTTTCTTTGCAGAAAAGTTCTTAACTAGATATTAGTGAATCAGAAAACACTAAGAGTAGATGTATATCTTCATTTGTCTGTTTCCTCGACATTTTACGAGTGTTGTATTCCCTGGTGTGTTTTAGGTCTTTATGCCGCGCTTCTTGCACATCCCCTTACAACTGCCCGATTGGGAGTAAAAAGTATTCTATAATTTCCTTACAATGCAATAAGAGTTTATGAACTGTGAGATGCATTGGAAACCACTTATACAGACTACATAATATTTTGCAGTATCCATTACATAAGTTTCCATCTGTTCTCTATTTAACCACTGCTTATATTTCGTAATAATACTCTAAAACGATAAGTTAAAGTCGCATCTATGCCTGTAATTTCAGAGGATAATTGTGGATTCGCGAAGAAACGGCGAGGGGTATTACCGTCATTAGTTTTTCCCAAACCTAGTTTGAGGATGTCCACTATTAAACCCATTTCTTGTTGAAATTTTGAAATGATCCTCTTTTTTCGTGTCGCTACTAAAGCTTTATTTTCATCTCCGCGTATTTGCCATGTTTTAATGTCTAACCTGTATACTATATGCAAAAGGTACTGAAAATCTCTTATCTGGAAGTGTAGACATGAAAGACCAAAATGTATGGCAGCAGGGTCCGCAATACGTTCCTTTACACGTTCTAAATTATTAAATTCTTTTGGATCAGCTTTGCAAATATAACATTTTTGTGTTGACGTGTTAGACATTAGAGCATTGCAAAGTTTGCCATCTACCATGGTCTTATGTAAAACGTGACTGACAGAAGACTTCCCGTCTTCAACACTTATATTGGTTGGTGTTAAGTGAGATATATGTTTTTCAATGTCACAAAATTCAGATTTTATGATATCACTGCTTTCTTTTACAAATTGTATCCTAACTGGTCTACAGTAACGTGTAGATGACGTCTGTGGATTGTGTCATTTTCAAGATAATTTTGTTATTGGGTGATTTCTGATTTGCATAAGATAGCTGTAACGGCACTACGGATATTGTAAAATTGTGGGAATCATGTCTACGTCTGTATTTTCGTACTTTTGTTTGTACGTTCTATGTGATCCACATTCATCAGCTCCCCACTTGTAGATCATTTGTAACTGTGTTACCCCATCACGGTCATCCTCATCCTTATCAGGTAGTACAGCCGCAATAACTTCTTTCTATACTTCAGCCAGGCGATTAACTGTAATATCTAATAATGACTGTTAGCCAATTTCGGCAAATGTATCAGTACAAGTAATGCTGTCTGAAGGGTAACATTTTTTCTTTGCATTGATAACTACATGGTAGCTTGGCAAGATAGATTGCTTTACTTTCTCATTAACAATACGTCGCAGTTCAATTTTAACTGAACACGTAGTGCTAGGGCTTCTTTTGGCGAAAAGGCATCGCATTATTTGTCTAATCGTTTATGTTTTATTTCAGTAGTTCTTGTAGGACTACATGTAACTTCTCACACTAATGTGGCGGCATTCTGTTGCTCTGAAGCATACAAACTTGTTTCTATAACAAAATCAAGTTCTTCCTGGCAGCATGAGTTTACAATTTCTTTGGTCCTCCTGCATTTCGTTAGCCAACTTGCCTCCGCAAAATCTACTTTTGGACGGCCTCGACTATTCCCAGGTTTAGTAGCATGTTTCCCTGACGTAACTAATACTTCCTTTAGCCATTCATCATTCCTTATCACAAATTCTCGTCCATAGGGACGGCTTTGTCGCCATTTTCTTAATAACGCTATGGAAAAATGTTTGATGGCATTCTCTAGGTTTTGCCCATATTGAGGTGTAACGTGATCTTCTCCAATGTGTTCTACAATATGTTCTATGAGATAGTAGATACATACAGGAATCTAAGTTGGTTGGAGTCAACTTGTCGCTAGAATTATCTCTATGTCTAACAAGTTCAAACAATTCCTGACGGGTGAAATTACCCGTCAGGAATTGTTTGAACTTGTTAGACATAGAGATAATTCTAGCGACAAGTTGATTCCAACCAACTCATATTTCTGTATGTATCTAATAGATCATATTGTAGAACACATTCAGCATGTCTCGTCCGTCTGGTCCGTCCGCTCGACGCTTAAACTATCAGATATTTACTATAGAAAGAAACCTGTAGAAAATTGGTTGTAAAATCGTAGAATCTAAACCCGAGCGATTATGAAAGCATATATAAACTGATGTGATAAAAGAGAAAAATAAACTAATGTCACAATTTTAAAAGTAAATAGCTACACGTGCCGAGTAACCTTTTAACTGTATAAAAATAAAAAGTAGTTATTATGTTTAAATTAAAACTTCCACGGATTATACAAACCCAAACTTCTTCAAAGCCCAACGTCACAGACCCAAGAAGACGCACATAGCGATCGAATGGCAACCAAATTGAGAGTTGGGAGAGATTCTGCGCTAGTAGCTAGACGCATTCCCTGCCCATTAAAGTTACTTGTTGGAGGGAGTCTGCGCACCTCCAGACGCTTGGTACATTTTGTATAACTGGGATAAACAGTTGTTTCAAACTACCACTAGTGCCCTTGCAACCCCCTACAACCTGAAGGAGTAGGTTCAGGAATCCCACAACAACCAGACTCGTGTTGAAGAAACATGGGTGTAAAATCCGTGGGGTCCAATCACTAATGGACAACCGAGATACGCTTGGTTTTGGTACTAGTAGGAATTCAAAAGGTATTTGTCGATATCTTGTAATGTTCTCCATCTGTTAACGTACTACCGAACTTTAGTGTTAAATATACGGCAGTACAATAAACTCCAACAATTTATCCATAAGAACTATGATTAGAATCAACTAATTGGCGATATTATGTTCGGATGGATGAAGATAGTTTGATTATCGAATTTTTGTAGTTTCTATCCGGAAACCTCCGCGGGAACTTTAAGGGAGGGGATCAGTCTTTAATACTCAATCTATTAAAAATTACCCTTTATTCCGTTTGCTTCAACTGCTTGAAACATTTGCAGTACATATTACAATCATTATTTTTAATTTCTATTCATATAATGTTTAGATTTTTCTGCGAACACGTTTACCTAATAAGCAAAGGTTCGCGACGGCGTTGGAGCATTTGATAGAACATTACTTACTATCGCTAGTGCTGCTTTTAAAATAATATAATAAAAAAATGACATAACAAAATAGTAAATAGAATGAAGATAAGACAACAAAAAGGAAAATAAGGTGAGGGCAGAACACTTATACATGAATAAAAGCATAGTATATCTTACCAAATAAACAGTTTTAAAACATTAAAACGGACTTTTCCGCACGTAGAACATCTCTATCTCGAAATTGAGAGGCCGAAAAAAAATAAACCAACACATGAATGCAGAATATGTGTTTTATGCGACAGTTTTACTTTTTTCAAATAGTCCACCACCGTGCTTTCTCATGACCCATGGACAGGATGGGGTGTATCCTATCCACCTCAAAATCAAAATATATCGGCTGGTAGACGTCCCTAATCAGAATCAACCGGAACCCGATCGATCTGACACGATTTAATTGAGTGATCGTGCTAACAAAAAAAAATTCTCAAATAGTCCACCATCGTGCTCTCTGATAATTCATGAATATGGTAGAATGTGTTATATCCACCTCAAAATCAATAGGTGTCGTCTGGGAAAGTCCCCGATCAGAATAAGTCAATGTCCGATGGATCCGACATTATTTAGTTGAGTTACTGTGCTAACAAGAAATTTTAATGCCGATGACAACGACAACGACATACACACAGACAAACCATTTTTTTTGTTTTAGGCCTAAATACGAAAAATAAGCGTTAGAAATTTTTTTTTCCATTTTTCTTTACACGAGTACATTACTTTTCCGCTCTGGTATAGTTGAGTGCGGAAAAGTAAATACTGTAGTCGAAGAGCATTATAAATTGGTGATAGATCTAAATGTGTAATGAGCAATTCTCATCTAGATTAGCTCTAGCAATTAGTAGTAGTATTTTCCCGTTATTTTAACTGTATACATCTTTCAGACTTGACAGCAATTAGTTGCGACAGGACCATCGCCAACATAGGTCAAAATGCGAGTGTTATCAGAATATCGAGATAAAATTTAATTATTCATTACAGTAATTTGTATGTGAGTTACGTATTAATGAACAGCAAATCATTACTCATAGAATTATTAAACTATACATTACCACGGGAATAATATTTACTCGTCTTACCGCTGTAGAAATGGATCGCCTCGTTTAGGGGTAGATTGGCCGCCACACATAGGGGTATTTATACAAAAAATCTGGTCATAATTCTAAAATATCAAGTAGATTATAAGCCCGCAAAAATCTCTTACTTTTGAAGTTTAATAATTGGTCCATCAAATGGGAGTCACAAAAGTCACGGGGGCGCTCGCCCCTCCCCGCACAATCAACGGCAACCCAGTCGTTGATTAAATCGCACGTATTTGTTGTTGACGCTTGAATTTATTCGCTATATTGCTATTGAAATGTGTTTTCGTGTGGTGGAGTGTAGAAAAAACCACCTCAAATATGGCAGTGGAAGGTAAGTAGATTATTTTTACGTTAATTGTTATTTATTAGTATCTTATTAATTTTCGATTCAAGTAATGGGTTTAATAAGTGAAAAAACATGAATCAAGAAAATATAATTTATTTGTATGAAGCTACTTAAGAAATAGTGTATTTGTTTACTTGTCAAAACTCGTCAAGCATTCCTTTTTTCACAGACCTGTTATTAAACTTGTTATTAAGTAAATAAAACGGAAAACTCTAACGCCCACTCACGCCATTTTGATTTTTGGTGCGTTAAAAGACAACAGGTTAATACGTGAATAATTTTTATTTTACAGTTTTTGATCTTTTTTTTTAAATACTCCAAAATCAGTAAAAAATTTAACCATAATGGTTTTGTGCAACATACATGTACCACAAATGTTGTACACAACATTGTACAACATTTCGTAAGTAAATAATTGAATGTTACATAAATTATATAAAATTACATGAAAGATTACATAAATGAATAAATAACCCTCGATGATATTAATAAAAAAATTATTTTAGGCAACGGAAAACGTACATTGATAACAAAAATCAGGAAAGACAATCACAGAAAAAACACAATGAACTCTTCCATAATCTAATTATAGCGTTTCGATGTCACTATATAATTCAAAAACAAAAAATAATGAGAAATCTCAAATGAACAATTCTAAACTTTCTTCCCTTATAGAAAGATGTTTCTTTTTCGGTTCTGATCTCAAGTGAGAAATAAAGGGGTCCGAGGTTTGTAGAAGCTTATGGAATACGTCTCCATTGGTTGATGTTCGGGAGTTCTTTCTCGAGTGGTTTAGCCTGAAGGTTTTGTAATCTATATTGCGACTTTTCTGTGCTTCCTCAGAATCCTTCAACTAAACAGGAAGTAGCCAAATTGGTGGGGGGAGAGGGGTAATGTTAAGAAAGTACCTGTATATTTTGTAAAATTTATAATTTTCTGGTTTCAACAGTGATTATTGGTTTTGATCAACTTTTTATCATATCTATCATTAACACATATATAATATCATCACTAACACGGCCATATTATTTGACTCTAATACTGTAAGAAAAGTGAATTGAATTATTAGCCTACTGCCCGCACGCGAAACAAGCTACTTGTATAAGTTTATTTCATCGCTATTTGCCAAATAAAAAATCTCAAAACATACCGTGGCTTGATTTTAAGGCTAGGTTCAGGTAGACTGTTCCATTTACCGGCAAAAAAAGAGTTTTTTATTTGGCAAATAGCGATAAAATGAATAGTATCTACCTATATCACATCGCCTCGGTGACACGGTTGAACATTGATTATTTGTAAATACTCGAAAACGCGAAGATGCCCGAACCGCATGCATAACTTTAATCGTAGATCTGTAGTTTCAGTTTGTCAATTTTAAAACTTCACATACAATTAACTTTGGTATTACTTATTTATTGCTTTATTTTATTAGTGGTAGGGTTAAATTAGAGTTAGTTATTTAAACCCAACGTCGTTTATAAAGAGTCAGTGACCAACACACACACACACACACACATAAGTAATTACGTGAGGATCTGGAAGTGTAACAATAAATATATACGGAAAGCATTAAATAGATAACGAAACCAGTGTCAACATAGGAGCACAGGGTTGGAGAATATGCAAAATTGCTCGTCTAACTTCGCATTAAAATCACCATCGAAATAAATATAATACTCGTCTATGGTTGCACTGGAATCGCCGCCATTGCAACCGAAACTAAAATATATAACAAGTAGTAAAATTACAGCTAAGGAACATAGAAGAGCTATCAAAACAGGTTTTTAGAATTACATGTTTTTCCTGTATAGTAAAGAGCTAAAACCAGAGGCAAACAATTAACGACTAATATATTAAATATTATCTAAAACACATGAATTAATAAAACAGGTGGCATCAGGTAAGTAAAGAACTGAGGAACAGGTGAAAAATAAATAAATAAAATACTGAGTAGGAAGGTCTGCGCCCGTAAGGGGTTGCAAGGACGACACTAGTCGAGACATTAAATCCTCGAGTTTGCTGCATTGAAAATCCAATGGTAACAACTCGCCAGGTGGGGCTGTAAACCCCTCTACAAGGGGGTTTCCCCAAACCCCCTTGGATGGCGTACATTGTACATATCGCCAGGGTACGTCTATCCCAGACTGAGGACCCCCGAGCTTGGAAGAAATTTGGGTTTTTTTGCAACCCCTGGAAATTAATCATACACAATTGTCTACTTTAAAAAAATGGCCTGTTTAAAATTATTGATTTTCATATAGTTGGACTTAATTATATTTCTATTAAGTAGAAGATTAATGAAGTTGTTAATCAAAAGTTCCATCACACAATGACTAGAATCTAACAGGTGGAAGAAATCAAGTTTCAGCATTTATTTTAAACTATAATACTTTGTTTCAATCTACTTATTATCGTTGAAATGTAGAAATTGAAAATGTGAAAATGAGCCTATTTTACAATGTATTGGTCTTAGGTTAAAGGTGACCTATCGAGATAGAAGTATTTGCCGGCGGCAAATATCAAAGGATCAAAAAGTTCCCACGGTCATCAGAGTTTTCCCACGCCAAATCGCCACAATGATAATAATTTCAAATTTCATTTATTCATTTTGTGTCTATTATTGAACAAAAAGTCTTAAATTTAAAGGTGACCTATCGAGATAGAAGGAATACCTATATAGACACCATACCTAGATAGACACCAATATCGGCCTGTGCCGTTAAAATTTAACAATCAAGGCCCTTACTTTTTTTAACAGTTGACAGATTTTTTTTAATCAATTTTGATTCATATTTTGACAAACATTACAGCATAGGTTGTATTTTATTTCTCTATGGTCGCACGCTCATTACTCCATGACAATAAATCTTACAAATCTCGATCACACTATTATGTTCAGAATGTTGCTTAAATTGTGTAAGTATGGTAGTTAGATGTTTGTTCCAATCCAATGACTAATGGACAGCGACTAGAGAGAAACTTTTACGTCTGGTAAACATCAGGTAGGTGCGTATTGATCAACTGTAATAGACTCCCTCTATCAGCGGGGCATGGCTAAAACTATTTTATGGCAAACGAGGAATGTTTACGATCCAGGCCTATGACTTGTTTAAAAACTTACATTTAGGTTAAGCAATTTAGAATAAGAGCAATGGAGTGATTTTCCAAGGAATATATTTGTTGCAGTAGATACTAAATTTATTAAGAAAATGTCATCATTAACCTATAAATTCAGAAAATTAAGTCCGAATAAATCAAACAAATATGTTCCTAGGAGAAATTAAAATATTGTTGAAAATCAGTCTTCGTAAACATTGAATAATGATAAACATAATTTCCTAAATAAATGTAAATTATTCTGGTAGTGGCACCACTTCTTTGAAAGAAATTGTGGTTCTTGATAATTATATTCATACCTGCCCGATTCTTTTAAAGGGTTTTCCAGAGAAACATGTAGAAAACAAATTTGTGCAAATATTCTTACAAATAAAATAGTAAAAACAAATAAGGCGAATAAAAGTAACTTGACTAAAATAAAGCCGACTTCTTATGTTTACGATGTACTTAATTTTGGATAAAATAAAAAAAAATAAACAACTAAAACGGTTTACCCCAACTTTCGCCTACCCTGTATATTATAGGACTGAAGAGCTACTACTACTTACTATGCTTCAAAGTATGCAATATTAAATGCGTTCATATATATAATGGATATTACCGACTTATCTTTAATATTACGTAAATATATAATCATAATATAACTGCTTGGAGGAAGTTAAAGACTTCACTTATTTAGGAAGTAAAATAAATTGGGATGGAAGAAGCGATAAAGATATAAAACAAAGAATAACGCAGGGTCGAGTAGCTTTTAACAAAAAGAAAGCACTTTTATGCTCGGGGGTAATAAACTTAGAAACAAGGAAGAGATTTTTGAAAACGTATGTATGGAGCACGGCGCTATGTATATGGGTTGTGAAACCTGGACGGTAGGGGAAGCAAGTAGGAAGAAATTAGAAGCTTTTGAGATGTGGTGTTACCGAAGAATGATGAAAATACCGTGGACTGATAGGGTTAGAAACGAAGAAGTATTAGAGAAAGTCGGCAAGAAAAGAAGTATGTGAAAAAACATAAAGAAGAGAAGAGATAGAATGGTAGGCCACTTGCTGACACATGGGGGAATAGTCCGCGATATTTTGGAGGCAGAAATAGGAGTGAAGAAAGGCAGAGGTGGTAGGCCTAGATTAGACTACTGCTCACAAATAGTAAGGGATGTAGGTTGTAGCACAATTAGCGAAATGCGTAGATTAGCACAAGATAGGAGAAGCTGAAGGTTAGCGTCCAACCAGTCTTAGGACTGATGACCTCATGATGATGATAACTGCTGCGTGTATCCATTACACGGAGGGTGTTCATTCATATTCATAGAAATAGAATTTCCAACTACCTATATCCGGGTAAAATTAACACAGTTGGACATGAAATGTTTTTCTGGAAATTGTGTTTGATTAATTTCCACGGGTTGCAGCAAAATAACCCAAATTTCTTCAAAGCCTGGCGGTTCGTAAGCCCGGGATAAGACGCACCTCACGGAATGTGCGCTGTGCGCTCATCCAGAGGTTGTAGAAGCTTCTGGACATGTCCCCCCCACCAGTAGCCACTATTACATGGGGGGGGGGGTTGTTGTCGCGTCTCCGAGCAAATCGCAATTGATTACCGAATATACATATACTCGGTTCAATCACTCTCTCTACTAGAGCCCCTGCAGCCCCTTACGGATAAAAGGACTGAATTTCGGGCTCTCGAACCACAGACTGTTTCAGAAAACCTTTGGGTATGCAAACAGTGGGGTCCAATCACTAATGGACAACGATCGTAGAGAAGTTTTCACGTCTAGTAGACATCAAATAGATGCGTGTCGATCAGTTGGAGTGGGCTCCCTCTATCCAACTAACTGAGAGCGAGGTTTCTTCTAAGCGGGAAGAGTTCTATACACTAACGCAGCTGTAAAAGTGAAACGCATACTTTATTGATCAAGCAAACGTTGGACGATATGCACGCAACCAGTATAACAGAAAGATGGGCTTATTTTATAACAATTTATAATGTTACTAACTTATTGTTAGAGATGAATTAAATTGTTATTTTAGTCGCATGTCAAAACATTTATTACTCTACCCTCTTATCTCTTTTTCGTCAATTTTTAAGAAGAACAAGCTACTTCAAGAATTCGCTACAGTCCTGACCTATTTCAAAACATTTCAAGAAAGATGCAGGATGAGTTTAATTGTATCTTTAATTCAAAACAAACATATTATAGAACGCTCAGATAAAATGAAATTGATCAGATTGTAAATTGTAGTGAATATTTCGTCAAGAAGACGACTTCGATTCTAAGTTACCAAAATCGTCTTTATTTGACCTTTGATTGGGGCTTTTATGAGCTCCAAATAGACATACATTTATAAAGAATATAATAAAGTAGTTCTGTTGTTTGACGTATATACTAAACAACATCTATACACTGTAAAAAAAAAGTGTTAAAATGTCTTTAATAGTAATTCTATTTTATATTTAGTCCTATAGGTATGCACCTATATGATTAAATTACATCAGGAAAATTACTTGCGAAAAATCAAATCAATAAAAAGACCAAGAGGTTTTCTCCTCTTCTACGCTATGTATTTGTGTTCTTTCATTGTTCGGTATTATATAATATCTATAAGATAGTTGTTTCTACGTATATTTGTAGTTTCTTCGGAATTAACATCTGGGCAAATACCTTGTCCAAATTTGAGCAAGCTATTGAGTTTTGAATAGCCTATCCGTCTTATGTCAGCGTTTTGCGAAAATCTCAAATGGAATTTTCAGGCGTTTTACAAGAATCTGAAAGTAGAAGAAGAAGAAAATATCTAGAAGTATCTGACACACAGTCAAAGACTCCACAAGTATTATATTAGTAGGTTTATTATTATATATTATTTAGGTTATTTATTATATATTATGTTTATATTAATAATAATAATAACAATAATCATAATAATAACAAGCTTTTGTTGGTATCTGAACAATTCTCGCATATGTTTATCTAGACTATATAAAAAATAATATACTCTAAAAACTATGTCAAAGTGCCGAGTTTGGAGTAAAAGCTCCACTTTTCTACTCTTATATTGGTCTTCTACCCATTGCTGTCTGATGGTTTACTTGGAATTCCTAATTTACATTTAATTGAAAGAATTTTCTCTTGAACTTTGCTGTCACTTCGAATGTGTATTTTTAATACAAAGATTAAGGAAAAGCCGAGATGAAATCCTTGCCAGCGGGACTTAAAAGCGTCAGGACGAAAGGTAGTGGAGGGGAGCGAACCGCTGCCAGGAGCGCGGGTCTTATTTATGGGTGGCACTTGCTTCTTGCATAGAGACACGCGAAAGCGGAAGCGAAGCTCGACCTATCTTCGTATGACGGTCCCGGTCTACACGATGGGTGAGTAAAGAGCGGTAATTTCGCTCGACTTTGCTCGACGCCTGCCAATTAATATTGGCGCCATTCTACTTGTTAGAATATTTACATTTCTCTGCAAACATGCTTATCTGGCAAAGCCCTTAAACGAATCGGGCAGGTGTTGGATAGAACTTCAATTCGCGCCACAATTTCTTTCAAAGTAGTGGTGCCATAAAATTTTACTTTAAAATTTTGCTTTATTTAGGAGATTGTGTTCTTATTAAACATTTACGAAGACTGATTATCAAAAATATTTTAATATATTTGTTAGGACCCAATTATCTAAATTTATTGGTTAATGATGACATTTTCTTATAATTTAAGCATTTATTGACACAAATATATTCCTTTGAAAATCACTCCATTGCTGATATTCTAAATTATTTAACCTAGATGTTAGTTTTTAAGTCATCGGCCTGGATTCTAAGAATTCCTCGTTTACCATCACCGGATGATAGAGGGAGCGCATTGCAACTCATCGACAAGCATTTACCTGTTGTTTACTAGACGTAAAAGCTTCTCCCCAACAGCTGTCCATTAGTGATTGGACCCTACTGGTTGCATACCCAAAGTGTCTTCTAAACAAGCCGGGTTCGGGAGCCTGAAATTCATTCCTTGCAACCGTAAGGGGATGCAAGGATACTAGTTGAGAGTGTTGAGACATCATTGAATCGAAAATGTATTCGAGGTCACTGATATAAATCGCCTGGGGACGCGATAAAGTCCCCGCCCCGCCCCTCATGCCCTGTATAGACTATAGAGGCGTGGTGGATTCGTCTAGAAGCTTCTGCCACCCTCTGGTTGGCGTACATTTCACTAGGGTGCGCTATCCTAGGTTTGCGGACTGCCGGGCTTGGAAGAAATTTGGGTTATTTGCAACCCGTGGAAATTAATCAAACATAATTATCGACCTAAATTATATTTTTCGGCTAAAATTGTTGATTTTTATATAGTTGAGGGAATTCCATATCTTTATAAAGTTTCTTCCATGTAACAGATACGTTATTTTATAATTATATATTTAATAATATTAAGATTATACATACATACACATGAGAACCGTATTTGATAGATAGATAGATTATATATATATATATATATATATATATATATATATATATATATATATATATATATATATATATATATATATATATATATATATATATATTAAGTTAGTAATATCGAGTATACATACTATTCATTTCATCGCTATTTGTCAAATAATAAAGTCTCTCATATTGCCGATAAACAGAACAGTCTACCTGAGTCTAGCCATAAAAACAAGCCACGGTGTGTTTTGAGATTTTGTATTTGGCAAATAGCGATGAAATAAACTATACATACACAATACACATGAGAACCATATTTGATAGTGTATACTTTAAAGCAGCATTTCCCAAACTTTTGTGACTTGGCCCGGTTTTAGACACATTTTATTGTCTAGATAGAAAGTATCTCTATTCACTAAAGGGCTGTTTTCGTGTGTGTGTTTCATGAAATTTGTTGGTCAATGTACGAAATACTTTTCGTTCAAATTTCGGCATTTTGACAAAATCGATACAGTAAATCGACCCTTGCGAACAACGTGGTAACTTTCGTTTTTTAATCTGAAGCCTGTAGAGGCAAGCTCCGGAGGTGCCTTCGATATGAGCGAGGGGGCGCCCGGGCGGCGCAATATTATTGCGATTTATTTACTCGTGATATAATTAAAGCGTTAACTTTTAACAATAATGTAATAATAATATTGTAATTATATTAGTTGAATACTATTTGTTGGAAGTATGAAGCTGTTGGATTGGAAGTCAGATGGACAATACGTCCTATTTTGACCAAAATTTCACTAAGGTATCATTCTTAAAGATTATTTAATTGCGGATCAAATGGAAATCTCACCAAAGGGCTGCAAGACTTGTTTCACGTTTAAATGTTAGTAGGGAAATATCTTCTATCTGAAATAGGCTATGTGCGCCTTTTCATCCATAACCTCCCACCTTTAGTTAGGCTCTGGTCTTTCGCCGAGAAGTACTTCAAATAATCGCTTCTGCAGTACATTCACAAAGGAGGTGAGAGATGAAGTCTTCAATGAATGTTGGTGTTTCTGATGAATTGGGACCAACGAAAAGTCTTTGTGTGTGCACGATTTCACGTTTTGCTAAATTAATATATTTGCTTCATAGAAAAGGGATACAGAGCAATACAAAGTAGTTAAAAACCTCGACAGCGAACAAAGTGAGTAAATTAATAATCGCCTTTGATACGCCAAGAAGTTACTAATAAAACCTACGATTAGAATCTCATGATTGGCTGAATTATATTCGGATCGATGAAGATCGTCCGTGATTCTCGACTTTTTGCACCTTCTTCTGTAGCTTAACTGCTATTCATATAACGCTTACATTTTATTTTCCACATAGGTATACATAAATAAGATTTATTGAGTTCGATAAAATATGTCATGAACTCTGTAGAATAACTTCTTAAATCTACCGTGATATTTTACATGGTTAGGTTAGGTTAGGTTATTTATATTACTATTAACCTCAATTAACAGCCTTGTACTTTCTGGCCCCATACACGCATACATGTAGGTACTCCCTGCCTCTATCAAAGAAGGTCGTGACAGCTATCAACTAAAAGTGACAACATTTCAAGAACATTGAAGGAATTGTATTATGAAAGTGTCAAGATTTCAAATTCTTTGTTGAAGAGAAAGGAAAATATGGAATTACAGTGTGTAAAGGAAATTATAACGAGATTTCGCAAAATGTATTTGTTTACTGTATAAAAATAAAATGTATTATGTCTAAACTAATATTTCCACGGGTTATACAAACTCAAACATCTTCGAAGCCCAACGTCACAGACCCCAGGAAGACATACGTAGTGATCGTATGACAACCGAATTTGGGGAAGGATCGATTGGGAGGGATTCTGCTCTAGTAGCCAGACCCATTCTTTGTCCCATGAAAGCTCAGTGGCAGATGGTCTACGTACGTATAGATGCTTTGTATTCGTACGTTTTGTAGTACTCGGGGAAAAGTTGTCTCAAACTACCACTAGTAAATACAGACTCGTATTGAAGAAATATGGGTGTATAATCCGTGGGACCCAATCACTAATGGACAGTTGGGATAGGCTAGGTTTTGATACTAGTAGGTAGACACTCAAAAGGTATATGTCGATATGTTGTAATATTATCCCTCTGTTAACGTATTAATCAACTTTAGTGGGTACGTATTACCGAACTATTATGGGATACGTTAAATGTATACAGAAAATAGATACAGAAGAGAACAATACAAGTTATTTAAATGGCTCGACCACGAACAAAGTTGGTAAAATAATAATTGGAATCGCATTTTATGCGCCAGCAATTGAATCGTAAAAGTTGCGATTAGAAGAATATGATGATTAGCGGAATCCTATTTGGATGAATGAAGATAGTTCGTGATTCTCGACTTCTTATAGTGCCTCCATGAAAAACTGCACAGGGGCCTTAAAAGAGGGAGTAAGTCTTTACTATTTACTTTACTAAAATTTATCCTTTGCCTCGTTTACTTCAATTTCTTGAAGCTTTTTCAATAACATCTTATAACCATTGTTTTTAATTTGTATTCATGTAATGTTTATATTTTGTTTTTCACATAGACATCTAATAAGATTTATTGAGTTCTATAAAATATGCTAAGAAATCTCTAGTATATTTTCTTAAATCTGTCATAATATTTTTAATATAAACTAAAAAATATAAACCTCACATAACAGTACTGCCAACATCTGTCGTACATGTAATTCCTATCTCGACGGTACCTTGGGCTTCCACCAGGGATGTCTAGACTCCCCCAGGGGATGTCTCGTCTATCTGGTCCACGCTTGATGCGGAAACTATCAGATATTTACTATAGAAAGAAACCTGTAGAGAATTGGTTGTAAAATCGTAGAATACATACCCGAGCAACTATGAAAGCATATATAAACTGATGTGATAAAAGACAAAAATAAACTAATGCCACAATTTTAAAAGTAAATAGCTACGCGTGCTGAGTAACCTTTTTACTGTACAAAAATAAAAAGTAGTTATTATGTTTAAATTAAAACTTCCACGGATTATACAAACCCAAACTTCTTCAAAGCCTAACGTCACAGGCCCAAGAAGACACACATAGCGATCGAATGGCAACCAAATTAAGAGTTATCCGTTGGGAGGGATTCTGCGCTAGTAGCTAGACGCACTCCCTGCCCATTGAAGCTACTTGTTAGAGGGAGTCTGCGCACCTCCAGACGCTTTGTACCTTTTATATAACTGGAAGAAACAGTTGTTTCAAACTACCACTAGTGCTCTTGCAACCCCCTACAACGTAAAGGAGTAGGTTCGGGAATCCCACAACAACCAGACTCGTGTTGAAGAAATATGGGTGTATAATCCGTGGGGTCCAATCACTAATGGACAACCGAAATACGTTTGGTTTTGATATTGGTAGGAATTCAAAAGGTATGTGTCGATATATTGTAACGTTCTCCATCTGTTAATATACTACCGAACATTAGTAAATATACGACTGTGCAGAAAACTCCAACAATTTACTCTTAAAAGCTACGATTAGAATCTGATGATTGGCGGAATTATATTAGGATGGATGAAGATAGTTCGTGATTCTCGACTATTTGTAGGTTATCCACTAAAACAAGGGCAAGGGCCCTAAGGGAGGGTAAGTCGTTATTACTTACTCCACTAAAATTTACCCTTTGCTCCGTTTGCCTCAATTTCTTGAAGCTTTTTCGAGAATATATTATTAGCGTTGCTTTTAATTTCGATTCATATAATGTTTATATTTTGTTTTCTACATATGTAGATATGTAGTAATATTTATTGAGTTCTATAAAATATCATTAACTCTCTAAAATATCTTCTTAATTCTGCCATAATATTTTTAATATAAACTAACGAATATTAACCTCACATAACAGAACTGCCAATTTCTGTTGTATATGTACTTCCTATCTCCACAGATTTTATCCTTCACCAGGGGGTGTTTCTTCTGGATATCTCTGTCTGGTCCATACTTGGCGCGAAAGTGATTAGAAATTTACCGTAGAAACAAACCTGTACAGTATTAGTCCCAATTTTTGAATACGCATGTTAAGTAACCATTTTACTGTACAAAAATAAATAGTAGGACTATTTATTATGTTTAAACTAAAACTTCCACGGTTATAAAACCCAGACTTCTTCAAACCCCAACATCAGAGGCCCGAAGATCGAATGACAACCGAATTGCCGCTCTCCCTACCCATTTTAAAGCTAGGAAAGAGTTTGCGGACCTCTAGATGCTCTGTATGCTTGGTAACACTGGAAAAAGTTGTTTCAAACTACCACTAATGTCCTTGTAACCCCCTATAATCTGAAGCAGTAGGTTCGGGGATCCCATAACAACCAGACTCGTGTTGAGGAAATATAGGTGTATAATATGTGGGGCCCAATCACTAATGGACAGCTCAGATACGCTTGGTTTTGGTACTAGTAGGAATTTAAAAGGTATTTGTCGATATCTTGTAATGTTCTCCATCTGTTAACGTACTATCGAACATTAGTATTAAATATACAACAGTACAGTAAACGCTAACAATTTATCCATAAGAGCTATGATTAGAACCAAATAATTGGCGATATTATGTTTGAATGGATGAAGATTTCCGAATTTTTGTAGTTTCTCTTCGGAAACTTGACTGCTTGAAACATTTGCAGTACATTCTACAAGCATTATTTTTAATTTCTACTCATATAATGTTTAGATTTTTCTTTCCACAGACACGAATATGATTTATTAAGTTCGATAAGATATATGAAGTATGTCAAAATGTGACAACATTTCAAGATAATTCAAGAAAACTTTTTGACATTGCGACATGTAAGTGTCAAGATTTTAATAATGTCTCATGAATATTGTAGCGTTGTTTTATTTCAAATCACAAATCGAGACGAGAAATTATTTACTCTAAACGTAAAGAAAACGAAGCTATTAAATTAGACAATGCAGAGAAATTTATAACAAACGAGATGATAGAAAAATGTAAGTTACAATCCTTCTAAACTGCCGAGACAATAAGACACAGGTGTAATTAAAAGGATTTATTTAGACTCATTATTCAAACGCAAAACGATTATTATATATATATATATATATATATATATATATATATATATATATATATATACGGATTTCTACGGCTGTCGCCGTCTCTCCGTCCCCAGTTTCCACATTTTTCTTTCATGACACATTTCCTCGGTTAAATTTCTTGATCTCATTGCGTCATCTACCTCATTTCTCCAGCTCCTTCTAGGTCTTCCCCTCTTTCTTTTTTCTGGCGGAGTCCACTCTAGTATTTTTCTTGGCCACCTATGTTGCCTCATTCTTTTTGTATGTCCGAACCATACCAATTGTTTCTTTTCGACCTCATCTATAATATCTTTTTCAATGCCAGTATTCTGCCTAATTATTTCATTTCTAATTCTTTCTTTCTAAAACGATTATTAAAGGAAACAATAACAGAATGCGAAATCTATTTTACAATGTATTGATCTTAGGTTAAAGGTGACCTTTCGAGACAGAAGGAAATATTCTGGCAATAAATGGAACAATTTTTAATGAAATTTCATTTCGTCAACTATCATTTAATTATACTGCATGTATTATTGTTATTGAGATAAATAATTGAACATACAAGACATAAATTTACATATAATTGGCATTAGACTTATTGACACTTAATTATTATCTCCAAACCTCAAAGCGATAATTCATTAAAATCCTTCTATGGCTTTCATGTCTCTAAAATTGTTTAGATCATTCGAATATAGAAGATAACTTACATATAGGGTATCTGTTATGTCATTTATAAATATATTATATAACAATGTTCCTAAAACTGAACCCTGAGGAATTCTAGAGAAACCACAACATTCTTATATTATATTCTACTAGCAGTAATGATAAAATATGAATATCGATCGAAATTAATATATAAATTTTATTCAAAATAAAACACATCATAAGCCTAATAAATTGAATTTTTGGTCTCCTATAAGACGAAACCTAAGTTTTGACGACACATTCAGTTATGATTTGTCACTAACAGGATTAACTATATACGACTACGAATATAATCAATATTCCGAAAACAAAAAATAAATTCCGCAACCACACCTCCTCATAAGTAAAAGTACGAAGCGTTCGTTTTTGTTTCGCTTTTCTGTAACGTGCTTGCAAATGGCGTCATCAACAACCGATGTAACTCACTAATTGAATATCACCAGACATCAATTTATACCGTATTTTGGACTGTGTTTGGTATCGCTTCTCGGCCTCTGGCTAAGATCAAAGTGTAGTATATGTTCTCATGAGCTTAATATCTGATACGCCCCGCATGCGGGGCCAGTATATTACACTGATTTTTGGAAACTGATGGGGGTTTAGGGGCTTGCTCCACCCTAGTCACGGGTTGGCCCTGTATTGCAATACCGCTGGGATCGGAATATTTTATTCAATTCAAACACAATTACGGTTTCACTTAGGTGCAAGTGAAATGTATTTCATTCTCATAAAATATGTGGTATTCGCAACTGATAAATTGGGCTGAGCTTTGGTCAGTTTTCGAACTTCTAGTTTGTGAATCTTTGGTAAACAACATAACCTCGGTACTAAGTAATGAGATTTGATATTTGTAGCCTATTTTTTAACAAAGGTGTGATAAAGTTCGTTATATCTATTTGTGTAACTGTTTTGTCGTCATATCACTTCCGAAATAATTTGTAGCAAATGTTTTCTAGGTAGTTTTCGGTAAGGGATATTTTCGATTAATTTCGTAACTTGTTCGAAGTAGTCTTTGCCAAATTATCAAAATTTTTTGTTATATTCGTTTCGCTGATAAATATTACCTGTGTTGCAATATATTGGTCTCACATTAAAGGAGATCTGTCGAGAAAAGAGGAGAGTTTATGGCAATGAATGGAAGATTTATTAATGAAATAAATAAATAAATGATAAAAAAGTGCCTAAATCTGAACTTTGAGGAACCCCAGAGAACCCACAACAGTTTTATTTGATATGCAACATATAGTGATAGTTGACTAATAACATTTGAATATCTATTAAGATGAATACATATTTTTATCCAAAATTAAACACATCGTAAAAATAAGAAGCTGACTTTATTTTGATACAGTTTGACAATTTTGTTCCGCTTATTTGTTTTTACCATTTTATTTGTAAGACTATTTGCAAAAAAAAAATTTCTACATGCTTCTCTGATAAACCCTTTAAAAGAATCAGGCAGGTGCTGAATAGAATTATCAAGAACCACAATTTCTTTCAAAGAAGTGGTGCCAGAATAATTTACCTTTATTAAGAACTTATGTTCTTCATTATCCAATGATTATGAAGACTGATTTTCAACAATATCTTAATTTTTCCTAGAAATATATTTGTTTGATGTATTGGGACTCAATTTTCTGAATTTATAGGTTAATGATGCCATTTTCTTAATAAATTTATCATCTGCTACAGTGAATATATTCCTTGGAAAATCACCCCATTCCTCTTATTATATATTGGTTAACATAAATGTTAGTTTTTAAACAAGTCATAGGCTTGAATCCTAAGCATTCCTCGTTTGCCATACAATACTTTTAGTCATCCCCCGATGATAGAGGGAGCCCATTACATCATATCGACATGCACCTACCTGACGTTTACTAGACGTAAAAGCTTCTTTCCAGTAGCTGTCCATTAGTGATTGGACCCCACTGGTTGCATACCCAAAGTATCTACTAAAGGAGCCGCGTTCGGTAATCTGAAACTCACTCCTTGCAGTAAGGGTGGGCTGTAAGGACACTAGCCTTGAACCGGGCACAATAGATGATAAATCGTCTGGTGACGCAACAAAGTTACCGACACCCCCTTGTAGAGGCGGGGTGATTCGTCCAGAAGCTTCTACAATCTCTGGATGGCGTACATTTGGCTAGGGTACGTCTATCCTAGTCTTCCGTACCATCGGGCTTGGAAGAAATTTGGGTTATTTGCAACCCGTGGAAATTAATAAAACAATATTCTCGACTTTAAAAAGTATCTCAGTCTAAAATTATTGACTTTTGTATAGTTGGGAGGTAGGTAATTCTTCCATGTAACAGAAACGCAGTAACATCGATTATACATACACATAAGAACGGCATTTGATATTGTATACCTCATAATTAAAGCATGAGTTCCTCAACTCTGTAATGCACATGAGGGGCTAAAAGTGAGTAACCCATTTTAATTGCTTCTACGTCTTATTTTTAATTTCCTCCATACAGAGATAATTGCTGTGTTTTACCATTATGTGTTTTAGAATGATAAAGACTTGGAAAATTCATAATGGGCGATCACCTGTCAATTTCCGAACGTATAAAAATTGTCGTTCTATTTTCTAAATCATAAATCTATAATTTCAATTGTACGTTTTAATACCAGAGATGTGTCCACTAATACAATGCATAATGTTATCGATAAGTTTGGAGAAATATACTATAAATATAAATATACTAGAAAATAACAAAGTGCCCAAATCTGAACTTTGAGGAACATCAGAGAAACCACAACATTCTTATTTGATATGCAACATATAGTCACAGTTGACTAATAAAATTTGAATATCTATTAAGATGAATACATATTTTTATCCGAAATTAAACACATCGTAAACATAAAAAGATGACCCTATTTTGGTCAAGTTTGACAATTTTGTCAATGTTATTTGGCTTATTTGTTTTTACCATTTTACTTGTAAGAGTATTTTCAAAATTATTTTTTCTCTATGCTTCTCTGACAAACTATTTAAAAGAATTAGGGAGGTGCTGAATAGAATTATCAAGAACCACAATTTCTTTCAAAAAAGTGGTGCCAGAAAAAAATTATCTTTATTTAGAAAATTATGTTCTTCATTATCAAATGTTTACGAAGACTGATTTCAACAATATTTTAGTTTCTCCTAGGAATATGTTTGTTGGATTTGTTAGGACTCAATTTTCTGAATTTATAGGTTAATGACGACATTTTCTTAATAAATTTATCATTTTCTGCAACGAATACAATCCTTGGAAAATCGCTCCCTTGCTCCTATTCTAAATTACTTAACCTAAATGTTAATTTTTAAACAAGTCATAGGCCTAGATCCTAAGCATTCCTCGTTTGCCATACAACAGTTTTAGTCATCCCCTGATGATAGAGGGAGCCCATTGCATCTTATCGACATGCACCTACTTGACGATTACTAGACGTAAAAGCTTCTCTCCAGTAGCTGTCCATTAGAGATTGGACCCCACTGGTTGCATACCCAAAGTATCTTCTTAACGAGCCAGGTTCGGCAGTCTGAAATTCACTCCTTGCAGTAAGGGAGGGGCTGTAAGGACACTAGCAGGGCAAGAGAAAGGGACACTAGCCGAGGACTATCATTGAATCGAGGACAATGATAATAAATCGTCTGGTGACGCGACAGAGTTACCTAAACCCCCTTGTAGAGGCGGGGTGGATTCGTCCAGAAGCCTCTACAATCTCCGGGTGGCGTACATTTCGCTAGGGTACGTCTACCCTAGTCTTCCGTACCATCGGGCTTGGAAGAAATTTGGGTTATTTGCAACCCGTGGAAATTAATCAAACAAAATTCTCGACTTTAAAAAGTATCTTTCATCTAAAATTATTGACTTTTGTATAGTTGGGAGGTAGGTAATTCTTGCATGTAACAGAAACACAGTTATTTTATAAATTATACATTTACGTAATATTAAGATAAGTCAGTAACATCGATTATACATACACATAAGAACGGCATTTGATATTGTATACCTCATAATTAAAGCATGAGTTCCTCAACTCTGTAATGCACATGAGGGGCTAAAAGTGAGTAACCCATTTTAATTGCTTCTACGTCTTATTTTTAATTTCCTCCATACGGAGATCATTGCTGTGTTTTACCATTATGTGTTTTAGAATGATAAAGACTTGGAAAATTCATAATGGGCGATCACCTGTCAATTTCCGAACGTATAAAAATTGTCAAGTTCTATTTTCTAAATCATAAATCTATAATTTCAATTGTACATTTTAATACCAGAGATGTGTCCACTAATACAATGCATAATGTTATCGATAAGTTTGGAGAAATATACTATAAATATAAATATACTAGAAAATAACAAAGTGCCCAAATCTTGAGGAACATCAGAGAAACCACAACATTCTTATTTGATATGCAACATATAGTCACAGTTGACTAATAAAATTTTAATATCTATTAAGATGAATACATATTTTTTATCAGAAATTAAACACATCGTAAACATAAAAAGCTGACTCTATTTTGTTCAAGTTTGACAATTTTGTCAATGTTATTTGGCTTATTTGTTTTTACCATTTTACTTGTAAGAATATTTTCAAAAATTTGTTTTCTATATGCTTCTCTGACAAACTATTTAAAAGAATTAGGCAGGTGCTGAATAGAATTATCAAGAACCACAATTTCTTTCAAAAAAGTGGTGCCAGAAAAAAATTATCTTTATTTAGGAAATTATGTTCTTCATTATCAAATGTTTACGAAGACTGGTTTCAACAATTTTTGTTTTTCCTAGGAATATGTTTGTTGGATTTGTTAGGACTCAATTTTCTGAATTTATAGGTTAATGGCGACATTTTCTTAATAAATTTATCATTTACTGCAACGAATACATTCCTTGGAAAATCGCTCCCTTGCTCCTGTTCTAAATTACTTAACCTAGATTTTAGTTTTTAAACAAGTCATAGGCCTGGATTCCTCGTTTGCAATACAACAGTTTTATCCATCCCCTGATGATAGAGGGAGCTCATTGCATCTGATCGACATGCTTCTACTTGATGTTTACTAGACGTAAAAGCTTCTCTCCAACTGCTGACCATTAGAGATTGGACCCCACTGGTTGCAGACCCAAAGTATCTTCTTGACGAGCCAGGTTCAGCAGTCTGAAATTCACTTCTTGCAGTAAGGGAGGGGCTGTAAGGACACTAGCAGGGCAAGAGAAAGGGACACTAGCCGAGGACTATCATTGAATCGAGGACAATGATAATAAATCGTCTGGTGACGCGTCAGAGTTACCTAAACCCCCTTGTAGAGGCGGGGTGGATTCGTCCAGAAGCTTCTACAATCTCTGGGTGGCGTACATTTCGCTAGGGTACGTCTACCCTAGTCTTCCGTACCATCGGGCTTGGAAGAAATTTGGGTTATTTGCAACCCGTGGAAATTAATCAAACAAAATTTTCGACTTTAAAAAGTATCTTTCGTCTAAAATTATTGACTTTTGTATAGTTGGGGGGTAGGTAATTCTTCCATGTAACAGATATGCAGTTATTTTTATAAATTACACATTTACGTAATATTATGATTAGTAATATCGTTTATACATACACATAAAAGCCGCATTTGATATTGTATAGCTTATAATTGAAGCATGAGTTCCTCAACAATGTAATGCACATGATGGACCAAAAGTAAGTAACCCATTTTAATTGCTTCTACGTCTTATTTCTAATTTTGTCCAATCGGGAGTCATTTCTGTGTTTTACCATTATGTGTTTCAGAATAGTAAAGACTTGAAAAATTCATAATGGGCGATCACCTGTCAATTTCCGAACGTATAAAAATTGTCAAGTTCTATTTTCTAAATCAGAAATCTATGATTTTAACCCAGCGTTAATGCCGTGTACATATTAATATCCGAGATGTGTCGACTAAAATAATTCATAATGTTATCGATAAGTTTGGAGAAACGGGAAGTGTAAAAGATCGCTCTAAAACTGGTAGACCAAGTTCAGCTAGAATTTCGGCCAAATGAATGAACGAACAAAAAGGCGATCAAAAGAATTGGAGTTGACCAGGACTAGCCTCAAACGGGTATCGAAAATTGATTTGCACTTTCTCCCTTACATATTACAGTTAGTTCATGAAATTAATGCTCGCAGTAAACAGTAAACACCAACGGACGAGTTCTAAGTTACTAAAAATCTTTGATCAATTCAAGAGAATATCCAGCTCATATAACATGTAACTCTTTGGCGTAGTGTGACTTAAACTAGAGTGTTTTGGCCATATTTGTTTGAGAATAATACAGGCAACGCAATGACGGTCAATGCGTTACCAAATAATGGTTGTTGGTAGTACTTTTAAATCGAGCTAAAATATTCGCATTACTTTGAAGGTACTACTAGACAACTAAAAACTGTCCTAGATAGTATGAATAACTTATACCCCAAAATAAAATTCACGATAGAAAGATAAACAAACAATAGTATACATTTTCTAGATCTTACTATCACACACAAAAGTAATCAATTCACATTTGATGTTTTTCAAAAACCTACATATACTAACATAACTATCCCATTTGATTCTTGACACCCATATTGGCATAAAATAACCGCATATATGTAATTCAATACACAGTTTTTTCACTATCTTTATCAGAAACACAGATAAAAGCAGAACTTACAACGATTCAAAATATAGCAGAAAACAATGGTTTCCCAACAAAAATATTACCAAATTAATAAACAAAAAACAAAATCAGTACACTTTTAAATTAATTTATGCAAATATTAGAGAAGATAAACAAATACCTTATGCCACCATTACATGTTATGATATATTGCCAATAATAATATTAAATATTCTCAAAAAACAATACCAAAGTAAAATAGCATTTAAACCCCAAGGTTATCAAGTTCAGTTTATAACGCCAAAGGCAAAACTAATAAATATTAAAAATCGGGAGTTTATAGGTTAAATTCCTGGGAGTGCAATAGATATGGGACAAACTGGACATAAAGTTAGAACTAGGTACCTTGATCACAATAGATCCTTCAGGTTATAGAAAACAGATTCTACTTTTGCTAATCATATCTTAGAATGTGGACATAATTTCCCAGATATCAATAATATGACAATCCTACACTATGCCACCAAATATTTAAAGCTTAATTAGTTAGAAGCAATAGAAATCTATAAATACAACCACAGGTGTACTTATAATTTTAACTTGTTAAATGATCAAGTAGATATACTATATTCTCCTCTTTATACTGTTACCAAAATTAATCAACCCCCTGTATAATAGTTCTTAATAATATTCCTGAAAATTCCCACAATTTGATATTCGGAATTGCACCATTTATAAAACACGTCTTCCTGTAAACCTTAATTACCTGTTTATTGGCATAGCCCTTATTCTCTTTAATTGGATAGTATATAAAGGGTGGTCCAACCATAATGCACGATGTTAATTGTGAGTCACACCTTAACGTAAAGTTTTTTGCCCAACTTAATTTGACATTTCTTTGTTTCAGTGTTTGACAAATTCAACCATGGAGAGGTACACAATTGAGCAGCGCGTTAAGATTGTTGAAGCCTTTTACGAAAATGGGCGTTCAAATCGAAAAGCATTTCGTGCACTTCGTGACTTTTTTGGTCAACATAATCGACCAAATGTGTCCACAATCGGGAGAATTGTGCACAAATTTCAGCAAACCGGGTCTGTAGGAAATATGAAAACACCTGTGCATGCTCGCCCAGTTCGTTCTGCGGAAAACATTGCTGCTGTTCGCGATAGTGTAGCAGAAGAGCCGTCAACCTCGACTCGTCGTCGTGCCCAATAATTGAACATCTCACGAACATCACTGATGCGAATTTTGAATAAAGATTTGAATTTACACGCTTACAAGGTTTAATTGACTCAAGAGCTGAAGCCTGCTGACCATTTGAAGCGTCGTCAATACGCCGAATGGTTGGTTGAACAGACAGAAGTGAATGGTGACTTTACAAAGAAAATCATCTTCAGCGACGAGGCACACTTTCACCTCAGTGGATTCGTTAACAAGCAGAATTGCCGCATTTGGGCAAATGAGAATCCACGAGTGATTGTTGAAAAGCCGATGCATCCACAAAGAGTGACTGTTTGGTGCGGTTTATGGGCTGGCGTACTTCTTCGAAAATGAGGTCGGCCAAGCAGTTACCGTGAATGGTGTTCGCTATCGCGAGATGATAACGGACTTCTTGTGGCCAGAAATTGAGGATATGGACCTGGACGATATGTGGTTCCAACAGGATGGTGCCACTTGCCACACAGCCAACGAAACAATGGAACTTTTGCGCGAGAAATTCAATGGCCATGTTATCTCACGTCGTGGCGATGTTAATTGGCCGCCACGATCATGTGTAAACTAAAGGATGTAAAGAGCTAAAAGAGATGTAAAGAGCTAACTGTAAAGAGCAAAAGGATGAAATAATTCGGCACATTAACGACATTGAACCTCAATTATGTCTCAGAGTCATTGAAAATATGGACCATCGGATAGAGGTATGCCACCGAAGCCGTGGCGAGCATTTGGCCGATATTTTGTTTCACACATAATTGTCATACATCCTTCTATCATAATAAAAAATTTTAAGATAATTCTCTGAAAACTTTTTGCTTTATTTACAATTAATATCGTGCGTTTTGGTTGGACCACCTTTTATTATAGGAACCGAATTTTGTATTTTATTCCTACAATTAGTTCAATCATCGTTTTGAAAACGACATAAAAGTGTGGCTTATGATGAATCTTTGGTAAAGAACATAATGTAGGTACAAAGTAATAGAGTTTGATATTTGTAGCCTATTTTTTAACAAAGGCGTGATAATGTTCGTTATATGTATTTTTTGATTTCTTTAGTTCTGAAATAATTTGTAGCAGACGGTCCATCTTCGATTAAATGCGTAACTCTTTCGAAATAATTTTTACAAAATTATCAATTTTTCTTGTTATATTCGTTTCGCTGTTAAATATTACCTGTTTGGAATGTATTGGTCTCAGATTAATGGAAACCTTTCGAGAAGGAATGAAACTTTATGGCAATAAATGGAAGAATTTTTAATGAAATTATGTCGTCAACTAACATCTAATTGTACTGCATGTGTTGATATAATATTTAAATTTACAAGGCGTAAGATTACATGTAACTGATATCAGACATAGCTGAAATGTAACTAACAGTATCAGATCTGTGATATCATTTATAAATATACTAAATAATAACATTCCTAAATCTGAACATTGAGGAACTCCAGAGAAACCACAACATTCTTATTTGATATGCAACATATAGTAGTATTTGATTGATACGATTTGAATATCTGTTAAGGTGAACACATATTTTTTATCCAAAATTAAACACATCGTAAACATAAGAGGCTGGTTTTATTCTAGTGAAGTTTGGTAATTTTGTTCGCCTTATTTGGATTTACCATTTTATGTGTAAAGATATTTACACTTTGTTTTCTACATGCTTCTCTGGCAGAGCTTTTAAACGAATCGGGGAGGTGCTGGATAGAAGTATCAACTTCCGCCACAATTTCTTTCAAAGAAGTGGTGCCAGAACAATTTTACCTTTATTTAAGAGATTATCTTCTTCATTTTCAAACGTTTACCAGGATTAATTTTTACAGGTATTTTATTATTTCCAAGGAATATATTTGTTAGGGTTCAATTTTCTGAATTCTTGGTTAATTATAACATTTTTTTAATAAATATAGAATATAATGCAACAACTATTTCCCTTGGAAAATCACTCAATTGCTCATATTCTAAATTACTTAATGTCAATGTTAGTTTTTAAAGAAGTCACATGCCTGGATTCTAAGAATTATTCGTTTGTCATATAATAGTTTTAGCCATCCCCCGCTGATAGAGGGAGCCTATTACAGTTGATCGATACACACCTACCCGATGTTTACTAGACGTAAAAGTTTCTCTCTAGTCGCTGTCCATTAGTGATTGGACCCACTATTTGCAAATGCATACTCAAATATCTTCTATACAAGCCGGTTTCTCGGGAGTTTGAATTCACTCCTTGTAGTCGTAAGGGGTTTACAAGGACACTAGCTGAGGCTCCAAAATACAAAGAATCATTGAATCGAGAATTGATTGTATCGATAATCAATGGCTACACGCCTGGGGACGCGCCAAAGTTCTCCAAACCCCTATGTAGAGGCGGGGTGGATTCGTCCAGAAGCTTCTGCAACCCTCTGGGTGGCGTACATATCACTAGGGTGCGTCTATCCTAAGCTTGCGGGCCGCCGGGCTTGGAAGAAATTTGGGTTATTTGCAACCCGTGGAAATTAATCAATCACAATAATTGTCTACTTCAAAAAATACTTTCATCTAAAAGTATTGATTTTTATGTAGTTAGGGGGAATTCTATTTTTATTAAGTGAAAGATTATTAAGAAGTATTTTTATTAAGACGAAATCATTTCATAAACCAACATTTAATTGTGCTGCATGTGTTGATATAATATTTAAATTTACAAGGCTTAAGATTACATGTAACTGATATCAGACATAGCTGAAATGTAACTAACAGTATCAGATGTGTTATATCATTTATAAATATACTAAATAATAACATTCCTAAATCTGAACATTGAGGAACTCCAGAGAAACCACAACATTCTTATTTGATATGCAACATATAGTAATATTTGATTGATACGATTTGAATACCTGTTAAGGTGAACACATATTAAACACATCGTAAACATAAGAGGCTGGTTTTATTCTAGTGAAGTTTGGTAATTTTGTTCGCCTTATTTGGTTTTACCATATTATGTGTAAAGATATTTACATTTTGTTTTCTACATGCTTCTCTGGCAGACCTTTTAAACGAATCGGGGAGGTGCTGGATAGAAGTATCAACTTCCGCCACAATTTCTTTCAAAGAAGTGGTGCCAGAACAATTTTATCTTTATTTAGGAGATTATGTTCTATATCATTAAACATTTACGAAGATTTATTTTTAACGATACTTAATTTTTTTCGATGATTATATTTGTTAAGGTTCAATTATCTGAATTATTGGTTAATGATAACATTTTTTTAATAAATTTAATGATAGAATTTAATGCTACTTCAAAAATACTTTAATCTAAAAGTATATTTTTATGTAGTTGGAGGAATTCTATTTTTATTAAGTGAAATTAATAGAAGAATTTTGACGAAATCATTTCATCAACCAACATTTAATTGTACTGCATGTATTGATATAATATTTACATATACAATTGTATAAGGCATAAGATTTGCATAGTAAACTGACATTAGATTGACTGACATTAAGTGATATGTTACTGATATTTTCAGATCTGTTATGTTATTTATAAATACATTAAAAAAAAGAAATTTCCTAAATCTGAACTTTGAGGAATTTCGGAGAAACCACATCATTCTTATTTTATATGTTATATATAGTAATATTTAACTGATAAAATTTTAACATCTGTTGAGGCGAACACATTTTTTATCCAAAATTAAGTACATCGTAAACATAAGAAGTTGACTTTATATTAGTCAAGTTTAACGATGTTGTTCGCCTTATTTACTTTTACTATTTTATTTGCATTAGAATAGAATATTTGCCAAATTTGTTTTCTACATGCATCTCTGCCAAACCGTTTAAGAGAATCGGGGAGATTGTACTACACTAAATATTCTGGGAGGAAGTTATTTATACTACGGCTATTTCTCTCTTTAAATAAATCTCAAACATGCATTTATCCAGTGATGTTTTTCTTTGTTAGAAGTTTAATTCATAACATATATATGATTCATATAAAACAAGAATCAATGCATGCCATAATATACCTGATGCACCAGAGACGACCACTGTTTCCACATTGCCAAAAATACTATAGAACTCAAGAAAATGTCATAACACTACGGTAATGTTATAACTTTTTTCGGCATTGTATAAACATCAGCACAACGTATGCAAGAGTAAGAATTGTGCTTGCGCTGGCTAATACCAGCTACTTTTGTTCTCAAAAGAACAGTTTTCTTATTAGATTGTGGCTAAGACCCTTTGGCACCACGCACGACATATGTCAATTGCTGCGAATCTCAAAAAGGGCGCCAAATTTAAATTTCTGTGGTAAGCGTAGTGGTAATGAATTACGTCACATGATGAAGTGAATTGCTTTTTGTTTTGTATGAACTATAGTTATTATATACCTGATCTGTATCTTGACTGATCTGACAGTTGCACTAGGTCCATAATAGTTATTTTAAAAAAAAATTAAACCTGTAGGATTTAATAATAGTAGCGGTACTTTACATACTTTATTCTACTGTAGTTAAGCATGTTAAAAGGTATAAAAGGATTATACGCCATATTTTTCATAAAGGGCCACCCATTTTAAATAGGAAAACTCCTTTGGGTTAACGTTAACTTTTGCAGTTGTGTCAATATCCAAATAAGAAAGTATATCTTGAGACACTTTAGGCCACATAATGTTCTCCAAGTCGACATCTAGTTCGAATAGAGGATCCCTGGAAGACTATTGAAAAATAAATGATATATATATATATATATATATATATATATATATATATATATATATATATATATATATATATATATATATATATATATATGTACATATCCAATTAGAATTGTATCTTGACTTAATGAATTGGAAAATTACTGGTTAAATACGTAAGTGTTTTTTTTTAATAGAGCATGGATATCAAGTCCTGTGGTTGAATATGATTGGTAGCTGAAAATGCTTACTTAAATAACTAATGACTATCTATAAGTGCTAATTTCAATGTATCAAATATCAGAGATATGGACGATATATATCATTTTACTCCAACGATTATTTCGATGTGAATAAACAGCTAATTAAATACTTAGTTGTACTTACATAGTTTTCGCGAAGTTTATAAACAGTGTCATGTACATATCAGTCGATCTTTGTCTGGATAAGAGCTTAAATCTTGATCTCCAGTCCAAAGATATCTCTAATCTTCTCCGTGTTGGACCCTTCCAATATCTTAATATGTACTAATGCAAATAAAAGGAGAGCTTGAGTACTTATAATTTCAAAATTCCACCATAAAACTATACATACACCGATACCAATGCTCTCTATCAATTTTCTCTAGTAAGACTTGAAGATAGGCAAATAGTAACCCCAAAGTCTAGTCTATGCTACCACTTTATTACTACCCTAAGAGCTGCTCCTGTCCTACTATACATTCAATATACATGTGTATGTATACTTGCTATTTCATTCATTCCTACAATAACGAACCAAGTATATGTAGGTACTCAGAATTATAGTTGAGAAGTAACACTTCTCAACTATAATATAATATTATTTTATATTTAAACTAATAATATATAGAATCAATTGAATTGTATGAAAATGTTGACCTGTTGAAAAGGTACTCATTTGGATATACTTTTTGTTTTATCTAAATGTAGAAAATATTTTTATGAAGTTTATTTAGTCAAGCATGCATATAAGTAACTATTATATATAGTGCTTTTAAAACAGTTTGCAGCAGATGGAAAAAATGTTTATTTTTGTTTTCAGGAAAAATATATTATGGCAATGCATCCCACTTGTCTCATGGTAAATAATAGAGAGAACGTCACTAGACTTGGACACATGACAGTTGCCACCTATAAAATTTTAGTATTAAAAAAATACTAAATGTCGCCTTCTCAAGTAGCGACACAAATATTTTAATAAAAAAAAATCATGTGCAGCACAGTACACGTGATAGAAGTGAATACTTCTTTAGAATAGAGAATGAGAGAGATTAAAGTGAGAGCTTGAAAGAGAGAGAGAGAGAGAGAGAGAGAGAGAGAAAGGGAGAGGGATAATTTCAGAAGAAATATAACAATATAAAATTTGTGTAAAAAATATTCGGTTCATTCACTATCTACACTATCATTCCAGATTTTGTTGTTGATTCTTTGGGATTGTTATTTATAAGCAGACCAAATGTTTCTCGAAGAAAGTTAATCAACGTCAAAGAATCATTGGATCCGAGATTTACATTGAAATCTCCCCCGAGAATCAAAGGGATTTTGCCTTCGCCTCTTCCAAGTGCATTTGCACCTGTGTGGCTGTAAACCAGTAGGGAGCGGTGAATGAAATATATTATATCTTCTAGATTTTAACAAGTTAAACGGTTCAAGGATATTATCAAATAATAATCACAGAACACAGATGTAAATAACGTAAATAATTACAAAACACAATGATAAATATTCGGCACACACGCGTGCTGCTTCAGCTGTTAATATATAGCGTCTGGCTGGACGCGTACATCTATAACGCACGCATGCGCGACAATAGGGAGACGCGGATAGCCTAAACTGATATATGTGATGTATAGCTCTCTTTCTCTCTATGTTATATATCTGTGTACTCTGTCTTGTAACGAAGCCTGTGTTTTAGATATACCAAATGTATAGCTCTCTTTCTCCTTCTCTCTACGTTATATCTTTTTTCTCTCTCATGTAACGAAATATGGAAACGTAACATTTTTTCCAATTCACTCTCCATTCTCGTCAAATGTCAGAACGCCGCCAAAGAAGTATTCACTTCAAAAAGGTTTACCCCTAAACATGTAAATTCTAAAACGGTTAGTAAAATTAGATTGTCGGTAAAAGTACTCAAAAATGATTGCCTGATCTCTGAAGGAATGTAAAGAAGCAGTTTAAATATTAAAGCCTTGCTTTTGAACCTTGCAGACAGATATAAAGACTGTTTATAAATAACTGATTCCAATATTTTATTTGCGAAAAAATACAAATAAGATCTTCCTCTTCTATCATTCCTAGTTCCTCAGGGTGCAATGGGTAAGGTCACATATAGAGACGAGGACAAACAGACACATGGTCTAGAAGATATAGCAAACTTAACTCCTCCCTTTGGTGATGGAACCGAATCATATATGACACCCGTATTACCAAGCACAGCCAGCCACCCCGAACCGTATACGGGTTTCTTAGTTTTATAGAAGTGTGTAGTAAACTTAAATTAAATGTTTGCATTAAATTAAATCAATATCCAGTTCTTATTTATATTTTCAAATTTCCATAATAGTTAAATTGTATTCTTGTGAACTTGTGAGGTTACTTGATATTTAAGGGTTTAATTTATTCTCAAAATATTAGTATTCCGTTATGGAAGCCATTTTTTCATTGTGCTAGGAAATTATTTTATGTAAATAATTTATATTTTATTTGAAAATCAAAAGTATTCGCTAGGAATTTGTAGGAAAAATGTATAAGGTGTAAAAAAACAAAATTGGTATACCTAAGTCATAATTTAAAATGTAATATACGATTTTAATAAATACAAATACACATAGTTCGAACATGTTTAAAACTGATGTATGGTTTTTACTTTTTCTTTTATTATAATAATTTAATCAGCAATCAGATTGTTTATATTTCATTCTACAGGTCAATATGCTCACTAATGCTAACGTACTAGTATTTATAATAACATGTTAAGGTTAACATCCATTGATGTTACCTTTGCACTCTCTTTGAAGTCTATTGGCAATAGTCTTTTTAATTTTCTGTTGTTCAGGGGTAACAGCAACTATTCCAATAGTGGACTGGAGTGTTCTTATAGGATTTGATAATGGTTGTTTGGCTGTTCTTTCACGGATGACTTCTTGTGATCAATGTGAAGTGTAGCATTTGACATACAAGGGAGTGTTTACTACGTGTCTTAGTATTTTTGAGTGGCATCTCTGAATAATTGCTGTATTGTACATAAGGAGGATTGTTTCTTGTTGATAGTTTTGACTTTCTTCCTATTAACCAGTACAATTCTTTTGTTTTTATACAAATTTCTCTTTTCTTCTCTTGTATATGTTGCCCCCAGTTCAGTTTATTTAAGTGTAATCCTAGATATTTGGTTTAATTGCTTTGTGGTATTTGTAAGTTGTTGATTGTAACCGATGGATAGGATTCTCATTGATGAATAAACGTTGCATGAGCTGACTTGTTCTCGTTGACCTTAATTCCCCATTTTGTAGCCATTGTTGCAAATGGTCAAGATGTTTTGTATACGATTAGATTTGTATTTTATAATTGGCTCTATTTATTCTCTTCCATTCTTATTACTTCTCTTAAATAGTATTTTTCTTACGAAATAGTCTTATCATCATCATCATCATGAAGTCATCAGTCCTAAGACTGGTTGGACGCTAACCTCCAGCTTCTCCTATCTTGTGCTAACCTACGCATTTAGCTAATTGTACTACTACCTACATCGCTTACTATTTGCGAGCAGTAGTCTAATCTAGGCCTACCTCTGTCTTTTTTCACTCCTATTTCTGCCTCCAAAATATCGCGGACTATTCCCCCATGTCTCATCAAGTGGCCTACCATTCTATCTCTTCTCTTCTTTATGTTTTTCCACATACTTCTTTTCTCGCCGACTTTCTCCAATACTTCTTCGTTTCTAACCCTATCAGTCCATGGTATTTTCATCATTCTTCGGTAACACCACATCTCAAAAGCTTCTAATTTCTTCCTACTTGCTTCCCCTACCGTCCAGGTTTCGCAACCATATAGTGCCGTGCTCCATACATATGTTTTCAAAAATCTCTTTCTTTGTTTTATGTCTTTATCGCTTCTTCCATCCCAATTTATTTTACTTCCTAAATAAGTGACGTATTTAACTTCCTCCAATCTTTCATTATTAATTTGTATTTTCGTTATTGCTCTGCTCTCGCGCCCTCTGCACACTAACACTTTAGTTTTGTTTTTATTCACCCTCATTCCGTATTCCTCTGTCAACATTGCCTCCATTTCATTCAATGCTGATTCTAATTCCTCCTTACTAGATGCTAATACTGCTATATCATCCGCGAATCTCAGCATTTTTAGTTTCTGTCCCTGTACTTTAATCCCGAAATCACTCTATATTTTACCACATTAATCGCCTCTTCGATGTACAGATTAAAAATTAGTGGTGATAGCGTACATCCTTGTCTTACTCCTTTCCTAATACCTACTCCCTTTTTTTCCCTTTCTACTTCTATAACAGCAGTTTTCTCTTTGTATAGATTGTGTACTACTCTCCTATCTCTATACTTCATTCCCGCGCTCTTTAGTATCTCGAACATTTTTTCTCATCTTACGTTATCAAAAGCTTCTTCTAAATCTACAAATCCTATATAAGCGTTCCTTCCTTTTTCTATATGTATATTTACTCTTAGATGTAACTTGTAACTCACCGACGTACATCTCTTGAAACAGCTGAAATACCGAGTACAGACGACCGGAAAGCATACTTACCTGGCGTAGGGGTTACCGTGATCAACAAGGCGGTTCCCCCAGGGTGAGGCCCTTCCATTGCACTACGGTGGGCTGACCCCTGCGATTATCCCTAATGCGGATAACTCGGGCGCGTAATTTTTGGTAGTCGGGACTGCGTACGCGCTGTCCCGGTGTTAAATAATTTAAACACAAAATTCCATAGACTTTACTTCGATGATGGTTGTGAATAAACGGGGCGCAGTAAAGTTGCAATCCAGTAATATTTAGTAACTATGTATGTTGTTATTTGTGGCGCTTAATAGTTTGATTATGTGCAGTATGAAGCGGTGTTCATTCAATGTTATATATTTATGTATAATATAATTACATGTGAGATAATATCAATAGCTGTAGAGATGATCTTAAAGAACTTGTAGTAAGTAATTAATTTGAAATAAAAGATTTTTAAGTAATGTAAATAAGGCTTTTTTCATTCACATTTGCCGACAACGCATCAGTATGATGAAAATAACGGTTGTCGCCAAATTTGATGTAAATAATAATAATGCTTTCACACACACTGACTAACTGGCATGTCGTTTCCGTACCGTTGCAGTCACTGCATTCATGTCTTTCCCGATTTTCATCAAAGAACTGTTGTGGATAGGCATGGTAATCAAGATATTTTTGTTTGTTTTAATACTGACTGACCTATTCTACTAACTTTATTCAAATGTCTCCCGGAAGACTAGCAATTAATAATCAACAATTTGGCCGTAAACGGTAATAATACCAGTTAAAGTTAAATGTTAGGATTATTAAAGTAGAAAAATATAGAATTACAATATTTCCTACAATTAGGAATTGATCTACTTAAGGTGGCAGCTTCATGTGAAGTTGTTGAACTATACAAACCATCCTCATCCGTTATATAGAATGTTTAGCAAAGTGTAGATCGACGAGAGTAAACAAGCACTTACTAGAGTAAATACTAGATGAATTCTAAAGTAATTGCGAAACGGAGTTATAAAACAGCACGATTTTTGAATGTTCTCAATTTGAAATATCCTTTATCGTATTGAATATAAAAAAAAAACATTTAATTACTGATTTATAGACAATGGATGTCATTGTTCCTTTACATATATCTAAGGTAGTTATGAACATGAACTATGTCCTATCACATCAATCCTTTGTAATGGATTGATAAATTAACTAGAGTTTGTTTATTAGAAAGAAAGCTGCATACCTTATTGCATAATGGTAACAAATATTCTTCGACTTTTATAATATTAACTGACCTGTATATTGACGTTACAAAAATAAGTTAATTTAGAAAATGAAATATTCTATTTTGTTAATTATAAAAATTATGTAAGATTTGTATTTTACACTTATCCATCCAAACTATGAACGTCCTAAAATGTTGATATACTAATTGTAAGTTTATTTGCTCCAGGCTCCAGTGATATTATACATATATCATACATTTATGTAAATAGGCATTTTTAAATTGAATCGACAGAGCCACTTCAAATCTATATTTACTAAACAGCTATTTTCGTGTCACTAAATTTTTAGGTGGATGTACGAAATATTTTTCGTTCAAATTTCGGCATTTCGACAAAATCAATATAGTAAATCGACCCTTGTGAACAACGTGGTAACTTTTGTTTTTTGATCCGAGGCCTCTAGAGGCATGCTCCGGAAATTCGATATGAGCGAGGGGGCGGCGTAATATTGCGATTTTCTTACTCGTAGTATATTAAATACATATAATAAATAGGAAAATGAATAAACAGTGAATCAACTTTTATTTATCCACGGCCTCGTATTTTTCTAATAGACTTCTACAGCTTTACTAAATTATGATGATATATAAATATATGATGAAACTAGTTTTAAACAAAAAAAATAACACTAAAGGTGAGAATTTGAATCTTGATATATTAGGATTGATTACAGGATAGGCTTAATTAATTTACTTTTTTCTGTGGTTGCATATAACCTACGTGACACGTAATTCCACTCTTTTTTCAAGTCTAAAGAATGAATATGTGTAAGTAATACAAGTGAGACACGGGGTTGACACAACAAAACGTTTATTTCAAACTTACAAGATTCACTGTTAGTAATGAAGGACAGAAATGAGTATTTATAAAGTTTCTTATCTAAGGGCTGTGTCAGCTTCTGTTGAGATAAATGATTCAAATAATTATATTACGTTAAGCGTAATATTGCCAAGAGATATGTTATCGAAAATAAAAGGAATGGTATAAGCATGGGTATCATATTACACCTCCTTCCCTAGGTGGAAGGCTATCAGGTTCTGAAGGACCTGTAGGCTTCTTAAGAAGTAATATTTTTACCTTTTGATGGCAAAACTTGAGGTATATATAAATAAGCAAGCCCATGAACAGTATAGATAATAAAATATAAAACATAGTATTCTGAGAATTGTTTTTTTCAAAGTCTTTAATCCGCACAGGGTGTAGGCTGCCAAGTTGGGTGGAAAGGTCTGCTAGGTCCTGTAGTTTGATGTCCTGAAGGTGGAGTTCCGCGGTTGGGGTTGAGTTCAATTTGAAGGTAGGTAACGCCAGGGACGTTTCGTCGGGAAGCTCGTGATTGGCGTTGAAGATGTCGTCGTTGATAATTACGGGGCAGCTCTCTAAAGTAACAATTGAGGGCTGCTCGATAAAGTGGTCCATGGGGGTGTTACAATTTTCTTCGATTCTGGTCCTTTGTATTGGGACGACTATGAGTTGTGTCTCTGCAATTTGTTCAACTATGGTAGCTCCGAGTCGTACGCTGGTTAGATTACATCGTGGATTTTCTCCTTGTAGAATAGGAAGGTAGCACTCGTCGTGGTTGTATGGGCTATCCTTTCTACACAGGCATACATTTTCTAGCCGTGGACAGGAGTCCTCTTTCCAAAAGGTGAGTTTGGTTCGTAAACTTGCAATGAGATAGGGTTTGGTTGGTATAAGAACTTTGGATTGGTAAGGCGTGGGAATCAAATGGTAAGTATAGTAAGGTGCTTGGGTGGCTATTGGCACTGACAATTTTATGTAGATTTTAAGATCTTTAACCGTTGCTGAGATATGAAAAAGATTAAGGTAACTATGCATATTACTAAAATGTATCAGTTGATCTCGTTTATATAGGCTCGAGAGTTTAGTTAAAATAATTTGTATATTTGGGACTGGCAAAAAATAGGTGTGAATGATATTATGCTGAGCCATGGCGACTGCATTCTCTAAAGTGTCTAATAATTCTAAAAATATATTAAATTCGTTTTTTATAGTGACACCAGTTTCAAAGTATGACCAGTCTTGTTGAACTTCTTTGAACGTTTTGAAGAGTAGTTCTATATTCGCGTTTATTTGGGTTAGACTTTGATTAACTTTGTCGCTAAGAGCTTTAAATAGAGAAGTTCTTAAATTAATTTCGTGCGTTAGAGTTTCCTGATTGGACATTAATGTATCCATTTTAGAATGGAGTTCTTGCACATCATTGTCATCGGCAGTACCAAATAATATTTTTTGAACGGAACCTATAGCGTTTATAAGTCCACGTTTAAGTCTGACTTCAGGATTCCTAAAATTATTTAATTTATATTCGGTCAAGTTTACGAGGTATTTTAACTGTTGATTAATAGTACTATTGGAATATTTATGTTTATTTTGGAAAAAGCTTAGGTCGGATTTTAATTTGTATAAATTGTTCGTTACGTCCTTTAAATCGATAATGTGAATAAAGTCATGTTGCGATTGTATTATTTTAGTTTCACATGTTAGGCGATTTATGTGAATGGAGTTTCGTATAGTCTCTATTCGGATCGCGGAGGCGTAGTGAATAAGAGTGAGAAGGACCAGGTTGGTACTTAACTGTAATTGGAGGGATTTTATCCTCAAAGTCAACACCTTCATCTGTCTCGCCGCTTAGTTCAATAGGTTGAATTTCCTCTGGGGGTTTTTCCTGTAAAGAAGGTTCAGTATTAACCTTTTGTTCGCTTTTCTTTTTCTTAAGCCTGGGTTTTCGTTTGATATAGGCTTTATGATATTTGCCTTCAGCATGTGCCTTACGTTGAAACAGTTTTAGAGTGGGACCTAAGTCTTCTACTACTTTAGTTTGAATGAATTTTTCGTTTAGTTTCCCGCGTGCTGGATTTGCAATATATACGTCTTCGTTGGGTTCAAAAGTTTCTGGTAGTTCGAGTGTTTCATTGGCTTTTTCTATGACTCGCATTTTAGATTTGTTTAACTTGGTTTTTATTTGATTGTAAAGGTTTTTTAGAACATTTTTATGGGTGTTAATGTACTCTGAGAGTATCCGTTCTTCATTAATATCGAAAGGGTCAGGGCGTTCGTCTCCACGAATTATATCGATAGGACACATTTTGGTGCTTGAATGAATTGTATGATTGTAACTTATAACTGCGATTTGTACTAGATAGTCTAAGGGTGCATTTGGATTTTCATGTTTAAGACATCGGACGCTGTCTAATAAAGTAGAGTGGAATCGTTCGATGTTGCCGTTGCTACTATGTCCTTGTATTGAAGTAAAGGTTAGTTTAATTTTGTGCAGATTGCAGAAATCTTTCATCATCGCGTTGTTAAACTCTAGGCCAGTATCCACCAGGATTCCATAGGGTAGTCCATGATGTTCGATAAATTTCAATAGCGCACGTTGTATTGACATGCCTGTCTTAGTTTCGACGGGGTAGGCTTGAGCTATTTTCGAAAAGGTGTCAATGATCGTTATAAATTTTTGTCCTTGGATATCTAGAGTATCAATGTTTATGGTTTCAAAGGGTTTCGTAGGCGTTTCAGTATATTGAAAGATTGGTTTCACCGGGTGCCGGTCAGTTTTACACGTTTTGCATGTTTCGCATTTGGCGATAAAGTCCCGTACGTGATCAAACATGTTAGGCCAGAAATATTTCTTAATTAAAGCTTGGTGGGTAGCCGTTACTCCTTTGTGTGTAACTTTGCCTTCGTGGTTATAACGTATCTTCAGTTGTTGTTCTTGTTCTGATGTTACGTCTTCTACTTTCTTCTTGCAAATTAAAAACTTGAGCCAATGAGATAAGTGGTTTTGAAGGACTCTGATGATCTTATTTTCTAACTCTGGTTGCTCGAAGTATAGAGCATGTATGGTGGTGTTACTTTGAACGAATGGAGATAAAAATTTAAAAATTTCTTCGTCGGATGAGCGTGATTTTAGGTGGAAGTGGTGTTCTTTAACTTTGGGGAAAGGCTGTATTGCATAATGCGAATTAACTTTATTACTATCCTTTTTCAGGAGGATCCATCGGTTGTTATACCTATTTAAGGGTGTTTCGGAGTATTTGACTTCTAGAATGGGGTTTTCGTGACTAGAGTGAATAGTCTGGTACTAACCAGACTATTCACAGACTATATCAGAACGCCGCCCTCAAGAACTATCTTGAGGGCGGCGCGCGATTCGGGTCGTCTATTGAATTTAAGTCGTCTAAAACTTCTTGGAACTTTTCTGGGTCTGGTTCTGGTAGATTATCGAGTAAAGTACTTACATCGGGGGCGTTATTTATCATTGACATATTGTCTTCTTCTATTGCGTTAAGTTCATCAATTTTGATACGCGAGAGCGGGTCAGCTTGGTTTGTTTTTCCTTTTTTGTACTTTATTTCGTATTGGTATTCTTCCAATTTTAGACGCCATCTTACTAGTCGCGAGTTAGGGTCCTTTAGGTTGAACAGCCACTGCAAAGGCTGATGGTCGGTTTCAATTATAAATTTAACGCCAAACAAGTAAGGTCGGAAGTATTTAACGGAATTTACGATGGCTAGTAACTCCTTCTCAATTGTGCTATAATTACATTCAGCAGGGTTCAATGTCCTGGAATAATAACTGATGGGGTGTCCATCTTGTGAAAGTACGCTTCCTATTGCATACGCGGATGCGTCGCAAGTGAGAGTAAATGTTTTATTAAAGTCGGGGTAAGCTAGGATAGGCTCATTGCAGAGTAAATCCTTGCAAGTTTCAAAGCAATTGCGGTAGTCTTGGGTTAACTCGATTTTTTGGTCTTTTTTGAGGCAATTGGTAAGGGGTTTAGTTACACGAGCGAAGTTGGGGACAAATTTGCGGTAAAATCCGAGCAATCCTAAGAAACTCTTGATTTGCTTCGCCGTTTTTGGGATTGGAAATTCTTTAATGGCTTTTATCTTCTTCGGGTTTGGCTTGATACCATCTTGGGTTATAATGTGGCCAAGAAATTCCACGTGTTTACAGAGGAATTCCGATTTGTCCAATTGAATCTTCAGGTTGGCTTTTTCGAGCGTTTTAAATACCAGTTCCAGGTTTTGTAGGTGTTCTTGTAACGACGTGCTGAAAATTATGATGTCGTCCATGTATACGAAGCATATTTTATTCTGCAGATCTTTTAATATATTATCCATCACCCTCTGGAACGTTGCAGGCGCATTCTTGAGGCCAAATGGCATCCGTACGTATTCGAAGTGGCCATTCTCTATGTTGAAAGCAGTTTTTTCTATGCTGTCAGGGTGCATCTCAATCTGGTGGAACCCTGAAGCGAGGTCGAGAGTCGTGAAATATTGGCATCTGCCCAGTTTGTCCAGTATATCCGCTATGTTAGGTAACGGGTATCTATCAGTCTTGGTTTTGTCATTTAATTTCCTGTAGTCGACCACAAGCCTCCATTTTTGTTTGCCGCTCGCATCGAGTTTTTTCGGCACGATCCAAATGGGGGAGCTATAAGCGCTGGAGCTAGGTCGAATGATTCCATCTTGTAACATTTTATCAATTTGCAATTGTACTTCTTTTTGGTGGACATAAGGATACCTATATGACTTTGCGTGAACGGGGGTGTCATCGGTAGTTTTTATCTGGTGTTTGACTTCGTTTGTGAAAGTTAATTTGTCACTAGGGAAGTGAAATACGTGTGAGTAATTTTTACAGAGTTCAAGAAGGTTAAAACGTTCCTCTTCATTGAGATGGTCAGTGCGTAGAAGATTTTGTATGTGTTGATTGGTGAAATTGAGAGAATTATGAGTTGGCTTATCGTTTTTTGAAATTTGGGGTTCAAAACCAGTATACTCGGAATAGAGTTGGACATCAATTGGTGTATCGAATTGAGCCGTGATAGGGTAAGTGTTGGTGTTAAATATTTCGACTTGAGCTAGGCCATTCTTGGCTTTGCTTATACCAGAAGGAATAAGATAATTGTCGGTTTTTTGAAATGGGATGACAATTTCGCCGTTGTCAATAGAGACAGGGATTTCTCGAACAATACATTCGACGGGGTTTAAAGAATAAGTACGTGAAATTTCTTCGGGTTGTCGAATAGAAATTGGAATCTGGAAGTAGTCATTATAGATAAGATGATTTTGGAAATCTATTTGGATACCTAACGTTTGTAGGTCTTCGAAACCGAAAATGCCATCATAGAAATCATGGAAATCATACAGAAGTACGTTTAAATCGAAGTCTATATTAAATTATTTAAATAAAGGGATGTTTGCTTGGAATTGACAAGTCGATTTGCCGGTTGAAGTTTTGATAAGTGTTTCATGAGAGAAAATATGGTTGGGGTAATATTTTTGAATTATTTCGGGACGAATTATGGTCTTTGATGATCCGGTATCGATCAATAATTTTAAAGGGGGTTCTCGAATATTAATATATGGAAGCGAACACGGTGTATTAGCAGAGTTTAGTTCTATTATGTCCGGTTGTTTATATTCGGGGCTGCAGGAAAATTTTGTTCTTGACTTTCTTCATAATCATTCGGTATATTCTCTTCGTTTCCATTTCCGTCGTTTAAGTATACCCATTCTTCTCCTTGTGGATTTTCTTCTGGGAGGTCCATTTGACTTGTTGAGGGTTCGTCGTAAGGTGTCAGTGGGGTATTGTCCATCCAGCAGGGATTCTGCGATGTAGGATCCGTTTCTTGATTAAAAAGTTCTTCTACCATGTACTTCGGCTGGTTGTATCTTGGTTGCCAGTTGTGGTTTGGGGCGTTCTGAATTCTTGATGTACTAGGCTGTTGTCTAGTTGCATTCGTTCCACTGATTCCAGACATTGGGGTAGGTCTAGCGAATTTTTGGTTCGGGTTTGGTCTCCACACATTTACGTTGGATCTATTATTTTGGTTTTGTTGTATTTGGGTGCCAAAGGGGCGTTGTTGTTGTATATTATGGTTTTTAAAATTACCAGGGTTATTAAAATTGTTTGCATAATTGTTAGGTTGAGACTGAAATATTGGTAATCGCACCGGTTGATTCGTTTGTTGGCGTGGTTTAGGCATTGGTAACATGGGATATCGAGGTGTTGTATTCTGTCGTCCGAACGCAAAGCGTTTGAACTCATCGTATTTAACCTGCTCGTCGATAAAAGTAATGGCGTGTTCTAATTCAGTAATGGCGGTATTATACCTAAGCATGTTTTCATAATTAAGGGGCATATTCATTTTGTAAATATTAAAAACTTGGTTCTTATAGAACGCTATAGACCCAGCCTTTTCATTTATTGGTATGTTTGATAACTGAATTTTTGAAATTATTTTAGATTTAAGTTCAATTAAACGATTGCCAAAATTAATCAAAGGTTCGTTTGGTTTTAATCTACAATTTTGTAACTCTAGCTGTAATGTTTCTAAACTTTTATGATCTGAAAAGTTAGTGGAGAAAAGATTTCTTATTTCAGGCCATGTTTGAATATCAGGTCTACTGTTCAAAAGTTGAAGAGCTTTGCCCTTAATTTTAGTTTTTATGCAGCTTACTACAATTCTAATATGTAGGGGAACATTTGAATTGCACACTTCCATTAGATTTTCAACAGCATCAAAGAAATTACTTATTTCCGTTTCTTCGCCAGAAAAAATCGGAACAAATTCAGAAATGTTCTTAAGTTTATGCAAATCTAATTCAGACATCTTGTTAAATGAAAGAGTGTTATTCAAAAGATCAGAAATATCCGAAATCTCGTCTTTACTTAAAGTGTGAGAATAATCTTCGTCTTCTGAAGAGTATAAACTTGTCATAAAATTCAACTGATGATTTCTTAGCAATGCAAATAAAAAATAGAATAACAAATAAAAATTCAACTGGTAATTTATTAGCAATGTAAATAAAAATAAAAATAAAATAAAATAAAAATAAGGAAAAATTAAAAATTAAAATTCTTTAAACAGTAAAATAAACGGTAATTATTTAATCTCTACTGAAGTTATCTTTAAAATTATTAAAATGTTTTAATAAATTTAATTTCTTGTTTTTTGAATTCTTAACCTAATCTTTTTAATTTGTACGATACAAAAATAAAAAGCTTCCCTTAGAATATCGCACGATGCGGGACTCCAAGAGGTTGTCACTAAAATTACACACTTTCCAAAAGTAGCTTGAAAATTGTCAGTGCAAAAATAGGGACGGGTGAACAGGAATAATGCAAGTTTACTTACGTTTGGTGTCGTTGTGCTCTGGGATTACGTTTTGAAGATTCTGGATAGTTGAACCGTTGAGACGGACGATCAGCGACTTCTGATTCTTCGGGAAATTGAAGAGTGCTCGATACACAGCAGAAACGTTGAACGACTATCCACTACCGACTGCGCCAGTAATACAAGTGAGACACGGGGTTGACACAACAAAACGTTTATTTCAAACTTACAAGATTCACTGTTAGTAATGAAGGACAGAAATGAGTATTTATAAAGTTTCTTATCTAAGGGCTGTGTCAGCTTCTGTTGAGATAAATGATTCAAATAATTATATTACGTTAAGCGTAATATTGCCAAGAGATATGTTATCGAAAATAAAAGGAATGGTATAAGCATGGGTATCATATTACATGTAATTAAGGCAAGGACTCTAAACGGGTGAGAACTGCTGCTTCTTTTCTTTCTTTCGCTCCTTCAAGGGACGAACCTGTTTTATTGATTTGTGGCCTCCGCCTGTCTAATGTGCAGTTTGTTTGCGTCGTTAATGACGAACGAGCGATATTTGCAAGACGTGGACAGGATTGATAAACATCATTGATTCCTTGGAGCAAATTTATGTTTAAATTGAATAAAAGTATGCCGATCCCGGCGGTACTGGAATACCGGGCCAACCCGTGACGGGGGTGGAGCAAGCCGCCCCTAACCCCAATCAGTTTCCAAAAATCAGTTTAATATACTGGCCCCGCATGCGGGGCGTATCAAATATTAAGCTGATAAGAACAGATACTGCACTTTGACCTTGGTCAGAAGCCGAGAAGCGATACTGAACAAATCCAAATTTCACTATAAGTTAATATCAGGAAGATGTCAAGTAGCGGAATAAACAGCGACATCTCTGACTAACAAAACCAATCAGAAACGTTTATCCAGTAGAAAACTATTTCGGTGAACTGTATTACGGTGTATGGGGTATACAGTGATGAAATGAATAGATATTTATATAACAAATAGATACTATTTGTTAAGTTACATAACAAATAGTGTAAAATTAAAAAATACATGTATTAAAAAGCGCAGATTTATGGACTAAAAACTTAACCAAATGGCCACATCCCTCTGATTCCCCGTCAAAACAAATAGATATTGTCTACTCGTATTATGCCAAAATATACTAGACACAAAAAATAAAGGATGTCAAAAAAACTGAAATTTTTAGGTGATTTTCAACGACCTGTAACCTGGAAAAAATAGTCGCTGAGCAATTTTAAAAGAAGCAAATTGAAACTGTTACAGTTTCAATTTGCTAAGTTTCTAGTTTTCAGATCTTGAATAAAATTTTTTTTAAATTTCAAATTGTTTTTACGTTAGCAGTTTTTGAGTAATCATAAGAAAACCATTGGAGAAAAATTTCCAAATTTTTGATTGCCTTTCAAAACTTAAAATAAAAAAAATTTTGATCATAAAACTTTTTTAGATGGTTTTATCCTCTTTAGTTTTAGTGGTCTAAAAGCCTTGTACGATGATTTTTCGCTGATTTATCGTCGTTCAAAGCAAAAAATCAGTTTTGTTCATAAAAAAATTTAACTCAAAATCTGAAAACTAGAAACTTGGAGGTTCAATTTGCTTTTTTTTAATTGCTTTGCGACTATTTTTCTTGAAGTTACAGCTTTTGAGAATCACCTAAAAATTTTCGATTTTTTTACATCCCTTAATTTTTGTGCCTAGTGTAGATTAACAAGAATAATAAGGTACCAATAAAACAAAATATAAATAAACGAAACTACTGAACATCGAATATATTGAAAAGTAAAGCACCAAAACTGTTGTTCTTTTCCACCATTTGCAAAGCGATACTAACGCCCCTATCGGTGGATTTACTCCCCAATATTTATTTCATCACTATATACCCTATACACCGTAATACAGTTCACCGAAATAGTTTTCTACTGGATAAGCGTTTCTGATTAGTGTTATTGGTCAGAGATATCGCTGTTTATTCCGCTACTTGACATCTCCCTGATATTAACTTATAGTAAAATTTGGAATTGTTCAGTATCGCTTCTCGGCCTCTGGCTAAGATCAAAGTGTAGTATCTGTTCTTATCAGCTTAATATCTGATACGCCCCGCATGCGGGGCCAGTATATTAAACTGATTTTTGGAAACTGATGGGGGTTAGGGGCTTGCTCCACCCCCGTCACGGGTTGGCCCGGTATTGCAGTACCGCCGGGATCGGCCCACTTTTATTCAATTTAAACATAAATTTGCTACAAATCAATGGCGTTTTGATGTTTCTCAGTCTGTACATGTCTTGCAAATATCGCTCGTTCGTCACTAACGACGCAAACAAACTGCACATTAGACAGACGGAGGCCACAATCAATAAAACAGGTTCGTCCCCTTAGGGAGCAAAGGAAATAAAAAAAGCAGCAGTTCTCACCGGTTTAGAGTCGTCTCTTCCCTTAATTACACATATTCATTCTTTTAAACTTGAAAAAAGAGTTGATATTAAAATGTCACGTAAACATGCAACCACAGAAAAAAGTAAATTAATTAAGCCTATCCTGTAATCAATCCTAATATATCAAGATTCAAATTCTCAGTTTTGGTGTTATTTTTTTTTGTCTAAAGCTAGTTTCATCATATATTTATATACATGATTCAGTAAAGCTATAGAAGTCTATTAGAAAAATACGAGGCCGTGGATAAATAAAAGTTCAAAAATATATAAAAATAACATAATAAATAGGAAAAATTCATTTTCCTATTTATTATGTATGTGTATTTAATATGCTACGAGTAAGCAAATCGCAATATTACGCCGCCCCCTCGCTCATATCGAAGCTCCGGAGCATACCTCTAGAGGTTTCGGATCAAAAAACAAGTTACCACGTTGTTCGCAAGGGTCGATTCACTATATTGATTTTGTCAAAATGCCGAAATTTTAACGAAAAACATTTCGTACATCGTCCTAAAAAATTCGTGACACAAAAATAGCCGTTTAGTAAATATAGATTTGAAGTGGCTCTGTCGATTCAGTTTAAAAATTCCTATTTACATAAATGTGATATATATCACTGGAGCAAAGAAACTTTAAGAAAGATTACAAAGGATTGATGTGATAGGACATAGTTCATGTTCATAACTACCTTAGATATGTAAAGGAACAATGACATCCATTGTCTATAAATCAGTAATTAAATGTTCTTTTTATATCCAATACGAAGGACATTTCAAATTGAGAACATTCAAAAATCGTGCTGTTTTATAACTCCGTCTCGCAATTACTTTAGAATTCATCTAGTATTTTCTAGTAACTGCTTGTTTACTCTCGTCGATCTACACTTTGCTAAACATTCTATATAACGGATGAGGATGGTTTGTATAGTTCAACAACTTCACATGAAGCTGCCACCTTAAGTAGATCAATTCCTAATTGTAGGAAATATTGTAATTCTATATTTTTCTACTTTAATAATCCTGACATTTAACTTTCACTGGTATTATTACCGTTTACGGCCAAATTGTTGATTATTAATTGCTAGTCTTCCGGGAGACATTTGAATAAAGTTAGTAGAATAGGTCAGTCAGTATTAAAACAAACAAAAATATCTTGATTACCATGCCTATCCACAACAGTTCTTTGATGAAAATCGGGAAAAACATGAGTGGAGTGACTGCAACGGCACGGAAACAACATGCCAGTTAGTCAGTGTGTGTGAAAGCATTATTATTATTTACATCAAATTTGGCGACAACCGTTATTTTCATCATACTGATGCGTTGTCGGCAAATGTGAATGAAAAAAGCCTTACTTACATTACTTAAAAATCTCTTATTTCAAATTAATTACTTACTACAAGTTATTTAAGATCATCTCTACAGCTATTGATATTATCTCATATGTAATTATATTATACATAAATATACAACATTGAATGAACACCGCTTCATACTGCACATAATCAAACTATAAGCGCCACAAATAACGACATACATAGTTACTAAATATTACTGGAATCTGGAATGCAACCTTAATGCGCCCCCCGTTTATACGACAACCATCATCGAAGTAAAATCTATGGAATTTTGTGTTTAAATTATTTAACACCGGGACAGCGCGTACGCAGTCCCGACTACCAAAAATTACGCGCCCGAGTTATCCGCATTAGGGATAATCGCAGGGGTCAGCCCGACCGTAGTGCAATAGAAGGGCCTCACCCTGGGGGAACCGCCTTATTGATCACGGTAACCCCTACGCCAGGTAAGTATGCTTTATGATTGTCTGTACTCGGTATTTCAGCTGTTTCAAGAGATGTACGTCGGTGACTTACAAGTTACATCTAAGAGTCAATATTATAATATGATATAAGGCAGCGGAATTTAAATCTGCTTAACAAAATTCTTTTTATAATTTACATAGGTACATATCCAACAGGCAAAATCCATTAATAGGGTATGGGTATTTAAAGCAAACAGATTTCATATAAGACAGAAAAAGAACGGTATAAATCGGAATTAACTACTACATCAAAACAAATGTTCTACACTACAATGTTTAGTACAAAACATAGTACATATCAAATAAAGTATTATTTATTTGAATAGTTTGAACATTTACCTTGAGCAGTTAGAAAAATTTCACAGAAACTAACATTCCCTTTCTCTACTTTAATGACTAAATTCTTGATAATCACTTAATGCACCACAACTTGTGGAACCTTGTGGAAATTACTCAATATTTATGAGACACTAGATCAGGGAAGTCAGGTAGATATTATATACATTCTACACTGATTTCTCGAAAGAATTTGATCCTACTGACGATTCATTCTTATCTAAGTAGAATGTAATTGATATGTCAGTATCTTTGTTAAAGCTATGTTGCTAATTCCTTGTCAAGACAATAATATACACAATACCGAAACATCAATCTGTAAAATTTGCTCAAACATGGAGCGTCCCTAAAGGTTCGATTTTAAGTCCCCTGCTATTTGTTATATTTATAAATACTTTTGACTATAAATTATCGTTTGTTAAGATAATCATATGTATGCTATGACGCAAGGAGTTTTTAGAAATCTAGAGACCTAAAGACGATCATAAGACAAAAATTATGATAGTAAGATTTTGTAGATAGTAACCCGAATATACATACGTTAACTGTTTGAGGTCCTATTTACACTACACTGTTTAATATCACAGCTACCATGACGGTTGCCAATTGTTATTTATTACAGTCTATACATACCATGTCTGTCCTTATCCTGTAACAGTGGTTTATCCTATCGAATATTGTACAAATAAATAAAATTTTTACTGATTAATGTTTTCGATGTTGCGTATATTGGTTTGTAGATAAAGTATGAATAAAACAGCTTTCAGATATAATGACACACCAGTAACATTCAGCTTAGATAAGAGTAATAGTCTATCAAAATTATATTGTAGTTGGACAATCTTCAATGCTTTTTACATCTGTAGAAATTTCCAGATCATTCGCTTATAGTGAGTAACATAATACATACATATATAACATAGAATTTCAAATGCGATTTGTCATGTGTATGTATAATCAATATTACTGATCTTAATATTACATATAATATATAATTATAAAATAGATGTGTGTCTGTTACAGGGTAGAAACGTAATGGAAAAATGGAATTCCTCCCAACTATATAAAAATCAACTATTTTAGACGGAATATACTTTTTGACGTCGACAATTATGTTTTATTAATTTCTACGGGTCACAAATAACCCAAATTTCTTCCAAGCCTGGCGGTCCGAAAGCTTAGGATGGGCGCACCCTAGTGATATGTACGCCACCCAGAGGGTTGCAGAAGCTTCTGGACGAATCCACCCCGCCTCTACACAGGGGTTTGGAGAACTTTGGCGCGTCCCCAGGCGTTTAGAATTGATTATCCATTATACATTCAATTCTCGATTAAATTATTCTTTTCTTATCCGGGGTCAGCTAGTGTTCTTGTAGTCCCTTACGACTACAAGGAGTGAATTTCAAACTCCCGAGAACTCGGCTTGTATAGAGAATATTTGAGTATGCATTTGTAACCAGTGGGTCCAATCACTAATGGACAGCGACTAGAGAGAAACTTTTACGTCTAGTAAACATCTGGTAGGTGCGTATCGATCAACTGTAATAGGCTCCCTCTATCATCGGGGGATGGCTAAAACTATTATATGGAAAACGAGCAAATGTTTGGAATCCGGGCCTATGACTTGTTTAAAAACTGACAATAATTTAGAATATGAGCAATGGAGTGATTTTCCAAGGGATATATTTGTTGCAATAAATGCTAAATTTATTAAGAAAATGTTATAATTAATCAATAAATTCAGAAAATTGAGCCCTCACAAATCCAACAAACATATTCTTAGCAAAAGTTAAAATATTGTTGAAGATCGGTCTTCATAAAGATATGATAATGAGGAACATAATCTCCTAAATAAAGGTAAAATTTTCCTGCCACCACTTTGAAAGAAATTGTGGCGGGAGTTGATAATTCTATACAGTAACCTGCCCGATTCCTTTATTTTTGCCAATGAGTTTGCCAATGAAGCATGTAGAAAACAAATTTGTGAAAATATTTTTACAAAATGGTAAAACCAAATAAGGCAAATAAAATGTCAAACATGACTAACATAATGTCATCACAGAATAAGGAACAACCAGAAGCCTATCTCTCCCGTATTTCATTCATTAATTCGTATTCCATAGGCGTAGGTAGCAAATTATGTATTGAACTGTTGTGTTGTCCTTTATGTTTGACGATATCCATAACAAATAGGTACCCAAATCGTAAATAAACCACATTTATTTGGCTCTATTATAACAACGTTTTTATATATCACAGGCACCATATTACTCCCTGTAGTCGTACCTACCGCTCTGACAATCTCTACGATACTGATTGTTTCAGGATACTCGGAATATATTCGAGCTTCAAGGTCCCTCGTCGTCGCGGCTAGCAACAGGAAGAGTTTGGCTTCTGGCTGTTCTTTATTCTGTGATGTCACCTTCTGATCATTATATTCCCAGAAAGATTGTAGTCAGCTTTAGATAAGGCAAACCTATATATACCCCTGTAGGCACATTTTATAGTTAGTTATTTGCTTGCACGTCTCTATGTTCAATCTATTGTAGAAAAATAAATAAATAAGTTTCGAGTTGTTTTTAAAAATCGGTAATTTCAATCATCGAAATATTATTGGCGCAGTCGGTAGGATATCAAGAGCAATCAATCAATTGATCGGCGTTCGTCTCAACGATTTGCTTGGTATCTACAGAATCTACAATCCACATTCCATCCGTGAGGGACGTCAGGTGATAACTCAATTGGGGATCGAAGACAGAAATCCACTGATCAAGTAAGATTTTTTTGAATTCATCCTTTAAATCCGTAATCATTTTCACAACACCCCAGTAACAAGGTTAGCTTAAGTTCAGGATTAGACAGATTGAGGCCTGAATGCGCACCGAGCCAAAAGTGAGTGAAAATATTACATTTCCATCCTTTCCTTTTTTAGAAATCCCATTATTGAGATCATCTTAAGGAAATTAGTATTAGTCACGTGATAAATCTATATTTTAGATAATATCAAGTATTAAAATCATTGGTGATCATTAATACCTAATTAAGGCACAAACAAACAAAAAATAATATATATTAAATTCATTGATTTATTGACCATTATTAAATTAATTTTTATTTATTTTAACTTACTATTGTTATTATTACTTTCATTATACTTTTTATTTTGCTTTCATTCTTATCTTATTTTACACGTAATTAAATATTCTTTACAATGGCCACAGAAGTAAATTATACGCTAGTTAAATTAATCTTAGAAACAATACCCGTGTACGATGGAGATAAGGACTTGCTAGAAATTTTTATCTCAGCTTGCGATAGTTTTCATTCTAAGTATTACTCTAGGACTAATCTTGAATTAAATCAATTCATATATCAGGCAATTTTAGGCAAATTGAAAGGCAATGCTTTATTGATTATTGGTTCTCGTGCCGAATTAAATACTTGGCCTTTAATTAAAAACGAATTAAGGAACGTATATGGTGAACGTTTAAATCTTGATAATTTGGAACAAGCCCTTATGACCTGTTCTTTGCATAAAAATGAAAATTATGAGAATTTTGCAAAAAGGTTACAATTGATCAGATCAAAATTAGCTTTAAAATTAAAAACAATTCCGGTAGCGGAAATGGATGCTGCTACGAAAGAAATTCACCTCAAACAATATAATAATTTAGCATTAAAAATATTTGTTAGGCATTTAGATAGACGTTTACGAGACAAAATTATCACATTAAAACCCACCGATTTAGAAAGTGCAATGGCTATGGTTCGAGACGATGAAAACTTCGAACTTTTCCTCCAGCCACAAAATTTCAAACAATTAATTCCCAGAACTAATTTGCCACCAAAGCCTCATCAATTTAATCATTCAAATTCTAATCAAAGACACGTACAGCAGTACCCCCAAAAACAGAATTCTTTTCCGAGACAATTCAGTCCAATATATTCTAATCAGTCACCCCAAAATCAATTCCAAAATCAATTTCAAAATCAATTTCAAAATCCATATCCCTCTAGCTCACAAGTATTTCGTAGACCAATAAATGTTTGGCAACCTGGCCAAAATATCAATCAAAATCTTCCAAAGCCAGTACCTATGTCAGGTATAAGCGCTATTCCCACGAATATTCCAAAAAATAGTCCAGTTCCAATGTCAACGAGTACTAGGAATCCCACCTTCATAAACAAAAAAAGATCTCAGCCATTTCATTATGTGGAAAATATAAATCCAGCAGAATCTCATAACACCTCCGAGTTTTGCGAATCATATCTCAATCCTCAACTCAGCGAAACTCAACACACTGTGGATGACTATTATTACATGGGTGAGAATTGTGACACTGACACTGCATGTGAAATAGATAACGAATACGCGCTAGTTGATAATAACGAATATGTGACTTGTGATAACAACTTACAAGAATCCGACTGTCAGGATTTTTACCAGCGTACGCAACAGATAATACCACGATAGCAGAAATTAATACGAACTTTCAAACACCTCTCCCATATATATTAATTAGAGGAAATAAAAATGAACCCGAAATTAAATTATTAATAGATACAGGGTGTAGTCTAAATTTATTAAATCCAGAAATAATCAATTATTATTTTCCAAATTCGATTATTAGCAAACAAACACAAATCAAAACAGCAGGTGGTACAGTAACAGCCCAAGGTATAGCTAACATACCATTATTTTGGCTAATTATTAAAAATTCAAATATTGGACATTTACAAAATCAATTGCAAAATTATATCGAATATTATCCTGAATGTGTAGCTTATAATTTCCATAATTATTTTGACGGAGTAATTGGTATCAATTTTCTTCGTGACTTAAATTTAAACATTGATTTTAAATCACAAAAATTGATCGGGAATAATTTCTTGATACCCTTTCACTATAGACAAATAGAAAAAAAATGTACATTTAACTTCACTTTCGAACCACATGAAACAAAATTAGAAAAAATTCCAGTTAACGTCCAAGAAGGAAAAATAATTTTAAACGAACATCGCTGTAATAATATTATAATAAAAAGTTGTGTGACAACAGCTACAAAAGGCGAAGCCTATGTAGAAATTCAAAATACATCACATTCTCCACAAACATTAGAAATCAATGCGGAATTGCCTTGTGAACAAATCAATCGAACTGAAAACGAATTATTCACTTTAGAACAAATTTTAGATAATAATGATGTACCAGATTTTCAACCTATACATAATTTAGAATCACTAATAAGAATAAATCATTTAAATGCTGAAGAAAAATCCAAATTATTAAAACTTTGCTATCAATTTAAGGAAATATTTCATAAATCGAATGAAAAATTAACTGTAACTGATAAAGTTCAACATTATATTAGAACAACCGATAATATACCTACTCATCCGCACATATATAAATATCCTCATATTCACAAAGAACTTGTAAAACAAACTATTGATCAATATTTACAAGATGGTATAATTAGACATTCACAAAGTCCGTATGCCCATCCTATTTGGATAGTCGATAAAAAATTAGACGCATCTGGCAAAAGAAAATATCGTATGGTAATTGATTATAGCGCACTTAATGCGAAAACTATTGACGATAAGTACCCCCTACCCGATATCGATGCAACTTTAGCAAAATTAGGCAAAAGCCAATATTTTACAACCATAGACTTGGCTTCAGGTTACCATCAAATAGCTATGCACAAAGACTCGATAGAAAAAACGGCTTTCACTTGCGATAGAGGACATTATGAGTTTCTCAGAATGCCCTTTGGGTTAAAAAACGCCCCGGCAACGTTTCAGAGGGTAATGGACCACATATTAAGGGACCATATTTCCGATAATATCTGTATGGTGTACTTAGATGACATAATTGTTTATTCAGTATCATTACAAGATCATCTCGTAGCTTTAAAACGAATTTTTACAACACTTAGACAGTGTAATTTAAAAATACAGTTGGATAAGAGCGAATTTCTTAAACGGGAAGCGGAATATTTAGGACACATAATTTCAGATAAAGGTGTAAAACCAAATCCAAAAAAAATAATAGCAATACAAAATTTCCCTATTCCTCAGACAACTAAACAAATAAAATCATTTTTAGGTCTCACTGGTTATTATAGGAAATTTATTAAAGAATATGCTAAAATAGCTAAACCTATGACCAATTATTTAAAGAAAGGATCAAAAATTGATATCAATAATTCAGATTATAAAAATAGTTTTGAAACATTAAAGAATTACTTAATAAATGAACCAATATTAGCATATCCAGATTTCTCAAAACCTTTCACTCTAACTACTGACGCCTCTAATTATGCAATAGGTGCAGTTTTGTCACAAAACAATAAACCAATATGTTATGGCAGTAGAACACTCAATAAAGCTGAAATTAATTATTCTGTTATTGAAAAGGAATTACTTGCAATTATATATTTTTGTAATTATTGGAAAAGTTATTTATTTGGAAATAAATTCACTATTCAAACAGATCATAAACCCCTAAAATGGTTAACTAGTATAAAAGAACCTAATTCGCGACTTTTACGTTGGAAAATAAAAATGCAGGAATTTAATTATGATGAAATAGCTTATGTTAAAGGTAAAGATAATCGTGTAGCAGATGCATTATCTAGAGTAAAAATTGAACCAGATAATCGATCAATATTAAATAATTACGATCCAACAGAAAATAATTTAGCAGATTTTTTCGCCTTAACAAACGAACCAATAGTAACAAATCAATCACAAAATATGCCATCAACTTCAACTATAGATCAAATTATTGAGGAAGCTATAAATAAGGAAATATTACATAATAACCCAGTTAATATAATTTCCGATATCACTTTAACACCTGAAAGACCAATAGATACAAATGAAACCGTACATACGGCGCAAGAAAATCCAGTATTAGAAATACCTATATCAGAAAATGCATTAAATACATTTAAAAATCAAATAATTTTCCATATCAGCGGCGATACTCTAAAATCAATTGTTCGAATAGAACAACCTTTCGAGAATAAAACACGACATAAAGTAACTTTAAGATTACAACATTTTAGCGAAGATCTAGTCAACTTTTTAAAAGATTATTTAAAACCTAACGCAACATACGGTATATTAATACCAACAGAATATTTGAGTAATTTTACGGAAACTATTCAAACTAACTTTTTAGCCAAATCATTTAAATTTGTTCGATGTACATTATATCTAGAAGACGTTAAAACTAAAGATGACCAAAATTTAAAAGTAAAATACCATCATGAAACTAAAACTGTACATAGAGGTATAAACGAAACCACCACCGCCCTTACACGAAAATTTTATTGGCCCACATTAAAAAAAGATGTAAATGACTACATTAATGTATGCCCAATTTGTCAAAAAACCAAATACGAACGACATCCACATGAAATAGTATTTAAAAATACTCCGATTGGAGATAAACCATTCGATCACATTTATGTCGATACATTTCAAGTAGAAAAAGTAAAATTCTTTACGATAATCGATAGTTTTTCAAAATTTGCTCAGGCATACCCCACTACAACTAATGCGATCGATTTAGTAGATAATTTATTAAAATTTATATCACATTATGGTATACCCACTAAAATAACTTGCGATCAAGGCCCAGAATTTAAAAATAGACACTTTGAACATTTTTGTACAATACACAAAATTAATTTACATTATACCACGGCAAAAAACCCTAACTCAAACAGTCCAGTTGAAAGACTGCATTCTACCTTAATTGAAAGTTTGAGAGCACTACGAATCGAACAAAAAACGAATTCAGTAACAAGTTTAATGATATATGCTTTAATTGGTTATAATAATACTATCCATAGTTCGACCAAATTCACACCTATGCAAATAATCAAAGGTACATTAAATCATTCAACGCCAATAGAAATAACGGAGTCACAAATTGTTTCCGATTATTTAAATAAACACATTGAAAATACTAATGCGGTAAATCGATTGATTAACGATAATAATTTGAGATCTAGAAATTTAAATAAAATAAACGAAAATAGGGTAGAACCTCCAGAAGTTCATATAGATGATAATGGAAACGTATATGTTAAAGATACCACCCGAAATAAAATAAATCCAATTTATCAACAAGCTAAACCATTAGTAGATAACCTAGATAAATTAATTACTGATAAAGGAACATTTCATAAAAAAATAATCAAACCTATTAGAAAAGTCACTAAAAAGGAATCATATTTGCAGGAAAAAGATGAGGAAGATCCTAGCACTTCTTCTCATGGTAATATACCCCCTTCGAATTAGTACGATCACTGTAACACCTCTAAACAATCCAATTTTTCCCTATAGAATTGGACCGACCCATGTCACTTTACGAAAACATACTTTTATAAAATATATTGAAACAAATCAATACGAACAGTATTTATCGAAAATACAACAGGTACTCGGGAATATTTCAGTAGATCAATTAAAACTGGAAAAAACTAGTTTTAGAAAGAAAGCAGCCTTATTTAAGCCAGATTTGGAACCCTTAAGGAACCAGGTACGAGATTCAATAAAACAAGCACAGCTAAAACTTTCTTATTTAAAACCTCAAATAGTTAGACAAAAAAGAGGTCTATTTAATTTTGTTGGAAGAGCTCAGGGATGGCTTTTCGGCACCCTTACAGATGAAGATAGTGAGAGATATGATAATGCTATAGCAATATTAGATAAAAATCAACAGTCAATCCATCACGATTTTACAAATTTTGTATCCATTAGTAAAGATTTTATGAATAAAACTACAGGGTTATTCGAAAAACTAAATTCAAATAGTGAAATAATTAAACAAGATCTAAAGCAATTATCACAGACCATTAATAAAATCACTCGTTACATGGGTTTGCAACAAGTATTAAATATGTTATTAATAGATTGTAATTTTTTGATAGAACATATAGATAATATTCAAAATTCAATCACCTTTGCTGAACTAAGAACTTTAACTAATTCCATTTTACCACTTAATGAATTAACAGAATTGATTGCATTAATGAAGCATAAATATAATAATCAAATTTTAGATTTTCATATTAAACAGGAATATTATAGATATTTGTACACAGAATTAAAATATCATGATAACAATATAATGATTTTGATACACTTTCCAATAGTTGAGAAAGACGTTTTCGATTTATTTCATCTCTTCCCAATTCCAATCAATAATACTACCATCATACCCCATAAACCATATATCCTAATGAATTCTTCAACGCATCACTACAAAGAAGAGGGCTGCCACCCGATCGATAAATATTGTATCACCCACATCAATGAATGGATAACGCCACAAGACTGTATACCCCCAATATTACGAGGACATGTACAAAATTCACAATGTCCCTTAGTATCCATCGACTTCCAAGCAACCCTAATAGAAGAGGTCAACGATGCCTACCTAATCGTTCTACCAGCAAAAAGGGTTAGGATAACACAGGAATGTCAACCCCAGGGATTCACCGACGTGACAACCCCTAGTCTTATTCAACTCCCCGAGCGTTGCACCATCGACCTTGAAGGGATAAGGTACTCATATGGAGAATCAACGATTCAAGGAGCACCATTTCACCTACCCATCATCCCGGAATTACGCCCGGAAGAAGATATACAAAAGATTCGGATACCCGGAAAAGTGCGGTTAGACGAACTGGTAAAAATAAAAAGTGAATTAGTGAACTTTAAAATTAAACCACTCGATGAAGTGATTAATTTGAAAAGACTAAATATATTTAATATTATACTTATTGGCATATTGATATTGATTCTATTATTTGCTTTATATAATTTGATAAAATGCTTTATTGTCAAAAATTCTAATAATAAATTGCTTTTGTGGTTTTCCAAATCTAAACTGACCACAGATAGAAATGAAAATTTAGATGATGTTTTCCCTTAATTTTCAATCTTTGAGGGGCGCATTATATTCCCAGAAAGATTGTAGTCAGCTTTAGATAAGGCAAACCTATATATACCCCTGTAGGCACATTTTATAGTTAGTTATTTGCTTGCACGTCTCTATGTTCAATCTATTGTAGAAAAATAAATAAGTTTCGAGTTGTTTTTAAAAATCGGTAATTTCAATCATCGAAATATTATTTGATATTTACGATGTCTTTAATTTTGGATAAAAAATATGTGTTCACCTTAATAGATATTCAAATAATACCCTACTTAAAGTATATTTATTTTAAGCGACAAGTATATCAGTTTTATATACTCCGAAATATATCCAGATAAAAATAGCTGTTAATGATGCAGTTTAGTATAGACATTAAATTTTTTACGACAGGCTATTATTAATATTCGTAGACAACAAAATGACAATCCAAAAATAATTTTAGTGTTTGGAGAGATATGGAGGAGATTCGATGGGTATTAGGGTAATCGGACACGGTAAAAATTACTGGACTAAATTATGTTTAGATTATTTAACACCGGGACAGCGCGTACGCAGTCCCGACTACCAAAAATTACGCGCCCGAGTTATCCGCATTAGGGATAATCGCAGGGGTCAGCCCGACCGTAGTGCAATGGAAGGGCCTCACCCTGGGGGAACCGCCTTGTTGATCACGGTAACCCCTACGCCAGGTAAGTATGCTTTCGTATTGTCGGGGTTCAGTATTTCAACAGTTGGGACAGATATGGGTCGGTGACATATAAGCGAAGCAATAACGAACTCTAGTGTTTAGACTAACAATATGAGTAGCTTTGCTATTATTAGCTCCTTGCAGAGCAGTGTAAACCTTTGCCGTCAGTTACTTTAATTAAGTGTTTATGAATAAAATACAGGGTGTTTTAATGAAAAATTCATCTCAATCAATTGAAAATAAATACATATAAAATAAATTAAAGAAGAATAAATATAAATAAAATACAACAAATTATATACAATCAAGTAATTAACAATTAATAACTCGTTTAAGCCTGCTTTTGAGAGAACAGTTTTTCATGGGATAAGACTTATGTTGCAACCATTTATTTGAGCTAATAAAGTATATTGGTTGTTAAAGGTAGGAAAAAACTACATTGCATCAAAGTAAAGTATTATTTATTTTACTTTATTATTTTGTTTAAAAGCATATTTTTTATTACTTTTAGCAATATTCAACAAATAATGAATTTCTAACACGTTTAATTATTATATTCAATGAATTCAAAGCATCATTAAATTTAAAATATATATAATGGAGATCAGTTGACTAAAAATAAAATAAAAAATAATGTCAATTTTTTTTTCAAAAATCCATTCAGAAATTGCTATTGCAGATTCCTAAAATATAATAACTTCAAAAGTATCCATATTTTTCACAATAATAATCAATTACTCTTAAAATACCAATATACTCAATATAATATTTATTTTCAATAATACAATAATATATAATGATACTATATTAATTATTGAGACAAGTTTAATCATTTTGAATCAATTGAATCGTTTAAATAGATTATGTCCATATTTACGAATATAATATTTTAAAACTTCTGATTCCCCGCCTGATATGTAAACAACAAATGCTATTGGTAACTTCATTAATTAATCTATACTTTATTGTTACATATATAAATATAATAATAGAATTATTGATTTCAATATTTCCAAAGTATTTAAAGTGAGTTAATAGTGATATTGATTTATATTAATTTTTAACGAGAAGTAATGAGTATAATTAAATAAATGGTCAATGTTATGTTTTATTTTTTACAGCATACTACTTCAAATAACAGTATGTACGAATAGAATAAAAAAAACTAATAACGATGAGCTAAACATTTTTTGAACTTTTTTGATTCGGTTTGTCGATTTGTTAATGAATACAAATTATTAAATATCTTATACCTATAACTAATTTAGGCAATTCAAGATATCCTATAATCGGTAGTAATTTCTTTTGCCACCGGCTGGTCATACCTCCACTAAAAATTCCCAATACGTAAAATTATGATAGTCTTTCAATGATTTATGTAAAATAAATCCTCGAAAAACTAAACTATGTGAAATAAAGTATTTTCACATACTTCGTTCTCATAAAGTATACAATATATTTGCCCGAAATAACGTACGATACTTTATTATAAAGTACGGGTGGCAACCCTAGATAAGATATGGAAAATGGTAAAAGCATATGAACAGCTCTTTTCTTTAATGTAGAAAAAATTCGTTTACACAGATTTATTAATGATTGTATTTTGATTTTGTGAATTCTATTCTGAATTCATCTCCTTCAATACAGACCTTTATGAATATTTTTAAATGACTCTCTAATCCTCCTTTTCTAAGCTGTCATATTGTCGATTATAAAATTATTTCTAAAACCATTTGAAGTGCCTAATGATTTTCATTAGTCGAGTATAACTTTTTTACATGTCTCTTCCATCTTGTAGCTTTTTTTTACTTTGGTTTTGTGTCCAATAATTAAAACTTTTATGTACATATTTTGTACTTTGCAGCTTTTGTGTTACAGGCTTAGCATACTTTTTTATTTCTACAAGAAGCAATTACCACTTCCTCTGTCCCTTTGTTTATCCACGATATTTGTATTTATTCCTTGGGGGTAGAAGATTTAAAGAACGTCTTCACGTTCTTGAACAGTTTCTTGAATATATAGATCAGGGAACTAATTATTAATTAGGTACAGGTGGTTTATCTGCACCTAATTAACATGGTTTGAAAATACAGGTTCAAATGCAAAGAGATTCAGATATGGTGACATTAATTGATTAGCAATAAAAATGGAAAAGGAAGGAAAGAAGCGGAAAGTGCATGTTGTCTAACAATAAGTTAAGAAAAGTTCAGTATAACTTTTGTGGCTAGGTCAAAAATGTAGGTAGTTTTAATAAAAACTATATACTTACTTTAAGTAGATTAGTTTTAATAAAAACTTATTTCTAAACAATAATCTATTATTTAGTATCTATTGTTTAGTATTAGGTATTATTAAAGATATCCAGTAATATTCCGTATCCAGTAATATTTAATTATACATTTAAATAAAAATTGTCATTTATCTTTTGTAATTTATAATCAAAATTTATAATAGAAACTAGTAGAAACTAGAGGCAGTTTAACACTACTTTTGATTATCTTTCGATAATGCTGTGTTGGTTAGCGAAACGTGCATCGACAAACGTATAATCTATCGGTGATCGTGGAAAACTGGTACTCTGCTTTTGTTACTGTATGGAACGTTCCAGCCCCTTTCCAGGAGTTACAGCCCCTTTCCGTAACAATGCATGTGCAGTAGACATAGTTTGTGAACTATCAGAAGTTTATTTCTGTAATAAACTTCTGATAGTTTATTTCTGTAATAAACTTCTGATAGTTCACAAACTATGTCTACTGCACATGCATTGTTACGGACCATTTACAAACGCATTCGGACTTATTACTACAAGTCGATGTAATTTCAGAACTGAAATCCAAGAAGAGGAATAATATTATCCTAATCTTTGCTACATATATATTTTTTATTATTTGTTACAGCCGGTCATTGTTTTAATAATTTATTTATCACTACTATCTCTTACCATGTTACACATATGCTTAGTGTCAGCTGTGATATTATTTGTATATAATAGTTTTGAGACCTGTAAATATTTGAGATTCTGTACAGGACCCATCTGTTTCATAGAAGTAACAATACAATTATACTTGACATGATAACGACCATCCGAGGGACACTTGTTGAAACTCTTGCAGACATGGTCAATGGTTTATAACAAGTGTGGCTTCTAAAAACGGAATAACCATAGCAAGCTATCAGTATTTTGAGACAGTTGTAAGTTAGTCGGTTTCCAGCAAGCACCCCGAAGCTCGAAGGGACTGTGCCCTGTTCAAGATCTAGCTTGTTCCCTATTTATTTATCACTTAATCAGAGATTTACAATAGAAAATATTAGTTGTAGGTTTAATTTCAATATAAAATTGTTACAAGGATTTCTTTTTGTAACAAGTAAGAAAGAAGGAGTTCTCCATTTTTCGTTTATTAATTCCGATGCTATGTTGTTTTGTACTCAGAATCATAGATTCTTATTTAATATTTCTATACCATAATCCCATTCTCAGTTGAACTTAAATCTTCCGAATTCATACGTTTTCGGATTAATAGTTCGCAAATAAACTATTCTGTCTGCACTGAAAATCTTTATTGTTCCAGATGTATTTATTGTCATAATGGTTGCCTACCTACGATACAAGACAGTTATTCATCCTAGTAATGGTAGGAATTTACCGTAGATAATGTTGGTATTTCAGATAACTACATCGTAAAACAATTCTTTCACTGTAAACCATATTAGTTTGTCAATCTTCGTATAGATGGCGCATATTACCACCTCACCAATTGAGCTTTCCTGGGTATTAACTTATACTGAACTTTGGGTTTTGTTTAGTATCGCTTCTCGGCCTCTGGCTAAGATCAAAGTGTAGTATCTGTTCTTATCAGCTTAATATCTGATACGCCCCGCATGCGGGGCCAGTATATTAAACTGATTTTTGGAAGCTGATGGGGGTTAGGGGCTTGCTCCACCCCTGTCGCGGGTTGGCCCGGTATTGCAGTACCGCCGGGATCCGGCCCATTTTTTACAATCTAAACAAAATTTGTATAATTTTTAAATTTTTAGAATATCTGTTACAATTGCATTCCCTATAAAAAAAAATTATTTCCACAGAGCGTTTCAATTCATCGAGTTTTTCAATTTCCTTTTCATACTGTTAGTGTAAGAAAATATATATCGCAATGTGTCCTCTCTCTACCTACATATAATAATGTACTATTATTATTATTCATTTCATCGCTATTTGCCAAATAAAAAGCTCTTGCCGATAACTGAACAGTGTACCTGAGGTTAGCCATAAAAACAAGCCACGGTATGTTTTGAGATTTTATATTTGGCAAATAGCGATGAAATAAACTTACATGTATACTAAGAATACATAGAAAACAAAAAATAGTATAATTTTAAGCATCTTTATTTTTTATTAAAATAAGAAAATGAGAGGTCTCATGTTATTGGTAGTAAAAATTATCCTTGAACTTTTATTCCTTTTTCATTGAATTCAGGTAATCCGAACGATTATAAACAAAGAAAACAAAACTTTACGATTTATTCTTTTTAATGTTTGATTGTGTTTTTTGTTGTTATCGTAGCGCATAGAAATCGTATTTTCAACGATTTTTGGCTTTAAATATAGGTTTCCAGACGATCCGATCCCAACGCTGGCTAGAAACAATTACAGAGGACATTAAAACAGATTTCAGTAAATATTTTAGGTGACTAACACAGGTAATTATTAAAATGGCAAGACATGTTAAAAATAAAGAGAAAACAGGGAACGTAGTTGTTAAATGATTAAGAATTTTCTCAGTCTTTGGTAGTAAAACTCTAAATCTTAGAGACTACAATTCTGATTAAGAAAGCACACGGATTTATTGTCTAAAATATGTCATTTTCGAGATAGGTGTTGAGGCTCAAATGAAGAAAGTATTTTTTGGATCTGTGGAAAGAAGAAACCCATTTATTCCCTTTAAATTTCATAGTGAATTGTATATTGAACCAACATGAAGGTTCATTATTATGCTCATTAAAAGAAAAAGATTGCAATGGCGTAATTTTATTTTTTAATGGAGTAGAAAAAGGTATATTATGTATGGTATATTATATCCGGTATATTACTGCGCTTTTTTCTGAAATTTCTTTGAATTTAAGTCTGAAGTTTTATGTAACAATAGAGTTTTATGGTATTCGAGATACTTGTAACCTGTAAAATTATATATATTTTTAATAGATAGCTTTAAAAGTATCGTTAAAGGTGTTTACCGTGAGTGCTGCTTCAGTGGTGTTATATTCCGCCGCAGCCAAGATGTCGTCGCGTAGACTTGAGATATTTGAATCGATGTGGGTACAAGCAATTTAGTTTAGCTTATGCTATTATAATACATGTTATATAAGTTGTCATAATCTATACGTAGTTGCAGCTCTAATGGGCAGGTCTTGTTATTATACAAAGTGTTTGGTACAACAGTAGAGCGTTTTAAAGGCATAGGTTTATAGTATAAGTATTAATAATACACCGATTTTGATTTTGAAATCTATTGGATTAATCTCAACAGTTTTTCGTGTATCTGTAAAATTTATTCTTTCGAAAAATACCATTAAAGAACTCAATAATATAATATAATAATAATAATAATCAGACAATAAAAAATAGAAATAAATAAAATGTATTGATTTGACACAATTAATGAAAACTGTGGTAGGTATGCCATTAGAATAGTCGCAAGACTAGAAATATTTTAAACTTATTTGGACTTTCCAAAAACAAAAGATCTCAAACAGGATCAAGTAAGTAAATTTAGTTTGTACATGAAAATTCAAAATCATATAAAATATTTTTGTTTTTGTTGATTTTTTATTACTTGTAGAAAAAAATCTAAATGTTTCAAAAATGAATTGTATCTGTTGTAGTTTGTTAATACTATTTTTTTTTTCTAGTTTAACTTATGAATCGAGAATAAATTAGGCTAGAAAGTTTATTCCTGTTCGGCAAAAAACTTACCCATATAGTCTGGGAAGTATAATATTTAAATTATATTTAAATTATTAACTAGGACTTGCAAGGTATTAACACTGAAATCGGAATAAACTGATCCTTTATTATAATTTACTATATCAGTTGAAATTAAAGTTAAATTAAAATAGGGCATAAAGTATTATAAGAAATTTTATACTTTTACTATATTTACACAAAAGTGCGATAAAAAAGTCTTACCCACCCGATTTTAACTACTTATTCTTTTACTTTTAAATTAGTATATCAAACTTTTTAACATGTATAAAAAATGCATTTACTGTAATCCGTCCTGGACTTTAATTGTTGAATGAGTTCTGTAATGGACTACTCCCAAGTGAATTGCACTCAGAAGTTGATTAGTTTGTTGTAACGCACGTACCAATACATGCATTGGAAATTTTGGTTGGAAGTAAGAAGTCACCCTGTATATTGATAAATGGATATTATATTCTTGGTCAAAATACAATTTGTCGTGGTGTATAAGAAAAATAATCCTGCAACTATAATATAAGCTCTATGCACGTATAATGCGTATTAGTGGTTGCATAAACAATGCAATAAATTCCATACTAAATCTAGCCAAACTGAGTCGCAGTCGTTGCAAGTTAATAGTGTCAATATAATGTCCTTTGGTGTCATTGTCCTTAAGTACTGAAATAAACAGTTTTAAAACCTTAAAACGGAGTTTTCCGCACGTATCTCTATCTCGAAATTGAGTGGCCGAGAAAAAATAAACTAACACATAAATGCAGAACATGTGTTTTATGCGACAGTTTTACCTTTTTCGAATAATCCACCATCGTGCTTTCTCATGATCATGGACAGGGTGAGGTGTGTCCTATCCACCTCAAAATCAGTAGATGTCGTCTGGTAGACGTCCCTAATTAGAATCAGTCGAAACCCGATCGATACGACACGATTTAATTGAGTGATCGTGCTAAAAAAAAATGTCTCAAATAGTCCACCATTGTACTTTCTCATGACCCATGTACATGATAGAGTGTGTTCTATCCACCTCAAAATCAATAGGTGTCGTCTAGGAGTCCTAAATATATGTCCATTTCATTGAGCGATTCCTTGTAAAAAATTGTTTCGCTTCTATAAAAATGTCATCAAATTCCAATTTTTTTTACTCGAATGTGGAAAGACGATACAAAGCGATCATCTATGTGAACATCATTTACGTATAGCATTGTTTTTTATACATCAGTTTTTGTTAATGTTAGAAATTGTAAAACATAACATCTAAAATTGAAGGGGTGGCCTCAACAACGTTGTACCTCCAAGATCCCTACTTTTCAGTATCCAATAAAATGTGTTCCTCTTGCCAGCTTTATGAAAAATACTTTTTCACTTATATTCTCATTTATCTAGTAGCATGTGGAACTCCCAGTTTCCAGATAAAGGATCCCCAGACAAGTATTTTCTAGTGTTTAACTGACTTCAAGAAAAATCTTCTTAAAATCTATATGTAACTCGTTAAGAAACAACCAGATACCCGAAATATACTAAACATGTTTAGTAATATAGTAATACGAGTGCTTCTATACTATTATAGAATAATATACATAAAAATGAAAGGCTAGTAAGCATCCCTGTAGACTTCAATGACTGGATTTCAAAACTTTGTAGAAGTAAAGTATTATATCCATGTGCATATAGCCAAACAAGGTTACGATTTTCTAATTTCGCCTGAACTAACGCAAAATATAAACATTTTAAGGTAGCAGTATTATTAAATGATGTGTATCTAATTACGAAGCTAAGGATTCTATGTGCATTAAGAGCCACATGATTGATATGCCCAGAGAACCATCATTTGTCATTAAAGCAAACACCAAGATCCTTAATATAGATTTTCAGAGCGTGCTAAAACTCTACCACCCGATATCAAAGTAATGACAATCTTTCGATATATTTCGCTGAAATATAGGACATACTGAATTCAATTTTGAGTTAATTGTGCCTTTGGATAATAGAGGGCGTGTTTTGATATTAAGAACATGATTAACTCCAAAAATTATTTTATTATTTTGTTTTTTTGCCAGGCAACAATCCTAAAGCAGCGTCATCCCATCGACCAATAAGACTTTTTAAAATACGGCAAAAGTCAAAGGGATTTGAAAAGATCTATGCAAAAAAACTAGTGAACATTATACAGGAAAGAAACAATGTTCCTGAACACCAATTCGGGTTTCGAAATAAGTATTCAACTGTAAAGAAAATCGACAGGCTTGTAAACAAGATTTTGAAACCAAGAAGTATTGCTCGGCGGTTTTTTTGGACATTTTTCGTTAAAAACAACCAGATATATAAAAATAATGGAAGAATGGGTGTATTAAAAAAGCGATGATGTCATCTCTCAAGAACAAATAAGTACAGAGAATGATAGACATTGAATTCTATATTGTTAAACCAGCGTCATCGATATGCAGCGATCGCCCAGCGCCCCGCTTCGAATTCCACCTTCATTTATTAATTTCACAGACGGCTGTTCTATTATTTAAACGTTACTCTCGGGTTTGCCTACTCAAAAATGCCGGTGCGCTACCCGTGGGCAAGGCCACAAAAAACTTTCGAGTTGACAAAGTAACAAACTCGCGTTAAACAAACAAAAACCAGCCGAGCCATATTACGGACGAGTTCTAATAAGGTGGGTATAGAGCATTATCTCTTTGATCCATCGTAACTTGTTACCAAGTTGGGAAAAAACAGACTTCCTCTTTTAAATAGATTTTGGGGAATGGTATTTAGTTAAATTGACGTGACGTTTGTTTGCATTGTAAGTCGTTTCGGTGGCAGGACTGTATCCAGCCAGGGAAGATTCGGGAGGGCCGTGGGAATAAAACCTGAACAGCGATACACCACAAGGTAGTCTTCGAGGCCCACCCAAAATTTATTTCCCCGCTTCCATCAACGATCTTCAATGACCGTTAGATTCACGGTGAGTGATTCATACCAGGTGTATCCAAATGCTTTTGTATGGAATGGTTTATATAAGTATATGTAGATACCTTAAATAATGGAAGAGTACATTGTTCAGTATACTGAAGATACTTCCTCGTCCTCAATGAGAATACAAAAAAAAGACTAGGAAATAAAATGTTACACACATTGGATGTACGAGGATAGTACTAGAAGTACTCGACCTGACGTATAGATGGCGGTTGTTATTTGAAAAGAATAACTATGGTAGAAAGTACCAATCTTATAAAGCTTAAGTTTGACCACGCTACGTTGTTTAGTAATTGTCTAGCAGCCACCAATAGTGAATGCTCTCAATAAATTTGTAAACATGAGTCATCATTATGTGATACAATACTTTCATTTGAAAGGCTTTAGTCCATCTGATATCAAAGTGGAGCTAGATTCTACTCTGGGGAAGTCTGCTCTTTCGTTTACAACAGTAAATATTGGGTGGCAGAATTTAAATTCACAAAATGGGTTTGGATGGCCGTCGACTGAAAATGAACAAACTTGCAGATATGGTAGGCATTTTTAACATGTTGTACATCGTATATTGACTGAAAATTTGGACATGAAAAAGCTGTGCGCAAGAGGGGTGTCGCGATTGCTCACAATGGACCAAAAACAGCGTCGTGAGGATGTTCAATCGAGTGTTTGGCGAAGTTTCATAGGAATAAAGCCGAATTTTTTCGTCGATACATAACCATGGATCAAACATGGGTCCATTACTTCACACCTGAGATGAAGGAACAATCAAAACAATGGACTGAAAGGGGAAAATCGACTCCAAAGAAGGCGAAGACACTTCCATCTGCAGGCAAGGTCATGACATCAGTTTTTTTGAGATGTACGTGGGACAATTCTCATTGGTTATCTTCAGAAAGGAAATCAACGACGAGTATTATGCGAACTTATTGGAGCATTTGAGTGATGAATTCAAGAAACAACGGCTGCATTTGGCGAAAAAGAAAGTTTTGTTTCATCAAGACAATGCATCAGTTCACACGTCCGTTATTACGATGGCCAAAATCAATGAGTTAAAGTTCGAATTGCTTCCTCACGCACCTTATTCGCCAGATTTAGCCCCTCGGATTATTTTCTGTTTTCAAACTTGAAACAAATTGCTCTATGGTAAAAGATTTGCCAACAATGAAGCAATGGAGGTTCTGGTTCATGGATATTTTGAAAAGCTCGACGATTATCACCATAGACAGGGTATCGAAGCTATTGAGTATCGCTATGAAAAGTGTATCAAACTAAAAGGAGCGTAGAAAAATAAATATATTTTTTCCCAAATGTACTGTATTTTCTTTGTTAGATTGAGTAGTTCTGGAGCTACCCTCATATTAGAAGAATTTTTTATCAATAACCATTAAACTAAAAAAAGACAAATTTCGGCTAATAAAATTGTCAAAGCAAAATTTTAAGAACAAGATAGTAACTCATAAATACAGTCATTGCAGTCACAATTGACAAACACCGGCCGTTTATAATAGTACGTTAGTTCTTGTAGCCTGGAAATTAAATATACTTTCCTCCCGAGAGTCTAGTGTATTCTATGTGTATGTGTATTCTAAACATGTTTAATAATGCAGGTGCATCTATTATGGAATAATTTAAGTAAAAATGAAAGGCTTGTACTATTCAATTCATCGCTATTTGCCAAATAAAAAAACTCTCATATCTTGCTGATGAACGGAAGAGTTTATCTGAGCCTAGCCGTAAAAACAAGCCAAGGTTTTGTTTTGAGATTTTTTATTTAGCAAATAGCGATGAAATAAACTATAAGCATCCTTCTAAATTTCCATGACTGGATCTCGAATCTTTGAGAAACAGAGTATAACCGTACACCTTTACTGACTAATAATTATCTATGCAAAATGACAAATATCTTTAGAAACGCCGTTGAATATTTTTATATTGATTCGTATAACTTAGATAGAGTGGATAAAAGACAAGGTTACAATATTCTACTTTCCAGTGAACTAACTCAAATATAAATATTTTAAGATAGAAGTATTATTAAATGATGTGTTTTCAATTATGAAAGTAAAAGTTCTATGTGCATTAAGAGCTACATGATTGATATACCCAGAGATCCATCGTTTATCATCAAAGTACACACCAAGATCCTTAATATCGATTTTCTGAACGTGCTCAAACTCTACCATCCGATAAGAATGTAATGATACCCTTTCGATACATTTCGCTGAAATATAAGACATGCTGAATTCGTTTTTGAGTTAATTGTGCCTTTGGACAATAAATGGCGTTTTCATTTTGATAATAGGAACATAATTAACTCCAGAAATTGTTTTATTATTTTGTTTTTTATATAATTGACATTTATTATAATTTAACAGGTCGAAGTTCCAGGGAGTAATTACCCCATTTCCTCTCCCCTAAGGTCACTCCTGCTCACACCTATTTTTTATACGTACATTTCGTATACGTAACTATTCTAAAATTGTCTGAATGAAAGAATAACTTCTTCGTCATACAAAGATAATCAATAGATAGCAATCGCTAACCACACATGAAAGATATTTAAAGTATTTTAAATATTTAGCGAGTTTAGTGGGTTAGAGGAAGAACGATAATAATGCCTAGTATATATATATATATATATATATAATCTTATATAATTTCATGCCATTATCGGTTGCATATTCCTCGCGTATTTCCAAAAACAATTTCAGTCTCTACGTCTCTACCGTGAGACTCACCAGGTATACCTGACAGGGTTCAGGCGAGAGCGATTCCGAGTCGACAGGGCCGTATCCAGCCCAATGGTAAGGCTAGGTAGAAATAAATTAGGACTTCCTCCAACATACTTTCCTTAAACCGAATACTGGGGAGTAAATGAGGATGTTTGAATAATCTAGCGGAATGAGCTACAAAGGGGAATTCTTGTTAAAAGCCGTTTACATTTTTACACTTATTTAAACTAGAAAAATTCCGATGTATCAAAAATTATCTTGATCAGAGCCGATCATGGAATGTAGAATGTCCGAATTCATTTATATCGTCCTTTTGAAAAAAATATATCAAAGTTTTTTTAAGTTGTATGCTATATTGATTTAATCAAGGGCGTGCAATTGTGTTATTAATTCTATACATAAAATAATAAACTATAGTTTATTTCATCGCTATTTGCCAAATAAAAAATCCCAAATGACTCTTATCACTTATCGTGGCTTGTTTTTATGGCTAGACTCAGGTAGGCTGTTCCGTTTATCGGCAACATAAGAGAATTTTTAATTTGGAAAATAGCCATGAAATGAATAGTACAAGCCTGAACATTAAAGTCAAAGACTGATGATAACGTTTGTATTAACAAAAAGGTCAGTAATTAAAGTATTATTAGATTATTGGGAACGTCCCCGCCTTATTTAATGTAGGTTTACGTATTTCCTCATACACCTGGAACAACTCTTTGTTTCAGTGCTTAGAATTCATTTCATTGGAATAGAGCCCAGATTTCATTTTTCATATTTTTCCAAGGTGTTCTGATTCCGACGTATTGCCAAGCCATAATAAATTGTAAGCAATTAATTTGGCAGTTCATTTGTCTTCTTCTCCAAGGCAATGCACGTTTTTTTTTTTTTTTTTAGATTCCTCAATCGAGAGCCCATTCTTTTTTGTAGATGATCAATACACTCTTTATCAATACAAAATTAAACATTAGGCTGTACCTTCCCAGCAGGTATTTATTTGATGCAGGTATCGGTTCGAAGAGGCTTAGGAAAGAACGCGATATTTCAAGAAAAACAGTTTCTTTGGAAAAACATTTTCTGACACATATTCTAAAAGGTTCAAAGAATTTTTTAAGTTAACAAAAATATCGAATTTGCAATGGTAAAGACAGACCACACCTCACAGGCCTGTGTTGAGTAGTGTTGGAGTACCTACCAATACAAAATTTTTAAGTGAAAAATTATTTCACATTTGAGGCTGTTAGTATAAAACGTTAGTATAAAGCTAATAAATAAACGAAAGTTTTCTAGGGCAGAATAGCCTGCATAAAAAATTCTGTGTTCAACATGACATTGAATGAAAGCCAGAGCCTGCGATTAAAATATTATTAAAATCGGTTACAAAAGCTCTTACACACAAAACAAATATTCCCCAATATTATTATCGGCGGGTACTACGTCCCGGCAAATCTACCCCTGGTTCCGGCACTGCGTCGGAGGAGGGGTGGCATTCCAGCACGCCGTCAAGGTCCCTCACGCTCTCATGTCGGTACCGCCAGCTCTTCGCTCTCGAAGAGACCGAAAGAGAGCCACCAGACAAAGACGGCACTATCAACGGTCCAGTTCGAGAGGATGAGGCCGCTGACATCTTGAGCACCTCAGTTTTGACGTTGTCTTTGGCGAACTGCCAGCGATAATCGGTACCACCCCGTTTTTCGGTTAAAGTGCAACCGCCAGCACCACCGACACCTGTGGCGGTTCTTTGTTTCCGTGTAGGGAAGCCAACGGTCGTAGTGTCGATGCAACGAAGTGTATAGTGACCGAATGCTAATTTTGCAGTGTGGTATTAGCGGGGTTCTTAACAGACGATATCAGAGAGGTGTATTTGTTGTGCAAACGATGTGAGGGTGCGTGAGAGAAGTGGAAATATTTTTTTATTTGGGTAAGTTTTGTAGCACTCAATTATTCTAACAATAAGTACCGTCTCGCCAGTTTGACCCGCTGGTTTCGATGCAATGAGCTTGAGAATTTTCGGTATCTTTTTAATACGAGCACCGCACTTTTCTTTGCAAATCATAACAACGTGTAGAAGAAGACGGGCTGTAGCCTAAGGCGTACTCTTAAAACGAAATTAAGGAGAGGACTGGATTCATTATCCACATGTTTTTCCCAAAGTTATGATATATTTTTATTGCTACAATTTATAATATTTTCCATAAGGTAATCGGTAATACTTATATTCTGCCTTAAATCTGTAATTAAACATTTACTACACCTTGGTACGGGTGTACCAACCCTCCTTCTCCCCCATATACAGGGTCATTCAAGTATATCGTTATTTAAAAATTTTTCATGTCATGCCGCCTATAAAACACTAAACTTTGGGGTTAACAATGGTTGTCAATACTTGTTTAAATAATTATGAATAAAGCAAATATTCGCACTTGGTGAACCAAATGAAGTTCAGCTATTCGCATAGACATATATTGATCGTTCACATATCTCTGTACAGCATACAATATTCAAATTAGTGGCGGCATTTGAGTGCAAAATAAATGTATACAGAATGCATAACGGTAAGTCGTGTATTAGACGTTTTTGGGAAATATTTTATAGGTGTTCTGTTGTTGATGAAACTAATTCCGGTTGTACCAGAAGGAGACATCAACTGTCTTATCGTAAAAGCCGCATAACATTTATTTGAACTACTTCCGGATTCTATTTACTTTTTAGAATAAATTCCCTATCCCTCAAATTAGTATTTTGTGAACTATTTCCATATCACCGAAACGAACTCTTAGATAAATATTAACAACTTAAAACAATATCCTATACAATTATGATAAGATCTAGTAATATCGGTTTGTTGAAGTTTTCTACAGCTATTTCTAGTATTGTAGTTTTTGAGACATTTGCGTTTGTCATAATCGACGATTGTAATTTAATCTTCGTATGTGATTTTTTAACTAACAAAAACGGTTATATCGCGAAATAGTTGACATTTTATATAATCTAGGGCAATATATAAATATTATGTTTTATTATAAGATGATACCAGATGATATCATTACCACAAATAGAAATTGAATGGCCGAGAAAAAATAAACCAACACATAAATGCAGAATATGTGTTTTGTGCGATAGTTTTACTTTCTTCAAATAGTCCACCATCGTGTTTTCTCATAACCCCTGGACAGGGTGGGAGTGTCCTATCCACCTCGAAAGCAATAGATGTCGCCTGGTAAACGTCCCTAATCAGAATAAGTCAAAACCCGATCGATCCGACACGATTTAATTGAGTGATCGTGCTAACAAAAAAAAAATTCTCAAATAGTCAACCATTGTACTTTCGCATGACCCGTGTACATGGTAGAGTGTGTTCTATCCACCTCAAAATCAAGTGTCGTGTGGGAGACGTCCCCAATCAGAATCAGTCAAAACCCGATCGATCCGACACGATTTAGTTTAGTTTAGAGTCATCGTGCTAACAAGAATAAATACCGACGACAAGGACGACAACAACGACTCACACACACAGCAAACATTTGTTAAAAACCATTTTTTTTTTGTTTTTAGACCGAGAAACGAAAAAAACCTAAAGAAAATGTGTTTTTTCACTTTTTCTGTACACGATTACATTACTTTTCCGCATATAGTGGAGTGCGGAAAAGTAAACAAACATGCTTACAATAATGTGGAATTTGTTTCATACATAAAATGTATCAAAAGTTGTTCTAAAATGTTTAGTAAGAAAACAAATATTGAAAATGGATATCACGACTCCTTAGAAGAAAAATCGATAAAATTGCATTTTTGATTGTTTTTTTTTGTCACAACCAAAGACCAAAAATTGTGATGTGTCTGTACGCCTCTTCTTTATTTTATATAATGGTCAATGATTTTTTAATAAACTTTGCATGTAAAGCTTATTTCAAGTTTCACCTTTTATTGTCCATACTATAAAAAGAACAAAAATAAATAAAATCTTTAAAATATAATACACTTATATTATATTTTTCTCTTTAATATACGAAGTTAATTTCTTTATTACAGTGATGAAATATTAGTGTACGTATATGTGCTAGTGCAAGTCTAGAAAATATTTATAAATTCGTGAAGAATCCAACCAAATTCCTATCATATTATTGAAATAGTACTATGTATTATCGAGCTTTCCAGTTGAATATTATGATCCCTATCTTCCTGGTTAATAATAATAAATAATAAATGTGCTCATTAATATCGAGATTTTTGGGTATTTATTAATAATTCTTCTTATAGTGAGGGGATTTTATACTTCATGAAAATAAAAATTATAGTTCAAACAACGTTATATGGTGGTACAGGTGTACATCACCTTTACTACCATCTACATCAAGAATATACTCAAATATTGAATTCATTATTTAATAATTGGGCATAAGGATAAGATTAATGTTAATATTAGTAAATGGATAATAACAATGACATAAAATATTACTTAGCTATCTACCTAAAGAAATACCCAGCGAATTTCTCGTAATTTAACACATTTTTCCGACTAATATCTATTAGTTTTAATAAACTTAACCATAACCATAACTATGTTTCACAACGGAAATGAGTAAAACAACTACTATACCACTGTATAGTAGCCACAGTAGTAGTAGGTGTATACCACTATATTTTCACAGAAACGTGACTGCAGTTTCGACAATTATATCATTTTCAAACGATGATTCAACTAAGAATAAAATACAAACATTCTGTTCCTATAATATATACTATCCACATATATAGGACAAACAGGACGTAAATTTATAACTAGATACCTTGATCATAATATATCCTTCAGATTACAGAAAACAGATTCTACTTTTGCTAATCATATTTTGGAAAGTGAACATAATTTCCCAGATATTAATAATATGAAAATCCTACACTATGCCAGGAAAGGTTTAAAACTTAATTGGTTAGAAGCAATAGAAATCTATAAATACAACCATAGTGATAATTTTAGCTTGTTCAATGATCAAGTAGATATACTATATTCTCCTCTTTTTAGTGTATCCAAATTAATAAACCTCCTGTATAATAGTTCTTAATAATAATATTCATGGAAATTTCCACAATTTGATGGTCGGGATTCCACCATTTGGAAAACACGTTTTATATAACCTTAACTATCTGTTTATTGTCATAACACTTAGCCCTTGTACTTGGATAGTATATATTATAGGAACAGAATGTTTGTATTTTATTCTTAGTTGAATCATCGTTTGAAAATGACATAATTGTCGAAATTGCAGTCACGTTTCTGTGAAAATATAGTGGTATAAAAACGTAGTAGTTGTTTTACTCATTTTCGTTGTGAATTATGAACTACCACAGAGTAACGGCTTCCTCGATTAATTTCTTGATAACTATGTTTCCTTCTTAGGATAAACAAACTATTTGCCCATAAGTTGATTATCCATAAATAGGCACCCAACATAACCTAACCTTGCCTTGGGTTTTAACAATTGTTAATAATTCCTATCGGAGCTTAGTTCTCGCTGAATATAAAAATTGGTAATATTCTTGATACAATTTTACATCGGTGTTAAATTTTATATCACAAATTGTGAGTTTTTTTATTTTGAATTTAACAATGTGAAAATGGTACCTTTTTGCTGTAATATAGTGGTACGATAGTGTAAAAATCCTTTATACCATAGCAGACTTTGTATCTTGTACCTTATGTCTTAAAAAGTATTTAATCACTATTATGGACTATAATTCCTTAATGATTCGAACAAGATTCTATAGTTTGATATCATTATATTTTATATTTGTTTGTTATAAAATACATTACATTTATACCATTAAATTTGACACTTTTGATTTTCCCTTTTCTTTTTAAATATACTTCGTGAGAATTATACACCTCTTACATTTACATAAAATCATATTAGAATATGTCCAGTCGTTACTGAGATATACAAGATATGACAGTTTGCAACGTCGAGAACAATATAGAGACCATTTTTAAAGAGCTATTCTATATATAGCACGATATATTCCGGCTATATGCCGTTTGCTATCTCAGAAGAGATATGAATGTGAAGAATTTAGATTATATCAAACTGTTCCAGTCAGTTAAGGTGTTGGTGGTAATGTGCTAAATTGTTTTGTGATTTTTTTACCGGAACGGTTTAGGTGTGCCGTCAAAATTGATTCGCTATTCTGATAACGTTTTTTATGAACTTTTTGATTCCGCTAATAGTATTCCAGCAATACGATAGAGAAATGTACTTTTTTGGCAAAAACAAAAGCGGACAGATTTTTATCGAGTACGACCCTACGTTTTTTTAAAGCAAGTAGACAATTCTGACAAGTGCCAGACAAAGAATGTTCTTGATAATTTCATTAGATTACATCCAATCGTTGCAGTGGATAGTTTTTTGAATTGTAAGACTAAATACACAAAACACACTCTAGCTTCTTAATCAGAGGTCAAAAAATATTTTACTTTTCCGCACTTTACTATACGCGGAAAAGTAATGTAATCGTGTAAAAAAAAATTTCTAGGGATTATTTTTCGTTTTTCGGCCTAAAAACCAACCAAAAAAAAAGGTTTCTAAACCATTTTGTGTGTGTGTCGTTGTCGTTGTCGTCGTTATCGTTGTCGTCGGCATAAATAAAATTTCTTGTTAGCACGATACTCAATTAAATCGTGTCAGATCGATCGGGGTTTGATTGATTCTGATCGGGGACGTCTCCCAGACGACACCTATTGATTTTGAAGTAGATAAAACATACTCTACCATATTCATGGGCCATGAGAAAGCACAATGGTAGACTATTTGAGACATTTTTTTGTTAGCACGATCACTCAATTAAATCTTGTCGGATCGATCGGGTTTCGACTGATTCTGATTAGGGACATCTACCAGACGACATCTATTGATTTTGAAGTGGATAGGGCATACCCCACCCTGTCCATGGATCATGAAAAGCCACGATGGTGGATTATTTGTTATTCTTAGCCAAGAAACTTGGATTATACCTAACTTGGACGTATCGATGTATTGGTTTGAAGCTTTGTCGAAATCAAAGAATGACTCATATCTAGTACTCATATAGATACTAGGTTTTTGACTCATATCTAGTACTTTAAAGGGCCTTGAGGGGCAAGTTTCCTTGACTATTTTCTTCACATCAGGCACTACCTGAAGTTTTGAGCATTTAGTCCGTTTCTCAATTAATGCGAAGTCTCTATCTGATGCGTGGCACTTAGATCAATTAGCTCAGAATATACTAATAAAGTTACACAAACGAAATCTATCGGCCTCCGTTGGAACTACTTCCACAACGAATCAGGAGATATTTAATTCTGCATTGGCCCTGGTTTATAAAAAAATTTGGTATAAGAAGCGGGAAATATGTTTTTGGCACTTAGACCACTTAGCTCCGCCACTCTACATCTTTAATATTAATTTGATAGAATTTCGAGGAATTTCAATCGAAAGGCCCTACAAATTATATAATTTACTTCTAATTCCTAACAAATATTCTTTAATACTTAAAAAGCGGTCAACTGTTGATTTAAAAGAAACTTTAGCGCTTTTGAATTTGCGTAAAAATAGTATTTTAACATCAAGAATCAGATACATATAAAATAGCTAAATATCTAACTCCTGCTTGGAATTCGTTAGAAGAAACTAAATTACCCCCATCACAGAATACTTTCAGTCGCAATTATTTTAATTGATGTTTCCTGAAAACATAATAACCTATTTGACAATTATGGCGGCGTAAAGCAATTAGTAATAATATTTTATATAAATTGATATGAGGAGTTAGTAAAATTTTATTATTACTATTACTTATTATTACGTATAATAAATAAAATAGTTTTTACGATTTCCAAACGTTTTATGGATATGACACCATAAATGTCAAGTTTCTTAGTTTAGCTGTAAATATTATTTTAATATTAAAGTATAGAGGTTAATAGGTTTCAAATGCCACTATTAAATATTTAAAATATGCTAAAATGAGTCATTAAAAATAAAATATTTATCAGTGGCGCGGCTGGTGAATTTTCACATGATCATATATTGATAATAAAACGTGGAACACTTATAATATTTTAGGAATAAATTATTAGACCTATACAGGAAAAGTCGCAAAGACAATTTAATTCGAAGTTTGCGAAACAAAATTGCGGAAAACGCGTTACGACAATTCACGAAATATTTATAAATAATTTTCAATAATAAAAAATATATTTAGTGTACATTTGGGGGTAAACTCTAGCATAATTCGTATTTTATACAACATACACTAGGCACAAAAATTAAAGGATATAAAGAAAGTCCAAAATTATTAGGTGATTATTAAAGGGCTATAACTTGAACAAAAATAGACACAGAGCAATTTATAAATTCCCTAAATTTTTTTATCATCAGCAGTTTTTGAATAATCATAAGAAAACCATTGGGAAAAAAATTCCAAATTTTTGCTTGCCTTTCAAAAGGTTCACGGAGTTCAATAAATTATTTTCAGTAATTTCGTCGTAAGACTACTTTAGACAGTTTTATGTTCTTTAAAATGAGTGGCCTAAAAGCCTTGTACGATGATTTTTCACTGAATTATCGTCGTTCAAAGAAAAAAAGTCAGTTTTGACTTCTTTTTAATTTTTTTTAACTTTTCTCTTATAATAATTAACATTTTTTCATAATAAAGTATGGTTTTTTGCTAAAAAAACATTTTCAATCTCAAAAAATGAATAAAAAATGACGAATTCATGTTTAAATTGGTTTTTAGCAAAAACAACCAATCCGCTCATTCCGAACACAATTAAAAAAAATCGCAGTTCTTTGAAATCTTAAGTGTTTCTTTAGAATACTTTGAGGTTAAAAATAAGCAGCTAACGTCGTTAGTCCTATCCATTATTGGAAAAGTTATGCCAAGTTAAGAGAATATCCCTAAATACACAATTTTTTATCTCTCTTTCAATCAACATTCTCGCGGGAATTTTTTTTTTTAGGATAAACCAATAACTGAAAGTTATAAAGAATATTTTGTAGTTTTTAAAATTCTACTTGAATTTTTTGTACGATAATTATTTCCAGTAATTAATTATCAAAGTCAAAACTGACTCTTTTGCTTTGAAGGATGATAACTCAGCTAAAAATCATCGTGCAAGGCTTTTATATAACTAAAATTAATGAAGATAAAACTATCTAAAAAACCATATGAAGAAATTACTGAAAAATATGTATTGAAGTCCGTAGACTTTTTGAAAGGCAAGCAAAAATTTGGAAAAATATTTTTCGGTGGTTTTCTTATGATTACTAAAAACTGCTGATGGCAAATATTTTTGAATTCAAGATCTGAAAACTAGAAGCTTGGAGCTTCAGTTTGGTGCTATTTAATCGCTTTGCGACAATTTTTTTGCAAGTTACAGCCCCTTTGAAAGTCACTTAAAAATTTCGGATTTTTTTAGATCCCTTAATTTTTGTGTCTAGTGTATATGAAAAAGCTTGAGTTCGGGTAAGAGTTAGTCAATAGTTTACTCGTGAATTTGATGTCTCAGGTGATATTTTACAAGGCGAACATATGAGTCTCTCTTTATTCTGTGTTAATCTAGAAGACTTTTTTCGTAAACGATATCCATATCGATTGTATAAATATTATAATCCTTCTTTTATATGCAGATGATATGGTAATATTAACTGATTCGGAGGCAGATATGAGACTTAAACTTTATGTGATATGTTAGAATTGTATACTACTGAAAACAAACTGTCAATAAACTCGAAAAAAAACCGAATATTTTGTGTTTTTATAGAGGTAACACTAGACATAATAAAGACGAGATTTTTTTAACATAAACTGCTATTGAGATGGTTTGAAAATACAAATATCTTGGACGTAGTTCTCATTTTTTAAATAAATAGCAGATGTAGCGGTGACCAAAGGCAAGCAAAGTATAGGAGCAGTATTATCAACAATCGTGAAAACAAAAATATATATAAATAGACACTTAGAATTTTAATAGAGCAGTTTTCACTTCTTTTTTGCTTATCGATTTTTTATTACTAACTTGATCGAACTTTGTCTAGTAAACCAGTGTCTAGTAATTCCTCACTGGATGTTCAACACTTCTGATATGACATATAAATGATAAGTAGATACCTCGAAATTATAAGTAGATTTTAATAAAGCAGTTTTAACTTCTTTCTTGTTTGTTGGCTTTTTACTATTACCTTCATCAAACTTCATCTAGTAAAACAGTGTTCAGTTATTCCTTATTGGATGTTCAGCACTACTAATATGACATATAATGATAAGTAGATACTTTGAATTCTAATTGAGCAGTTTTCACCAGTTTATTTGTTGGCTTTCTATTATTAATTTGATCAGACTTTGTCTAGTAAAAAGTGTACAGTTATTCCTTACTGGATATTTAACACTATTAATATGACATATAAATGATAAGTAGACACTTTGAATTTTAATAGAGCAATTTTCACTTTTTTGTCTATTGGATTTGTCTATTATTAATTTGATCAGACTTTGTCTAGTTAAACAGTGTCCAGTAATTTTTCACTAAATGTTCAGTACTACTAATATGACATATATGATAAGTGGATACTTCGAGTTTTGATAAAGTAGTTTTCACTTCTTTTTTGTTTGCCAGTTTTGTATTATTAACTTGATCAGGCTATGTCTAGTAAAATAGTATCCAGTAATTCCTCACTGGATGTTCAACATTACTAATATGACCTATAAATGATAAGTAGACACTTTGAATTTTAATGAAACAGTTTTCACTATTTTATTTGTTGGTTTTCTATTATTAATTTGATCAGACTTTGTCTAGTAAAACAGTGTCCAGTTATTCCTAACTGGATGTTCAGCACTATTAATATGATATATAAGTGATAAGTAGACACTTTGAATTTAAATAGAGCAGTTTTCACTTCTTTATCTATTGGTTTTCTATTATTAATTTGATCAGGCTTTGTCTGGTAAAACAGTGTCCAATAACTCCTCACTGGATGTTCAACACTACTAATATGACATATAAATGATAAGTAGACACTTTGAATTTTAATAGAGCTGTTTTCATTCTTTTGTCTATTAGTTTTCTATTATTAATTTGATCAGACTTTGTCTAGTAAAACAGTGTCCAGTAATTTTTCATTGAATGTTCGTCATTACTAATATGAGATATAAATGATAAGCAGATACTTCGAGTTTTGATAAAGCAATTTTCACTTCTTTCTTGTCTGTCAGTTTTGTATTATTAACTTGATCAGACTCTGTCTAGGAAAATAGTGTTCAGTACTTCATCAGTGGATGTTCAACATTACTAATATGACATACAAATGATAAGTAGACACTTTGAATTTTAATGAAGCAGTTTTAACTATTTTATTTGTTGGTTTTCTATTATTAACTTGATCAGACCTTGTCTAGTAAAACAGTGCCCAATAATTCCTCACTGGATGTTCAGCTCTACTAATATGACATATAAATGATAAGTAGACACTAGAATTATAATAGAATAGTATTCACTTCTTTTTTGTTTGTTGGTTTTCTATTATTAACTTCATCAGACTTTGTCTAATGAAACAGTAACTTATAAAACTGACGTGGACAGAAAAACTGTAGATACGTTGTATTCAACTGTCAATATTGTTAATATTTTATAATAAAACCGCAACAATCATAGTTAGTACGCACCGAATTTGTTTTGTAACAAGGATAGAGAAAATGTGTATATGACACGTGAACAAAAATAAAAAATTGAAAAGGAATTTTGTAGTAATCACAGAAAAAGGTACACCACTGTTTTCAGTAGAAGCTCCCCTAATTATATTTTCATCCGTTAAACACTTTCAAGGTACTACCGTCGAAAACGTCGTTGTACGAGTACTTACACTCTGTATACATCACTTAACTTGACATTAATTTTTGGTAACGTATTGGACAAACAATTAACTTATGCCAGTTCTTCATTACAAGACCAATTATTGTATATAAAATATCTCTGAGGAGAAACTATGATTCAATGAATATGTGGCCAAGCATTGTCCGCAACTTTCAATGACATCCTGTAAATACCAAAGCAATATTTATACGATCATCTCTGCCTTCCTTGAAAGGTTAAGAAGCGAATTCCACGCGCGGCCCGGCCTCTTACGGTAGTGATCTACACCGTTCGATTATCTAAATTTTTATTCAATTACATGCAAATTATTCCGATATTTTAACATAACCTACTTTAACGACGTATTGGAAAACTTTCTTTTAAATACAATTCGAGTCGACGCCCACTGTTTAGCGCAGGCATCTACGAAAGAAATAGTTCTTTCCTTCGTGCTGGCACCACGTAAAAAGCACCAACGGCGATATAGTCATAAGAACAGCATTAATCTTTATTAGATACGGCCAGGATAAATACCGCAAAATATCTGTTCCACATCTTGGTCAATTTCGGTACAAATAGAAATTTTTTAGCACAACCGGCGTCTACACCAAACCCTTACGTTACAGTGGCGGTGCAGGAGATATACAGGGTGTCTCAAAAGTAAGGAATAAATAAAATCCCAATTTAATGTGTTTAATTTTCATAAACATATACGTGACCTGGTATATCGATTATAATTTCAAGTTATCCAACGACTTAACATGATCAAAATTGTTATTATATTTTATGGATTCATGACGTCATACTGTCTTAATGAACATCTCCTTTCTTAGTATATATTAGCATTCGATCTAAAGAAAACTCAGTGTATGCAATTATATTTATGACAATCATAATAGTAGTCTATTTAAGAGTAAAGCGATATATCCATAGATAATACAATTACTTAAGTGAAAAATGAAATATAATTGGTCTAATAATCCTAGTATTATTTTCAAAAACTCGATTTTGAGCTACTTGAATGAGATTTTTATATGGCGGAGTGGAACCACAATAGATAAAACAGAAACAATAAAATAATGAGCAAAGAATATTCAAAATGATATAATCAACTATGGAATAAACTTGGCACTATATTTATATTCACTAGAATCTCTGCAATATAAACTGACATACGAGTAATCATTTGTATAAAAATATTTTGGTGAACATTAACTTAATCAAGCATTTGATCAGATATTACGACACGCAATTTAAGCTTTAATGTAGACATGGATAATATTTTAGATTAGGCTGGTATTGTGCCAACAAAATTTCACTAATCGATAAGAAAGTATCTTAAATAATGCAGTTTTATGCAAAGGTACAGAGAGCAGGTTTTCAATTCTAGTAGCGAGGTAATGAAAGTCCCTATATTATAGAGATATGTTGTCTTTTACTTTTCCGCACTCCACTATAAGCAGAAAAGTATTGTAATCGTGTAAAGAAAAAGTGAAAAAACAAAATTTCTTTTTCGTTTTTCGGTCTAAAAAAAATGGTTTTTAAAAATGTTTTGCTGTGTGGTGTTATCGTTGTCGTTGTCGTCGGCATTTATCCTTATTAGCACGATAACTCAGCTAAATCGTGTCGGATCGATCGGGTTTCGACTGATTCTGATTAAGGACGTCTACCAAACGACACCTATTGATTTTGAAGTGGATAGCACACACCATCCCCTCTCTTGAGTCTATTTGAGATTTTTTTTAGCACGATAACTCAATTAAATCGTGTCGGAACGATCGGGTTTCGACTGATTCTGATTAGGGATGTCTACCAGGCGACATCTATTGATTTTGAGGTGGATAGCACACACCCCACCCTGTTCATGGGTCATGAAAAACCACGAGGGTGAACTATTTGAAAAAAATAAAACTGTCGCATAAAACACATATTCTGCATTTATGTGTTGATTTATTTTTTCTCGGCCACTCAATTTCGAGATAGAAATGTTCTACGTACGGAAAAGTCCGTTTTAATATTTTAAAACTGTTTATTTCGTCTTTCTTTCGTATTCGATTTCGTATTTGATTTCTCTAATTCGTTGACTAAATGATTTAAATTAGTCTGACGCAAGAATTTTGCAACCACCGAAACTGATCACAATCAAATTCTGTTAGACATGAACGATATAAAATCACCAAAATTAAAATAAGATAAGACTCAATCACATAATAGCTTCTCATTGTTCAAATTTACACAATGTGGATTCCCATCAATAGTTTTAAGTTACAAAACGCTAACTTAATACACAGTTTAATATTATGCTTTCTTTTTATAGAATTACATGACTGAATACGATTATTATTAATGCAAATATGTAAATTACTTGTAACATTAATAGAATAATTTTGTGAGCCCAATAGAAAACCCTGCCACCCTGCTAAACCCTGCTGGATTTAAAATAAAACAATTATGTTAAAAATGATAAAATTAAATCCTTGTTAACTGTATTACACGCATTATATACTGTTGATTCTTTAAAATAATACTATGAATTGCATAACGATGTACTCTGCAGTTTTGTACACACATTAGATGAATATAAACAAAACAGAAGTGGTCCCAGAATAGAGCCTTGTGTCGCTCCATTGGAAATACCTAAACTTTCTAACTGGTTTTAGATTTTATTATTTAAATAGTTCTGAATTAATTTGGTCGCCATAGTATTAAATTGGATTTTCTATAATCGAATTCAAATAAAAATTGAGATGTAAGTGTTTGATTCTTTTAAATAATCGGTGTCACTACATACCACTTATATAAAGTCAATATTGCTCAAGAATTATAGGTAACTAATAGTAGTAGAAGGCTGGAAAGTTCTGAAATCATTAATAATTGATAATTTATAAAACAAATTCCGCTGTGAGCTAAATATCAGCACAATACATTGTATAAAATCAGTTCTGTTTGAGTTATTATTAAAAACTTCAATCCCTTATTTAGAATTATCCATACGGGCTCTGTCCAAAAGATTCTATGTTTCCAATGGAGATATATACCATACGATACTGATTAGAGATCCGTCTTTATATTTCTTCACCAGAAGATTTATTATCCAAATTGATTCCTCACATTTCACCACTTGAAACCATTCATTTGCTTTGAATCAATTCTTAGCATTATGGGATCTCTTATTTGTTGCTGGTAACACTTAAATACTTGGCCAACGAAAATAATAATTCCATTACATTCATTCTAAATGCTTCCGATTTTAAAGACAAATTTTTGTAGAATTTTGTACGAAAAAGATTTCAATGTAAACTTCGATGTAGGAATTTCTTTTCACAGAAACGTTTTTTTTTTTTTTGGTGAAACATACAGAAATAAAAAAATCAACATGCATATAAGGTAATCTATAAGATATATGCGCTTAATTTAATTGAATTCTATAGCCCCTGCACTATCGTAAACGTACTGAGTGCTTTATGTCAGCGCAATATAAAATGTAACCCGTCATTACGTATCTCAAGTACAGCTCGTCAAGAAACAGTATTTATTGAATGAAATATTATATTTTGAGCTGCCAAAAACAATGTGTTCACAAGAATAGATAGTATGACTATACAAAACGAAATAAATAAAACTTGTAGAAATAAAGAATATATTGCTGACTAAGTTTCCAATCATTGTGATGGTAAAATGCATCATTATATTAACTACAATTTAATATGTTTACTTTGAATAATCGAATGTTAAATAAACTGATTTTCTGATCAGAAATAAACTGTTATCTCGGTGTAGGTTAGTCGGCCTATCGAAAACCCTCCCACGCCGGCGCCGTAACCGTTACATTAATGATTTCACATGATTACGCTACACAAAAATAGTGATTTATCAAGTCCTTGCCTCACAGAGCTGTTTCCTTATCAAAGCCCTTTTCCCGTCAATCCAAACTTAACTTTGTTATCTAAAATCTGTCTGAGGAAGACATCAAATTGACAATAACTAAGAACAAATTATTCCCCATTTTAGTCTCCTATTCGTAATAAAGTCATTATATTTACGTCCACCTAATTAGTGGCAAAAACTTTAAGTTTCAGTGATAGTAGTTGGTACGTAGCAACGTCTCAAATTGCTGCCGTGGCATAAACTTAGTGCAAATGTTTAGTGCAGTTTATTCCTCAATTTTTTCCCCAAGATTTGTTCAATATGAAAAAGTGCTTGACATTTTTTGTATAGTTTGATAACAAAACAAATAAATGTAATAAATTATATTTATTATGTTTAGGATAGACCAGAGTAGTGCAAAACTATTATTATAGTTTACATCAAATGATTATTTTTTTAATAATGAATATGTTATGGTTAATAAGTACTGGAATGTAATTTTATAGTTTAAGCTGGAAGCATTTAACTGCTATAGTAAACTGTCCGACTCATTCAAAGATCTGGATTTTTTAACATAATTTTTCCGCCAACAGTTCACTGAAATCGCATACTTCTCCAGCAATGCCTGCAGAACATTAGACTTGTAGCTACACCTAATTAATCGAGAGCCCTCATTCGATCATGTGAGCTATTTTATAAAATAACCACAATAGCAATTACATTTTCCATCAACGTTACTTCTCACTCAATGCACACTTATTTCTATGATCTACTTTTAAATTAAAAAAACGTCTTTTATTACGCTTAAAAATGCTTATGCATCATTTACAGTTATATCCTACATACAGTGACATGTATTCATTATTTAATTTTTTTTATTCAAGAATATAATTCTACCCAGTTTTTATATGTAAACTAAATGAGACAAAAATCATAGATAGATATGCATTTTGTATGTACATACATATGTACTGGTAAGTGTGTACTAATAAAATGTCAATTATTTGAACGCATTTAAAAAATAATTTAATAATATATACATATATTGTACGTACGTTGAGTAAGACAGTGGCGTAACCAGAGTTTGAAGTGATTAGAAGAGTTGTGGTAAAAAGATGTTGAATACATATATTTTTGTCAAAAATATATACAGAGTAAGAGATATGCGAATTGACCAAAAACGTTGTCTTTCATCATTTGCCTCTATATATTCGTTTTCAGTATTTATTTTTTTTTATTCATTCATTTTTATATATCCTTATAGTAATACTAACATTTATGTAGAGTAGATTTATATACAAATTTATGTATTTGTATGAATATTCAAAGCATTACGTAATAATAAAGATTAATAAATGTGGTTAAATAAAAAAGTCTCACCTGGAATGTTATCATATGAATAATCTGTAAAACTAAATTTACTTTACATAGGTGCGTGATATTTTTAAATATAACATAATATAGAGATCAGTATAATACAAAGTTTTACTACGCAGAGGATAATATTCAAACTACAGAAATAAGGAGATTATACTCCAACCCATCTGCAAATGCCTTATATAATAAGTACTAAACAAATTATGTCAAAACAGCTATTCTCCTGGTTATATGTCAAACACCGAGCGCTGAATTACATGACAAAATTTGCCGTATTTTGTCTAACAGAGTTAGCACTGAAATAAAGTGATATAATCTTATTTCTGTAGTTTGAATATTACCCTCTACGTAGTGAAACTTTGCATTATACTCAAGTTTTTACTCCGATTTAGATTGTTCTCGAAACTACCAAGAGATGGCGTTTGGTACGTTTTACTTCGGTGGAACATAGCAACGTCTACTAGATGTGAGACACACTGCACTGACGAGACTCAAGATAAGGACGAAACCGGTCTGCAGTTAACGATATCCTGAGATAGGCGACACTTTGCATCTTCCTTGTGGTTTTGAAACAATCTGAATCACTGTATCTTAGTGCTAACTCTGTTAGACAAAATACGACAAATTTTATCATATAATTCAGCGCTCGGCGTTTGACATATAGCCAGGAGAATAGCTATTTTGAATTAATTTGTTTAGTCCTTATTATATAAGGCATTTGCAGATGGGTTGGAGTATAATCTCCTTATTTCTGTAGTTTTAATATAGAGATATTTCACAGACGTTTGTCCAATCTTCATCCTTTTGAAACAATCGTGTTCCTGAGCCCTCCTGATTAATTTTATATTTCTTCGTTTATGCATACAGGGTGTTTGATATATCCATAGGTAGTTTTTAAGAGGCGATAGATGAGGTCATTCAAAACTTTTATAACCTTATATGCCTATATACCAAGTGTTACGTATTTCGAGATGATTTTTGTTTGCATGTTCTTGTCTTTCCATATTATAAGTATTAATAATACATTAACAATCCACTTGATCAACCACAATTATTTTTTATACATCTGTAATGTTTTGACAAGAAAGCAAGTAAAAAAAAAGTATAGATATATCGCCGCAAAATAAAATTTCGAACTTAACCCTTAATTGGTGTACCAGGGTCAAATTGACCCGGACAAAATTTTAATTGGTGACTGTATTGCGCATTTATGCTAGCTATAGCGCGCCAGCGGTCTCGGTACCTTCAAGTTAGTTGAGACTGCGCTCTAAAGTGTGTCGATCGCTTGTTTGCTGCCATGGCTTATATCAGTAGTAAGTATCGTAGGATCAAATTGACCCTGGTTCAGTAAATGCGTTATAATTCTATGAGTACATCGCGGATTAATTTTTCAGGATAAAACTAAAATTATAGTTAACAGTACACGTTTTGGCGATTCTAAATTTGAAACTATTCTATTAAAATGGTTGGCCGAAGATGGTGATGAAAATAGTTATGTGAACACTGATGCAGAGGATGATAATGTCATTGAAAGCGAACACAATTTTGAGAGTTTGCAATTAGCATCTAACTTAGATGAATCAAATAAGAAACATCCCGGTCCAAGTCGTTTTATGTAAAAGAACTTCGTTTTTATGTTTATTGTGCAAAAAAACAATTTGTAATGACTGCAACGAGCACATTTTCAAAAAATGTCAATAATTAAGAATTCATTATCCAGATTAAACTTTACCTTACGTTAGAGTTGCGCGTTTTTTTGTAGAAATAAATTTCGTTCATATATATGTCTATATTTTCTTAAAATTACGTCTTTACAGTTATTATTAAGATTTTCAGGAGGTCAATTAATAATTAATTTGTCATTGTAAAACACTAATTAAACATATGTGTCAATATTAATCAATAATTTAATTTCTTTTTGTATCAGAAGCTGTGTTTATTCTCTTATAATGTCATTTGGTTATTTTTATTTTAAAATATACTACTTAGCCATCTAATTGCGCTATTTATTTAAAAGTTATCACATCTTGTCAAAATTCGCATTTTAAATGAGAGGGTCACTTTGACCCTGGTTCACTAGGTATATTGCTAAAAACAGGCTCACCAACTAAGGGTTAAATGCCTTGTTTTATAAAATAATGTTAAATTAATCTTAAAAAATCACCATCATATGCAAGTTACACAGACTGAAACAGGAACTACCAGTGGGTAGTTATCACGTGATTTATACTAAACATACGACATTAGATTAATCACTTTCAACCAGAACATTGTAGGCATTGTATCGTCCTTCCCTCTGCCTATTGAAACCAGTTTTACTACTTCTAAGTAACATTTGAACTGTATATTGAATGGTATATCACAACCAAAATAAATTACTTTAAAGTTATTAGAACAATAAGGTACTATACAGTAGTACCAACAACCCTGTGGTGTCACTTATTTGTCACTTCTAAGTTTTCATAACTCCGAAGTAGCTCCAAAGTAGCAGTTACGTTGTAGGGACCTATCTTGATCCTTTAAAGTTTCAGTAGAAATTTTGAGTTGCAATTGCATTTGCATGACCCATAAACAGTTCTGTAAAGCGACTTTCACTAATCACTGCGCACCGATCACTACTAACTAAATTTACCCCGTATTTATTTACAAAACGTTGGAAGCCATTTACTAATTTAAATTTCTGATAACTATTAAAATAGTCAGCACCACTAAAATGTAAAATTAATGCGTAATTAGATTTATTCAAATAATAGCGATATTTAAAATACCGTTCCCGCAATTTTGTATGTATGTACCTTCACGATTTTTTGTTGTAATTTTTAAAAAAAAAAGTTTGTTAAAAAACATTAATTTATATTTTTCCTTCAATAATTCTTTCATATTGTACGATCGATATATAAAAATTAAAACCCTCATAATTTTACACAAAAATTGTGAGAGTTTGTATATATCTGTTATACTTTAGATAGTAATAAAAATTATATCATAGTAAAATATCGTAACATAATGATAGATAACATTCATATTATATATAGAAGATGAAAATAAGATAATCTTTAGATATACAAAACAAGGAAACTACATACTATAACATAGTCCAAAGAAGGTCCAAGCTAAAGTAGCGGTACTCACGCTGCTTCTAATCATCCCGTAATTACAACGTAAGGTCTCTTATAATAGTGTAGTTAGATATTACGTTATAGTATTATGTAACAGACATAAAGAATTATTCCCTATTTTAGTCTCCTATCCGTAATAAAGCCGTGGCATTTACGTGACCCTGACTAGTGACAAAGACTTTGAAGCTTCAATGACAATAATTGGGACCTAGTAACGTCCAAGATTGCTTCTATACACAACCTCTATTTCTATTTACAATATACACTAAGCACAAAAATTAAGGGATGTAAAAGAATTATAAATTTTTGGGTGATTTTAAAAGGGATCTAACTTGGAGAAAAATAGTCGCAGATCAATTTTAAAAAAGAAAATTGAAATTTTAAGTTTCTAGTTTTAGTCTTCTTCTTTTCCAGGAGAAAACAGATCAATTAATAAATAAAGCGAGTAATAACGAAATCAAGAACGCAGAAACTGAGTGGGAGGGTATCAAGAATAGTCTAGATTCCGCGGCTATGGACGTTTTAGGACACGAGAGAATGGAAGTTAGGAAGCCCTGGATAACGGACAAAATCTTAAACTTAATACAAAAGAGACGAGGAAGGACTGAAAACTTATAAGTCAATAAAGTGGGAAATCATTAGAAAGTGTAGAAAAGTGAAAAAACAATGGATAGAGGATAAATGCAAAGAAGTAGAAGATAAGCTCCAAGTATGTAAGACCGATGAGGCTTACAAAATAATTAAGAGGAACTTCAAGGATATAGGACCAATAAGTGGAAACGTTAGGAGTCAATCGGGGGACATACTGATCGGAAGAGAGGGGAAAGCGGATATATGGAAGCAGTACTTAGGAAATTTATATGAGGGTCAGGAATTAGGAGAGATATTAGAGGAACAATCTAGCATCGATAGGGAAGATGTAGGAAAACCTATATTGAGAGAGGAATTTGAAATAGCACTAAGGGGACTAAAGAACAATAAAGCGCCGGGTGTGGATAAAATACAGGCGGAAGTTTTGAAATGTGCGGGACAGAAAGTAGTAAATAGGATGTTTGAACTGGTAAAATACATATACGAAACGGGTGAAATACCGGACGATTATAAGAGGAACATTATTGTTACTATACCAAAAAAGAGAGGAGCCCACAAATGCGAGAACTTTAGAACGATTAGCCTAACTTCTCACGCGTCAAAAATCTTAACCAGAATAGTGCAGAAGAGGATGGAAAATAGAGCGGAGGAAATACTAGGAGAAGACCAATTCGGGTTTAGGCGAAATAGGGGAACTCGCGAAGCTATTCTGCCGCTAAGAGTAATGTTAGAGAAAACAATAGAAAAAGGAAAGAACGCTTATATAGGATTTGTAGATTTAGAAAATGCTTTTGATAATGTAAGATACTAAAGAGCGCGGGAATGAAGTATAGAGATAGGAGAGTAGTACACAATCTATACAAAGAGCAAACTGCTGTTATAGAAGTAGAAGGGGAAAGAAGGGAAGTAGGTATTAGGAAATGAGTAAGACAAGGATGTACGCTATCACCACTAATTTTTAATCTGTACATCGAAGAGGCGATTAGTGTGGTAAAAGATATAGTAGATTTCGTGATTAAAGTACAGGGACATAAACTAAAAATACTGAAATTCGCGGATGATATAGCAGTATTAGCATCTAGTAAGGAGAAATTAGAATCAGCATTGAACGAAATGGAGGCAGTGTTGACAGAGGAATACGGAATGAGGGTGAATAAAGACAAAACTAAAGTGTTAGTGTGCAGAGGGCGCGAGAGCAGAGCAAAAACGAAAGTACAAATTAATACTGAAAGATTGGAGGAAGTTAAAGATTTCACTTACTTAGGAAGCGATAAAGATATAAAACAAAGAATAGCGCAAGGTCGAGTACATTTTAACAAAAAGAAAGCACTTTTATGCTCGGGGGTAATAAACTTAGAAACAAGGAAGAGATTTTTGAAAACGTATGTATGGAGCACGGCACTATACGGTTGCGAAACTTGGACGGTAGGGGAAACAAGTAGGAAGAAATTAGACGCTTTTGAGATGTGGTGTTACCGAAGAATGATGAAAATACCGTGGACTGATAGGGTTAGAAACGAAGAAGTATTAGATAAAGTCGGCGAGAAAAGAAGTATGTGGAAAAACATAAAGAAAAGAAGAGATAGAATGGTAGGCCACTTGCTGAGACATGGGGGAATAGTCCGCTATATTTTGGAAGCAGAAATAGGAGTGAACAAAGGCAGAGATAGAGTGAACAAAGGCAGAGATAGGCCTAGATTAGACTACTGCTTGCACATAGTAAGGGATGTAGGTTGTAGCACAATTAGCGAAATGCGTAGGTTGGGACAAGATAGGAGAAGCTGGAGGTTAGCGTCCAACCAGTCTTAGGACTGATGATCTCATGATGATAATGATGAAGTTTCTAGTTTTCAGATCTTGAGCTCGAGATTTTTACCAATAAGAGCAAGCAAAATCTTGAATTTTTTCCGATGGTTTTCTTATAATTATTCAAAAACTGCTTATTGTAAAAAAAATTTAAGTCAATATCTGAAAATTATAAACTTAAATCGTCAATTTACTTGTCTTAAAATTGCTCTGTGGCTATTTTTATCGAAGTTACAGCCTTTTGAAAATCACTTGAAAATTTAGGATTTTTTACGTTCCTTAATTTTTGTGCCTAGTGTAGTTTACAAATATTCTTTAAATATATAATGCATAGAACCTGAAATTTGTAAATAAATCGTTAAAGCAAGTCTTTAGACAGTTCTAAAAAGTATAGCAAATGCCTCTCTGTAATTCATTATAGTAGGTACATTATACCTATCCTAAGCTTAAAGAACATTATTTCCGACAAACGAAATAAATAGGGAGAACCCGCAGAAAGGGCCTGATATACAAAAGATATTTGTGAAATATGTTCGTCAATATTACGAGTAAATTCTTAAATTTTAGTTGAGCTTCTTTCTTGACCGCCTATTGAAGTCTCCGAGGAAATATACCTGTATACCAAGTACCAGTACGTGAGAACTTCAAGTGAATGCTTTTATGGTCTCTATATTTATTCTAAAAGCCTATAGAAATATTTCAGAGTGATATACAAGTGGTCAAGCAACCAATCGTTATATTTTTATAGGATTTCAATATTCTGATGGATCAAAATATTTTTAGATGTTACTAATTGTTAGACTTTTGCATTATTCATTATTATGGATACGTTATCCTTGTTACTGTTATACTAAATAAACATCTCTATGTTTACAGAACAATTTAGTCCTTCTTAAACCATTTGCTTAAATCTAAAGAAAAGTATACGTATTTGTTCCTTGCTGAAATATTTACTAATACTAACAAATTCATAAATCAGAACTAGAAGTTTTTAACTATATCGTTATAGTTATTAAGCAATTAAATTAGTTTTATTACATGTTATAAATAATTTATAAATAGCAAAGTCGATAGATCGAGCAGGGACGCTGATTAATCGACTCGCCATCCCAAGGTGTGCACATATATATGGCGGTAATTCGTTATTGACAAACTCGAGCACTTCTAGTGATAAATATGTTACTTTTAGATGATATTTAGATATAGAGTTTTACTGACAATATTTGAATCATATTGCTATGAAATAAATAACGATTTATTAATTATAAAACAAATAAATAGTTTTAATGTATAAAGACGTACCCACAGAATAATCATTTCATAATTGTGTATGGTTTATTTCATCGCTATTTGCCAAATAAAAAATCCCAAACGGCTCTTATCTCATACCGTGGCTTGTTTTTATAGCTAGGCTCAGGTAGACTGTTCCGTTTATCGGTGAGATAAGTGAGTTATTTATTTGGCAAATAGCGATAAAATGAATAGTACATTCTTGATGAGATTTAATATATTATTAAGTATTAATAGGCAGACGATAAATAATAAAAATTCATATAAAGTATTTTCTTTAACTGCACATGAAATATTTAATGTTTTTATGCTTACAGCGCCTATGTGGTGCATACATGGACGCCCGCAGGAATATTTCCAGGAGGGTTAGAAAATTGGGAATGAGAGTTTACATATTTGAGATAAAATAAATTCAAAAAATATAACATAAATATCTATGTATATATTTCATGGGAGCCCGCAGAAATATTTCCAAGGGGGTTGGTTACACAATTTAAAACGTTTTGAATAATATGATGAAACATATTTAAAAAATATTTCAAAAAGGTATATTTTAGAATACTTCAAGTAAAATATATTATAACAAAATATTAAAATAAAATAGAACTATCAATAGCAACATTTAATATTAAAAGAATATATACTTGCACTACAAAATACAAAGTAAAAAACGTATTCAACAAAATAATATTATAGTTTATTTCATCTCTATTTGCAAATAAAAAATCCCAAATGGCTCTTATCTTATACCGTGGTTTGTTTTTATGGCTAGGCTCAGGTAGACTGTTCCGTTTATCGGCAAGATAAGACAGTTTTCTATTTGGCAAATAGCGATGAAATGAATAGTACATCAATATCGGAACAAGGTATATACCATACGATAAGAAACAAATGAACCACTCGATACATTTCCCTGAAATATAGGAAATACTTAATTAATTTTTAAGTTAATTATGTTTTTGGCCAATAGAGGGCGTATTCTTATTGACATTAAGAATACAATTAAGTCCAGATTTTGATTCATTACATTGTTTTGTATACATCTGCAGTTTCTTATAATTTAATAGGTCATAATGGTCATAGGTCACTGCACATTTATTTATCAAATTGTTGTAAAGATCGAAATAGGTCTGAGACTTATTCGTAGAGAAAAAGAGACACACAGGCAAAAAACTATTTGTACATTTATACTCTCTGTTAAAAATCTGTAAGGTGATCATGTTCTTGAATATTTGTAGGTAATTATAGAACAACTGTATATATTTTAAAATTCGTCTTAAAGCTCCAAAACCCTGCGGCGCACGCCTCTGCATTAACCGCTTACTGACTCTCATACATACCATCTTATTTCCTTGAACCTGCTATAAATAAGTAATTAAAGTACTTTGAATATAAATATAAAAATTATGTATGAGATTTTCTTCATGAATTTTCATAACCAGACAATTAGTGCCATATACCGTGGCAATAATAACCATGTTTATGTATAATTAATTGTTATAGTAACTATCAAGTTGATTAATAAGTAAAAAAAGTACTTATGCCTCCTGTGAGGATTGAACTCACGACCCCTGGTTTACGAGACCAGTGCTCTACCACTGAGCTAAAGAGGCTCATGGCTGCCGGGTCTGACTTAGACGCTGAACCAGAACACGGTATCTAGCAGTCGTTAAAATTCCCATAAAAAATAGAATTCTCATAAGTAGAACTCCGGGAAAAAATACAACTAAACAATATAATACTTTAGTCCATAAAATATTCCAATAAAACTATTCATTTATTTGAAAAGTTTGTTTTGTATTCATGTCAACGTTTATTTTACATTAATTATATTACAATAAAAAGAAATACGACACAACAATCAATGAATTTAAAACGAAAGATGAATAACAGAATGTATTCGAGCACCAACGAAGAAAGGAAAACACTACATAAAAGAACAGAAAAAATAAAATAAAAAAGGATTTTAAAAATAAATTCAAGAAAATTATTTAAAAGAATCAATTACAAAAAGTAAATACAATATTCAAAGTATAAATGAGAACTACGCCTAATGTCCGATATTTATACAGCGTGGGGCAGAGCAACTTGCTTATTTTGAAATTCAATTTGAAAAAAAGTAATGCAGATATATATTTAGTTCTTTGAACAGCATCAATTACAACATTTAAATTTTATGTTTACACAGTTTCATACATTATATCATGTAGGTGGCATCCATTAATCTCAATACACTACGTTAATCGAACTCGGAAGTTTGATTCAACTCGTTCTAGCATATTGAGGGCGACAGCTTGACGAGTGTTGCTCTTCAAATAAGCCTGGGTCCTAGGACGATCGTTGTAAACAAGTGATTTTAGATAGCCCCATAAAAAATAGTCGCAAGTGTGTTGTAAGGCATGCCAAGAAGCACCTCACATGCATTTTCTCGAGCAACAAAATTGCGTGGATTAAGTTTCTGCATCACGCCAATTTGTAGGGATGAAATTTTAGTTCTTCATGAAGGATTCACTTCACAAAACGAGCAGACAACCCAACAGCAACTGCATGTTTGCTAACAGAGCGCTGAGGGGATCGCAGAACCTTATTATGTCAATGTTTTGGGGCCACCTTGCTGTTCATGGAAGCCCAGGTTATTTTCTTCAGATCACTAGTTTCCCTGAAGTTGTTTGCCCATGAGACAATCGGTTGGCGGCCAGAACCACGACCACGGGGAGAAATATTGAAATGGGTACGGAATGCACGTTGCGTGGCGATGATTGAGTGACCGTTAGAAAAGTATGCCTCGACAGCGAACGCGCGCCCCACCTTCGTCCACGCCATGATGCTAACTAAACTAAGCGGAGTTACAACTTTACTCCCACCCTCCTAGGAGCAACCATCACTTCAGGGCGCCAAATTAAAATAAGAAAGTTGCTCTGCCCCATCTGTATGGTGCTCTGTATATGTTAATCAATTTCTGTAGCCTTGCTAGGTAATGTCCTGACCAAAATTTTTTAGACATAATACCATTGTGGTGGTTTGTATGCTTAAAGTCGTCATACAGTAATGCAATTGACTTTATTTTCTACAAACAAAAATATTCTGAAAATGAAATATTGCTTGCAGCTGACAAATATAGCAACTTTTACTTTTATTTTTATCCCACAATATATGTATAATATCTACAATTAGGTGATTTGTTTTCTCATAAATGGTAGAGTTGCACCTCAGTGCTGTATAATACTTTTTTGTTTGTTTAAGTTCAAACTACCAAAAGTTAAAATAATGGAAATTATATTTCTTACACCCTGTATATACACTACACAATATATAATATAGACAACTAAATGAGTCAGTTATTATACAAATTTAAAATATTTCCAAATAACAGTTATAAGTTATAACTTATAATTTCTTTAATGTCATACTATACGAGGCAGAATTAAATGGAAATATTAAAAATATAATAAAAATTGCACGATGGAATTCTACCCTGCAAATTAGCAGAAATCTTTTTTATGAGATATCGAGTATTGCTAATGACATACAGCAGGAATTGAAAACGTTGACACAGTGACAGTTTCAATGATGTTTCCACTATACTAGAGCTAGCATCAGGAATAAACAATTTTCTGTTATTCATTTCTTAAATCGCAAAGGGGTGAACTGAAACCTATTGATAATCAGCGTAGAATTAAATAATGTGTAAATTTATGTCTTTCACTCCAACAAATATGTGGATCAAGCAATATGTTCAAAACCGTGGTGATTTCCGTAGGTGATTCTCTTTCATCTGGCCAAGTAGACCAGAACCCGTCTAAACAGAATGCGACATCTCTGGAATAAAATCTTCGCCTGGAGTGATCCTTGATAAAAATCACTGATATTTTGAATGTAAACCATTGTTTTATACATCACATCACGGTTCTATACGCCGCGCCATTCAGGTTCAAAATTTGAAGAAGGTGGATGCTAAAGCAGTTGATTTAATTGCTTCTGTAATTGAAAAGCAGATGCCTATCTGGAAAGCATCATGACTCGGGATGAACCTTGGGTACATTATTGTCAACCCAAAGGCCATTTTCTTTGACCCCTTTTTGGTATACACGAGGGGTAATGAAGTATAATGAAATTGCTGTTACTATCACATCAGAACTCCTGAAGAACCATCTCAAGACTATTATCAGAACCAAAAGGTGCAGATTTTTTACTCATTGTCATTCTTTTGCAACATAACAATGCGCGACCACATATTGCATATGCAACTATGGTAACAATTTTATATTTGATATCTGAGTTTCTACCACTAGTTCCTTCCTCCCTTCACATATCCTAATCCATTATTGTGTCTTTGATACTTCTAAGGAAGCATTAGCTTTGGAGAAATTTCGATAAAACAGTGAAGTAGTTCAGGTGACGCATAAGTGACTGTGCATGCGACCAAAATATTTTTCGTCGGGTATTCAAGCGTTCTCAAAACGGTTCGAGGATGAACAGCTCATCAAGAATAGGAACACGTCTCAGAACTGAGATATCGGATGGCCGACGAGATGCGCAGCAGATAGCCTCGCACTTACTCAGTCGCATTAAGGCCTTTGCAGAGTGAATATCGAGTGTATATCCTTTAAATTTAAAGTATATCCTAAATGCTGCCTCACTCTTTCTTCTACACATACATAGAGAATCTTACATTTTCTCCTGTTCTTGACAAGCTGTACATTGAACGTAATAGGAACTGCGTCAAAACATGACATACTTGTTGGCACTGCTTTTATAGATTTAGTTTAACATTATTCATTATTAGGTTCTTATTTGACTTTGCCTTGTAGAACCCTCAGTACTAGCGAATTAATAGCTTTATTCAAAATATTGACTGATTTTTGTCAAATCTTCTTTCAACACTGACTTGATTTTTCATAAAACACCAAAACACTATACACTACACTCGACGCGCGTTTCTCCAATAAAGTTGGCATCATGTGGAGACGATTAAAACTGTTAAAGGTTTTAATCATCTCCACTGTAGTCGAGCCAGTGGCGTCGGCTGTAGTGCATAGTGTTTTGGTGTTTTGTGGAAAACTAAGTCAGTGTTATCTTCACACCAAATGTGTGAAGATAACACTACTATAACACTACTCCAGTATTAATCTCCTTTCAACTTATAATCATCTTTCAACATAAAAACCAAAGACATATTCAGTTGTAAATCAGCCTTTCTGTCAAGTCAGTATCTTTTTTTCTTTTAGGAAGCGCACAACCCGAAGATGTAGCCACCCCCGAACAGCCAACATGTCATCGCCGTCGCCAGACCCCCAAAAGGTGGACCATGCGTACCCGTCCAGCGAAGCGAGCGACCACGGCCTACTGAGCCACGTGCACACCTGCACCTGCTCGGAGAAATCGAACGTAGAGACACCGAAGACTGAACTCACCCACCCACCCCATTGCCTGACGAAGGCGAGCCACCATCACGTGATCAACCTGAGCCATGCGCCGTCGACGACCAGCCACGTGCACCCCATCAATCAGTCCGTCCACGTGCACGTGCACTCCTCACCAAAGACAGGGCACGGGCCCAAAATCGTGCCACCCCCGTGCACTTGCCACGTACAAGAAGACTGCGAGAATATCGGCGACATTGACCCCGGTTTGCAAAACCGAAAAATCGAAGCCGACGATAGGATAGAGGTGTCGCCGCTGCCGCCCGCCTTGCCCCCCAGACCGCCCCCCAGGCCTCGGTATGATGGCAGCGGAAGCCTCAGTTCCAGATGTCGACCTAGAATTCGTAAGTGATGCGTATTCATCTTGTTTAACACGCCTCAATTCAATTGTTATTTTAAGCTCAATGAACTGCCTACTGGTGTTGTATGGAACCCAGCTCATTTTCTTAATTTTTCTGTATTTTGGAGTACGTCATCTTTACGTAACGTACTTACGTTACTTCATATTACTAGTGTTTACCATAACATAGAATGATGACAGGTTAAGTAAATATTATTTTTGCACATATATTTAAATTGAGGATACGGTGGGCATTCAGGTTAAATGGTCATTGGGAACTAATACAAGTGCAGCGATTGCCTTTACTTCTACAACATAGATGAGCTATCGTATTCTGTTATAGAGGCGTCTGTAAGACTGTCTTTCGTTCTGTAGTCCGGGGTGGTGGATTGGACGTAATATTAGTGGTGTCATTGTATGTTTAGGATCGAGTCCCAATAGAGAGAGTTAAACAGCCATTATTGAGCATGAGTGTGTTTTTCCTAATAATAGTGTATATAAAATTCTTCGCCGTAGTCTGACGTTACAAGGGAAAGAAGTCGATTTCTGTGTATCCAAATTTATTTCTCTTAACTCAATAAAACAATATCGTCAAAATTTATTCGTTCGGTATATTTAATATCTAAGAGTTAGACATTCAAATATCTAACTAAATCTGAAAGCAAATAATCATAGTAATTATTTTACTTAGACTTGACAGGCATATAATCTATATATAAAGTGAAACAACAGTTGTCCCTGCCATTCCTTGGATTGCTCTTCCATTTACAGAAGGCTCAGGCCACGGTGCATATAACTTCTAACAATCTACATGTGGACTCACTGAAGCTGCTCATAAACTTGGTTGAATTTAATATAAAGGAGTACCATCCCTCAGATAGGATGTAAAACCGGAACTTCTAAATTTATTGCATGTTAGGCAAGTAATGGATTCTATTACAACTCTGGAGTAAGACAAAAGTTCAAGATTTTGAGTAGTTTGTCTCTTGTCATTGATGATTAACTTTTAAGAAATAGACGGACCATAAATTTACATTAAAAGATTAAAAGCAAAGTTTTCTGAACGATGGTCTTCGCTAGCAAAACCTCAGACGTTAGACTTGTCAAAAACCCCAATTCCAATAAGTGTGGGGATTTAAAATTTCAGATTACGTATAAAATTAATTGATACATTGATAATGAGAAATTAACTTTACTTTACTTTACTATTAAGTACTTTAGATACGTTATCTTACTTCTCTCTTAGAAAATTCAAACTTTTTCGCCCTTTTTTTTAACGAACTGGTCATTTGTAGATCAGGTACTATAGTGCTTTACATCATTATAGCTGAATTGAAGCTGACTTGACGATAAAAAATAAGTCACTGGATGTTGGATCATTTCTAAGATGGTTATTGAAATTTGCACTATAAATAAAAAATAGTAGTGACCTTAAAATAGTATTTTGTGGAATACCTTTAATATCATTAATCATAATATCATTTAATATCATCAATTTAAATGAAATATGTTTGTGAAGGGTAATCTTATCAGTTTTTGGTTCTTTTCAAAAATCCGGTTCAAATAAGTGATTAATTTTCTTCTTTCATTGCCGACTGACTTCCATCAGATATTGACGAAGTTTTAGCTTCCGATTCCATGAACTATCAATACAACTATTCAACTGTTGGATTTGAAACTGGTGAATTTCTTTCAGAATATATTTTATACTGTTCATTGCATTTATGTAATGACAGGTAGTATTAAAGAGCAATGCTAATTACTAAAGTTATTTCTTTGCGACAGCAACAATAATATGAAATATCCTGAAAAAATTAGTCTACTTGTTAAATACCATTACGTGCCTAAATATCGGCTATAAATATAAAGCAGGGATCAAATCTCGATATGCAATTCTCGTATACTTTCCCACTAGGAAAACACTAAACAAGAAAACAATTTTTCTTCTAGAAAAATGCTACTTGTTGCATGAATTTGATATATCTTGTCTGATATACTTCCTGTATTAATTTGCTGCATTAACTTGATATATATATATATATATATATATATATATATATATATATATATATATATATATATATATATATATATATATATATATATATATATATATATATACAGGGTTCGGCAGGGAGGTATGGAAGATTTGAAAAAACTGTAACTCACTCATTTTTTACCTAAACTCAAATTTTATTTTTTGAATGTGTACCTTAGATGTTGCCATTACAAAACACCAGTTAAGAGTAAGAAAAAAAATTGGTTAGGTACGAAGAAATAACGTCAGTTAAGTGCCGTCCATTTTTGTTAAAACACTCCTAAAGACGTTGTGAGAAGTTCTGGATACTCCTCTGAAGCATTTCACGTGGAACTGCTCGAATCTCTTGGGTTATTGTCTCACTTAGGGCTTCGAGTGTACGTGGTTTGTTTATGTACACTCGTGATTTGAGATAGCCCCGTAAAATGTAATCACATGGTGACAGGTCTGGTGATCGAGGGGGCCACTCCACATCTCCTCTCAATGAAATCAGACGTCCAGGGAATGTGTTCCTTAAAAAACTCATTGTTGCTCTTGATGTATGGCAAGTCGCCCCATCTTGTTGAAACCATACAGTATTCAGGTTGATACGTCGTCTTCTCAGTTCTGGCAGAAAATAATCACGCAACATCCGTAGGTAACGATCTGTGTTGACAGTAACGATCCGACCGTTTTCACGAAAAAAGTTCGGACCAATAATGAAGTTTGTTTGTTTTGCCACACCAAACAGTTACTCTTACGCTGTGGAGAGGTCGTTCATGGAGCTCTTGCGGGTTTTCAGAGGCCCAATAACGGAAGTTTTGTTTATTAACCACCCCTGACAAATGAAAGTGGGCTTCGTCACTCATTATCAAAACAATGTCATCTGTCAAGATTTGCAACATCGCTTCTGCAAACCTCATCCGTCTGCCGTAGTCGTTTTGCTGTAATTTTTGAACAACCATCATCTTATACGGATGAAAATGCAAGTTGAGGTGTAAAATTCGGCGAACTGAGCGGTCTGACATCCGTAGAGCCCGAGCGTGACGTACGGCTGATCGACGAGGACTGGCTTCAACTGCTTGACGCACCCTTTCAATGTTTTCGGGGTGCTTACCGTTCGATCGCCTCCTCGCGCAGTTCCAGATCTCAAAGATCCAGTTCTTTGAAGGCTATTCACCCACTTCATGATCGTTTCAAACTTCGGAACACGACCGTGACGGCCAACGTTAAAATGATTTCGGAATCGTCTTTGTGTTTGAATGACAGAACGACCAGTTTCAATGAAAGTGTTGTAAACAAACACACGATGCTCAATAGACCACGGCTCCATGCCAACTAAAATGGCACCTCGTAACAAGTAGATACTACCTATTATATATATATATATATATATATATATATATATATATATATATATATATATATATATATATATATATATATATATATATATATATATATTCTATTAGTTTATTGATTACTTATATCTAACATTGGTTAATTTTTTTTATATAAGTAAAATTCAAATTGAAATTTCAATCGTCCCCATAAAATATAAACTTTATTTTCGTCGGTTTCTTTAAAAAATTTACTCTTATTGTAAACGATTTTACTTTCACTATTAATCGAAGACTAGACCATAAAAGTATAATACAACACAAAAACTCTATTAAACTGAGCAATATTCAATATTGCTTTCAATTGATGACGAAATCTGTAAACAACAGAAAAACTAGAAAGTCTCCAATAGTGAAACTAAGCATTTCAGTAATAAATTAGATATTCATAAATAATTAGGGCAAAAATAAATAATATGTACATAGATGCCGAGTATAAAGACGTTAATAATTTTACTTAAAATATCCTTTTGCACTTTAAAACATTAATTAAATATTATTTATCAATATATTGTTTCAATTATAATCAATTTTCATGTTTTATAGATTGCAATAAAACTGCAATTTAGAGAATATAAGGATTCCGTCTCGATTATCAGTTCGTAATGGTAATTTAATGCCATTTATGCAGACGATCAATGATAGTCTATGTAATGGAGAGTCGATACCGATTTTTCAAAAGTTATTTAGACTTTTATTTTCTGCTTTCAGTGTTTAAAATATTATAATTACGATTTTAGTAAATAAGTAAATAACAAAATAAAACTAAAATGATACGTGAATATACTAGAATTCCTCAAAATACGGCTCACGTAGGGGAAGTCCGGGTAAAGCGAATGCCCTGGGGAGAGTGAATACTCCTTACCATTTTCAAATTGTTCGTTCGCCGTTCATCGCACTATCATATTAGTCCAATCAATAGGGAATGACCCGGTCACTGATTGTAAACAGCAAAAAAAATAATTTGAGCATATAGAAAATTAAATTTCAAGAAACTTACAGTTTTTTGCTCTCAAAATGCCAACATAACCTAAAAAGTTAGCAAAAGTCAAAGAAACGGTTTTTCGCGAATAAAAAAGAAAGTTGTGCTTGGATTGGAAAAAGTTAAATTAGAAAGTTGTAGATAATGAAAAATTCTTTCGATTCAATTTTTGTGAGCTCGAATCGATTCATTACTTTTCGAGATATATCGAAGAAACCGTTGAGAATTGCGTTTTTTGTTTTCGCTCTAAAAATAACTGCATTCATCGAAACGGATGGTCCAACAGACTTGTTTGAGGGCTTATTTTATTCGTTAGGAGTTTTACTACAAATACATTTTCAGCAACAATCGATTTTTTTAATTTTTTATATAAAAAATCGTGTTTGAGAATGACGTATTTTTCATACATTGATTTTTTGACAATAAATTGTTCTAATAAAACCGATGTACGAAAATCACGTCATATTCAAACGCGATTTTTTATATAAAAAATTTAAAAAATCGATTGTCACTGAAAATATATTTGTAGTACAACTAACGAAAATAAGCTCTCGAATAAGTCTGTAGGACCATCCATTTCGTAGGGAAAGCCATTTTACGAAAACACCTTTTTTTACGAAAGCAGCTATAACTTTGAAAAGAAATATATTTGGAATTGTACGTAAACTATTGTTTTCATCAAATCTTGTTATTTTTAGAGCAAAAACAAAAAAACGCAATTCTCAACGGTTTTTTCGATATATCTCGAAAAGTAATGAATCGATTCGAGCTCATAATGTATCGAAAGATTGAAAATTGTATCGAAAGATTCTTTCACTATCTACAACTTTCTCATTTAACTTTTTCCAATCCGAGCACAACATTATTTTTTACTCGCGAAAAACCGTTTTTTTGACTTTTGCTAATTTTTTAACTAATGTTAGCGGCCGCCATTTTGAGAGCAAAAAAACTGTAAGTTTCTTCAAATTTTATTTTCTATATGCTCAAATTTTTTTTTTTTTTGCTGTTTACAATTAGTGACCATTTAACATAGGGGCTCAGACAGATTGATTGGATTATATACATAGCAATGTTCGGCTATCATGACTCAGTGAGCGGCATACATTTGGAAGACGAGTTGCACTGTGCAGCGTGCGCGGAGAAGTAAACTGTCTTTTCGTAAGAAAAAGATTAATTTGGCATGGTGAGTGATTTGTCAATATTTGTAACCTTATTCATTTGGCATTATCGGTGAAATTATATTTTTGGTTCATGTTAAAGTAGTTTTTTATATATATCGTGTTTAAGACGGGGCCATATTTAATAGTTTTTATATAAAATGGATTAACCTTGATATTGGCGATGTCGGGTGAAGTGAATAGGGTAAAGTGGATACCATATCCGTTTTGCCCGTATATTATAATTGTTTTAGTATACATTAATATTTTGTTACCGATGATCAATAAATATGAAAGAAAGACAAATCAAGTTTCTTGGAGTAAAAACGTTATGCAAACGGTCATAAACCTTTGTAAGGCGGGAGAACCCATCAAGGGAATAGCCAAAAAATATGGATTGGCGTATGCTACTTTGTACAGGCACGTCAAAAGTGATAATGCTTCTTCGCAAATTTCGTCCTGTTTTTAATGGTGATCAGGAAATAGGATTAATTGGCTACCTCAAAGACATGGATTCGATGTTCTTTGGTTTAACAGGAGATGATTTTAAGAATTTAGATTTTCATTACGCAAAGAAAAACGAATAAAGTTGGGACAAGTACGAAAGGGCTGGTAATGATTGGCTACAAGGATTTTTTATCCGTCATACTGACATTACCCTCAGAACTATAGAGGTAACCTCTGTTGCCAGATCAAGAGGACTTAACAGGCATGAAGTGGGCCGTTTTTATGAAAATCTTTTTTGACACCTTAATTGACAAACCTTAATTAACCGAATTGATTTTGAAAACCTTAATTGACAAACACCACATTGAAGCCTCTAGATTGTATAACATGGACGAAACAAGAATTTCAACGACGACTAATAAGCCTCCAAAAGTGTTACCCACAAAAGGAAAAAATAGGTCAGTGCAGAACGTGGCCAATTAACAACGGTTATCGGCTGCAACGCCGCTGGTTTGTTCCTGCCACCATTCCTGATTTTTACAAGAAAAAAGATGCAACCAAGACTTCTAGATGGATCACCGCCAGGGACTCAGTGTACTTGTACCATGAATGGGTGGACATCAGGCGAAATATGTCTTAATTGGTTGCATTTATTTGTAAAACAAGTACGTCCTACCACCGATAAAAAGATCCTCCTATTGTTGGACAACCATGAAAGTCACAGGTATTATCCTGCCTTGGAATGCGCAAGCAAGAACAACGTCATAATATTATCGTTGGCTCCACATACTACCCACAAGATGCAATCCGTAGACGTTGCCGTTTATGGACCGCTAAAAACATACTTTGAGAGGGAGGTAAACACTTTCCATAAATCGCATCCCAGGCGTATAATTAAACAATATGATGTGGCCAGGCTGTTAACATCTGCGTATTTGAAAACTGAAGTAGCCATGAATGCGGTTCATGAGTTTAAACGACCTGGCATTTGGCCAGTCAACAAATATGCTCTTGGTGATGAAGATTTCGAACCAGCTGATGCAATTGCTGGTAGATACAATATGAATATCAGCACAGAACCAGTGCCTCCATTAAAAATCATTGATATACCGGAATCCTTCGCTGAAGGCTCTCCTAACAAATTGACTCCATTTCATTAATCTCCAAAACAATAGATTCTCCATCAGCAATTATTTCTTCTTCAGACAAAACTCCAATCCACAATTCTTCTGAGGTTCAAGTCTCACCTACTCTTGAATCAGATATTGTTTACCTTGAAGGCCAACTTGAGATACCAAGAGATATTCATACCAATATTTCCCACGATATTCCACAGTCTAGTCTAAGTCCCTGCTGCCTTAGAACTTGATATTGGTTCTCTGGAAGACCCTTTTAAAATCAATATAATACCACCAGCGACCCCAAAAAGTGTTGATAGAACGATAGCTGCAGTAATCTATTCCGGTAGGGACTCACTACAGCCCCTTATTATTAAGACCTATACCTAATCCAGTTAAATCAATGACGGCTCGTAAACGTAAACTACAGAACTTAGAAATACTGACAAGTACGCCATTGAAGGAAGAGCAGAGGCAAAAATTTGAAAAAAGTAAAATTAAGAATGTTACCAAAAATCTTGACGAAAACTCAAGGAGAAGTTCAAAGAAGACTGCTAAAGACGCGTTAAAGACTGTCAAAGAAACAGAAAAAGCTTCAAAAGAAGTTAAGACACAGAGCAAGGTTAAGTTCAAAGATATTTTATGCTTTTTTGTGGCGAGATCTATATTGAAGAATATAGAAATCCAATTGAAGACTGGATTCGTTGTAATGTATGTTACAGATGGTGCCATGAAGAGATGGTTAGCTTTTGAAGGCTATGGAGAATATATTTGTGATAATTGCTTAGTAAACACTTAATTTACGTACATTGTTAATTCGTCTTCAGATTATTTTTGTTAATTAGTTATGTTTCCTGACATTTAGAAGTTGTTATTCACTTTGCCTGAATGCTGCATCTACTTTGCCTGGGATTCCCATGTAAAGTGGATGCAATCACTTCTTTTTAAATTCATTTTTATTTACCAAATATTTAATTTATAAAGGTAAATGTTTATTGTATTTGAAAGTAGGACAAATGAAGAACGATTTGTGATACGTGTTTTATTTTTCCAAGAAATACTTTTTCTGTGATAACCATAAATATCTTAAGGTATTCACTTTGCCCGGACTTCTCCTACACTTCGTTATTATTATTTTTTTATTATCAACTCTATTTAGCAGTTCAGGTGTCATTGAAAAACTCGACAGTTTTTCCACTTGTTTCGCTTTTTCTGGCGGTTCAACGGTCGAACAACAACATAAAAAAATCCTATAATCGACAATGAAGACGTGGTTCCACGGAAATAAATAAGAATAAATTCCATCGGGACATACTCGCGATGTGCTGAACGGAAGCACAACTTTTTTTAGTTAATAGTGTGAAATAATTAATCGCCTAGTTCAAAGGATGTAACCTATTAGATATTTTAAGTGTTAAATTGAGTTCTGGTCTATGGTCGTAAAACTTATTAGGCGCATCCTTTTGAAGACGAATGCTCAACCGTGTTAGTAATCGTAGAGATCCCGATATGTTCAATAAGGTTATTAAAATATATGAGAAAAGAATTATAGGGTTAGTCGTTATTTTGACAAATAATTATAATGTTATGTTAACATCCTTTACTTTGTTCCTATTGTAATTTGATGCTATTATAGTTTTGATACTTTAACGTAACATCTTCAAGATGATACCATCTGCACGAAGATTCCTTTTTGAAATTCACTTTCTTCATTATTTTTAGATGATACCGACGTATCATCTCGACAGAATGAAAGAAGCGAGTTGCAAGACATACCAATAAGTGGAACCTATACTTTAATTAACCGTGCCATGTCTTATACAAGGTGAGTCGGTAGGAACGGACCAAACTCCAGGAGTGTATTGTACGCGTGAAAAAAACTCAAATGTTATTCGATTTTTATTTGTTTTCAAGTTATAGCGCAATTAAAAATGTTTATCTAGTATGCCATGTTCGAGGTTTAAAAACATTTGATAACTTTGTTGTTTTGACAATGTGTCAGTGTATTGTGACAGTGATTTAAGGTTTATTTTAGAGTTTGAACAATTAAAGTATTATAAAATGCCACACATTCAAATTTAGAATATGCAAATATGGTGTTTGGTTATGGTTTTTGCAATGGGAATGCTAGAGCTGCTGTTGAAGAATATCGTCAACGGTTTCCACATCACAGACATCCTAATAAAAATGTATTTATCAGAGTTTTCAACAAACTGTGCGAGACTGGAAAGCTTTTCAGTGTTAACGTAACATCTGAACAAGCTATTGAACAAGATTTAGAAGAGGTAGAAGATATTCTGGATGTAGTAATATTGGACATTCCACAAACAAGAGTAATAAATACACTCCACCAGCAAGGCTTACATCCATACCATGCACAGAGAGCACAGCACCTACAACCGGAAGATTATCATAAACGTATGGAATTTTGTCGGTGGATAAATAAGAATACTCGTGTTGTATCTCGCACACTTTTTTATACATGAAGTAACATTTACCCATGACGGCATTAATAATACTCACAACTGTCATGTATGGTTAGGTAGAAATCCCCACGCAACAGTCGAAAGTAGCTTTCAACATAAGTTTTCGGTAAACGTGTGGTGTGGTATGGTCGATGGTTATTTAATTGGCCCTTTCATTTTGAAGAATCGCCTCACAGGAGACAACTACTTAAATGTTTTACAAAATGAATTAGATGGACTAGTAGAGGATGTTCTTTAAACATCAGAATGCAAATATACTACCAGCACGATGGAGCTCCTGCACATTTCGCTCGTCGAGTCAAGGAACAGTTGGACGAAAGTTTTCCAGGGCGTTGGATTGGTCGCGGTGGTCCTATTAGTTGGCCTCCAATATCTCCAGACCTCACAGCACTAGATTGTTGTTCATAGGGTTGGTTCAAAGATGAAATGTATAAAGTAAAAGTGGACACTCGGGATGCACTAATTCAACGTATTAGAAATGCTGCACCCGATCTTAAACAAAGACGTGACTCAATCAGGAGAGCTACAGGCGCCCTTCGCAGAAGAAGCAGAAAATGTTTAGAGGTGAATGGCGGTATTTTTGAAAATTTATAACGTTATAATGACCAAAACGTTAATGTATGAAATTTTGCTTTAATTTTTAATTACGCTATAACTTGAAAACAAATAAAAATCGGATAACAACATTTGAGCTTTTTTTACATTATTTTCACGCGTACAATACACTCCTGGAGTTTGGTCCGTTCCTCCCGACTCACCCTGTATAACGAATAGACAATCTATTGTCAAATATCATAACTTTCTTTCGTCTATATCATAACGTCTAGATCTTTCTCCCCTTCTTCACGAGTACTCAAGGTTCTAATTTATGACGTCTCTTATGCCCATCGTTCATTAATGATGTTTGTTTCATGTAAGGAATTATTATTTACTGAGGATCCCAAACTTCATTCAGAAATCCCATTTTCGTAAGATAATATAGATCTTCAAGAATATATCAACATGACTTGGTATGAAGAAAATCATCTGATCTTAAATATTTTTAAATGTAAAGTAATGTCTCGTCGAGTTATTCTCGTACATTACATATATTACGTAAATTGCCCATGAATACTAAATTTATGGACAAAACTCGTAAAAATTTGAATTCAGTAGCGTGTAGATCCTCCTTTAGCTCTGATCGCTGCTTCCATTCGTCTGGGCGTACTACTGGTCAAGTGGTAAATTCACCACCATTCCTGAGGAATATTCTCCCATTCGACAAGAATGACTTGTTCGAGTTCCCTAAGAGTTATAGGGGTAGGTATGTGGCGCCTAACTAATCGTTTTAGTGCATTTCATAGATGCTCTATAGGGTTCATATCTGGGCTTCTTGGTGGCCAGTCTATAGTTGGTAGACAGTCTATATTCACAAATTGGAGGTTGTCCAGTACTTATTCTGCACAAAAATGAAATTGTCCTTGAAAAACGGAGCAAATGACATCACATGTTCTTCTACTATGTTTTATATGTAGAAATATGCATTTATGGATCTCCCCCGTATAGAAATCAAATCCGGGCGAACATTGAAACAAATTCTCTCCCAGAATATTATTGATCTACCAAAAAATGGGATTATCAGAGAGATATTACAGGTAGCAAATCGCTTTCCTGGCCCCCACCAAACTCATTGACATCCACCTGGTGAGTTAAGACTTACTCTTGGTTTATCTAAAAACAAAACTCCCTTGCAGTTATCAATGGCCTAATTTACGTGTTCTCTTGCAAAACCTAGTCTAGTAAGTAGTCTATATTCTCTGGTGCACAGTGGTGAAATAGCAGCTCTTCTATTGTCCAATCCTCCTTCATTAAGCCCTCTCCTGACCGTTTGTCCAGAAATTGGCACAATTTAAACTGCTGCTAGGGCTCTGCTTAGCTCTAAACTGGTAGGATGCCTATTTCTTCAGACGACTTGCATAAGGTATCGCTCATCTCTTGCATCTGTAGACTTCTTAGGACCTCGTCCTGGGGTTCTACAGTAACTTCCAAGTGCATTGAAATGTGTAACTGTTCGACTAATTGTTGACTGTCTAACTTCTAAATAAATTAGCCAAATATCACTGGTTACGTTCCGCGTTAACCAGAGTTAACTTCTCTTAAGTTACGTGGACAATTCATTTCTTCTGCTCTAAGTGTAGTAGACAAAGTGTTGTATTTACTTGATGACATTGAATTTAAAATCAATCACTAGCGTAACTGAATTTATTGTCTTTAATAAATCACTTTAAGCTGCGCTAAATGTATTATTAACAACCAATTACAAAATGTTACTTTATATCTGTTAGATAATTGCAATTGTTTATCAGTAGTGGCAGAGGATATCTTAGGCCACCTACATAGAACTTTTAAGAATTTAAAACTTCGATAAATTATAAGAAGTAATGAAAAAGTTTGCTGATACGTTAATTTTGCCCAGCAGTGTTTAAGATTCTGTTATTAACCGTGTTGCAATATACAACAACCTAGGCCCTTTGACAGTAAATATACATTTACTTATCATATTAATAGTGTTGCACTGGGTGCCTTTAAAACGGTTTTGTGTATCGAAACTGCAGTGATTTTTCTTATATCCATAGTTAATCACCCAGTTTAGGTTTTCAGTCGTCGGATACTCAATATTTTCTGCTGATACTACACCATATTTCATATTTCTCATACTACTTGTGAAAATACTTTCGTCATGAAATAAAATTTTTTATAAAAATATTTTCATCCAGGTACTTGCCATAGGCCCACAAAAAAAATTCCAGGCGTTTTACTTTTATATCTCTTATAAAATGTTGGCAGATGTTTTGGATTAAGTATCATATAATTTTTTTAAACATCACCAAGTAAAGTCACTCTCAAAAAGTTTAAATTTAATCTAGCTCATCTTAAACTAGCATTTGGATAATTTCTAAAGTAATCTATTACATGATGGTCCTGCCAATTCCTCCACTCAATTTCTTTATCCATTAACTATTCTACATACTTATATTTCACTAAGGCCATTGTGAGAATCATAGTCACATAAAAATGTATAATTTAAGTTTTTCTTTGAAGTATAATTGACCAATATCTATATTTTTCTTGAGAACAGATAACTTATCTTAACAATTATTTAACTTAGTTTACATCATCTGCCATATAGTTACATATGCTAATGTCTCAGGCTACCGAATTATTTCGCTATATTAAATTAACGTAAAAAATAAACAGCTTTAAAACCTCAAGACGGATTTTTCCGCACGTAGAACATCTCCGCACATAGAAAAATAAACAGTTTTAAAACCTTAAAACGGACTTTTCCGCGCGTAGAACATCTCTATCTCGAAATTGAGTCGCCAAGAAAAAATAAACCAACACATAAATGCAGAATACACATAAATGCAGAATATGTGTTTTATGCGACTGTTTTACTTTTTTCAAATAGTTCACCCTCGTGCTTTCTCATGACCCATGAACAAGGTGGGGTGTGTCCTATCCGCTTCAAAATCAATATGTGTCGTCTGGAAGACGTCCCCGATTAGAATCAGTTAAAACCCGATCGATCTGACACGATTTAGTTGAGTTATCGTGTTAACAAAAAAAAAATTCTCAAATAGTCCACCCT